>CAMZMU010000070.1:26354731-26944189 GCA_947311845.1 Poa pratensis | reverse complement strand
TCGCTTTGGTTATATAGACAGCAAGCCTTCTCCAACACCCTATGATCCCAGTGTGACACTCAGAAAGAACAAAAAGGAAACGAGAGATCAATTAAGATATTCTCAAGTGATCGGTTTCACTCATGTACCTTGCGAGCGCGACGAGACCTGACATCGCTTTTGCTATAGCAATGATGAGGGATAATAACCCGTAGGCCCATGAAGAGGGAAACTGATCCGCCAGGAAGGAGGCCCGGTCAGGCCAGTTGCCCTCAGCACGGGCCGGGTTATGTTTCTGGGCCGGCATCTTGGCGGACCCGGCTAAGGAATGATTTCTAGAAGGTACAAGAGGCGGTTCAAGAGGCGGTTCAAGACTTGGAATACACGAAGAATAAAGGAGCTAGGATAGGACTTGGAGTTCGGTAGAACCCGGCTCTATTGTGTACGCGGTCAGAGGCCCGGTATCTATATAAACCGGCCCCTGAACCGTAGCTAGCAAGTCTTTCATAATCCCCAAGCTTTAGGCGAGAGAACCATCGAGAGAGACACACAAGCTTTGTAACCTAGATCGAGATCCGGCTCTGTTGTCGTAGCCGGGTTATCGAGATCGAGACCAAGATTAATAATAAGATAGCAGGAAGTAGGTCTTTATCTCCAATGGAGAGGCCGAACCTGGGTAAACCTGTGTCCCCTGCAATGCTAAACAATCTCCCAGACGCCAGTGTCGCCTTGCCCAAAAACTCAAGCTACCCCAAAGTAGCATCTGCCGTGTTATCTACCCCACGACAGTTGGCGCCGTCTGTGGGAATCGCGGCCAAAGGTGTCACCATCATGGGAGAAGCAAGGAGAGGGGTCGAAAACTTTGTTTTTGGCCAGATCACAGTCAATGAGCAAGGAGAATCCATCGTCGATGATTTTGGCTGGGGGCCGGAATCTGATCTACTTGAATCAGGTGATGTTATTCCAATTGGCAAATTTAATGTTTTTGTGGGCATGATTACAACTAGATCTGCTAGTGATGGAGATTATGAATCTGTGTCAGGAGCCGCCACAATTGTTCAATCTGATGGAGAGGAATCAGTTGGCACAGCTGAAGTTGAGGAGGTCCTGAACACGCTGGAGGAACGGCTGGATGACCCGGCAGAATCCCGGGTGACGCGGTGGAACAAGCCGGGTCGGAATCAATCTTGCCCCTGTTTGAAGGCCGGTTTGGGTATGATGCAGAAGAAGAAGATGATGAGGAACAAGAGTCAAGTCCAAGCCCGGTTCGTAGGGTAGCGGTGTACACCGCGCCTTCGTCCAGCATGCAACCATCACCATCAGCTGTTGTTCCACCGGCCTTTACCCCGGGTCAACAGCAGCTGCCCCCAATTCTGGAGTTGGCAGAACAGAGAGTTGATGGAGAGCCGGCTTCGGTCTCAGAGGAAAGCGAGGGTACGGCAAGATACAGAAACAGTTTTGGGTTCCTGCATAACCGGGCCCAAGGAGAGGAAAGAAGTAACACAGCAGCTGCCCCGGCCTTGTTTAACAATGGCCTGGTCTTAGATCCATCAGCACTTACAAGGTTGGTTACTCCAGAAAACGCAGCAGTTAGAGCAATGGAATTGGATACAGCACGCCGAGCGTTGGAGCAGATGCGCAGGGACCGAGGCAGAGAGGCAAGAAATAGAAGCAAGAAAGAGGCAAATAGAGGATGAGGAAAATCGTCTCAATGAGATGACCAGGGCGCACCGGAGGAGGCACCAGAGCCGGCTGGCCCCTGGAGAAAACGTTATAAACCCAGCAGTACTGTTTAGGACCCCAGAAGATCCAGTTGGTGTCACCCAGGTGGCTCCAGTTGTAAGGGCAGATGTAGAACCAGATAGAGGAACAGGAGCAGCTGGGGTTGCAGTGGCAACGGCGCCGGGTCTTCTCGCTGGGGTAGCCAGGGGAAATCCGGGTCTGCCGCCCAGACACCAAGGTTTCACACGCCGGCGGGTCACTATTCAAATCCGGCGGATAACGTGTATGCAGCAACTTTGGCGCTTGATCGTATTCCATTGGGAGACACGCCAGCGGAGATTGAAGCCCGGCGTGCCATTGACATGTTACGCACTGCAGTTGTCCAGCAAACTCAGTATTCAAGGGAGAAAAGTGCATTGCATTCCACAACGTATCGTAGCAAGAGTCGCAATGGAGGTAACCCGCCATTGGCCGGGCCTGTAGCGGCACAGCAGCAAAACCCGCCCCAGCAAAATCAAAATCAAAACAATCAGCAGCATCAACCCGCCCCAGCAATTTCCATAGCTCAGCAGATAGTCAATAGATCACGCGCGGGGAGAAGTGCGGGCAATGCAAACCCGGTAGTACCTGCAGCAGGAGTACCACAAGGAGGACCGGGTCCTGCACCAGCCGCGTCTGCAAGCTCACCCGGTAATATCAATATTTCGGCAAGTTCTTCTAGTTTAGCCGGGCCAAAATGTCTTTCAGATTCCATTAGAGCAGAGCCTTTCCCTGAGAAGTTCAAGGAGCCAAGCAAGATATCCAATTATGAGCCCAGCATGGACCCGGCCAGCTGGTTGAGCAGTTATGAGATGGCGATGTGTATACGCAATGCCACAGAGAATGTTTGTGCCAAGTACATGTATTTGATGATGAGCGATGGAGCAGCGAAGTTGTGGTTTAAAAATCTACCAGAGAAGTCCATTAATTCTGGGATGAGTTGAAGGCGGTTTTCACCAAGCACTTTCAGGGTACGTGCAAGCGTTTGTTTTCCATTGAGGATCTTGATCGTTGTATACAGAAAAAAGGCGAGTCAGCACGTCATTGGATGGGCCGGGTCACGGAGATCCTGCACTCTTCATCTGGTATTGAGCCCAAGGATGCAATTTCATCAATGGAGAAAACTTGTAAGTATGCACCACTTGTCCAGAAGCTGGGTCGCATGAAGGAAGGGCACCGGGTTAAGCCGGTCACCATGGCAGAGTTGATGGATGCTTGCAATAGGCATGCAGCCACTGACAAACTCAGGATGAGCCTGAGGAGGAGAAGGGGAAAGGCACGGCAAATAATGGTGGAAGGAACAATAATGGCTCAGGAAACAACAATAACAACAATCAGAATCAGCATAAGCGAGGTCATAATGATGGAAGTTCAGAGTTAGTAGCAAACACCAATACCGGGTTTCAGAGGCAAAGGATGGACGGGAACTACCAGGAAAACAGAGGTTATCAGGAAAATAGAGGTTACCAGGACAACAGGGGTTATCAGGGGAACAGTGGAAATCACAATAGTGGAGGTAGTTACCAGGGAACACGCCCAATGAGTACTGAGGAAGCTTTTAGGATGCCGTGTCCTCGCCATAGCAAGATGGGCAGACCATCCAATCATTCATTGGCACAGTGTGTGGATTTGAATAGGTGGAAAAATAATGAGGTGCAGAGAGCTCTGCAGGGAGCAAACAGAAGTGGAGGACCCGGCCAGGGTGGTAACCCGGCTGCGGGGCCTCTAACAGGAGCAAATGCGGTACCCACTGGAAACCCGGGTCAGGGTCAGAACCAGAACACGAGTAACCAAGGAGGATTTTCACAGCAGCCAAGGCAACTTGGTCAGTATCACATTTATACCAGTGGCACAACAAAAAGAGAGAGAAAGATAGTCAAAAGGGCGGTTAATACAGTGGCAGCTGGAATTCCAAGGTATTTGAGGTGGTCAGAGCATGCAATTACTTGGAGCAGAGCAGATCATCCAGAGGTGGTGGAGCACCCGGGCCTGCTTGCGCTAGTTGTTGCTCCTCAAGTTCATGGCTTCGAGTTGAAAAAGGTTTTGATGGACGGTGGCAGTAGCATCAATATTTTGTACTGGGACACGTTTGTGCGCATGGGTCTGAAGGAGTCACAGTTGCAGAAAACGTCAACAATTTTTCACGGTATAGTTCCGGGAAAATCAGCCACACCAGAGGGTAAAATTTCATTGGAGGTAGCTTTTGGCGAGTCTATCCATAACTTCAGATCAGAGTGGCTCACGTTTGAGGTGGTAAAGTTTCCAAGTCCATATCATGCATTGTTGGGAAGGCCGGCTTATGCCAAGTTCATGGCAAGGCCGTGTTATGTGTATCTCCAGTTGAAAATGCCGGGTCCCAATGGGATCATCACTGTTCATGGTAACAGGGAAATAGCAGCAGAGTGTGAAGGGGATGCAGCCCTGGCAGAGCAAACGTGTGCAAGAGAGGAGTTGAAAGCTTACAGATCAAATGTTGACCCACAGGATAACACGGCGCTCAAGAAGCCAATGACAGAAGATGATAGGGCAAAGTTTAAAGCAGCAAAGGACACAAAGATGGTGGATTTTGTGCCTGGGGATTCCTCCAAGCAGTTCGCCATAGGGACAAACTTAACTGACAAATAGGAAAGCGCGCTCATCGAGTTCATCCGTGAGAATCGGGATGTTTTTGCGTGGACACCTAGTGACATGCCAGGCATTCCAACTGAACTCGCTGAGCACCGTTTACATGTTGATCCCAAGGCTAGGCCGGTAAAACAAGGTTTGAGAAAAATGAATGCAGAAAGGAGAAAAGCAATTGGAGAGGAGATAGCCCGGCTTCTGGAGGCCGGCTTTATCATGGAAGTGTTTCATCCAGAGTGGTTAGCTAACCCGGTTTTGGTTCTGAAAAAGAATAATGAGTGGAGGATGTGTATTGATTTCACGAGCTTGAACAAGCATTGTCCCAAGGATCCGTTCGCACTGCCGCGCATTGATCAAATTGTGATGCGTTGCAGGTAGCGAGCTCTTGTGTTTTCTGGATGCGTATTCAGGTTATCATCAGATCAAACTTAACAAGGAAGATTGGGAGAAGACGTCGTTTATCACCCCCTTTGGTGCTTTTTGTTACAAGACCATGACTTTTGGGTTGAAGAATGCAGGAGCAACTTATCAGAGGTGTATCCAGAATTGTTTTCATGATCAGATTGGGCGCAATGTGCACGCTTATGTTGATGATGTGGTTATCAAGTCAGAAAAAGCCGGGTCATTTATTAATGACCTTGCAGAGACATTCAAGAATCTGAGAGAGTACAAGATGAAGCTTAATCCTACGAAGTGTGTGTTTGGGGTTCCAGCGGGCAAGTTACTTGGTTTCATTGTGTCAGAGCGTGGAATTGAGGCAAACCCGGAAAAAATTCGTGCAATCCAGAGTTTGAAAAGGCCAGAGGAGTTGGCTGATGTTCAGAAGCTGACAGGCTGTGTGGCTGCGTTGAGCCGGTTTATTTCCCGGCTTGGAGAAAAAGCTATTCCGTTGTATAAGCTGTTGAAGAAGACAGATAACTTTGTGTGGAATCAAGAGGCAGATGAGGCCTTTGAGGCCTTGAAGAAGCAGTTGTCAGAGCGCCAGTTTTAGCGGCGCCGGGTCCCAAGGAACCCATGCTTTTGTATGTTGCAGCCGGGCCTCAAGCTGTGAGTGCCGTGGTGGTGGTTGAGCGAAAAGAGGAAGGAAAAGAGAACCCGGTACAAAGGCCGGTCTATTATGTCAGCGAGGTCCTATCAGAAGCAAAGCAGAGATACCCACATTGGCAGAAGCTAGTGTTTGGTGTTTTCATGGCTAGTAGAAAGTTGAAGCCGTATTTTCAGGAGCATCCAATTACGGTGGTCAGTTCTATTCCCTTAGCAGATATCATCAGAAACTCCGAAGCTACAGGAAGAATTGCCAAGTGGGCAATTGAAATGGGGGATTATCACATTGATTATGTGCCTCGCACAGCTATCAAGTCTCAGGCGTTGGCAGATTTTCTTAATGATTGGACACAGTTGAATGCACCACCTCTCACCCCGAGTCTCAAATCTTGGGTTATGCATTTTGACGGGTCTAAACAAGAGCAAGGTTCAGGAGCTGGAGTGGTGTTAACTTCTCCCAAAGGTGACAAGTTGAGTTATGTTTTGCAAATTCACTTTGATTGTACCAATAATGTGGCAGAGTATGAGGCCTTGTTACATGGTTTGCGTATGGCAAAGGAGATGAACATCAAGCGTATTAAGTGCTATGGGGATTCAGATCTTGTGGCGCAGCAAGTTTCAGGAACTTGGGACAGAAAAGATGCAACTATGGCGGCTTACAGGCGAGAGGTGGATAGAGTAGCTGGGTTCTTCTCAGGCTATCAGGTGGATCACATTGACCGCAGGAAAAACGATGCTGCAGATGCTTTGTCAAGACTCGGCTCACGCAGAGAGCCGGTTCCACCTAACGTTTTCTTGGACGAGCTATGGGCTCCATCAGTCAAGTCCCAGGATGAGGAAGAGTTGGTAGACCCGGATTCGCAGCTGGTGGCTGTAACCCGGGAAATTCCAGAGTGGACAGAACCGTATCTTGCATATCTTTTGAGAGGGGAGTTGCCCCAGCAGGAAGTCATAGCCCGGCAGATCGTGCGCCGGTGCAAGGCCTATGTGGTCATAGATGGTGAGTATATAAGAGAAGTGTTTCAGGGGTATATCAGAGATGTGTGTCTGGAAAGGAGGGCCGGCAAATTTGAAGGAAATTCACGAGGGAGATTGTGGTCATCATGCTTCAACTAGGTCCTTGGTTGCAAAAGCTTTCAGGCACGGTTTCTTTTGGCTCACAGCCCAGGCAGATGCAGAGCGCTTGGTGAATAGATGTGATGGATGTCAAAGGTATGCAAGACAGATTCATGTGCCGGCTCAGGAGTTGAGAACAATACCTTTGACTTGGCCCTTTGCAGTTTGGGGGCTTGATATGGTGGGTCCTTTCAGCATGTCTCCTTGTAAGAAAACCCACCTCCTCGTTGCCATTGACAAGTTTACCAAGTGGGTTGAGGTCATGCCTGTTACAAATTGTGAGGCGGCAACAGCAGTGAAGTTTCTGAAGCAGATCATACACAGGTTTGGGTATCCCCATAGTATTATCACAGACAATGGTACTAATATGTCCTTGGGAGAGATGGCAAAGTTTTGTGGAAACAATGGTATACGTTTGGATGTTGCTTCTGTGGCTCATCCTCAGGCCAATGGGCAAGTTGAACGAGCTAACCAGGAGTTACTCAGAGGATTGAAACCACGTCTCCGGGTCCCGTGTCTCAGAGCCGCCGGAGCGTGGGTGGAGGAATTGCCATCAGTTGTTTGGGGAATCAATACAACACCAAACAGATCCACAAAGATGACCCCTTTCTTCATGGTGTATGGGGCAGAGGCAGTTTTGCCAAGTGATATTATTCATGACTCGCCTCGCGTGGCGGCTTACGTGGAGACAGAAAATGAGAAGACCCGGCAGGATTCTGTTGACCTGCTGGAGGAGAATAGAGAGCAAGCATTGGAAAGATCAGCAATTTATCAGCAAGATTTGAGGCGGTATCACAGCCGCCGGGTTAAAACTCGCACCTTCCAGGAAGGTGATCTAGTGTTGCGATGGGTGCAGTCCAAGGAAGGGATGCACAAGTTATCTCCTCCTTGGGAAGGGCCCTTCATCATAAGCAAGAAATTGAACAATGGTTCATACTATTTGGTGGACGCTAGAGAGAAATCAGAGACAGTCAATGACTCAACACACTCTACCTTTTCTATGGAAGAGCGTGAGAGGCCGTGGAACATTGCGCAGCTGCGCCCATATTATACTTAGCATGAAAAAGATGTATCAGATGTAACACATGATGTAACAGGCAGCAGGTTTCAGACGCGCTCTTTTCCTTACCAGGGTACCTAAGGGGACTGGAAGGTTTTTAATGAGGCGGCTTGCTGACCTAACCTTTTCTATCAATAAAGTGAAGGTTGAAACAGAAATTTGTCTTGTCTCAGTTATGTTTCAGTTTTATAAGCCGGTTATTTTTCTTTGTTCTATATGTATTGTGGCAGTTCTGGGTCAAGCTTGGTCCTGGGGGCTTGTCATTGAGATAGCTAAAGTTATTTCCCCAGGACCCGGCTCATAAGTATCCCCGGGTTTCAGTTTTGGTTGCAGTTGTTTAAGTTTTTTATTTTTGAGGATGCCCAGAGAGTGCGTCCCACCAGTATTTTGGATCAATGGGGTACTGAGGCATAAGCCCTTTACTTTATAAACATTGATCCAGGTCTTGGGGGCTCTTACTGCAAAAAGTCTGTAGCTGCAATCCCAAGACCCGGCTTTTATGCCACTAGTATTCTTGGTTATCTTGCTGTGTAGCTGATGTGACTCGCACTTATATGGCCTGATTGCACACCTGGAAACTCAATCAACCATGAAGCCCATTGGGACTTGGTTTGACCCTGTTTTTCTCAGAGAAGTTGCGCCAGGATATCCATGCGAAAGCCGGCTCACAGTTAAAGAAACCAAAAGGGTCATCAAAACCACAGAAGATAAGCAATTGGATATTTCATGTCATGTGATTCCACATAGTTTCACCAAAGTTTAAAACAAGTGCAAAAGCACACATCACAGGCATGGTATCAGAATAGCTAAGTTATTACAATAAAGTGCCCAAGGGCCAATGATATAAGTTTTCTAGCAGAGACACAGCATCTGCATAAGTTAAGAGCCGGCTTCTGGAGCCGGGTTAGTGGAAGGAGTTGTAGCTGGGGTGCCGTCTTTGGCGCTTGCCGAGTCATCCTTGGCCGTCTCTGCTTCTGCTTCCCGGGTCTTGGGGGCTCCATCAGTGCGCCAGGTGACAAGTTGAAGGGACTGGAAGTAGTGTTCATCTTCATCTTCCACTGGTGCACGCGCTGGAGGTGGCACAGTGGGAGTTGAGGAGCTTGGCGCAGCAGAAGCACTTGGAGCAGTTTTATCACCAGCAACAGATTCCTTGTAGCTCTGTAGCAGGTCGATGCGTTGAGGCTCGTCGTCCACAATTTCTTTATTCGCCTCGTTGTAGCCATACTGGATGGTGTTAAGCTTCAGATTGTTGGCAATTTGGGTAGCCACGAACCGGGTCTGCTTCATAACCCGGCTGTAGGTCTTCCTGTCAAAAGGAGTGCCATCTGCATTGTACTCAGGAAACCCGATGCCAGAGGAGCCGGGTCAAGTTGGGGATAGTAAGCTTTAGCCAAAGCTAGGCTGCGCATGGCCCCGGCCCTGCATGCAGATTTCTTCAGCAGGTGAATCCAGCCAGGCATTGTGGACAAATGGCCCAGCACTTCAGTGTAAGTGCTGGGCGGGTTTTCCCAGTTTCTTGCAGCCTTGATGACCTCGCAACTCCCAAAGTATAATTGGCGGACCAGTGTATACATGCATTTGATTTCTCAGTTGCGGTCTTGCGGATGTTGCCATCACGTGCACCTGCAAAAGGGAAACAGTGTCAGGCATAGTTTACATGCCGAGCTTGGAACAGACGAAAAATTTACCGGGTTTTGAGAGTATTGTGCTTACCAACAAGGGAGGCAACCATGGCAGTAATCATCTTCTTCAGGCGGGTCAGCTCGCTGGTAGCTGTATTCAATTTCTGTTGGAGGCTGGTCAGCTGCTCTTGAAAGTTTTCTTCATGCTCTTGCATGTCCCGCTTCAAGTCTGAGTTCTCCTGAGTCAAGGCAGTTATTTTTTCTTCCAGGGCTTGAAGTTTGTTTGCCCCTTCAGCCCGGGTCTCAGTCTCAGCTTTTAAGGCTCCTTGTAGCCGGGCCACTTCTTCATTGGCTTGGTTCACATGTTCCTGTTAAAAAAAAAGTGCACAGTTTAGCCTCAAGTTACTAAGGAATTATTAGCCTGGAACTTGGGGGCTACAAAGTTTCAAAAGTTTGCAACAGACAAGTAAAGCCCCAGGTTGCCGCAAGCGTGCTAACCCGGTGCTTGGGGGCTACACGGGTGAAAGTTTTAAAATTGTTCAAGTGATTAGTCCCAGGTTGCTGTGGACAGCTAACCCGGCACTTGGGGGCTACAGTGTTGAAAAGTTTTTGTAAAGGATGTTGGCGTTTCAAGCACCAAGTTTTTCAACAAGTGATAAATTTGGAGCTTGGGGGCTAGGCAGAGTATGGTTATGCAAGAAGTAAGAAGGTAAGTTAAAAGCACACCTGGTACCGTTTCTGAAGCAGAGAGACAAGCTCAGTCTCCAAGTTCTTATGATGAGCAAGGCGAGAAAAGTATTCCTCGCACAGAGCCGGTGTGGACATGGAGTTCAGAGTCGCCAGATCCAAAGAAGCAACCGGGTCCTTGCCCTTTGCAGAGGGATCCACCTTGATTTCTGGTGCTGTGACCTTGGCAATAGCAGTGGACACGCCAGGAGCCGGGCCTTGCTTAGACCCGGTGATCTGGACTTCTGGGTCAACTTCTTTGGTTCCAGACCCATGCCCGGGTGATTGCGCGTCTGGGCTTGGTTTTGGAGCAGCTGGGGCTTGGTGTGGCTATCACGTTCTCTGCGCCAGATTCTTCTTTGCGCTCCTCAACTGTACTTCCATTTGGAAGGTTCAGTTCTGCAGGTGGAGGAGAGCGCTGGAGAAGATTCCGGGTCTTCCTCCACAATAGCTTTGGCACTGAAGCGAAAAGAGGTGAATTTAGTTACAGAAAAGATTAAAGTGTTGAAAAATGAAAAGAAAGGAGAGTAATCCTAACCCGGTATTGATGAGGAAATCCTCGGGCGTGCTAGCCGCGTCCGAGGAAGAATCTGATAAACGAGAACGTTTAGGAACCCGGATTTTGCCAGCCAAAGGGTACTTTTTGCTGGGCGTCTTCTGGATCGATTTGGCCCAGCTTGATAAAGAACATGGAGGGATACCTGTGCTCAGTGACATGGCTTGCAAGACCGGGTCCGCGGTTCTTGTTGCTTCAGCTTCTTTTCAAGTTCCTTTTCCTGTGTTGTATTTGAGTTTGAGATGAGTTCATCATGCAAGTTGAGGAACGAGAAAATGGCACCTTTGCAATTGCAGCCGGGTCCTCTTTTGAGGAGTGGGTGCAGCAGTTTGTGGACCCGGCAATACGTCCGGAGCCGGGTCATTGGGGCCTGGAATGAGAAGAGCCGGGTTATCAGTAGAAGTGTCCTTTTTGGGGACTTCGTTGTTAATCAGCTCGAGGAAGAGCCGGCCTATGGAGTCTGGCTCACCTTCTTCTTCTTCTTCTTCTTGGTCGTCACTTTCTGTGTCCTCTCAGCAGAGGATGTAGGGGTGTAATCTGCACTCCACCATTTGGAGTCCTGGAAAAAGAAATATCAGTAACAGTTTGCAAGAAGTACCGGGTTACAGTTTACAGAAACAAGTAAGGGCAAGTTTTTTACCGTAGGAGGCTTGTTTTTGGCACTGTACGGGGCGAGCCCGTTCATAGCAATATCAGTCTTCTTTTCGCCAAGGAGCCTCTTGGCGTTCTTCACGATTTGGTCATCCAGCAGAGTGATCTCTGAATAACGCATGTCGTCGTGTTCTTCTGTGTATTCATGGAAGAGCCGGGTCCTGATGCTGAGGGGCTGGATGAACCAGCCGATCCAGCACTTGACCAGGTCAGTCCCCCTGAGTCCATGTGCGAGCAGGGCTTTGGCCCGGCGGAGCGTGGGCTCGAGCTTGACCCGGTCTGCGTCTGTGGCGTAGCTGTTCATCTTTGCTTCGTAGGTCATGCCCGAGTTCCGAAAAGCCGGGTAACGAGCATCATCTGACTCGGGTGAAGTGTCTTTGAAATAGAAATATGTGTTTTGCCATCCCTTTGGATGGCTGGCAAGAGCAAGAGCCGGGAAATCACATTCCCTCCGGCGCTGGATCGCCACTCCACCGTAAGGGCCAAGGTTGTCTTTGCGGGATGGGTTGCAGTAGAAAAATTCTAGGAAAAGTTCAAGGCTGGGGGCTATTTGCAAGTAATCCTCGCAGAAAACTACAAAGTTGCTAATGTTGAGAATGGAGTTGGGGCCTATGTCTTGTGGCCTAAGACCGTAGTATTTTAAGACCCGGCGAAAGAACAGGGAACCCGGCGGGCGGAAACCGCGCAGGACATGATCTAAGAAGGCTACCACTTCACCTTCCTTGGGGTTTGGGCGGATCTCCTCTCCAGGGGCGCGCCACTGGATCTCGTTCTGAGCCGGGAGTTCGCCCCGGTTCACGAAAGACTGAAGGGTGGTCTTGGTCGCACTGGACCTTGTCCAGTTCACTGGAGCGGCTGCGGGAGCCGCGGATCCAGATGCACCAGCAGCAGTACCAGAAGGTTTCTTTGCGAGCTTTTTGGCCGCACGGGGCCCTCCAGATTTTATCTTCTCCTTCGTCATGGATTTCAGCTCTGGAGGAGGACAGAGCGCAACAATGGCGTTATGAACCCTAGTTTGATGCGGAAGTGAATAATGAAATACGGAGCCAATCTAGAAGAAATAAAGGTTGGAATCGGATGAGCGGAATGGATAAAAGTAAGAATCGAGGTTACCTTGGAGATTGACGAGATTGAAGAGCGCGATTGAAGATCGGAGTTCCGGCGGCTGCGGTGGCAGTGACGCGAGCGTGAGGTAGGGGATGAACGTGAGAATGGGGAAATTTACTCTGGGGTCGTGGCCAGATATTTATAGCCACGGTGAAAACCCTAGGGGTATTGCGGTAAAAGTGAGCGGATAAGATAAGCATCTTCTCCGGGAAGCCAGCGACAAACAGACAGGACAAAAGGAATATTCTTTGACTCCAGTTATGACTAGCAAGTGGTCCAGTTGAGTTGAGATTTTCGCTAAGTGTTGGGTGAGAGACCCGGAGACATATGACCTAGTATGAGAAAGCCGGGTTACGGTATGACCCGCCAAGAAGAGCTGGCCCAGTTAAGCAGAAAGATAAAATAGTGCATTATATGTATTTGTTGTTTTTGTATTTCAGGGGTTAACCCGGCAAGCCAGGGTACCAGCATTGATCAAGGAAGCGACACAAGTTGGAAGCAAAGCATGGCAACCTGGTTACCTGGTTAACCTGGGGGCTACTGATGGAGGGATAATAACCCGGTAGGCCCATGAAGAGGGAAACGTGATCCGCCAGGAAGGAGGCCCGGTCAGGCAGTTAGCCCTCAGCACGGGCCGGGTTATGTTTCTGGGCCGGCATCTTGGCGGTGACCCGGCTAAGGAAGGTGATATTCTAGAAGGTACAAGAGGCGGTTCAAGAGGCGGTTCAAGACTTGGAATACACGAAGATAAAGGAGCTAGGATAGGACTTGGAGTTCGGGTAGAACCCGGCTCTATTGTGTACGCGGTCAGAGGGCCCGGTATCTATATAAACCGGCCCCTGAACCGTAGCTAGCAAGTCTTTCATAATCCCCAAGCTTTAGGCGAGAGAACCATCGAGAGAGACACACAAGCTTTGTAACCTAGATCGAGATCCGGCTCTGTTGTCGTAGCCGGGTTATCGAGATCGAGACCAAGATTAATAATAAGATAGCAGGAAGTAGGTCTTTATCTCCAATGGAGAGGCCGAACCTGGGTAAACCTGTGTCCCCTGCAATGCTAAACAATCTCCCAGACGCCAGTGTCGCCTTGCCCAAAAACTCAAGCTACCCCAAAGTAGCATCTGCCGTGTTATCTACCCCACGACAAGCAAGTTGAGCAGGTTCATGTCTAACCCGGGTATTGATCATTGGCATGCACTTGAAAGGGTCATGCGCTATCTGAATGGTACAATGAGTTATGGGATTCACTATTCCGGGCACCCTGCGGTGCTTGAGGGATACTGTGATGCGAACTGGATCTCAGATGTTGATGAGCTCTACGCCACAAGTGGATATGCATTTATTCTTGGAGGTGGCGCAGTGTCATGGAGGTCTTGCAAACAGACCATTTTGACGAGGTCAACCATGGAAGCAGAACTTGCTGCTTTAGATACAACTTCTGTTGAGGCAGAATGGCTGCGTGAGCTCTTGATGGACTTGCCGGTGGTTGAGAAACCATTACCGGCCATCCTTATGAACTGTGACAACCAAACGGTTATTACGAAAGTGAACAGTGCTAAGGATAATGCGAAATCGTCAAGACACGTCAAGAGACGCTTGAAGTCTGTCAGGAAAATGAGAAACTCCGGAGTAATAACTGTTAGTTATATTCAAACAGACAAAAACCTGGCAGATCCCTTTACGAAGGGACTATCACGTAATGTGATAGATAGTGCATCGAGGGAGATGGGGTTGAGACCCGTGAGTGTTACACCATAGTGGTAACCCAACCTATGTGATCGGAGATCCCGTGAATTAGGACCTGGGAAGAACAAGCTAGTGGTTTAACTGAGGAGAGTTATTTTGTAACCCTCTCCGTGGGAAGATGCATAACTCTC
Organism: Poa pratensis; assembly: GCA_947311845.1. NCBI lineage: Eukaryota > Viridiplantae > Streptophyta > Magnoliopsida > Poales > Poaceae > Poa > Poa pratensis. The sequence goes on along the minus strand of CAMZMU010000070.1, from coordinate 26,930,068 downwards.
ACATTCTGTAAGGCAGGTTGGCAATATGCCTTAATGTGTTTCTGTTGGCTATTCGTAGCAAAGGTGCTATCCTACAGAGCGACCTTGAAAGAACACACCTATATGAGTCCGACTGTTAAACGTCGCAGTCTACGAGATTTGGGTGATCTCTAGTAAGCTCATAAGAGACCAGGGAGTATGACGCATATGCTCCACCCGCGGGGTAGGCTACTGACAGCCACGTACTGGTTATGACTTTGAGTGAAGTCTATTGGCACCAAACTTGCAATTCAAGATTCGTCCATTGTTCAAGTTGATGGTAGATGTAGCTTGAAGCTCTAGGCGGAAGTTCAACTTAACAGTCTCTGTTGAAACACTGGTATATAAACAAGAAACGAGGTTTGGCAAAATCTCTAAATGGGAATTTGAGATCTGGTGGGGGATTGTTAGATTTTGGGCCCATTTTGGGCAGCCCAATAAAAATTCCTGAAAATCTCAAATTGGCCCATGTGCATGGCAGAATTTTGGAGGTGCAAAGTGGTGCTAAAGTTTAGTCCCACATTGCTAGTTGGAGGAGACAAACACCACCTTATAAGGTGGAGTGTTGTACCACTTGGTGTGCTAGTTGAGAACAGAAGGCTCTCTCGTGCGCACTCTGATACGTCTCAAACGTATCTATAATTTTTGATGTTCCATGCTTGTTTTATACCAATTGCTACATGTTTTGCATCTACTTTATATCACTTTTATACATTTTTGGGACTAACCTATTAACAAGATGCCGAAGTGCCAGTTCCTGTTTTCTGCTGTTTTTGTATTCCAGAAAAGCTAATCTAGAAATATTCTCGGAATTGGACGAAACTACACGGGAGTCCCAATTTTACCAGAACTCATCTGACGGACCAAAGAGGCGACAGAGAGGAGCCACGTGGGCCCCACACGTGGCCAGGGCGCGGGCCCCCCTCTGGCGCGCCCAGGGTGCGTGTGGGCCCCACAGGCCTCTCCAGCCGCCGCCCTTTCGCCAACTTATTCCCCCGACGCGAAAACCCTAAGTACCTGAGCAAATATCCACGAAAAGTTTCAGAGACGCCGCCGTCGTCAACCCTAGCTCGGGAGGGTTCAGAACCTCTTCCCGGCACCCTGCCGGAGAGGGGAATCGTCACCGGAGGCTTCTACATCGCCATGCCTGCCTCCGGAGTGATGCGTGAGTAGTTCATCCTTGGACTATGGGTCCATAGCAGTAGCTAGATGGTTGTCTCTCCACTTTGTGCCATCATGTTTAGATCTTGTGAGCTGCCCTACATGATCAAGATCATATTATTGTAATGCTACATGTTGTGTTTGCTGGGATCGATGAATATTGAATATTATGTCAAGTTGATTATCAATCTATCTTATATGTTATTTAAGATCTTGCATGCTTTCCGTTACTCGTAGATGATTTGGCCAAGTAGATGCTTGTAACTCCAAGAGAGAGTATTTATGCTAGATAGTGGGTTCATGTCTCCGTTTAACCTGGGACAGTGACAGAAAGTTCTAAGGTTGTGGATTTGCTGTTGCCACTAGGGATAACCTAACGATGCTATGTCCACGGACATATGTGTTTGTTTACATTACGCACTTTACTTAATGCAATTATCCGTTGCTTGCAACTTAATACCAATGGGGAACTCGGATGACAACCCGGCGGTGGATTATTAGTCATAGATGCTGTTGGATAACGATCTATGTATTATGTCGTAATGCCCAATTAAATATCATAGTAGTCAACATGTCATGTATATGCATTGTCATGCGCTCACTATTCGTCAATTGCCCAGCTGTAATTTGTTCACCCAACATGTTAGTTATCTTTTATGGAGAGACACCACTAGTGAACTGTGGACCCCGGTCCATTCTTTTACACTGATTAAACAACCACAAAATGCAAACTGTTCCTTTTTTCATTCTCTGCAATTTAATACTCATTTTCCACACCATACGTTTAATCCTTTGTTTTCAGCAAGCCAGTGAGATTGACAACCTCACTGTTTCGTTGGGGCAAACTAGTTTGATTGTGTTATGTGCAGATTCCACGTCAACAGTCCAGACTCTCATCAACAACACTATTTTTCTGGCGCCGTTGACAACCTTCTGAAGAGTTGCTGCTCCTACTGGTTCGATAACCTTGGTTTCTTTCTGAGGGAAAACTTGCTGCTGACTACATCATACCTTCCTCTTGGGGTCTCCCAACGAACGTGTGTTTCACGTCATCACACTCCTCCTCCTCCTCCTCCGCCGCCGTCCATCCGTCTCGTCACGACACGCGCGGGGTTGCGGGAATGAGCCGAGCCGATGCCTATATTTTTGCTGTTCGGGAAAAACGAGTTTTTGCGTACGCGTATAGTTTTGCCAGTTCGGGTCGCTCCGGATCGTGGGCTGCTATCCAACTCGGACGTGTGCGACGTGGTTGGGCCACGTTGTACCCGTTAGGGTTTCCCGAGCCGCACTATATATTGTCGTGCACTGCGTGCGCCGTCACACACCGAACCAATCTAGGTGTTGCCAATCTCGTGGCTTGCGCCGCCACCGTAGTCTACTCCATCCCGTGCACCGGCGTGCACCAGCGAACGGGACAGCAGGTCTCCGGAACCGCTCGTCCTTGTGATCCTGTACGGGAGAGGGCGAATAAGATTTTTGGAAAGCGCTCCGCGCGACTGCTCTCAAGTTCTTCATCACGGCTCGACTTCCTGGACGATCTCCGGGTCCGCGGGCGACTCGTCTCCAACGTCGTCTTCTTCGAGCTGCTACTGTCGCCGCTCAAGCTGCTGCCGTCGCTGCTCCAACGACTACTTCATCTACAATCGTTCGATACGTTCGTCACGTTCCGATTGCTGTGTTTGTAGATGTCTGGCTGCTGTTCATGTTAATTAATACGTCTAGTATTTTCGAGTTTAACATGTTAGTAGCTGTTGCGATCATGTTTACTATTCTGGAATTAATCATGGAAATTATGCCTAATAGTCCAACAGGATCAGCAGCGTCGGCTTCCTCGCGATCGTGGCGCTCGGACTCGTCGGCGCGGGCGCGGGCGCGGGGCAGGAGGTGGGATGAGCCGTCGTCGAGGTCGCGGCGCGCGTGGGCCTCAGACTCGTCGGCGGGGACGCGGCGCGCAGGAGGTGGGGGGAGCGGTCGCCGGCGCCGGCAGCGGCGCCATCTTGAGTGTTTGCCATGGACATTTGAGGCGGCGCTCGGACTCGGCGGCAGGTGGAAGAAATTTCGGGAAGGATTGGGGGAGGCTTTGCCGCTTTGGGCGCGTGGGGACTTTTGAGGCGGCGGCGGCGGGTTCTGACGAGCAAGAACTGGACGAATTACTGTGCGCCACGTGGCGGGACGGGTTCGGCAGCCAAGCTCCGAGCGTGGGCATGTGCAATAGTTTAGTCAGACTTTGCATGTAAAATTTCTCCACGTTACGGGCACGATTGGGTTCAGCCACCAATCGGAAAATCTCACGGACATTTCAATCCTACAGGGATTTTTCCTTTCTTGATTACTTTGTAGGATTAGATGTTATAAGAATCTTTCTAAATAATCAGGGCTTGTTTGGTTGGCGGGATTCGGAAAACATGCAGGAATACAAAAGGCATAGAAAAAAGATAAAAATGCAAGTGCGAAACATAGGATTAAAAAACATAGCAATTTTGTAAACTTCGTTGTTTGGTTCACTGGAATAGGAAAACATAGTCAAATCAAAGTCAAACAATTTGACTTCCCATAGAAATTTTAGTATCCACACCAAACTAGAATTGGAGTGTGCATGATATGATTCCTATTCCAACGTCTTTCCTATCATACGAATCAAACAGACCCTTAATGTGTAGACGACAGACATAGACGCTCCTTAATAATAAGCTATCATGAATTTTCTTATTGTATCAGTTTACCCATTTCATTCAGGTGATCACTTAATCTTCAACTTGATCAATCCTAAGCATGGTAATAATGCACATTTACTTTAAACTGCAGTTATACAAGACTAGTTTATATATAAATTTTAGTTAAGCACGAACCTAGTTTTAGTCCATACATAATAGCTTAATAGATGAAACTCAAACAACTTTATGTATACAACAATCAAGCATTAGCATTATGTGGTGAAATATCAAGATGTGATGATAAAAAATCACAGCTACAATTGTACGGTTCAGGTTAAATACTATACTATCCAACGGATCCAATGGAAATCCATATCGGTCATGCGTGCAGATGCATCCACTATTTTAAAATAATTTTCAAAGTGTCAAAAAAATAAAAATAAAAATTTCGGATATACTTCAAGACATTTTACGTTAGCACAAAAGTTTCGCCAAGAAAAGACATTTTTTGTGACCTGTGCAAAAAAGACAAATCCGGACGCTCCAAAATGACTTTGTACGAGACATGTTTTTGTCTTTTTTGCACAAGTCACAAAAAATGTCTTTTCTCCGTAAAAACTTTTTGTGTTAACATAAAATGTCATTATGTATATCTGAACTTTTTTTAAGAATTTTTTGACATTTGGAAAATATATTAAAATGTTTTACACAATGGGTGCATATGCACCCGTGACCCGAAACGCCGTGTCGTCCAATCCAAATACTTGTTTATCACAATACAAATTTGCAGATATTTCTTTATGCATCTTTTCTAAACCACTTTCTAAGACTATGATGATATAAACAACTATCTTAGAACGCAATTTGGTAAATAATATGCTCAGAGAATGTATATTAGCATATGGCGTGTTTAGAAAAATATTTGCGTGATCACCATAAAGGAATTTTACAAGGAAGTTCAACGTTACCAGATAACATTTATCTTTGGTCACTCCAAAGACTCCTTGACTAATCGTTGTTTTATCTAAGATTAAGGGGAGTGCCTTAGAGACTCAGCGTCGCCTTTAGGGAAGCCTTAAAAACCGTGAAAGTTATTCATATGTTCATGAAATAATTACCATCACAAAGTAATAACTCACTTATGAAACTAGAGAGTAACTTCAAAACTCGAAAATATGAAAAAAAAAAAGAGCCAAAAATGGGATCTAGTTTAAAACCGAAAACTAATCGTCGATATGATTAGTAAGTTACGTACTACGGCCTGATTACTCACGTGTTAGTGCTGGGTAACTCTTGGGTCAGAAAAATTGTCAAAACATATCAATATGGTATCTCGTTTCGAAGATCTCAGCGCGACTAGTCCAACAATAAAAAGGGATCATAAAGCGATAAATGATTTGAGATATAAAACTTTTAAAAATTTCAAATTCCGCATTTAACGTGGGAATGACGCCAACAATTTCATTAGCCTTCATGCATGCAAACTAGTGTGAACGGATTGGCAGGGGCTATCGGAACTCCATGCATGCAAACTATAGTGCGAACGGTTGGCAGGGGTTGTCGGAAACTCGTAACGCCCGTTGTGTTTGGCTATTTTTAGGATGACCTGAACGTAGTCGTGTACTTTTATATTAGTATAGATATAGATATTTGGTCAAACTTAAAAAGTTTGACTTCGACTAATCCCAAAATACAAAGTAAATAAATACAGAGGAAAAAAAAGTGAATTCCACTTTTTACCCCCTAAGATTAAATTTGTGAAAACTTTTACCCAATTTAACAGAAAATTATCGAAACTACCCCATTTAACATACTTTGTTCTACGCTTTACCCTCTTTTAAATTTGACCCCTTCTGACGGGTGGGTCCCAGTTGCAGTTTGACGTGGTCGTGTAAAACAAGACGTTTTTTTTTTCCTGGGTGTGTCGGAGTAAACTAATCGGTTCATCCAAGTCGGGTCGAGCCAGACCCACACGTTGCACGCCGCGTGCGTATCTGGACCAAGTCGCCTCCACGATCAAACGGAGCAACGCTAGCCTGCCTAGCCAGTCTGTACGTGAGTACGTCCATAAGTCCATTCACTTTTCCGCTCTGCGAGCCAAGGGTTTGGTAGCAGCCCGAGGGAACGCAAATTTGGAGGGGTCAGCAGCAGCGTACGGGCGGCGGCGTCACGGTTCCCCTGTCCACCTGCTCCGGCGTGGGATTCGTGTGGCAGCAGGTTGATGCTCTCGCCTCGCCCGCCGGCAATGTCGTAAAAGGAGCGATCGCGTGGTGTCCGCGGGGTCGTCACCGCCTCGCGCGCTGGGCGGACATCGGCGTCTGGCCGGAACAGTGTACCTCAATTTTGTGCATAGCGACTCCGCCACCCCGTCCTCATCTAGCTCTGCTCCTTCATTGACACCTGCTGTCGGTTAGTTGTCCAAAATGAACAAGGAAATTACTAAGTATATGAAAGCTGGCCAGAATCGTGGCCTGAGAGCGATCGGGCCACTGTAGATGTTACTGTTCATCTACAGTGTAACAGTGACCCGATCCGTGCCGTCCGTCGACGATCGCACGGTCGTCCAGACGTGTCCGTGACGGTTTTGCAAAAACAACCCTCACATAAACAGGAACTAACCCGCAATCCATGCAAACGCGAGGCGATGGACTGATTCGCAAATTACGAAAACCTCACGGATGTTTTTGCAAAATGTTCCGCAGAACATCTCCCTCCCTTTCTTTCTCCTCGCGCGACGGCGAAGTCGCCGGCGCCGCCGACGCGGCGCGTCGCCGCTCCAGCCCTCCTCCCTCAGATCTACCAACACGGCGACCTCCGCCGTCGTCGCCTTTTCCTCCCCGCCGCAGCTCGCGTGCCGGGGCGCCTCGCCATCGCGGGAATCGCCGCCGCCGCGTTCGGCTCCCTGCGCCGCTTCCGCGCCTCGCCGGCGCCGCTCCGGCGACCTGTAGAGGGCGGCGCCGCCACCTACGGCCAGCCCGGCTCGGCGCGCGTCCGTTGCGCCCACGCGCGCGTCCCGGAAAGCGGCGTCGCGCCGCCGGCGAGGTCTGCGCCGCCGCTGCGTCTCCGCCTCCGGTGACGCTGTCCGGGCTGGGCTGCTAGGATGGTGGGCCGCTAGGTGGGATGGGCCGGCTGCGGCCCGGCTGGCTCAGCCCTTTTTTTTCCTTCTTCTTTTTCTTTTTTCCTTTTTTCCTCTTTTCCTTACATTCTATTTTCTTTTTTAAAAAACCATAAAGGTCCAATAATTTCTAGACCTGCACAATTTTCAAAATGTTGACAATTTTGAATTTCAATTTTACCACCAAATCAAGACATACAAATTTAAAGATTTTGAATTTCTTTTTTCCTGTTTTTTAAAACTCCAAAATTTAATTAGAATTTAAGTGTAAACTTCTCCCGAATTTCAATATATTAAAAAATAAACAAATTTTGACGTGTATATTTCCAAACTTGAATCTTCCAGACCACGATGTTCCCACTGAAATTTAAACAAATTTTAGATTAGGCAACATGTAAACATTTTCTAAATTCCAGTAATATAAAAAGGATCCAAATCTAAAAAACTTTTCAAAACGAAATTTTTACGAGATCTAAACAATTTTCAACCGCAATATTCTTTGAATTCCACTAATATTTAAAAAAAAATTAATTAGTGAATATTTGGATAAAATCGAAATGCATATCCTCTAATTATGTCAAATTTAGTTTTTAACAATTTCTCATATCAGTTTATAAAATAATTACACGGAATACTAAGAACTGAAATAATCATATCTTTTAATCTGCCATTCAGAAAAATACAAATAATATACCAAAATTTGCATAAAAATGAAATATTTACACCTAACGCATTTCCATGCAGGATTGAACAACTTAAAAAAAAATAGAAGAACCAATATAACCTTTTAATATTAATTATGGAGCTTATGGAAATAACATCGGTCAGCTTTTCACATAATTTCCTACAAATTACTAAATTCCTTACAAGTGGGCCCCATATTACTTAGACACTTTCCACAAACTGATAAATACTTTAAACCCAAAAACTTCAAATCCTTCCATCCAAAAAAAAGTGAAAAATAATTCAAAGTAACCACAAAAAAAAAATGCTAACTAACTATGGCAAAATAAAAACATATTTACACATTTCAACTTAGTAAAAATTTGGGAAAAACCCATATGCACTTGCTCCAATTATATGGAGTTGAATTTAAAATTTTCTCTAGCCATGGAATTCAAAAGAAAATATGTACATTTCCACCCATTGTGGACTTAAATTAAAAAATAATAATTTTTCACATTTCAAATTGCTTAAAAAAACCCATATGCACTTGCTCCAATTATATGGAGTTGAATTTAAAATTTTCTCTAGCCATGGAATTCAAATGAAAATATGTACATTTCCACCCATTGTGGACTTAAATTAAAAAATAATAATTTTTTCACATTCAAATTGCTTAAAAAATTAGAAATACACTAAAAATATATCAGCATTTCTCACAAATAAAAACATGCCAACTATTTACGTCAAAAAACAAACATGTTCGAAGATTTTGAATTGGTGTATACTTCGAGAAAAACCAAATGCACATCCTCTAATTATGGCAAGTTGAATTTAATAAATGCTCCTATAATGCATTTTCTCCAAAAATGGACTTTAATTGGACATTTCAATTTGGTTAATATTTGCATATAATCTAAATGAACTTCCTCTAAATATGGAATTCAATTACATAAATGTGCATTTTTCATCCATTACGTACTTAAAATAAATATAACTGAAAAATACAAACATATTCGAGCATTCCAATTTGCTTAAAAAAATGTAATACTCCAAAATATATCAACATGCCCACAAAAATGAATGCCAACTATTTATAGCACAAAACAAACAAATTTGAACAGTCTTAATTGGTGAATAATTAGAGAAAATCGAAATGCATATCATCTAATTATGTGAAGTTTACTTTTTAATAAATTCTCATATAATACATTTCCTCAGACAATGGACTAAAATTGAACATTTCAAATTGGTAAATATTTAGATGTCATCTAAATGAACTTTCCATTGGACTGTACTCCTGGATATATCGACATGCTCACAAAAATAAATGATACTTATTAATGCCAGAATACAAACAAACTTATGGAAATAAATGCTAATGCACAATATTTCCTCCAACTAATAAGTTCAATGACAAATTTATGGAAAGAAAAAACAAGCGTATTTGATGAATTCTATTATACAAATAATATGCCAAAATTTGCACTTTCATCCCTTTCCAATAACAATAACCATACACTCAAATAAAATTTTTTTTGTCACCACAAGTGCGTCGTGACGCCGCACCATATTTGGCGAAAATGCAAATTCATTTCCTCAAATTATGAATTTAAAATTGAATTCACAAAATGCTCAAACAAGTAAACTTTAATCTCTTTAAATATGAACTTAAATTTAAATAACGCTTTATTACATGCACATTTCAGGATATCTCAAATTCTTTTCCTCCAAAGATGAATTGAATACAGTACATCTCCTCTAAACAAGGATCTAAATTACAAATTTACGGCGAAATACAAACATAATATTTAGACATAACCATTATATATTTCCACTAAATATAGTGGTAAATAAGAAAATTAGGGCAAGATGGAACTATATTTCATCATTTCAATTTATCTAACATATTTACAAGCAATATAACTTAAATCTATCTAATTATGTACTCACATTTCTAAAAAAAAATGCTTGATTACATGAATATTTCGAGAAAATACAAATTTGTTCGCTCTAATTACGGAATGATTTCAAATTGAATTTGCGCTAACTACATTATACACATTATACTACTACCTTTCCTTACAATACATATAACACAATAAAAAACAAATTACCATAGAATATTCTCAGCAAGGCCGCGGCGTGACGCCGCGCAAAATTTAACTAGTACCATAAAATACACGGCCAAATCCTAGACAAAAGACCCGGGACGGAATGGCCTATCGGCGAGCCGCGTATTTCTCCGGTGATCGCTCGGTCTGGCTTGACCAGAGTCGGGTGACCCGGCTTAGCTGAACCGGTAGTTGACTCGGACAGACCTAGAAAAAAACCGTCCGATTTGGCATGGCCACGTCGGACTGCAACTCGGACCAACCGGTCATAACGGGTTCAAATCTAAAAGAGAGTAAAAAGTGGAACAAAATACTATGTTGGATAGGGTAGTTTCGAGATTTTTTTGTTAAATTGGGTAAAAGTTGTCACAGATTTAATCTTAGAGGGTAAAATGTGGAATTCACTAACTTATAAGCTAGTTTTGGTGCCTAGCTTCATGACACGCTCAACCAACTCAGCCCCCTATATCTCAAGAACCAAACCTTTTTTTTAACACTTGTACTTATTTCTATCAGAGGGGATTCTAGTGAAAGCATCTATCATGTATAAATAATCAATGTTGTTTGGCAAAAGTCAATTTATTTTTCAAACATCCTTTCATCGTTGCATTGTACATGTCCTTGGAGGATATGAATCGCCGTTCAAGACTCAAAAGCTTTCGCTTTTGAGCAATAGTATGACAGCACTCTCTAAAGGCCAACGCGAAAAAGTAATCAAACAAGAAGCAATTGAGCGAATATTTTGCAACTAGTTACACCCACATTTCATTATCGGGTGTTCACACTTATGAGTTAAAAAAAAAAAGTTGATATGAATTATGTTATATCATGTGCATCTAGAAAATTTAGGTCCAAAATATGCCCATACCTGTGCAAAAAAAGAAAAATACCTAACTGAATAGTATCATATGCTATTCACACATATTTTTTTTGTACAGGCGACATATTGACATATATTTGGATGAAGAGTCGTAGATGCAGAAGATAGGACATAAGCTATACTCATAATTTATTTTTAGAAACTCATAAATGGGACATCCGATATGGTGTAGGCACAACTAATTATAGTTTCACATTTTACACCGTGTAAAATATGCAAAAGAAGCAACTAACCTACCTTTATACTCAGTTTGAGGACACTAATCAGCGTGCCATTGCTTTGGCACCAAGAATGTACCACGGGCGAATCAGCATATTCCATTTGAAATTGATCGTCTTCCGATTATGATTACACTAAAATTTCCTTTTCCTTAAAAGAAAATCAAAAGACAGTGCTCCTAGTCCTAGCCGTCATCGATCGGACCTCGGAAGCTGCTAGGCGCCAAGCAGAGGTGGAGACGGACGCCTGGCGAAGCCGTCCCGCACGTGTCGCCTTCCTCCTGCCGTCTCCGCCTCTGCGCTTTTGCGCGTCAGCACCGCCGCGCGGCGACCATCGGATCAAAAGCGACCACCCCCGGCCGCCGCCCGCCCCGATACCAAAACTCGCCCAGAACCTTCCCTCCATGGCCCCGTCTCCGTCCGTGGCGGCGGCCCACGATCCCGCCGACTCTTCCCTCCGCCTCCGCCGCGCCCCTGCCGCCGAGGCGGACGCCGGCGACTCCTCCGGCGGTCAACGGGAGGACGGCGTCCCTCCACCGCCGCAGCAGCACGAGCTGTTCTGCTACCGCGCGTCGGCGCCCGCCCACCGCAGGGTCAAGGAGAGCCCGCTCAGCTCCGACGCCATCTTCCGACAGGTGAGCAGTCGCCGCGACTCCATGGATTTTTTTTTTCTCTCTCTCTCTCACGTGATTTTCATGATCCCGGCTGCTCGCTTTGATCCGTCCAGCATCGGATTCAGATACAGTTGCGTTTTCCCCCATGTGCTTCTAGTTCATGAACTCCCGCGGTTTTACTCCAAATTACAACATGTTCTTCCATGTGCTTCCCTGCTCGGATGTCTGACCAGGTATCTCATTGTTATTGTGGCACATGCTGCTACGGGTTGACCGGTTGAGGTCGCCGCGTTTGCTCGTTTTCGGGATTAGGGGACCACCCATGCGCGGGATGCATGCGAGGCAGAATTTTTCAGAGTTAGGCGGTGGAAAAGGCAGAGCATGAGAACAATTGTCGGCTATTAGCAGAGTATGGCGTGTTCGAATGGACGAGCAGATGAGTTGGTGCATGCATGAGATGTGTGACCTGTACTAGTAGGACTTTGTTGGGGATGTGTTGGAGGCCTTGGGGGTTGACTTTTGATTTGGAAGTGAAAATGCAGGGCTAATTGGGAAGTGTTGTGATCCACATGCTCAGACTGACATAATCAACTAGGATCTATGCAATCTTGCTGTTTGCTCAATTCGGTGTGGTGCATGCTGGTTCATTTAGATCTGTCATGTTTTTTTTAGGCTCGTTATATCTGTCATCATCTAGCCTTTCTTGTTCGGGACATTCTATATGCATGAGGAAAATAGAACTGTGCGTGTTGTCATATCAGAAACAGCTATTATGGTTCTGCATACCATTTTACTAGGTACATGAATGGATGTTTTTGTGATGGGCTTGGCTGTATCTGCTTGCTACTCTAGGATGTTACCATTTTCGAAGTGATGTGAGCCCATAACAACCCTTCACACTCAAATGCACGCTTGATCATAGCCTTTTATCTGTCCGGGTACAAAGTTCAGTGCATGCCTTCATTTAAATCTGAACAATATCGTTGGTTTCAACCAACATATGAGTTTCAAAGATGACTTTATATGTTTCTTTCTACATCACATTATTGTACAGATGTTCCTGGGCATAACACCAGTGACCAGCATTGTTACTCTTATTTTAACTGGTAGTGAAATCTTTATTTGCAAGCAATATTACTCAGTTGCAGCCGAAAATTCCAGTCTTGAAATGCCTAGTTCTTCAACTGGTTGCAGAGTCATGCGGGTCTTCTGAATCTATGCATTGTTGTGCTGATTGCAGTGAACAGCAGGCTCATTATTGAGAACTTAATGAAGGTTTGAGTACTTTCCTATTTCAGTTCCCTTCATTTGCATTTTATTTCTTCTGTAATCCATCCCCTCCAGAAGTAGCACTTAGTTTCTGTGCTATCTTCTCAGTGATTTATGCTCTGCTGACACATTACCATGTTCTGAATTGCTCCAGTATGGTCTATTAATAAGAGCTGGATTCTGGTTTAGTGCAAGATCACTGGGGGATTGGCCACTTCTGATGTGCTGGTAGATATAATTACTCCCCGGTTTTGGATTGAGTTTCATTAAACAGTACTAGACTGTGTACATTTAATCAGTATGTGAATTGCAGCCTCACGTTGCCACTTTTCCCACTTGCTGCACTCATGACCGAGAAGTTGGCTCAAAGAAAACTCATTTCTGAACATGTAAGTTTCTTTCTGAACATTCTTTAGTCTTCGTCATCAGTTCTTCCCACAATGGCAAAGTCTTCTCGTCCAAGATTCATGCACTTTCGATATTATGTTTGTTATGTATAACTTCTCATAGGAATCATTGGTATATGGTCTAATTATGCATTAAATCTAACTGCTTTCAATTCAGTATTTCAATGTGTGACATCGCTACACCTCTTGCAGGTGACTATTCTTCACCATATCATTATTACAACCGCTGTCCTTTTCTGTCCAGTTGTTGTGATTCTTAAGTAAGTATTTTTTTGGCTTTGCAGTTTGTTTGGATGCATCTAATTTTGGTATTCCCTCTGCTCTTGTATTTGATGGTTTGAAGCACAATCCGTCTGTTTCTTATTCATTTTGCGTTCTGTGTCTAATGACGTGGAGATATACTCGGTTTATGTGCTTCAAACATTTGCTTAACTATTTCTTGAGTTGGATGCTAAACAATCTACAAAACTCTACAATTTAATTTTATGTGGTGACCTCTCGTGGTGCTTCAAACATTTGTTTAACTATTTCTTGAGTTGGATGCTAAACAATCTACAAAACTCTACAATTTAATTTTATGTGGTGATCTCTCGTATCCTATGGTCAACAATATTGCCACCCCTACAAAAATATATATACATGTTTATTGGTTCAAAGTTTAGATTCCAGTTTAAAATATCTCCGTTGTTAGTTTGCAATTGAAAAGTTGGCAGTTATTGACCATTTGGGAAATGTGACCCATGAGTTACTAATGATTTCTATTGTGGAGGACTGGAGGTACCTAGAGTTTATCACGTGTCATATGCCTGCAGACTTTAACATGTGTCATATTTCTGTCCAGGTAGCATTTGTATATTCGATAACTGTCTTATATTACTGTTGTTTGCTAGACATATCAGCTAGAATTACAAGTCAATGGCAGTTTTGTGTTAAATTTTCCCCAAATTTAGTGGGCATGCATTATTTTTTGAAGTTGTGTGTATGGGTCATATATTATACTTACTATTATTTTGGTTAATGTTCTAATTATAAAAAAAAATTACTTCAAAATATATGGTTTTATTGCTTTAATAATGGACTAATGTTCAGTTACCTTGATTTTTTTCAGATGTGAATCAGCAGTATTATCTGGATTTGTGTTAATGTTTATTGCAAGCATTGCTTCGTTGAAGCTTGTTTCTTTTGCTCACACAAGTTATGATATAAGGGTATTGTCCAAAAGTATCGAGAAGGTATGAGTGCAGTATGTCATTATTCTTTACTGCAATTCTGGTTTCAAAAACATTGAAGACTATTCAAAGGCGTTGTATGGAATCATTATAGCTTATAGGCTAACTGCTGCCACATTTTTGGATCATCAACTGTTGACCAGCGAATATTTTTCTTATGTATCTCTTAATTGTAAATCTTTCTAGCGCATTGGATCATGATCCCGTTCCTATTAAAAGTTGTCTCTGGTTCTTTTTCTGAGCTCTTCAATTACCTTGATTTGCGTAGCTAGTCATGTTGTGATTTACAGAGACTGACCGGATTACTAAATTTCTGGCATGGATGTGATTTCTTCCTTTTTGGCCACTATTCACATAGTAATTCTCATTCACATGTAATAGGGCTCTGCACATGGCAGTTCTATCGATGATGAAAACATTAAAGGTCCAACTATCAACAGTGTAGTGTACTTCATGTTGGCCCCAACACTTTGTTATCAGGTACTATTTTCGGACTGGGCCTGTCAGATCTACTTTTAATTCCAAACAATTAGTTAGTTATATTGTTTGGGACTACTTTCATCACTGTTGAACTATGGCTTTCCTGATGCCGTTCTGGTCCATTATGCAGCCAAGTTATCCCCGGACAGCATTTATTAGGAAAGGCTGGGTCACACGGCAGCTTATAAAATGCCTATTATTTACAGGCTTGATGGGTTTCATAATTGAGCAAGTGAGGCTACTACATGTTCCCTTCACCTGATGTATATATTTCTTGAATGAATTTATCGAAATCTTTTTTTCCTGCAGTACATCAATCCAATTGTCCAGAACTCCAAACATCCATTGAAAGGAAATTTCTTGGATGCTATTGAGAGAGTCTTGAAACTCTCAGTGCCAACATTATATGTATGGCTTTGTATGTTCTATTGTTTTTTCCATCTGTGGTGAGTATCTTGATTGCCTTGTCTTGCTGGATTGTTAGACTCTTCTTTGTTTCTTCCAGTTGGGTACAGCACAACTAAAGGCCCTGCAGTACCATAAACTTGTTGGATACTGTGATTTTCTGAAATACTTAATCAATGAATCACTTATTGATGTCGTGATGGCTACCTCATGCACAGTCACATATCCCTAGGGCCCTGATAAATCGTTAAATACGTGGGAAACATAGTTAATCGTGACTGTAAAATTAAGTTTTGAGCGACGTCAGACCCTTGTCCTCTACAGCTTCCATTAATTTTTGTTATGTATACAGGTTGAATATTATTGCCGAACTCCTACGTTTTGGTGATCGTGAATTCTACAAGGACTGGTGGAATGCTAAAACAGTTGAAGAGGTGAGAGGCGTGCTAAAATTTATCTCCTTTTTTTGAGAAAAGTTTGAATAAAGCTGACATTGTTTCATTTCCATGCATTCAAATCTGATGGTATTTTGGGGGCTCTCCAGTACTGGAGAATGTGGAATATGGTAATTTTCTCACCCGTCCTTGAGAATAGCTGGTCTGTACTAACTGGCAATCTCCTCCTAGCTGATAAAGACATGTTCAAAATCTGGAGATAGTTTTCTGATTGATTGGCATTAACATAGTATACTTCCCTGACAATTGTCTACTTCTTGTCAGCCTGTTCATAAGTGGATTGTTCGACATATATATTTTCCATGTATAAGGAATGGCTTGTCAAAGGTAATCTCTTCAATGTATCAAAAATGGTTACGCCTATTATCTTCTGTTTGTGTTATATTTATTTTTGATTCCCATGGAAATGGATATTGTATGACCGCTGAGGTTTGGTTGCTTCACCATTTCTATATGGAGAACAATCACTGTACTGAAATCTGCTAAGGCAGATAAACTGGAAACATGGAGGATTGTCACCAATGTTCTTAATTTTGTAACCTCGATCCTCGTGAAATTAATGGTGTTGAGAATATAGCTGTTAATACTGGATAATATGCTCTTTTGGCTAATTATTTTGGCATGGTAATATGCATTTTTGTTAGACTACACTAACTAATATGCATGTTAACTACTCCAAAGTAGTATGGATGAGTAAGGAGCATATTGGAAAGCTAGATCATAGTAGTATGGAAGGGAACCAAAGAATACCTAAATTTAACTTACTGAACAAGTATAGAGAAAAATAATATTTATTTATTGTGCCCTTTGTTTCACAGATTTTGAGTGGTTCTTTCTGTTGAGAATAGAGCTAATACTCTTTTTTCAAATACATACTTCTGAAGTTCATGTTGAATCTACACTGCAGGGTTTTGCCATTCTCATCTCATTTCTGGTTTCAGCTGTATTTCATGAGGTACTGCACATTACGTGTCTCTTGTTATTATTTCTCTTGTTTTCCTTAGTCAACAGTTAGAGCGTAAAATGTCTTGGTTCCATGTTATTATTGAGTAATGATCTAGGTTGAGTATAAACTTCTTAAGGAAAAATCAATGATAATCGGAATTTTGAATCTTGGCACTTTCTTCTGCTGCATATTTGTACTTGCACTGAAAAGGAAAGAAACTTACATGGCATTCTCATATGTAACCTTCATTTTATTGTCTCTGTCAACTTGCAGCTATGTATTGCTGTTCCATGCCACATCTTCAAATTATGGGCATTTTCTGGAATCATGTTCCAGGTATAGTTATAACCCTTGTGTGAATTATTTGAAGGACACTTGTTTTCCTGCTCTTATCCTATCCATCAGTATCTTCGACACTAGTTGATTACTCACGCATTCCTCATGTGTAGTAGAATAATTCTATATATGCAAGTTCAATAAGAATAGGCTACAACAAAGAGAATAGATAATCTAGTGCATACAATTTGTCTGTTGACAAATTAAGCTAAGTATGAAAGCAAATCTAAGACGTTGCAGTGTTGATTCAGCAGTTATAAACAGTTGTGGTGTGGCTTACTCATGTTTCAGCTTTGTAGCAATGAATTCAGCTACTTATATGCACTTAGATAGGATCAGGCCCATGACAATGTCATGCTGGGCCTTGCTTTAAATCCAACGAGCTGTTACCATGCAAATTTGTGATTGATGCTGGTTCAGTTGTTCTAGAGCACTTGTGTGGATATCTTCACCTATCCACTGCTATCATGTATTCATTTGACTGATGGGATGTTCATTGCTGTCTTTCCCAGATCCCCTTGTTACTCTTGACAAAATATCTGGAAGATAAGTTCAAGAATACAATGGTATGCCATGCTCATTGCAAAATTTCTCCATCTCCCATTTTTATCTCTTGACACATTGTGCTTTATTGAACTTGGCAGGTGGGCAACATGATATTTTGGTTCTTCTTCAGCATAGTTGGGCAACCGATGTGTGTTCTGTTATACTACCATGATGTGATGAACAGACAAGCTCAGACAAATAGGTAGCTCTGATAGAAGTGCACTATAATGCAGATCGTCCTAAGCAAATTGACTAGACATGAAGAAGTGGCTGCCTCCTCGACATTTCGCCGTTAGCTGTCAGAGCTTGCTATGCGCCAAGTCCATGCTAGTTGGTGCCCAACCCGTTCCAGTCAACTTGCTGCGCTCCAAATGTATTTGGGTTGCGTCGTGTACACTAAAGACGTCTTGGTGACGCAACTGATGATCACCTCTACGCAGTTGTTCAGCTCACATGCCAGCAGAGCTATGTACATTTTTTTCTTCAATCTCAGCAGAGCTATGTACATGATCATGTTTTAGATGTAAAATGTATATGAGGTCTGGATGTGCAAAAAGGCTAGAGAGACCATAGGTACTTAGAGCTGACTGCGAAGTCTGATTGTCTGTCGTGACATTCTGTAAAGTTGTCGTGTATTGTGTTGCTGCAGAAAATAATGTAGCAACAGGCTGCCGTTTCGCTGCTCCCCATTTTTGTCATGGATGAGACATGTCTACCCAACGTCCGATGGATACAACTAGGGAGCGGTGGCGCACCCATGACCTGCCAAAAAGCCCGCTAAGTACAGTAAGATTCTCTCGTTTTGTATTCTTAATTTTTTATCCTCAGTTAGCGTGTTTGATGTTCTAAAAAAAGTTAGCGTGATTGATGATATTGCCTTTGTTAGGTCGAGATCTTCAAAACCATATGCTATATTGACATGTTTTGATACCAAAACAGTTTCGGAGAAATCCAAAATCTTTGAGAGAGAAACTGAAAGAATTTCGGGGAATCCTAAATGGCACTGGGAAGGTTCCTGAATATTTCATAACCTTCTGAAATATTCGGGAAGGCACCATGGCCCCCACTTTCTTTGTGTGTGGGGGTCTGCAAGTCGGCCTCCCTCCTGTATAAACAGAGGAGGGGCGACGCTTCAAACCACACCCTGTGTGCTGAAAGGCTATGCCCCCTTGGAAATCTCTTCATGCGACGAGGTTGTTCCACCTCACGTCTAATTTCCGTTAGAGCTCTGCTGGATGGGTGACTATACACGTGGATACCGGTAGAGAGATAGCTCTTTCGATACTCGAACGAGAAGGATAATTCTCACGGTTGGGACGTATAATCCTAGCTGCGGAAATTTGCATCAACGACCTTCACCAACATCTTCACTCTACTGTGTTTGTTGGTAGAGATCAGATCTAACTTATTTGCATTTTCATACTTGATCGTAGGACAATTTTTTTTTTGTTTTCTCTACTTTCCCAACAGGGTTATCAGGCAGGGCTAATTACATAGACTTTAGGCCCATTGCACTTCTAATTGTTTTTTCGGTTTGTTCATGGAACCGATGCACTAGACTTAATTTACATTATCAATTATTGTTTAACCAGCAAAATCTGGTTGAGTTAAAAAATAGTGACAGAAAATTTTGGTTTCAAGAGAACTGGTCTGAAAGTGTGAGTATCCCGATTTTCGGTCTACCCTACCGGAGAAGGGTTTTCTGAACACAGTATATGTAGACACTCTTATCTAGACCATTCGTTTGTGCGTTGAGATCTGTGCGCAAAATTTCTCTATTTTCTCCCAAATGGAAAAAAATAAGAACTTGAACCTTTGCAGGAAAACAATATATTGGAACTACAATGTATAAAAAATAACATTGAATTTTTTGGTGCATTTTAAATATCTTAAAATGAGGATTTAAGATTTACTTGTTTTAAGTTTTCATAGTCCAAAAAATCCAAAATTATTTTCCATACATTGTAGTTCCAACATATTGTTGATCTGCGAAGTTTCAAGATTATAAAAAAAATCTTTTGGAAGAAAAAAGACGAAGTTTGCGCACAGATATTAGCACACA
This sequence comes from Poa pratensis, assembly GCA_947311845.1. NCBI lineage: Eukaryota > Viridiplantae > Streptophyta > Magnoliopsida > Poales > Poaceae > Poa > Poa pratensis. The sequence continues at coordinate 26,910,496 of CAMZMU010000070.1, read as the reverse complement.
AATGTGTGATCTAAATATGGGCGTGTACATGTCATGGTGCTCAACCACAACTTTCCCTACAAGAAAAGGTGTTTTGGTCCAAAACAACTTATTTCGAACGAGGTCTTGCCACATTCTATTGTCAAAAAAAGTAGTCATTTACAAAAAAAAAAAAAGGTTAACATGTTTCTGTTCAGACATTGTGGATGCCTAGCATTCTGATCTATAGGCCCGTGGAGAAGATCATACTGCATACGGCAAATATTCACCAGGTAGAAAAAAAAGGAGCTGATGGATCTGTACATTGGCTTCACCACAAGCCGTCCACCACCTTGGTGCACTTACCCTTGAGCCACCTCACGCCGTTCTTCAGTGACACCTTCATCTTCCCCTCCACGCCGTACACCCTGTACCCCACCAACCTCCTCGTCCTCCGCAGCTCCGCCGGGGCAGTACCGAAGCCGCCACCCCACATCTTCGTCTTCGAACCGGTCGCTGCCGACGAGCAAGAAGAAGCTGCAGGAGAAGGCCATGCGGTGCCAGTTACCTTCTTGGGTGTGACGTAGGAGGAATTGTACCGCCTAAGTTCGGTGACAGCACTTGCCGGGGTGTTGTTGCTGCTGCTCTTCTCTGGACAGGACCTTGACCTTTCCATTGATGTATGTATGGCTCGCTAGCTTGATGGCTCTGTGTTGGAGTAACCAGGAACAGGAAGGTAAGAACGGAGTGACAGGAGGGAGATGAGTGCAGGCCCGGCTAGCTCTTAACTTTGTAGGAGCAGAGGATAGAGGGAGTCTGCCTTTTTCTGCTTGTACTTTGTACCCTCAAAAGTTGTGACTGGAAGTTGAACAAATTAAATAGGGTTTTTCTTTGGATTCACGGAAGAAGCGCCAGATTATACAAACGACCAGTAATTCACGGCTATTTAGTGAAGGTTTCGCCGAACGTCACTGATGTCAGCTGACACCAGTGCTCACGCACCACCTTCCAGCACCGTCCAATTGGATTACTGGCTTTTATGTACGCTAGAGATAGTTTCTACTTTCTAAGACAACGGAAGGATTATCCTTTATATATTATGGTCCAATATTGCTATTCGATTGAACTGATTATATCCTTGGGTTATTTATAGGTGATTATATACTTTCTTGTTTGGTTTAAACTGATGGCAAAATATATTATATTTCAATCTGGTTATTCAATTATGTATGTGGATAATATATTTGGGTTGATTACCAAAAAATAGCTTACTAGGTCCTCTCATATCCTCTCTTCTTAAAGAGATATTTTATTCAGTGTTGCAATTACTAGGTTGATATATTACGATAAACTTGCTTTTCTAAATTTGCTTACTTCTTTATTTTTTATGTCCATTAGGAAAAGGTGGAAGACGAAGAGCTGACAATGATGCGGTGAGCGGAAGCCGAAGGAGCTCTGCATAATGGTTAGGTGGTCTCCGACGACGGTTCGCCAAAGTTGGCGTCATCATCTCCTTTTTTGTTTGTATAGTTTCACATAGGAAGCGGGTGTTTCTGATTAGTCTATAACTATTGTAATTACTAAGTTAAAAGTCTGTATTTTAAATGGGTACCTTTTTTATCCCGCGTCAGTGGCAGGATTATAGTGAGGAGCCTACCTTTTCTTTTTGAAATGGGGATAAAGCTCCAGCCTCTGCATCGGGTGATGTTATTGCATAGTTTTGTGGCGTTAAAAGAGCTTACAGTTTTGTTCCGTGTTTATAGAGTTGTTGTGTAATAGAGAGAGCCCGTCCTGAGTCGCATTGGTGTTAGCGGCGGAAACCATAACTTCTCACCCCCTTGCACACATAAGGTGTTTATATATGATTCAAATTTGAGAAAATCTAATTTATTATGTCGTAATTGAGACGTGTAGGTTGGTGGTATTGTTTTTTCTTCATACTAGATTAAGTTTTTTGCTTATGTTTGAGTCACATATGCAAGTATATATTACGCTTGTATGCCGCACGAAAAGAGTTGGATCAAGTGGTTAATCATTTGTTTTTGTAAGCGCGCTTCTGATATATTGAAGATGGGCGTTAGTATTTTCCCGCAAGGATTGTCTACATAGAAATCGTTGTATATTGATATTTATGTGCCAATTGATTTTCGGTTTTGCTAATTCTTAATCGATTGAGAATTAGCTTAGTTCTCAATCGCATGATGTCATTAGTTACAAGTGGACTTGCAACTGATTCGGACTATTTGATTTGCTTTGTGATTCGTGCATCAGTTGCAAGTCAACATGCAACTGGGATTTGATGACGTCATGTAAATGAGAACTAAGTTAATTCTCATTCGCCTGAGTTGCAAGTGGACTTGCAACTGCTTCAGACCGTTTGATTTGCTTCGTGATTCGTGCTAATCATAAGTTGCAACTTTACTTGCAACTGAAATTGATGCCGTCATGTGAATGAGATAATTCTCATTCGATTGAGCGCTAGAGAGACCATTGATTTTTAGCAGCATGTGCTCTGGCTTGTACAACATTTATTTTGGAGTACTGCAGCATTTAGAGTTGGGTGACGGTGACATATCTTATAAACGTATATTGGGCCAACCTCGGCGGCTTCAATGCTGTGTTGATGCGACTATCAAGTTAGTTACTTACCGAGACGTGCTATTCGCACTTTATAGACTTGAAAGTACAAAACATATATTAGAGCTGATTATAATTCTGAAAAATGACTATGGCCGTGAGACTTAACCTTTTTGCATTTTAGGATATTCCAGTGTTCTGTTGTGGTACTAGCGGTTTCACATTTCCTGGTCTTTTAAAACAGATGGAGTAATGCACTATAGTCGCACAGGAAAGAAATCAAGATCGATGCTGCATTTTGAAGGAAGCATCCGTTCAATTAATTACTCTCCAACTTTTCTGCGTTGCATAAATGCCACTTTTTGGGACGAAAGCAACTCCGCATTTTGGCTTTTTTGCTTCGGGAACGGCACTGACGCGAAACTGTGAGTCTGTTGCGAGGACTGTCGGCACCGCTCAGAGTCCCATTAACGGCTGACGAAGTTCTTCGATCCATCAGTGAAACTCGGGCGTACAGGGGACCGCGTCACCAGCTGCATTTTCCATTGTCTGTTTTTTCTGAAATAAAAAGGCATTACTGCACCCGCTTGTAAACTGATAAAGTTCTAGACAGCCGATCAAATACAGTTTGAGAAAAACAGCTCACAAAAATGATAGACAATAATAAGTAAACAAAAAAAGAAAGACGCAACTCCTGAGAACACCGAAGTCACCATAGCCGTGCATGTAGTTAATTTTTCTATAGGTTACAGCCACGGGTAATAATCTTTTCATAATTTCGATTCTAGTAGTCCAAATTTCCTAGTTTTAAGTGGACCTGTTTGGACCTGCTTAGATGATGGTGATTATTATTATTATCTCAAGGAAGAAAGATATAAAGTTTTTATCAGGATGAATGGCATACCATCTCTTTCGGCCAGCAAGGCAAGCTCTGTTTAGCACCAAGAGAAAGAAGAGACCTTGGACTAACACATATTACAAAGGAAAAACATTTGCTGGAACCGTTACGTGCAACTGAGAGCTGCGCAATGCATCAAAAGCTCATATTCTCACATTCCTCCCTAACAAGTGCAAAGAGATCAGAGTTCATGTATCTCTCGCCAGCGCTGGGGAATATGGTAACAATCATTTTCCCATAGCTCCCTTCTCTTGCTGTAATCTGCTAGATACCCACGAAATCAGAACGACACAGCCATAAAGATGATATAATCTATGGAACCTGGTATGTTCAGTATACAATTAGTTACCTTGATGCAAGCAGCTACATTTGCACCGGAGGATATGCCGACCAGCAGCCCCTCCTCCTTCGCTAGTCTCCTCGTCATTGCCATCGCTTCCTCGGTGCTTACCGTCACGACTTCGTCGATGACCGATGTGTCAAGAACCTCCGGTATGAAACCTGCCCCCGTGCCCTGAATCTTGTGTGACCCTGGTGAACCTCCTGAACACAGAATGGAATAGCAGATGTTTTAGGCCCGTCTACACCGAGTCACTGACAATTATGTTTTTTTATGTGTGGAACGGTCCCTAAACTAGCAATGCATACTTTTTTTAGAGAAAATACTAGTACATACTATGGTCATGGAATTACCTGAAATTACAGCGCTTTCTGAAGGTTCCACACACACTATCTTTATGGATGGATTTTTCATCTTCAGGTACCTCCCTACACCTGTCAATGTGCCTCCTGTACCAACAGCGGCGACAAACGTATCCACTTTGCCTGCTGTGTCCTTCCATATCTCAGGTCCTGGAGTTTGTTTCAGAAGATGACAATTTAGTAAAATGGTGAAACAAAAATTTCACAATGGTATACAACATGAAAAGATAGTCATTCGGATATTGGTACCGGTCCATTTGAAGTGTGCATCTGGATTTGCTGGATTGGTTACTTGATTAAGACAGTGAGAATTTGGTATAGTCTTCATCAGCTCCTCCACCTTGCCAATCATTCCCTTAAACCCAGCTGCAGGATCTGAAGTAAAAGAGAGACAAACATTACTTAACACTGATCAGAGTGTAGATGTTCCACAAGTGAATCAGTAACCATCAATATGTTAAAATTACATAAACAGCTGGAACAACTACCAAGATAGGAAAAAAATCTACAATTCAGCTTAAGAAATATTTGTCAGAAACTCTATAGATGAGGCGTTTAGGTATTTACAACTGAGTTTCTAACCACTTATAGGCGCTGAAATCTTAGTTCCCACCTGTTAATATCAGTTCAGCACCCAAAAATCTCAATAGCATCTGCTTGTCAAGTGAATATTTTGCAGGCATGACAGCAATAAACCTGTAGCCTTTCTGAGCAGCGATGAACACCAATCCAATCCCTAGGTTGCCGCTTGTTGGCTCGATTAGTGTCGTAACACCAGGTGAGATCAAGCCCTTCTCCTCTGCATCTTCAATCATCCTGCAGTTGATTTTGCATGCAGTGCCAGAGTTACAGTTGGTTACCTTTTCTTTTCTTAAATAGGAGCAGCATTACAATGCCCATTTAGGTGGTTAGAGCTTCAACACGTACTGGTGCCACCGTGCCAGTAACAAATAGATATGCATTTCTTTTTTTTGGGGGGGGAGGATTCGCTGACTTTGGAAACCATGACGTTGAGGTCATTGACATGTGGGTCCCACCTAGCACGGACCCACATGTCGGTGACCCAAAGTCACCTGACTTTGGGACTCATAAAGTCAGCGAATCCGCGCCCGGGGGGGGCGGGGGGGGGGGGGCATGTAGGTGTGCTTACATCTTATAAATAGAAATGACATCCATTAATATCAGCTTTTTGGAAAAGAAGTGACACATATATTAGGAAGTTCCTTTTAGACTACTGAGTGGATCACAGGCCATTGAAGCACTGCCTTAGCGCACCTAAGAGCACTCCTGTCCTTAACCGAACAAAGGGGCTGGTATGCTTCCATCTTTCCAACCAACCTAGCTTCGATGCCGTCTTTCTCGGCAATGTTCTTCATTTCTACAAGTGGAGTCCAACCTATGAGCTGAAGAAATGTACAAGTCAAGGATAAACTTGTGAACAAGTTCCTTCCAGTTAAGAACTCAAAAAACTGTACTCATGTGTTAGTTCATATTACTACTACCTAAAAAAGCTGAAGTAACTAAGCAAAACTCTGAAAATGAGAAGGGGCGCCACAAACATCAACGTCACCTAAATCCATTTGTTTCTCTTCTTTCCAAACGAAAATGTTGACAGATCTGGATCGAGCACAGAGGAGTTGGAGGAATTTAGCACCTCGGTGATGTTGGAGGCGATGTTCTCCTCCGGGGAGGAGAGGAGCGACGGGATGCCTTTCCTCCCCTCTTCCTCTACAGCCATTGCCATAGCTCCCTCCGTGTTGACGTCTTCTGCAGTTCTGCTCCTCCCAATTCCACTGGTGGGATCTTATCCAAAACGAACTGGATGGCTTCCGGTCACAGTACAGTGGAGCTCCCTCCGTGTTGACGTCTTCTGCAGTTCTGCTCCTCCCAATTCCACTGGTGGGATCTTATCCAAAACGAACTGGATGGCTTCCGGTCACAGTACAGTGGTGCTACTTGACCACTGACTAGGTTGACGATAAAATGGAGGCTTTATCAATTACCAGGTTTATTAGCTGAAGGAAGACAGGCTTAATAAAAATAAAATTTACTGTTTGATTTGGTTGGGGTGCGCCTGGCCCAGGCAGTAGTGCAACGGCTGGGCGACACGCGAGAGCCCCGGCAGCAAGCTACCGTGGTGGGCTCTCCCCCACAAAAAATAAATTTAATATCGTTGTGGCACATGGCCCACATATCAGATATTAAACTGATAAGAACAGATACTACACTTGATCTTAGCCAAAAGGCCGAGAAAGGTATGAGTTGAAACGAGCAGCCGGGTCTCCTTTTATAGCCCCTCTCCTCCTGCGCTGCTTCTTCCGTCCGCGGTGTGGGACTAAACTTGCTCCTTCTCTCCTGCCGTTCCCGTGGCATGATGGCAGTCGCACGCGCTGGTAATTTGGGCTCGAATATGGGAGCCCCTGGCAGGCCTATCGAGCTATAGCGTGGGCTTCTCAGCCCGTTATATTTTCTCTCATATACCTTAGCATTTCTTCAGTGATTCTAAAAAAAGAACTTTTCTTCAGTTAGTCAGATATGCATGGGCTGAAGAAAATGTAAAGGTATAGTGAACTTTATGCACGTGTTTGGCACTGCAAGTTTCCTGTGCAGATTCATATGTCCAAATGTCGTAAATTTCCAGCTTGTTGTATCTACCATGAATCTTGTACTAAATCCTTCGAGTACATTTTATGAGTACTCCCTCTGTATGTTGTCAACACTGAAATAGCTAAAACATTTTATAATTAGGAACAGAGGGAGGACATAACATGCCACCGAGTGAAAAAAGAAAGGAGGGATCCCTTGGTATTTTCTACACGTACGTATTGGGTTGACGTGCAAAATTCTATAGTGACATGCTTTCAGGGGTTCCTATTTATCATGCGTAAACTCTCGTGTCATTTCAAATGTTCACAAATGAGAGGGGGTGTAGGCTGCCTTGATTGTTGTATATTTACTCATCGGGGTAGCTTAATTAATTACTCGGATCCCTTAATTACTTCACTCATCAGTATTACACCAAAAAGATATTGGGTTTGGTAGCAACAAATTAAACAATCCAACTCTCACGTCTCATATGTCTTACTACTACACCTTATCAAAATGGATACAGCAGGACCGTATACGGTATACCCCTCTCCGTAAATCTTTGTCAAGTTAACGTCAATTATAAGAAACATACTCCCTTCATTCACTTTTATAAGCCATTCTAACTTGTTTCGAAATACACGTATCTAGACAGGGGCGAAGCTCCCCATAGGGCAAGGTAGGGCAGCCGTCCGACCTTGATTTTCCGCGAAAACATTCTTATGCACATGTTTTTTCTGAACATTTTGAGTGGTCGTACGTAAAAAACGGATATCGTATAAGAAAGTTATGGTTAAGTTAGTAAAAACTGCACAAAATCGATTCGGTACTAAAAATAAGGATAAGATCTAGCCTAATCAGAAACCAAATCTTTCTATTTTCTAAAAAAATCTAAATCTAACAAGACCCGACTCGTGGAAACCTTCTACTAGGGGAGAGAGCGGGTAACTGTTGATTTATTTTTACAACGTGGAAACCATCTATATTGCTATATATAGCCTTTGTTATCACCAATTTTGGCAATTGTTTAATTGAGTTATCTTAAGAGTTTTATGGAGTTCTATCGTCTTCGCTATAGATACTCATAATATAGACTTGAATAACCTTGCGAAGAGTTTCTCAGTCCGACCACACATCTTTCTCCTTCGTCCCTCCCTCGTCTCCCGTGGGCGACGGGAGGGAAACCCTAGCCGCCACCTCGCCTAGGCCACCTCCCACGTCCTCTCCCTCTCCTCGCCGTCGCTGGACGGCGCCGCCTGCCGAAGGCCGTGCGCTGGCGGCGGCGAGGCTTCTCCTGCTCCCTCGCACGGGGCTCTTGGAGCGGGCCGAGGGCGTCGGGCTTGGGCGCCGCGCTGGGCAAGGGGCGCGGCGGCGCAGCTGCTCCAGCGGCGGTGTGGTGACCTGCGGTGGCGGGGCGAGCCAGCGACGACGACGGCTTCCAGGAGGCGGTGCGCATCCGGGCAGACGGCGAAGGAAATTGGCGGCGCCCGGCCGGGGCTCGACGTCCGGCGGGTCCCAGATGCGGCGTGAGGCAGCGGTGGCGGCCGTCGCATGGCGGCGGTGTCACCGGTGGTGGCCTGGCCCTAGGCTGGGAGGCGCTCGATCTGGATCTCGGCCTGGACCTAGGTCTAGGCCCGATCTGGGCCGCAAGTGGACCGGTGGGCCCACGGCGTGCTGGATGGCAGGGTAGCGTGGAGGTGCTGCGGCCATCAGATTGACTGCCTCCATGGGTTGTGGTGGTGGACTCGTGCGGTGCGAGCTCGGGGCGACTCGGCCCACGTGGATTGGCGGCGGGTTCTGACGGAGATGGCGTCGGTAGGTGGGATTTAGGACCTCGAGGTGGATGGTGGCGACGGCCTTGGCGCTGCAGCGCGGCGGTGGGGCTAGTTGGGTCGGATCTACATGATCTGGCTGATCGGGGCCCGACAGGCCTGCTGCTGCGTCCGGTCTGCGACCGCTCATGGCGGGAGGACGGATCTCCTCCTATTGGCTGTTACTACTGCCCACGCGGTCTCTTGGTCGCTATCCTACCTCGCTAGACTCGTTGGCCTCGTTTTGGTGTTCAATCCTGGGGCTCGAGGTCGTGGACGCCGGGGCGGCGCCCTGGAAGGTGGACTGCACGGTCGTCTCTGCGGCGAGCGACGTGACGGTGGTGATGGCCTTCTCTTTGACAGTGTGGACGGCGAGGAGGGGCGGCGGGGGATCCTGGTGTTGGTGACGCTTCGGCTAAGGCAGCTCCCAGATCGTGGTTTGGAGGCTAGGCTCGGGGACGTTGGGCGTTCTGACGTACCAAGCGTGGTGTGAAGGTTTTTCCGAGCGAAAGCTCCGCGCTCCGGCGCCAATGACGGTGGTGCCTGTGGGTGTCGTTACCCTCTCGGGGGCGGTTATTGTGGATACCTTTTCTGCGTTGGGGCCCCGGGTGAAAACCCTTGACCGTCTTGGTCTCGACGACGGCGACGTGTTACGTTGTTACCCTCTTGGGGGCGTCGTTGTGGAGTGTCGGTGTCTTTTGGGCACGTTCCAGTGTCTTCAGTGGCAAGTTTGGTTCTGCTTTGTAAGAGGTTCCCTCATCACTTTGTATCGGTTCGGCCGTTGAGGCTTTATTTATAAAGCGGGGCTACGGCCTATTTCGTGTGAATAACCTTGCTCGTATTACAAAGATCTAATTATGTTATAAATCGAGTGGGGGCCTATCAAAAGTCTTTATTGAGAAAATAATGATAGATTTTCAAAAAAATATAGATTTGCCATTGGTATGTTTTAGATTTTACTTATATTGAAATATGTTCATATATCTATTATACTAAATGATTATGAATCATATATAGTGTTAATGTCTTGATATTATTTCAGTCTATGCATCATTTGTTTTGAGTTCACCCTACCCCAAAACTTTTTCGTCCTTCGCCACTTTACCTAGAGATATTTAGTGTGTAGATTTACTCGTTTTGATATGTATCTAGTCCATATTGAAATATCTAAAATGCCTTATAAGAGTGAACGGAGGGAGTATTACTAATCGAACATGTAGAAGATACCGATGTATTTCTATACAAAGTTTAGAAAATTCTCGTTGTCATTTACATGTTTTCAGGGGTTGCTAATTTATCATGCATAAATACCATGTATTGGGTTGTTGTGCAAAATTCTATAGTGGAATATTTTGATTGGTGAAAACAAAGTTTTATCAACAATTAATCCATAGGTATGCAATATATGTAACATAAAATTGGTATTGCTACATTCATGTTTAGTAGTGCTTATGATTGTGATTTTGTACACATAATAAAAATATAAATAGAACATTGTTGAAAGCTCTATCTATACAAATTAGCATGTATTTGCTATCATATATTATGCTCCGTGACTCTAGTCTTCATTAGTTGATATCATGAAAATGGCCTCAGTTGATCTTTGCTTGCATTTCTATTTATATGTGTGATGTGTGATTGGGCTTGTTGAATTTTTTGTGTGCTTTAGTATTTAGAGTTTTCATTGGATGTGAAGCTTCATTTCAAACGATGTTCATATGCAACACCACTAGTTTTCTTCTTATATCGATGATTTATTCACTATGTTTGTCGCACTCATGGTCGGTTTTCTCAGACAAGTGCATGAATCCGGACGACGAGGCCAACATCGATAGTCAGCAAGGCAAATTAGTCGCCTTCGGTTCACATGAATCCAGATGACTAGGCCTACATCGGTAGTCAACTAGGAAAATTAACCACCTCGGGTTTTCCTCCCAACAACAACAACGTCACTGCAACATAGGTCCCATACATCACAGTACAATGTCGTAAGTGTTAAAGGGAGCTTTTAAACGACCAACCACACGTCTAAAGGTCGCGATTGCGGTTAGATGATGCTTAAAAGCCGTTAGGAATAATTGCGTAGTGGAAAGCGCATGCGCGTCGCATAACTTAATCACAATCAATCTAAAAATCGTCTTGTCCATTCCGTTCATATTGTAAGTTATATTGCAGCCACTTCTTTATATAGTCTATTCTTTGTACTTGTATCTGGATTGTTGATGACCTAGAATTTTTTATGACATTTAAAACAATGGCTCCTGGGCCCCTCTCTATTCAGCAAACCAATATCTACAAAATATAGCACCCCTAATTAGGAAAAAACTCCTCGTTGTTGCGATAGTCCTTGAGCGACCATTTCTTATGCACGCCATCCTCTCGCATCATACAGTGGCGACCTCGTCGCGGAGTCGCAGATATATACGCCATCCTCTGTGCGTCATACGCTGATGACCTCGCCATGGATCTGAAAGAGAAATAAGGGTGATTAAATAAGAGAAAGCAAGAACAAGATGAAACACGGTGGGTAAAAAGGATGATGAGATTACCCGTGGGTCAAGAACCCCGATGGAGTACTCCAATGCGGCTTCAGAGGTTGTGTGAAATCCTGCGATATTAGCTGCCAAAGAAAACCTGAACGACTTCTCCACGCGCACCATCTCCTGCGCATGGAGAGAGTGACGATCAGGGGAGAAGTGGGGGTGACTAGTAGCAAAGGAGGGAAGTGTTGCGATATAGGGTTGGATGTGGAGAGTGGGATTCACTAGCGACGAGCGGGGCATATATGAAAATGAGAGTGGGGAGTGGGTGTTAGGATTTGTTTTTATGGGCCCTTGAACAAGTGCAACCAACTATATGGGCCACATTTGCTCAAAGGTCTATAATGGGCAAATCAGGTGGTATAAGGTGGTGGGGTACACCTGTCGGCGCAGGAACGACGTTCCTAGTTATTCATGTTCACAATAATAACTGATAACAGAAACATAATGCGCATAGGATCGGAACTCCATAGCTTACAAAGACAAGTTGCATGCTACAAGTTTCTGAAAGAAAACAAATAAATAGTGGTGGAGAAATCTTTTTAGCCAGGAAAAACGAGTTTTTTACCACAAAAATTGAGCGTAGCAAAAGCCAGATTTTCTTCTAGTGTGATCTAGAGCTCTTATGTGGCGTAGCGCTTTGACTTGTTGCCGTCGGGCCGTCGTAAGGAACAATAGCATCTTGGGTAGTTGTTGCGAGGGCCACTACCTCCAGTTGGAAACGGCAGTGCGTTGCCTGGGTGATGGTGACCCAGGAGGTGGCTAGGCGGTGTGGCATTGCAGAAGGCGAGATGGGAGAGCATGACTTGAAGCGGTGGCACGACGAGTCTTCTTATAGTCGGTGAACTGGGCGTGCAAGAAAGGCGGGAAGCGGCGGGAAAAGGTGCCGCCAGCGGGAACCGATGGGTGGGTGGTGTGGTGACGCGTCAGTTTAATGCTGACGACACGTCTCTGGCCTGGCAGCGCCGCTTGGCAAGACGAGAAGGTTGATCCGACATTATAGCCGACATGGCTGGTGTGAGGATAACAAGCCGAACCCGCCTGCCGAATCAGGCTGTATGCGGACATGTCCGAGCATCCTCCAAGCTGCCCCCAAGTTTTGAGGAGAAATTGGGTCGGGCCTAACAGATGGGGTTTCCGTTGTGGCCGATTTTTCTGTCCGGCACCCATTAGGCATTTGGGGGTTGTTTTGGGGTGCCGGTGGAGATGCTCTAAGGGGGCAAATACAAATACGCATATTCCCCTAAAAAATACAAATACAAAAATGAAACCCTAAAAGATAATATGGGAGCCTAGAAAACTAACATGGGAACCCAGAGAATGAATATGGACCCGCCTAGGTCTCGGTCGACCGAGAAATAAGAAAGCGCTCGGTCGATCTTCTCGCTCGGTTTCTTCCTCCCCTCTGGCGACCCCCTGCCGCCACCACCGGCCGGACCGCCATCTTCCCTGGCCACGGTCGGCGCGCTGCCGCGACGCCTCGCCGCCCTGCCCCAAGCTCCCCCTCCGCCGGTCTACCGCCACCCCGGCATCCCTCAAAATCCCCCAACCCCCGGCCGCGTCTTCTCCGGCGCCGGCACCCCCCACCCCCTAAGCTAGGGTTCCGCCGCCGTCGACGAGGGCTCTCTCTCTCTCTCTCTCTCTCTCTCTCTCTCTCTCTCTCTCTCTCTTCCTGGTACTGCTTGGGATCGAGAGGGTTAACTCAAATCTCGGTTGGCCGAGATCTAGCAAAAGCGAATGAATATATGACTTTAGATAGTTTGTTCCATTTTTATTTGAATTTGACCCGAACCGACGAAATCCAGTACAACCAGCGCAAACTCAAAGATGAATTTAGCACAGGAAAAACACTCAAAACCTCACTAAACCCTACTACGATACCTCCCCGGCCCCCCTCCCCTCCATGGCCTGATTCCTTCTGCCTCGCCGCCGCCGGAGGCGGTCAAACGATGCTATCCCTCCCCCTGCGCCGCCACTTCTTCATCTACTCGCGCCGGAACCCTAGCTTCCTCCCCTTCTCTATCGCCGCCACCGCCATCTCCACCCTCCCCACCGACACCGGCGCCGCCGCCGCCGCCACTCCCATCTCCGATCGCCTCCGCCAACTCCACTCGCTCCAGGCCGTCCCCCCCAACCTTCTCCTCTCCCACCCCCTCCCCTCCTCCGCCCACCTCTGCCTCGCGGCCCACCTCCTCGCCCGCGCCCGCCTCTTCCCCATTCCCGCAGCCTCCTCTCCCGCCTCCTCTCCCCCGGCCACCGCCCTCACCTCGCCGCCTCCCTCGTCGACCTCCTCCACCGCGCGGCTCTCGCGCTAGGGCCCCGCCGCAGCGCCCTGTCCTCCGTCGTCGACACCCTCCTCTCCCTCCTCGCCGACCGCGGCCTCCTGGAGGACGCCGTCCTCGCCCTTGCCCGCGTGCGCGAGCTGCGCGTGCCCCCTAACACCCGCACCTGCAACCACATCCTCCTCCGCCTGGCCCGGGAGCGCCGCGGCGGGCTCGTCCGGCAGCTATTCCAGCAGCTGCCGGCGCCCAACGTGTTCACCTTCAACATCCTGATCGATTTCCTGTGCAAGGAGGGGGAGCTTGCGGAGGCAAGGGCGTTGCTCTCCAGGATGAAGGAGATAGGATGCTCACCGGATGTCATCACATACAATTCTCTGATTGATGGGTATGGCAAATGCGGGGAGCTCGAAGAGGTGGAGCAGCTCGTCGCGGAGATGAGGGGTTGTGGATGCACACCAGATGTTGTGACATACAATGCGTTAGTCAACTGCTTTTGCAAGTTTGGGAGGATGAAGAGGGCATACAGCTACTTTGCTGAGATGAAGAGGGAGGGAGTGGTGGCAAATGTAGTGACATTTAGCACCTTTGTCGATGCATTCTGCAAGGAGGGGATGGTGCGGGAGGCTATGAAGCTGTTTGCGCAAATGAGGATGAGGGGCATGACGCCGAATGAGGTCACATATACATGTTTGGTTGATGGGACCTGTAAGGCAGGTAGGCTTACTGATGCCCTTGTTTTGATCGATGAAATGGTACGGCAGGGTGTCCCGTTGAATGTGGTCACATATACTGTGCTAGTTGATGGCCTATGCAAAGAGGGGAAGGTTGCGGAAGCGGAGGCTGTTTTTGGTCTGATGGAGAGAGCTGGCGTCAAAGCCAACGAGCTGTTGTACACTACACTAATTCATGGGCATTATGTGAATAAAAATAGCCAAGAGCACTGGGTTTGTTGAATGAGATGAAGGATAAAGGGATGGAGCTTGATGTTTCGCTTTATGGTGCCCTCATTTGGGGACTCTGTAATCTTCAGAAGGTGGATGAGGCTAAGAGTTTGTTAAATAAAATGGATGAATGTGGTCTGAAACCCAATAATATCATCTATACAAATATAATGGATGCTTGTTTTAAAGCAGGAAAAGAGTCAGAGGCCATTGCCCTGCTCCACAAGATGCTGGATTCTGGTTTCCAGCCTAATGTTGTGACTTACAGTGCATTGATTGATGGTTTGTGCAAAGCAGGGTCAGTTGATGAGGCCGTCTCACATTTTAACAAAATGAGAGACTTAGGGTTAGAACCTAATGTACATACTTACACCGCTTTAATTGATGGTTTGTGCAAGAATGGTTGCTTGAACAAGGCTGTGCGATTGTTGGATGAAATGGTTGACAAGGGTTTGTCTCTGGACAAAGTTGTCTATACGTCTCTTATGGATGGGTACCTGAAGCAGGGAAATCTCCAGGATGCCTTTGCACTCAAAGCCAAGATGATCAACAGTGGTTTGCAACTTGATCTCTATGGCTACACTTGTTTTGTTTGGGGTTTTTGTAATTTAAATATGATGCCAGAAGCTAGAGAAGTTCTTTCAGAAATGATTGGAAATGGTATTACTCCTGATGCAGTAATTTACAACTGTCTGATAAGCAAATATCAAAAATTGGGGAACATTGAGGAGGCAGCTAGTCTTCAAAATGAAATGGAACGTGTTTTACCCTCTTGTAGAAATGGTGATACTACTTCCGGTTCTGATGGTTAAACTTGAGCAACTGATTTGTATACAGGTGGGAGTAAAATAAATATGTTACAAAGCATCATCACTTCTGGAACTTAACTATAAGACGTTACTAACTTGTTACTTTCCAAACAGCATAGCAGCAAAAGCCACTGGTTTGATACACTTCTCCTGGTATTTTGGCTGGCTCAAGTTAGTCAAGAAACTTCATTTGATGCCAAATTTGAGAAGACATGCGAAAATTTCTGATTATCTAGACACAAACCCAACAGATACAAAAAGGAGTCTGCTTCTCTTTTAAGTTGGGACAGTGAGAAGGAACTCCCAAGTTTTGAAATGCTCCACAGGTAAGGTAAGCTGTCAACATATTGCTTTATTTTCGGTATATTATGTGCAAACACATGTTTCCTTGGTTGCATGTATTTCTTCTTAGCCCCATACATCTTGAAAGGACATTAATATTGTTTCTAGCGATACTTGCTTAACTGTATCTGATAAGATATTTGTTCAGGTTACAGATACCATCTGCCATGCTTCCACATGTTGATGTCAATAACAGATATGTGAGTGTGTGAAGCAAGTAAGTTTTTGCATGCCTTTCCTCTTGATTGAGTTTAATTATTTATATGTTATTAATCATTAATTGCTGCTTAGTTAGTACAGTACTTTGGTATGTTCACTATGAAATTGAAACATTTGGTTCGTTATTGGCATTACAAAACATAGTTACATCTTCTTTTTATGCCAAGTAATGGAACAAGCCAGCAAACGCTACTCTTACCAGTTACCACTAGTTTTTTTCCCTTGCACATTTCTGTAATCCATATTCTTGCAAAAAATTGAGCATATTGTTACCTTTGCGGCTAATTCTTCTAGAGACAAGTACATGGGTAACAGGACAATGCAATTCTTCTTCTTCTAAGCCTTTTGTCCCAAACAAGTTGGAGTAGGCTAGATATGAAACCCTTTCACGAGGACTTCCTAGGAGGTCACCCATCCTAGTACTACTCTCGCCCAAAAGGGTTTCATACCCATAGAACTGGCTAGTTTTTACGTTGGCTCGCCAAGCCTATCACAACCCTTAATATGAAACCGTTTCACGAGGACTTCCCAGGAGGCACCCAACCTAGTACTACTCTCGCCCAAATGGGTTTCATACCCATGGACTGGCTAGTTTTTACGTTGGCTCGCCAAGCCTATCACAACCCTCCTTTACCCGAGCTTCGGACCGGCTATGCCTAGAAGACATAGGCGGAGTTAACAGGACAATGCAATTGATCTGCAATATTCTATCTTGCTGAAAAACACATCAATGATTTCACAGTTACTGAAAATCTGGCACATGCTAAGCTGTTATATGATTATGGCGTCTTCATCTTTCTCTTTTTAATAGTACTAACAGCATATTCCTTTTTAATCAAGAAATATATGATACTAGCATAACTATCTTGTTGCTAATTCAGGTTTCGCGTGGCCATGAAGAGCTTGTTGTTATTTTTCTTAAACAACAGATGCCACCGATTCGTGAGGGGCTATCTCATGTCTAAATAAAGACACATGAATTTTCTTCATGTTGCTACTGAAATCAAGATTTGCCACTCGTACCTGCTACCATTCTTTAAAGTTCAGTACATGCCAGGGTGCACTGATGAGCATTGTGGAAACTGAGTATTGTGTTTGCAAGCTATGCCTACAGAAATCTATTGGGAAAACATCATAATAGGGCTGCACTAACATGTTGGGCAAGAATGGCCTCCTTAATTGGACCAGCCTTTCCTTCCTGCCGACAATCAGGTGAGAAATCTACAATAGGGAGCTTGGTGTGTCCAATAGTTGCTGTCAGTGCTCTTTAGTTTTGATTGGTCCCCTGTTTTCTAGGTTATAAAATTGAGTTGTAGACTTGTAGTGATGTTTTATGTTATGATCCATTGTACATCTTCCTGATGCAATCTTCTGCTTGGCCAGGTTTCTGTTCAGTTATGTGAAGAGGTGGAACTTATAGAGAAAACCTATAGGAAATATATTGGCGACAGTGATCAAAGAACTGGAGATGGTAGTGATATCTTGGTTTTGTGAAGAACAATAAGATGGCTGGGCATTTTCTGGCCCTGGTTACAATCATTATATTGGTGGAGCATGATGTATCGGAGTCCTGCAGGCTACAGAATATGCTGGAACTGTTCTTTTTCGTAGTCCAGCATCTTGTCTCAGACCCGTAAGTCAATTGGATATTCTGAAGAATTAGTCATAAACTTTAGGTTAACCACCTAAACAAAGATTAGAATGGATAGGATTTTTTTGCACAGTTTTGTTTTCTTGTATCAAACATTGTAATGTAACTATTGATTGTTCTTCCCAAGTGATCATGCAATTTGGGTATTGTATTAGTGTGAGTGCTAATTTGTTGGCTCATTTGCGATCACAGTCCAAGATCATAATATTGGTTTATTTACTTGAAATACAACACTGATTGTTGAAGCCCTAAATTCAGGGCTCTTACTTGGAATATATACATGATGGATGTTAACACCGATGTTATTCCTGGTCTGTGCTTTCTTGTAGTTCTGTCTTCCGTAAATTTTCAAGTAACCAAGTTGCGATGATTGAATTTCTAACTTATGCAGCTTTGGTTCCAGTCCTAGCACCTCCCAGGAATTACTCCCTCCGTTCGGAAAATGATGTCTTAGGGACATGCACATACATCCAAATGTAGATATATCTAAGACATCCTTTTCCGAACGGAGGGAGTAGCTTTCTTTAGTGCAGTACTCCCTCCGTTCCAAATTAATTGACTTCCATTTGTCCACATGTGGATGTATCTAGACATGTTACATGTATAGATACATCTATATTTGTACAAATGGAAGTTATTTAATTTGGAACGGAGGGAGTACATGTTAGAGCAGGCGAGCAGCAGGCGTTCCCGTTTTGGTTGGTACAATGCGCTAGCTGGGGCAATGTTGCCCATGCCCCATGGTATAGGGTGATTCTGTGTTTAAGACTTCTGAGTAACACAGTTGCAAGTATTCATAGTCTCCTCTTGCTGTGGGTAGCTTTTCATGTCTGCGTACTCACTACTCACGTGCAAGTGTTCTATGTTTAATCCCGAATAACTTTTTCTAAGAGATTTTCAGGGAGTTTAGGGTATCCCAGTGGATAGACACTAATCATGATTCAAGAGCTACAGATTTGATTCAGAGAGTCCTGAGCGAGTTTTTTGCTAGAGACTGAACTACTAGTTACAGTAGATGCTACTGATTCTGGGCGACACAGTGCAACATGTCATTCGTTTCTCTGAAGATTATCATCAATGTCCAAGCCTGGGCACCTCTCGATGGCCCTGAGCTTTACGCCGTGCCTGAAGCTGAGCACGATCCCGAATTGGAGCTCCGGCGGCGACTCCATCCGCGGCGACCGGCGGAACACGTAGCGGCGGTAGAGGTGGACCATGGCCAGCTTCACCTCCTGCAGCGCGAACCGCTGCCCCACGCACGCCCGCGGCCCCAGCCCGAACGGCACGTGCGCATACGGGTGCCGCCGCCGCTCCTCCTCGCAGCCGGCCTCGAACCGCTCCGGCCGGAACGCGCCGGGGTCCGGGAACTGCGCCGCGTCCATCGCCATCACCCCTGGCGCCAGCCACACCCACGTCCCCTCCGGCAGCGTGTACCCGCCGACCTCCACTTCCCGCGACGTTTCCCTCGCGATCAGCGGCGAGACCGTGTACAACCTCATCGCCTCCTTTATGATCTGGTCCAGGTAGGGGAAGTTGCGCTGGAGATCGTCGGCGGTCGGGATGGTGCTGGAGCGGTCGACCTCGGTGAGCAGCTTGGCCTCGACCTCCGGGTGGCCGGCGACGAGGTACACGGCGGAGGAGAGCGTGAAGGACGTGGTGGCCGAGCCGGCGAGGAGGTGCTCGTAGGTGAGCGCGCCCACGTACTCCGGCGTGAGCAGCTCTCTCATCTTGTCGCTGCCGTCCCGGGCGTTGAGCAGCGCCGACAGGAAGTCCCTCTTCTCCCTCCTCTTGTCGCCGTCGCGCTCTCTGCTCGCCACGATCTCCTCCACCCTGGCGCGCAGCCGCTCGTTGGTTGTCGAGATCCTCTGGTCCGCCGTCCCGGGGATCCGCCGCAGCAGCCACCGCGCTGGTTCTTGCAGCGCCGGCGCGACCAGGCCCAGCACGATGGAGAGCGACCCCGACAGGTCCATCTTGAGCGAGGTTGTAGAGTGGATGTGCTCCGCCACGAACTCCGCGGCCTCGCCGCCACCGTCATCATGATCCTGCGACGGCGCCGAGAGGGCAAAGTCGACGCCGAAGGCCGCCTGCCCGATGACATCGGTGGCCAGCTTAAGGGCGAGGTCAGAGAAGTCGAAGTCGCCGTCAGCCGTTAACTGTATGGTCTCGGCGGCGCGCTCGACGCAGCGCTGCATGGTGGGGATGAGGCCGGCGAGGTGCGACGGCTGGTAGAGCGAGATGATGGTGTTCCTCATGGCCGACCACCGCACGTCCCTGGTGAAGAACAGGCCCTTCTGGTGGAGCGCGGAGCCGGCGATCGGCGACGGCAGGCTCCGGTTGGGGATGCTCTTGAACTGCCTGATGCCGACCTCCTTGCACAGCTCCGGGTCAGCCACGATCACCAGAGGCTGCCTCCCAAGATGGAACCTAATTAACCAAGCAACCCACAGGCATGGATCGATACAGATCAAAACGAACTAAAAAATGCTCTGAAAATTTGCCAGATTAAGCATTGGGCAAAGAGCAAGATGAGCGACCTGAAGATGGGGCCGTATTTCTTGGCGAGGGCGCCGAAGACGTCGGGGCCATGGTGGGCGAGCAGCGGCAGATGGCCGACGATCGGCAGCGCGGGAGGGCCCGGCACCCGCCGGACTGGCCAGTAGGGCGCGTAGAAGTAGAGCACGAAGCCGAGGAGGCAGGATGCCATCGTGGAGATCCATGGCAGCCATGTCGCTGCTCCCTCCCCAGCTTCTGCCATCTCCATGAAGCTGAGCTTAGCATGTCATCGGTAGTTTAAGAATGTTGCGGAGGTTTGCCTGTAGCCGTCCATGGTGCTGTGTGAGGTCGGAGCCAAAAGAGATGGGATCGATGGGGGTGAACCTGTTGATGGGTGGACAACTAACTGACGGCCATTGTCGCGCGTGCACATTCCTGTTCCTCCAAGTGGGATGAGCGTAGTGTAGGAGGCTCTGAATCTTTCTTGCCTCATAATATAAACTGATGTAATTCTCACGAGCCATTCATGTGAAGAATCATTGCACCTACTACTACCTTTTTTTGCTAGTTCTGTTCAACACATTGTTTGTTTTCCGTTTGAAAAAGGCAAATTGCGACGTCTCCATGAAAATTTCACGAGCCATTCAAGTGAAGAATCATCTCACCTACTATCTACTACTGCCTTTTCTGTACTTCTGTACGACACATTGTTTGTTTTCTGCGTCTACAAAAAAAATCAAATTGTGATGTCTCAACATTGGCAAAAGGTTATGGTCTATTGGTCATCAAGCATCTAATGAAAGCGGTTTTAGGATGACGCTGCATCGTTTCACACGTGTTCTAGAACTGGCATAAAAAACATAAAGTGGTTTTAGAAAATTTAGATGATTCAAAATGTTATATAATTTAAGGAAAACAATGATAAAACATAATGAGAAATTCATGTTTTAAATATATTTTTTGAATAATAAAAATAAATAAGTAAATAGATAGTCTGAAGTATAAAATTCTGATCATTCGGTATCACCCCAGTAAATATAAAATGAAATCCTGTACAAAAAATCCTGAAAATTTTATTAAATGAAAAATGAGACACTTTGGGTTCTATTAAAATTAAAATTCGTGCTCTTGTTGATTTTTTTCAAAAATATGCCATCTTTAAAACTGCAACAATATTAGTGAATTTCGTACTATTTTTTTCTAATTCATCCCGATGTTTCAGTATTTTCTTGCTAACTAGGCTTCCAACGTTTCACCCATCGTCATCTTCAAAACCATTTTCAGTGGGACAAAACAAAATTAATGTTTTACATAAATAAATAAATAAATAAATAAAGCCTCATATTATTGCAAGATCCGACTTAGACTATTGCGATAGATGAGGAAGTAAAATGGATTTTTACCGTCACTTTATTAGAAGTACCAAAAACAAAAAGATAGTTTTGACGATTCGAAAATAGTAAGCTAGATTAAAAATCAGAACGACTGTATGGATAACAAACATATTCATCGTAGGAGAAAACATTTAATACAGGAAGGTCTGAATATTTTGGGAAAAGATATTTTTGGAAACTCTAAGAATTTTGGAAATAGATTTTTTTTAAACGTAGGAAAAAAGAAAAGTTTGGTATTTTATCGAACTGCTTGGTTTCTTGAATATTTTGCGATCTCATGTTTTTTAAATTCCTAAGGTATTTTTTTATTGTTATCCTTTGTTGTTTTCATATTATTGATAAGTAGGCCAACACATGTGAGAAACAAGTGCGACATCATTATCAACACCGACTTTAACCACTTTGTTGGTGTTTTAAAAAGGACAGTGTAAAAACTTAAAGAAACAAACTCATAATTTCAATTGTTTTATCAGCATTATTGATCAACTAGAAATAGTACATCAAGGTTCTTCACAGTCGTCGACTCGACCTTTACTTTTTGCATCTGAAGTTTCCGCCACGACCGAGCTGAAAAACCTCACATGATCGACCAAACTAGTACAAGATTTTGTAAAGACTCTTGAGAACCCACTATAATAGATGAGAATTGATATCGTTGAACACTGCGTCCGGGAGGGGGGCACATCCCTTGCATGGCAAGTCGTCGAACCGTGGATTGGATTTGTTACGGTAATCGATGAAGAAGACAGGGTGGCCAAAAAAATTCAAATGATGAAATGAAAGGACAAGGATGTCGCCTAGAGGGGGTGAATAGGCGATTTAAAACTTTTCGGTTTAGGCTTGATAATTGCGGAATAAAACTAGGTATTTAAATTAACAAGCCAACAACCTAAATAAACTAGGCTCACCTATGTGCACAAACAACTTATGCTAAACAAGACAAGCAACAAGGTGATAGCAATAGAATACTTCAAGCACGAAGGATATCACAATGTAAAGTGCATAAGTAAAGAGCTCGGGTATAGAAATAACCGAGGCACGCGGAGACGAGGATGTATTCCCGAGTTCCTCATTTTTAGGGGAGTACGTCTCGTTTGAGAGGTGTGAGACCACCACAACAGGTTGGTCTCAACGCCACAACAGGCTCACCTTCTTCTCCGATGAACCGCACCATAAAGGATTGGTTCACCTTCAATTATCGGAATCCTTCGAGGCGAAATCCGGAGCCTTTACAACAACAACCCGGAGCACAACCCACAACTGGATTGGGGTCTCCCGGATGGCTACAAGTGACCACAAAAGGTCTCAACCACCACAATGGCGTCTAGGGTCCAAAGACCCAAGAGTAACAAGCTGACAAACTTTCACTTCCACGAATCCTCGTGGAGAGCACAAACCGATGCACAAAGCAATGGCAAGAGCACAAGTGCTCAAATTCTTCACTCTCAAATCCCACCAAAAGCAACTAATGCTTATGGGGGGAGAAGAGAGGAAGAACAAGGAAGAACTCAACCAATGGAACTCCAAGATCTAGATGAAGAGACTTCCCCTCACTTAGAGGAGAGATTGATTGGTGTAATTGTATATCTAGATCTCCTCTCTCTTTTCCCTCAAGAAGTAGCAAGAATCATTAGAGGGATTGAGAGATAGCAAGCTTTTGAAGGTCAACAATGGAGGTCAAAACTTGCAAGAAAGGTTGGGGAACCATTGGGGAAGAAGGCCACTTAAATAGGTCACCCCAAGATCCAACCGTTGGGTGCAGATTCGCGCCGGGGCGGTACTACCGCTGCAAACGGTGGTACTACCGCCCCCCGGGGAACCCAGAAAGTCAAACATGCTGAAAACAGGCTTCAGACAGCGGTACTACCTCCCCGGGCGGTACTACCGCTCCTAGTACCGCCAAAACGGCCTTCAGACGCACTTTTGCGGTATAGGAGGGCGGTACTACCGCCGGGAAAAAAACTGCATACAACGCGGTACGAAAACTTCAATAACTTTTGCATCCGGACTCCGTTTTCGATGATCTTGGGCTTGTTGGAATCGCAACGAAGAGCTTTACAAGATTATGCAGAGAAAAATCATAATCCAACAAGGTAGGATAAAACCAAATGGGGAAAGGTAAGACCTCTCGATAAAAGAACAACCGGCCAAACCTCCAATATCAAAAACGCAATAAGATTTTCATACGAAATCCGTTTTTGATGAACTAGAGCTTGGTATGGAGATGAACACAAGCTCTAAATCCTCACATGGATAAAAGCCAAATAACAACCAAGAAAGATGATATGCCAAGTATGCAAAGGTTTGAGTTCTCCACAAAGATGCGATCAAGTTACTCACTTGAGAGCCCCTCTTGATAGTACGCCGTCTATCCTATAACCCGGTCTCCCACTAACACCATGAGACCGGTAAAATAGAAACCCTATCAAGATCATACCTTTGCCTTGCGCATTCCACTTGAGCTAGATGATGACGATCTTGACTCCTTTAAGTTGGAACACCTTTCTTGATTGTGCTTCCTAGCACATGCTTGATGAAGACTTCTCCAAATACTCCCCCATACTCCATTATGGGAGAGCCTTGCTAAGCTCCGTCTTCATGTATCCACTTGCACTTCATCTTCTTCTCTTGATATATATGATGGCTTGAATATTACTTTGGTCATCACTTTATCTTCTAGAGTCCAACACATGAACTCCAATCTTTTCCCATGGACAAGATCTATAAGAATATCTCAATGAAAATATTAGTCCATAGAGATTGTCATTAATTACCAAAACCACACATGAGTGCAAATGCACTTTCATGAAACTAACCAAAACACCATCAACACCACCAAGAAGGACCAAAGCACCAGGCCATGAATCCGTAGGATGTGAAGCCTTGGATCCATAAGACCAAAATAAGGCAAGCTCTTTAGTGTGAGCCACATTTTGCATGACAACAAACGGCTGCACAAGGACGAGAAATAGAGCCTTGCAGAATTTCATCCATATACAATGCTACCCTCATCGTCGATACCTGGCAGGGGTGATCCTGACTTTCTAGAGTCCTTGGGCGATTGAAATATGGAATCTGGCAAGTATCGTACATACAAATGGCATGCATACATATAATGTATGAATTCCATTAAAGTTAAACATGAAACCAAATATGAGCAAGGCTGGTATGAGAAAATAGCATGATAATATAATTCCGATCTAAACAATGGAGGAGTTAGCTATGTGTTCCGCCAGTCATCGCTGCCGTCGCCATCTCCATCTGCACGCGCTTGCGATCATCAGAACATTCGCCGGTTATCACCCGCTAACTTGCTTTCGTCCGGCTTCTTGCAAACGAAGAAGACAAAGAGAAAGACGGTGAACATTTACACAAAATAAATTGACACGCCCACGCGAGCACGAGAGAGAGGGAGTTTAGCTTACTCAGTCAAGGGGCAATGCCCCCCGCCCGCTTGACCAGTTTGTGTTTGGCAAAGTGTTGCTAAAAATCACATTAATTTGGCCCATTTTATCCACCACCTCCCAAATGACTTAGTGCAAGTTCCGCCATTAGAGCAGAAACAGTTCAATAAAAAAGAGGAAAAATATTCGACCCCTTTATTTCTCAAACCTAAAAAATGTTTTTTGAGTAACAATTTTACGATAACGGAGTGGGAACACCTAAATTTATTGGAGTAAAATAGAAGGAACTATCAGTCCTCCATATCCTTAGTTCCCTATCCGGCAATTCCAAAAAAGAGAGTTTGGAAGAGTGAACGCTAATGAACCACCGGATAGCCAAAAAAAGTAATAAAGTAGTCAAAGAAGATATAATTCGAAATCCATCAGTCCATGACCCACCAGACGGGATGGTAGTGCTTACATGATAGATGAAACTCGTAGGGAGAGAAGGAATTAAGAGTGAATCAAACAATAGCATAATAGGACAATCTCATTGATTAGCATGATGATTTTTTGGGGGGTGGGGGGAGGTGCAATGGAAAGAGAAGAAATGGAGAATAAATTACGTCTAACTACGCGTATGATAGTAAAGTGAAGACCGACTTTGATTGAAACGTGTTTTTTAGCTGCATTGATCAAATTGTGGTGTACCCTCACATTTCTAAACTGGATGGAACTTAAAGGCATTTATCTTTCTTATTTCATTTCTCTACGACCTTTGGACCATCATAGTTTACCATTTATGGATTTACTAATATGTTTATACCACACGGGACACCCGCATGTGCACACAGTGTGGGCCCTAAATAGGTTGGAGCGTCCTGATACCTGATCGCAAGAAAATACAAATCTATTCCCTTTGTACCACAATATAAGACGTTTGGGGAAGCTAAACAACTACCCAAAATGTCATATATTATGGTACAGAGGAAGTAATAATATACTAAAAACATATAATTATAAGGTTTGTAATGTGCCAAAAACTTATAATATGGGACGGAGTGAGTACTTTCTAAAAAGAAAGTTTGTGGTGTAGTGGTCCGGATCCATATTTTACTTTCGCCTGAGCCCAGCCCAAGCTCGGAACATGGCCGATTCTTCCGGGCAGTCGCTGGCAGCCACACCAACCATCAAAATCACCCAGGGACCGCGCGAAAAAAGCCAACTCACAGGTGCGCTCTAGCGCCCGTGAGAAGCTTCCAAAGAAAATATCCACCACAAAACACAGATACATCCTCTCATTCTAGTACTTTCCTGAATGTTCCATCCCCACTCCTATAAATACTAAACCCCACACTCTCCACTCCCGCCAAATCCGACAGACCGAACGACCAAACAAACAAACGAACACTACACTCTGTCAAATGGATTCCCTCGCCGCCGTAACGACGGACATCAAGCAGGAGGAGCCCGAGATGGTGGTGCTGGACGACGACGATGCGGACTGCTTCCTCCACGCGCCGACGCCGATGGACCTGGCGGCGGCCGCGGCGGTGGCGCCGTTCCTGGCCAAGACGTTCGACATGGTGGAGGACCCTGCGACGGACGCGGTGGTGTCGTGGGGCGCCGCCCGGAACAGCTTCGTGGTGTGGGACCCGCACGCCTTCGCCGCCCGCCTCCTCCCGCTCCACTTCAAGCACGCCAACTTCTCCAGCTTCCTTCGCCAGCTCAACACCTATGTACGTCCGTCCGTGTCCGATCAATGCTTCTCTTCTCTGCTGATTACTTGCTGTTCTCGTTTACTGACGATGAAATGCGATGTGGTTTTTGGTTGCAGGGATTCCGCAAGGTGAACCCGGACAGGTGGGAGTTCGCGAACGCTGGTTTCCTCGGCGGGCAGCGCCACCTCCTCGCCGGCATCCGCCGCCGCCGCGGGGCCGACACCGGCCGCCGGCCCGTGGCCTTGTCATCGTGCGCGGAGACGGCCGGCGCCGTGGAGGGGGAGCTGGAGCGGCTGCGGCGGGACCGGGAGGCGCTGAAGCGGGAGCTGGCACGGCTCAAGGGGCAGCAGGCGGCGGCGCGCGCCACGCTGCTCGACATGGAGCGCCGCGTGCAGGGCACCGAGCGGCGGCAGGACCAGTGCAGGGCCTTCCTCGCGCGCGCGGTCAGGAACCCGGGTTTCCTGGACAGCCTGGCGCGCCGCAGCGGCCTCGTCGCCGGCGACGCGGCGCCCGTCGTCGAGGGCAAGAAGAAGCGGCGGCTGCTCGACGCCGTCCCGTCGCCGCCGCCGGCGGAGGACGGTTTCACCTTCGAGGAGCTGGCACTGGCGGCCGGCGTCGCCGTGGAGGCCGCAATCCCGATCAGCCAGAGCGCGGGCGGCGTCACAACGGACATGATATGGCACGAGCTGCTCGAAGAGGAGCAGGCGGAGATAGACGTCGAGGTGGAAGACCTCGTCATCGCTGCCGCCGCCGCCGCGGAGGAGATGGAACCGTGGGAGGGGATGGGTGAGGATGACGTGCAGGATCTGATGCAGCAGATAGACTGCTTGGCCGGCTCGCCCAGTTCTTGAATCTTGATCATCTGATCAGCTTAAAACAGATTAATGGCTTGTACTAGCGAAAAAGCAATTCTGGCGGCGCCGGTTGTTACCGGTGTCTGCTAGACAAATAAGAAGACGCCACCTGTGGTGGTATGGCTATACATGCGCGCGTATTCTGCCTGTATAGCCTCCTTTCATCCATTTGCTGCACATCGTATAACTCACCCGGCCCCCCCACGTTCTTGCCCGGTAGCTCATTCACTGGGGCTGGCTTCCCATACTCTCTTCACTTATTGCGCAGAGTCCATCGTACCTACTAGCTGATCCCATTTGAGCGTGAAGTCTTTCTTACCTACTTCTTTTATCTAGTTCTATTCTTAAATTGTATCGGCAATATCTTTTCAACAGAGTGTCTGATTTTTATATGTTTTGATATTTGAGTTACTGTGGACGAGATCTTCAAAACAAGATCAATATTGGATATGTTTTGAAAAGTTTTAAAATTCGAACGTGAAACAGTATTGAAAATAAAATGAAATTTCAATGAAAATTAATTGATTATTTTTGAACTTTTCAATTTGATATGACATATGTTCTCATGCACATTTCATTATGGTTGATTGTGGTACCACTAATATGCCATAAAAAGTTTTGCACATGTATTTCCAATAAAACGAACAAGATATTTGTCAAGTCTAGTACAATAACATCTTTGTATCAAAGGAATATCACATATATTATACATTTACAAATTTTGTGTTACACCAAATATGAACCAATTATTTCGGTTATGCATACCAGCATTATATCAACAAACTATGACCTATATGTTATTCACACATATGTATCTCATTTTTTCCAAATAGTTTCAGTTCGTTTCAGGTAATGTATCAAAATATTGCGAGCCACTCAAATAGAACGAAGATTTTGTCAAGTATGGGTCCCGTAACATCTTGGTATCAAAACAATATGACATATATTGCATACATTTACTGAATTTGTGTCGTACCAAATATGATCCAGGCATGTTTCAGAAATCAATTGTTTTTAACTATTTTTATAAATTTCATAAACGTTTCATATATGATTCACCCATACATTTTTTCTTCAAAATATCAGTATCAAAAAAATTCCAGTACCAACATATACCTTTTTCTTAATAATTTCAGTTCATACTAGATATTTGTCTAGTATGGGTTCGATAACATCTTGGTATCAAACAAATATGATATATATTACAAAGATTTACTGAATTCGTGTCATACCAATATGATCCAGCTAGGTTTCGGAAATCAATTATGTTGAATATGGATACCAATATTAGATCAACAAACTATGACATATGATATTGAATTATGAGGCATCTTTTTCCGATCCATGTTAACTAGATATATATCACGAGGATGGTTTTAATGTCAGATTGGTATCAAAACAATATGACATATATTACATATATTTACTGAATTTGTGTCGTACCAAATATGATCCAGGCATGTTTCAGAAATCAATTGTTTTCTATGAGAGATACCAGTATTATATCAACAAATTATGTCAAATACTGCTGAAATTTTATACATAATTTTTACAACCCACATTTGCTTATGGTACCAATTTTGCACCAATCATATATGACGCATATTCCATTAGTATTTTGAGAAGTGTATGATATATCAAAATTCTCATTAAGATTTCAAACTTATTTCACGATCATTTCACTGCACCACAAATGTTTCAGATTTTTTTGAGTACAATTCTTTTCAAATATAGAGCAAACGAAAAATAGTAGCTTTCAGATGGATTAACCACCACCAAAATCATTTCTCAAGCTAGAGATTTTTTCTTCTTGGATTTTAACAAGGATTTCTCAACCTGGCATTACAAAGAAAAAGTATCTAGAAAATTAAAGTAAAGTGGTGAACTGCATGCAGTAGATTTGACACGGAAAAACAGACTAAAATTCAGATCGAACCAAAAAATAGTCACCACCAAAATCTACTCCAGATCTGCATCCTCATCTCCGGCAACCACCACCAAAAAAACGTTGGGAAAAAAGAAAGGTGCAAGAGGTTTCTGGCAGCAAACGAACAGAGCAAGGCTAAGAGGGCTCCCGCATCAGCCGAACCAGGTCTCCAGCCTCGCCTGGATCGGCGGCTCGGCGCCGCCTCTGCCCTTGCCTTGCCCGTCTTCCGGCCACTCCCGCATCAGAGGAACCAGGTCTCCAGCCTCGCGAGGAGGTGCTCGTAGGTGAGCGCTCCCACGTACTCCGGCGTCAGCAGCTCCCTCATCTTGTCGCTGCCGTCCCGGGCGTTGAGCAGCGCCGACAGGAAGTCCCTCTGCTCCCTCCTCTTGTCCCCGTCGCGCTCTCTGCTCGCCACGATCTCCTCCACCCTGGCGCGCAGCCGCTCGTTGGTTGTCGAGATCCTCTGGTCCGCCGTCCCGGGGATCCGCCGCAGCAGCCGCCGCGCTGGTTCTTGCAGCGCCGGCGCGACCAGGCCAAGCACGATGGAGAGCGACCCCGACAGGTCCATCTTGAGCGAGGTGGTGGCGTGGATGTGCTCTGCCACGAACTCCGCGGCCTCGCCGCCGCCACCGTCATGGTCGTGTGGTGGCGCCGAGAGGGCAAAGTCGACGCCGAACGCGGCCTGCCCGATGACGTCGGTGGCCAGCTTGAGAGCGAGGTCGGAGAAGTCGAAATCCCCGCCGCCGTGCTCCTGCAACGCCGAAGCCGTGAACTGTATGGTCTCGGCGGCGCGCTCGACGGAGCGCTGCATGGTGGGGATGAGGCCAGCTAGGTGCGACGGCTGGTAGAGCGAGATGATGGTGTTCCTCATGGCCGACCACCGCGCGTCCCTGGTGAAGAAGAGGCCCTTCTGGTGGAGCGCCGAGCCGGCGATCGGAGACGGCAGGCTCCGGTTTGGGATGCTCTTGAACTGCCTGATGCCGACCTCCTTGCACAGCTCCGGGTCAGCCACGATCACCAGAGGCTGCCTCCCAAGATGGAACCTAATTAACCAAGCAACACACAGGGATGGATACAGATCAAACAAACTGAAAATTTTGCAAGACGCATTGGGCAAAGAGAAGATGAGAAATCTCGAGAGCGACCTGAACATGGGGCCGTATTTCTTGGCGAGGGCGCCGAAGACGTCGGGGCCATGGCGGGCGAGCAGCGGCAGGTGGCCGACGATCGGCAGCGCCGTAGGGCCCGGCACTCGCCGGACTCCCCAGTAGGGCGCGTAGAAGTAGAGCACGAAGCCGAGGGAGGCAGGACGCCATCGTGCAGATGCACGACAGCCATGCCACTGCTCCCTCCCCGGCTTCTGCCATCTCCATGAAGCTGAGCTTAGCCTGTCATGGGCAGTTTAAGAATGTTGCGGAGGTTTGCCTGTAGCCGTCCATGGTGCTGTGTGAAGTCGGAGCCAAAAGAGATGGGATCATGGGGAACCTGTTGATGGGTGGAAAACTGACTGACGGCCATTGTCGCGCGTGCACATTCCTGTTCCTCCAAGTGGGATGAGTACAGTTTGGGAGGCTCTGAATCATTCTTGCCGTCATAATATAAACTGTCGTAATTCTCTCGAGCCATTCATGTGAAGAATCATTGCACCTACTACTGCCTTTTTTTTGTAATTTTGTTCAACACATTGTTGGTTTTTTTTTCCTTTAAAAAGGCAAATTGCGACGTCTCCATGAAAATCTCACGAGCCATTCAAGTGAAGAATTGTCTCACCTACTATCTACTACTGCCTTTTTCTGTACTTCTGTACGACACATTGTTTGTTTTCTCCGTCTACAAAAAAATCAAATTGTGATGTCTCAACATTGGCAAAAGGTTATGTTCTTCAATTGGTCATCAAGGATCTAATGAAAGCGGTTTTAGGATGACGATGTACACCTGTTGTAGCAACTGGCATAAAAATAATAAAAATTTAAAGCGGTTTTAGAAAATTCAGATGATTCAAAATGTTATATAATTTAAGGAAAACAATGATAAAACATAATAAGAAATTCATGT
Source organism: Poa pratensis (assembly GCA_947311845.1). NCBI lineage: Eukaryota > Viridiplantae > Streptophyta > Magnoliopsida > Poales > Poaceae > Poa > Poa pratensis. The sequence continues at coordinate 26,879,353 of CAMZMU010000070.1, read as the reverse complement.
TTTAAATATATTTTTCTAATAATGATAAATAGATAATCTGAAGTATAAAAATCTGATCATTTGGTATCACGACAGTAAATATAAAATGAAAATACTGCACACAAAATCCTGAATGTTTTATTAAATGGAAAATGAGACACTTTGGGTTCTATTAAAATTCATGCTCTTGTTGGTTATTTTCAAAAGTATTGCATCTTTAAAAGTGCAACAATATTAGTGATTTTGTATTATTTTCCTAATTCATCCCGATCTTGTTAACTAGGCTTCCAATGTGTAGTCTTTCGAAACAGTGGCATCATGATCTTCAAAACAATTTTCAGTGGGACGGAAAAAATAACGATTTAGATAAATAAATAAAACCTCATATTGTCGCAAGATTCGACTTAGACTAATGCGATAGATGTGGAAGAAAACAGATTTTTATCCTAACTTTATTAGACGGAACAAAAACAAAGAGATAGTTTTGACGATTTGACTGCATGGATAACAAACATATTTGTGGGAGCTTAAATTTATACCAATTATTGAAACGGATTGAAAGGTGAAATTTAACACATGGAAAATAATTAAAAAAGTGTAGTAGGACATCGTAGGGAAAAACATTTCATACAGGAAGGTCTGGATATTTTGGGAGAAGATATTGGAAACTCTAAGAATTTTGAAAATAGAGATTTCTGAAAACGTATGGAAAAAAGAGCAAAGTTTGGTATTTTATCGACCTGCTTGGTTTCTTGAATATTTGCAGTCTTAAGTTTTTTTTTTATAATTCCTAAGGTATTCTTTTATTGTTATCCTTTCTTGTTTTCGTATTTATTGATAAGTAGTCGAACACATGTGAGAAACAAGTGCAACATCATTATCTATACCGACATTATTGTCACTTTGTTATTTTTAAAGGACGGTGTAAAAAAATAAAGGAACAAACTCATAATTTCAACTGTTTATCATAGAAAATGACACAACATTATTGATCAATTAGAAATACTACATCAAGGTTCTTCAAGTCGTCGACTCGGGCTTCACTTTTTGCATCTCAAGTTTCCACCACGACTGAGCTAAAAACAACACATGACCAAACCAATACAAGATTGCGTAAAGCCTCTTGAGCACCCACTGTAATATATGAGGATTGATATATTTGAACACATTGCGTCGGGGATGGGGCAGACCCCTTGCATGGCAAGTCGTTGAACCGTTCGTTAGTTACCGTATTATCGACGATGAAGACAGTGTGCCCGGCCAAGAGATCCAAATGATGAAACCAACCAAAACACCATCAACGCCACAAGCACCACAAAGAAGGACCTAAGCACCAGACCATGAATCCGTAGGATGACAAGCCTTGCATCCATATGACCAAAATACGGCAACCTGTGTAGTGTCAGCCACATTTCCCATGACAACCGACAGATGCACCAAGATGAGAAATATAGCCTTGCAGTATTTCATCCATATACAATGATACCCTCCTCGGGTCATCGTTGATACCTGGCAGGGTGTTACTGTGTTTCTAGAGGCCCGAGGCGAACTAAAATGGACTATGGCAAGTAAGTAAATACAAATCGCATGCATACATATACCAACAGCCTTGTTTACTACATTATAAAGCGACCATAACTCACTAATTGGCATTGTGTAGTATTAGGAAATAAAAATGAAGGTAGCATAGAGCTTGCTACATTAATGCAAGAAATGCAATGCAAATATGAAAAACAAGATGCCAGGCATACTTGAATAATGAGGGATGTTTGGGGCGTAGTGGAACAGTTCTCCTATGGCACGACCGCAATAAGATTTCACCTGAAACAAAAAAATACATATACTAGACTTAAGGCACAAATATACAGCGCAAATAGTAATGAAAATCTAATCTATTTAAAGGTGTCAGGGGGCAATGCCCCCCTCCCCCTCCCCATTGAGTTTTTTGAATTTAAAACCAGATTATGTTTGGCAAAGTGTTGCTAAAAATCCATATCTTTTTTACTAAATGGCCCTTAACCAAACTATTAGCCAAATCTGGCTCGTCAAAAAAAATCAGACAATTTGGCCCTTTTCAGTCACACCAGTTGAGATGGCTTATTCTGGCCCAAAAGCGCCACCCGCTTTTGCAAAGACGTTTTTCCAGTTGGGCTGCCATTTGCAAAGACGTTTCTGAGAGGCCCCTGACAGTAACATCTGATGGGGAGTAACGGCGACATTCTGTTTTACTCTCTGTATAAAAATATAAGATGTTTTAGCATGTTTGGGGCCCAAGTGTACCTAGACATGTTTTAGATACATTTGGGCCCCAAACATGCTAAAACATCTTATATTTTGATACAGAGGGAGTAGAAAATTAAAACTACTCTGATACTTGTAGATTAACGTGGACCTGTACACAACACAATTAAATTACTTTGCCCCAATGAAACATGAAGGTTGTCAGTCTTCCTGGCTTGCTGAATACAAAGGATTAAACGTATGATGTGAAAAACAATTATGTATGCAAAAATGAACAACTAGCAAATGATGGTGGGAAGCAGTGGAAACGGTGTTTCTATCATTGTAAAAGAATGGACTCTAAAAAGAAAAGTCAATCAAGCCTCGATGATCTTCTGTGTCTCAGAGTATTAATATCACTTTTATGCCTCGTTTAATATTATTTTGTCGCAAAGCATGATTATGACAGTTATTGCTCTCCTAGTTGTTCGCTTCCCAGTCTATTGCTAGCATCCACTTCTACTGAGCGGGAATGTTGCTCGTGCATCCAAAATCCTTGAACCAAGTTATTCCATGAGAGTCCACTATGAATTCCTATGCATGGTATTTCCGAACCTTTCCAAGTAAATTTTTATGTGTTACCTTTAAAACCTTCAACTTATTCTTATTTATGCCACTGTTTTCAGCTCATGTGGAAGTAGTAGAGAGCTTATTAACTTCCATGCTAAATACAGTTTCTCTTGACTTGCATGCTTCATCTGCTTGTCACTCCTCCATGGATAATTTGATTGTTGGTAGGCACCCGTGAATTCGGTTAGTGATACGTCCAAAACGTATCTATAATTTTTGATTGTTTCATGTCTTTTTTTATGCTTTTAGCACTTGTTATTATATTAAGTTTATGATTTATTTGGACTAACCTATTAATAGTTGCAAAAGTGCACAATGTTCTTATTTTACACTTTGGTGTGTAGGAATTATCAAAAATACAAGAGGAAACCTTGTTGGAGTCGAATTGGGACTTTCCTGAAATCTGTCTGAAAACTATTTTTGAAGATGGACACGTTTCGGCCCGAAGATGACGTCAAATGGAAAAAAAAAGTCTAGTCGCGACAGTTACAGGGAATTTTCTGCCAATAAATCTGGACCTAAACTTCGGCCCAATCGGAGTCCGGACGCTCCAGATATCGCCGTCTCACTGCAACCCTAAATGGGATGACGGGAATCCGAGAAGCTATATAAAGGGAGGAAACCTAGCTCGTGGCAAGACCCCATACCCACGAATTTCTAGCCGCCAAAGCCACGTTTTTCCCTCCCCCATGGACCTCATCTCCATGGGGGAGGGCTCCCAAGAAGCCATGGAGGAAGGGGTTAAGGGGCGGCGCACCCCATTGATGCCGGCGGCGCGGGAGGAGTTCCCCGCGCCACCGTCGGCGCCGGCGCCGCCCCGCGCTCCTCGCTGCCCTCTCCGCCGTCTTTACCGCCAATTCCTCCTTGTATACAGTGGTTCATCCTCCCACAAAACTCTGTACTGCTCTATGTAAACATGGTGTTTGATGCTATAAAATATTATCCTATGATCTATGTCATGTTTGTGTAGTTTATTTGTCTTTTGATTGCTTTGTTGAATGTATGAGGTTCATTAGAGTTGTATGTTGATATGGTACTGTCCTTTGGTGCCCATTATATTTGTGCGCGCATGGATCAACATCTTGGGGTTAGTAGTATGTGCAAAGGAAGGGGGTAGGCCTGCCGGAGTGACAGAAACCTGAGGACTCGAACCGGTTAGTTGCACGTATGGGAATAAGAGGACCATTAACTTAAGGCTATGGTTGGGGAAACCTTAATGCATTGTTAGTATTTGCGGATGCTTTCTAACAATCCAATCATATAGTATGTGTAATCACAAGTAGTTGAGTGCACATATATTTAGCCTCTCCCACTTAGAAAACTGCATCGAAGACAATGAACCAAATATCTTCACTAATTAATCTTGGACAAAGCCATCACAATTAACACCACTTTTCCACACTCATGGTACTGTTAGTTTATGGTTACTTAGTATAATTTATTGCTGCAGCACTAACATTTACTTTCTTGTTTTTATTATCTCGCAAAGCAATCTCTCATACCCGTATTTTTACTCTAGTTTTATTTCCTAGTTAGAGCAAACGTTTAGTGTGCGTAGAGTTGTATCAGTGGTTGATAGAATTTGAGAGAATACTTATCCTACCTTTAGCTCCTCGTTGGGTTCGACACTCTTACTTATCGAAAAGGTTACACACGATCCCCTATACTTGTGGGTTATCAAGACCTTTTCTGGCGCCGTTGCCGGGGAGCCATAGCGTAGGTGAATATTCTTGTGTGCACTTGTTTGCTTTATCTCTAAGTAATTTTTATTTTCTGTTTTAAGTTGTTTTCTATCTTAGTATGGATAGGGAATGCGAATTATAAAAAAATAGTTGTACTTGTTATCTAAAAACGTTTCCAAAAAAGAGAGTGATTGGAAAGATGAGCAATGGTTAAGCGGGGGTCGACCTTGAACACTTGTGTTCATGCCTATGAAATCAAAGCAAATCTTTCCATGGAAGCTTCTCAACCAAAAACATGTAAACATTCTAAATATTGTGTATATACCTCTGTACATAAAAATAAAATGCTAATCATAGTCTCTAGTTAATAGAAAGTTTATAGTTTTACTTTGCTGTACAGAAACAGATTTTATGTGCTTCACCGTATAAAATATTTAAAATCACCAGAACGTTATATTGATCTGAAATTTCTTGAGTGAAAAGTGATGCTTATTAGCTTTCTTTTATTAGTTTTAACTTTTCTGATTTGAGTTATGTAGCTGTCCCGAAAAATTCGATCTTTACCGACTGTTTAGTTTAGACAGATTTTTGTGCTTCTCTGTAAATAAAATCGTGATAAATCTCAGAATAGTATTTTAACCTAAAAAGTTTTGTGCATAAACCAGAGATTATTGTCTGTCTTTCATTAGTTTTAAGTTTTTTCATTTGAGCTACGTAACTATCTCGTTAAGTGTCATCTTTACGGACTGTTCAGTTTTGACAGATTTCTATTCTGTTTATTTAATATTGTACTTAGTTGCTCTTAGTTTCCTTAGTTTTTCGACGGACAACGGAAATAATAAGAACCTCGGTATATACAGTGGCTAATGTTCAATAAACATTATGAAATTTGTCAATGCTTGAACATGAGTGGATTTTATTTAATGAGTACTAACCCTACTAATGAGTTTTGTGAAGTTTTATGTGGATGTAGCCTATAAGTTATAATTAATATGGTGATATGAGATGAACAAGAAGACGCAAGAGCTCAAGCTTGGGATGTTTAGGTGCATCCCAAGAACATATTCAAGTTGATTCAATCATCTAAGCTTGGGGATGCCCGAGTCATCCCCTATTCATCAACTAACATGAGGTTGTCTCCTTCATACTCTATATTACCCGTCCACATGATATGTATTGTCTTAACTTGTATTATAATTGCTTTTATATGTCTTGGTTTTACCTTCTTTAGTTTTATTAGGCTCTTTATTTTGATTTTTATTGCCTCTTTACTTTCACTTATAAATTTGAAACAACAAAAATATTTTCTTTTCTTTTTTTGCTTCTTAATTTGGTTCTTTGTTTGTGTACTATTTGGTTTATACCTTTGGTTTTCATTTCGAGTTTTCCGTACTGTTGCTAGATAGTTTAGGTCTTGTTCTTCCTATGGTATTAAGTTTAGAAATAAAATAATAAAGTGTCAAGTTTTACCCATTTGGTTTTAGTTGATATATATTTAAAAATGACTTTTCTGTTTTCAGCATCTGCTGTTCACTGTGCGATTTTTCATATTTTACTGGAAACTCTAAAAGTCACGAAATTTGGACAGGTTACGTATCACCTAATCCTCTGCACGCACAAAAAGTGGCAAAATTTTCTGACATGTTTAAGTGGACCTAAAAATTACGATTTCCAGCTGCTGTTTTTCTGGACAGATTCTGACTTTTGTTGCAAAAGTGGCCTCTATTAGACAGATGCACTAGCCAATTATCCCGAAAGTCCGAACTGATGGGAAAGGCTAGGATTTATATTTAACATTCCCCCTCACGTCTAGGCTGTGACGTACAGGAAGACCCTCAGACGTGGGATCGATGACAGATGCAGCTATTTTTAGATAAATAGTGCGTTGGCTGGGTCTTGAACATGAGACCTCTTGGCTCTGATACCATATTAGACAGATGCACTAGCCAATTATCCCAAAAGTCCGAGCTGATGGGAAAGGCTAGGATTTATATTTAACAGCCTCTTTGTGTTTTCATTTGATTCTTTTTGGGTCTTACCTTTTATTTAGAAGTTGGCCACTTAAGCAACCTTTCTGTAACTTAAAAACAAAATTTGATTTGGTTTAATAGCAGCACTTTGGAAATATTATCTATTGCACTAATGTCTAACCGCAGAAAAGAATGGGAAAGTTTTTGTGTTGAAGTTTTTTCACAGAGAATGAAGTAACACCAAACAGAGAAATTGGCCAAAGTCATAAGCTTGGGGATGTCTCCGCATCCCTCTTCACCAATAACCCCTCGGTTTGCAAACCTTTAAACTTTGTTTTTCGAGCAACATAGAAACTTGAATAAACTTGGAGCGTCTGTATCTTATTATTTATTTGTCTTAGCATCAAACACCGGTTACATTAATAAGTTGATCGTCACATCTTTTATTTATTCCCTGTGTGGAGAGGTGGTTCGAAGTTTATTTGTTTAATGGATTATTTGTTGAAACTTTAAAATGGTGTGTGAATGATATTGTTTAGTAGTTTATGTTTTCCTATGGTTAGTTTCAACTAGCTAATAGTGTATATTATGTTATTTTGATGTTAACATGCATTGTCCTGTTCATAAGATGGTATGACATTGTGGTATCCTCCTCTGAATGATTTACTTGAATTGACTTGGCACATGCTCACACATGTTTATGACTGAAAATAAAAGTCAATTAAAGCCTTGATGATTTAGTTTGCCTCAGAGTTCTAGTATCACTTTTATGCCTGTGTTAATTTTATTCTGTCGCAAGTATGATTATGGCAGTTATGGCTCTCTTGGTTGTCGCTTCCCAGTCTATTGCTAGCCTTCACCTGTACTGAGCGGGAATGCTGCTCGTGCATCCAAAATCCTTAAAACCAAGTTATTCCAAAGAGTCCACCATAAATTCCTATGCATGGTATTTCAAACCATTCTAAGTAAATTTTCATGTGCTACCTTTAAAACCTTCAAAATACTTCTCATTTTGTGACACTGTTTTTAGCTCATGAGGACGTTCTAGTTGGGTTTGTTATCTTCCATGCTAAATTAAGTTTCCGACTTGCATGCTTCATCTGCTCGTCACTAATTTTACAAAGAGCTGGTTAGACCATTATAACATCTAAAAAGTAAAATAAAATAGGCACTCCTCCATGGTATGTGATTGTTGGCAGGCACCCGAGGATTCGGTTAGCCATGGTTTGTGTAAGTAAAGGTTGGGAGGAGTGTCATACTATATAAAAGTGCATGCTATAAATGCCTAATATCAAAACTCGGAACCGCTCTCAACTTATTTAGTATGGAAGATAACAAGAACACTATTACGATTCGTTGACAGGAACAATCACCTCTCAAAACATTTTTACTTCTATTTTTAATAAAAAGCTCTAGCACATGTTAATCCCTGCTTCCCTCTGCGAAGGGCCAATCTTTTATTTTTAATGTTGAGTCACCATCCCTTCTTTGAGCACTTTTTCGAGAGCATAAATGTCATTCTTAGTGTAATGTGCTTGTCCCAGAATGCGGTTAACTGCGGTATAACTATGATGCTTTTACCTTTGATATCTTTACATCTAGTCTTCACTTAAACTTCAGAGGTGCCTTGGCATTTATGTTTTGCTCCACAATTAAGGGCAAGCGAGATATCACTCTACCATGCTTTATTATGATCATTACAATCTTCTTGATGTTTATAAATTTCATGTTATGAGCTCTTAGTTCGTTGATACTTTTCATTAGGTAACATGATTGCTAAGTTTTATTATCCATACATCATGCAATTGTTAAAGACCTGATCATAGCATTTACAATCAAAAATTATTTTGTTATCGTTTACCTACTCGAGGACGAGTAGGAACTAAGCTTGGGGATGTTGATACGTCCAAAACGTATCTATAAATTTTGATTGTTTCATGCCTTTTTTTATGCTTTTAGCACTTGTTATTATATTAAGTTTATGATTTATTTGGACTAACCTATTAATAGTTGCAAAAGTGCACAATGTTCTTGTTTTACACTTTGGTGTGTAGGAATTATCAAGAATACAAGAGGAAACCTTGTTGGAGTCGAATTGGGACTTTCCTGAAATCTGTCTGAAAACTATTTTCTAAGATGGACCCGTTTCGGCCCGAAGATGACGTCAAATGGAAAAAGTCTAGTCGCGACAGTTGCAGGGAATTTTCTGCCAATAAATCTGGACCTAAACTTCGGCCCAATCAGAGTCCGGACGCTGCAGATATCGCCGTCTCACTGTAACCCTAAATAGGATGACGGGAATCCGAGAAGCTATATAAAGGGAGGAAACCTAGCTCGTGGGAAGACCCCATACCCACGAATTTCCAGCCGCGAAAGCCACGTTTTTGCCTCCCCCATGGACCTCATCTCCATGGGGAGGGCTCCCAAGAAGCCATGGAGGAAGGGGGCTAAGGGCCGGCGCACCCCATTGATGCCGCCGGCGCGGGAGGAGTTCCCCGTGCCACCGCCGGCGCCGGCGCCGCCCCGCGCTCCTCGCTGCCCTCTCCGCCGTCTTCGCCGCCAATTCCTCCTTGTATACAGTGGTTCATCCTCCCACAAAACTCTGTACCGCTCTATGTAAACATGGTGTTTGATGCTATAAAATGTTATCCTATGATCTATGTCATGTTTGTGTAGTTTATTTGTCTTTTGATTGCTTTGTTGAATGTATGAGGTTCATTAGAGTTGTATGTTGATATGGTACTGTCCTTTGGTGCCCATTATATTTGTGCGCGCATGGATCAACATCTTGGTGTTAGTAGTATGTGCAAAGGAAGGGGGTAGGCCTGCCGGAGTGACAGAAACCTGAGGACTCGAACCGGTTAGTTGCACGTATGGGAATAAGAGGACCATTAACTTAAGGCTATGGTTGGGGAAACCTTAATGCATTGTTAGTATTTGCGGATGCTTTCTAACAATCCAATCATATAGTATGTGTAATCACAAGTAGTTGAGTGCACATATATTTAGCCTCTCCCACTTAGAAAACTGCATCGAAGACAATGAACCAAATATCTTCACTAATTAATCTTGGACAAAGCCATCACAATTAACACCACTTTTCCACACTCATGGTACTGTTAGTTTATGGTTACTTAGTATAATTTATTGCTGCAGCACTAACATTTACTTTCTTGTTTTTATTATCTCGCAAAGCAATCTCTCATACCCGTATTTTTACTCTAGTTTTATTTCCTAGTTAGAGCAAACGTTTAGTGTGCGTAGAGTTGTATCAGTGGTTGATAGAACTTGAGAGAATACTTATCCTAACTTTAGCTCCTCGTTGGGTTCGACACTCTTACTTATCGAAAAGGCTACACACGATCCCCTATACTTGTGGGTTATCAGTTAGCCATGGTTTTTGTAAGAAAAAGTGGAGAGGAGTGTTAACATATATATAGGAAGCTCAGATGGGGCTCCTAGGAGCATGGGCACCAGGATGGAATACAATAAGTTTTAGGTATGTAGATAATAAAGTTTCAGAACCGCTCACAAAACTTGTTTATCATGGAAGTTAATAATTTCTCTATTGCCAGTCGTTGACATAAACAACCACTTCTCAAAATAAATTTTGCTTCCTGATGGCGTGTAGTTCACACGTTCGTTGGGAGACCCCAAGAGGAAGGTATGATGTAGTGCAGCAGCAGTTTTCCCTTGAAATATGGCCAAGGTTTATCGAACCAGGAGGACACGGAGGTTCTTCAGAAGGTTGTTGATGGGCGCCGTTACTCGATCACCAACGTGGAACCTACACACAACACAACCAAACTACTTTGCCCCAACGAAACAGAGAGGTTGTCAATCTCTCTGGCTTGCTGAAAACAAATGATTAAATGCAAAGTGTGGAAAACAGTAGTGATTGCAGAAAGTAACAAGGAACAGATGATAGCAGTAGGTGGTTTTATCAGTATGAGGGAAAATGAACCGGGGTCCACAGTTCACTAGTGGTGTCTCTCCATAAAAGATAACTAACATGTTGGGTGAACAAATTACAGCTGGGCAATTGACAAATAGAGAGTGCATAACAATGCAATATATGACAAGATGTTCATTATGAGATTTAATTGGGCATTACAACAAAGTACATAGACTTGCTATCCAACTCATCTATGCCTAAATAATCCACCTTCAGGTCAGCATCCGCATCACTTCCAGTATTAAGTTGCAAACAATAGATTATTGCATGAAGTAAAGTGTGTAATGTAAACAATGCAAATGACACGTAGACAATGCATCATTGTTTTATCCCTAGTGGCAACAGCACATCCACAACCTTAGTCGTTTCTGTCAACTCGAGCCCAGATTTCTGGAGGCATGAACCCACTATCTAGCATAAATACTCCCTCTTGCAGTTACAAGCATCTACTTGGCCAAAGCATCTACTAGCAACGGAGAGCATGCAAGATCATAAACACAAACATATAGATTGATAAACAACTTGCTCATAGTATCAATATTCATCGGATCCCAGCAAACACAACATGTAGCATTACAATAAGATGATCTTGATCATGTTAGGCAGCTCACAAGATCTAAACATGGAGCTACAAGGTGGAGAGACAACCATCTAGCTACTGCTATGGACCCGTAGTCCAAGGATGAACTACTCACGCATCACTCCGGAGGCAGGCATGGTGATGTAGAGCCCTCCGGTGATGATCTCCCCTCCGGCAGGGTGCCGGGAAGAGCTTCAGAACCCTCCCGATCTAGGGTTGGCGACGACGGCGGCAGCGGAACTTTTCGTGGAATATGATCGGTGTTTTTAGGGTACGCGGAACATTGGGAATATATAGGCGAAAGGGCGGCGTCGGAAGCTTTGCGAGGCGCCTCGCCAGGGCCCGGCGTGGGCCCACCCTTGGCCGCGCCCTAGGGTGGCGAGGCGGCCTCGTGGCTCGCCTCCGTCTCCCCTTTGGACTTCGTGATCGTGTCGGTGAAAATATGAGCGTCCCTTTTTGTTTCGTCCAATTCCGAGAATATTTTGCGACTAGCTTTTCTGAAAGAGAAAAACAGCAGAAAACAGGAACTGGCACTTCGGCATCTTGTTAATAGGTTAGTCCCAGAAAATGCATAAAAATACTATGAAGTGTAAACAAAACATGTAGCAATTGATATAATAACAGCATGGAATCATCAAAAATTATAGATACGTTTGAGACGTATCACTTCCGTTTTAAAAATAAAACGCTCTAGCACATGTTAATCCCTGCTTCCCTCTGTGAAGGGCCAATCTTTTACTTTTATGTTGAGTCACCATCCTTTCCTTGAGCACTTTTTCGAGAGCATAGTTGTCATTCTAAGTGTAATGTGCTTTGTCCCAGAATATTATTAATTGAGGTATAGCTGTGATGTCTCTATCTTTGATATCTTTATTTCTAGTCTCCACTTAAACTTTAGATGTGCTTGCATTTATGTTTTGCAGTGTCAGAAAGGGCTAGCGAGATACCATCATACCATACTCTATTATGTGCATTGCAATCTTGTTGATGGATACATTTCATATTGTATATTCTTAGTATGCTGAGATCTTTTCATGAGCTTACATAATTACTGAGTTTATATTGACATAGTTTTATCATGCACTTGTTAAGACATTGATCATAGCATAAGTATCTATACATCACATGAAGCTTGGGGGAGTTGATACGTCCAAAACGTATCCACTTTTCCAAACACTTTGCTGTTATTTCACCTCTAATTTGCATGATTTGAATATAACTAATACGAACTAACGCTGTTTTCAGCACAATTGTCTTGGTGTCTTATTTTTGTGCAGAAATAAAAGTTCTCAGAAAAATCCGGGAAAATTACAGAAATTCTACTTTGCCAAAAGACCCACGTAGCCCGAAGGGGAGCTGCAGGTGGGCCCACAGCTCCCAGGCGACCCTTGGGCACGACCAGGGGAGGGGCAGTGCCCAGGTACCGCCTCGCCGCCTCGGAGCCCTCCTGGCGATGCCCTTTGGACTACATATTCTCCTCGACCTAAAACTCGTGGCCCTAGAAGGAAATTACGAGAAACACTTCCGAGCTCCACCGCCATCAAAAATCCTAATTCGGGGGGTCTGAAACGCTGTTCTGGCACCCTGCCGGGACGGGGATTCTGAGGAGATCATCGCCATCGTCATCACCAACGCCTCTCCATCAACCATCCATGTTTTCCCAATCCATGTGTGAGTAATTCCCCACTGTAGGCTGAAGGGGATGGTAGGGATTGGATGAGATTGTTCATTTAATAGATGTCCGATTATTAGGGCATGGTGCCTAGTATTTGTTATGTGCGTTATTTATCATTGTTGCAACTTGGTACGCTTAATGCTTGTCACTAGGGCCTGAGTGCCATGTAATCAGATCTGAACATGTTATATTTTCATGAGTATATTCATTGCTTTGGATTGTATCTACAAGTTGTATGCACTGTTATTGTCCGGAACCCGAGACCCCAAAGTGACAACAATTGGGACAATCGGAAGGGATGGCTATGAATTGAGTATCACATGTATTCCATGAAGTGTTAATGCTTTGCTCCGGTGCTCTATTAAAAGGAGTATCTTAATTACCAATAGGTTCCATGATTGGCCCCGCTGAAACGGGATGGTTGGACAAAAGATGTCGTGCAAGATTCTTATTGCAAGCACGTACGACTATATACGGAATACATGCCTATGTTTGATTAGTACCTGGATACTTTTATTACTGTTTACCTGCAATGTGCCCTACGTTATGCCTATTACATGATCTCATCCATGCAACGCCCGTTCATCGGTCCCTATGCCTACGGTGTTTTAATCATGTTGTTTACTACAATTGTTCCTGCTGCCACTATTGATGTTTTTACTTTATTGCTGCTACTATTAAACTACTGTTGTTGTTATTCTTTTTTCTACTAATAAATTGTGCCAAGCAAGTTTACTTCCATGTGTGGCTGAACTGACAACTCAGCTGCTAAGGCTTATAATATTCTTTGACTCTCCTTGTGTCAAATCAATAAATTTGATTTTTACTTTCCTTGAAGACTGTTGCTATTCCCTATATACTTGTGGGTCACCATGCCTAAAGTTGTGGCGTTTTATAGAAAGGGTCATATGTGGCTGAAAGTAAGTTGAAGAATCACAATTAGCTGAAGGTTAGCAAAAGGGCCATTTAGTAAAAAAGATACAAAATCCCATGAATTTCGCCCATTTTCTCCCCCACGCCTCCCAAATGACTTGGCGCAAGTTCTGTCATTAGAGCAGAAACGTTTCAACAAAGGAGAGGGAAAAGTTCGCCTCTTTATTTCTCAAAACTAAACAAATGTTTTTTCAGTAACAATTTAAAGGAGCGGGAACACCTATTTATTGGAGTAAACTAGAAGAAACTATCAGTCCTCCATGTATTTAATTCCCATCCGGCCATTTCAAAAAAAAGATCGAAAGAGTGAACGTTAATGAACAACCAGATAGCCAAAAATTAATCAAATAGTCAAAGGATATAATTCTAAATTGATGAGTCCATGACCCACCAGACGGAATGGTAGTGATTACACGATAGATGAAACTCATAGGGAGACAAGGAATCAAGAGTAAAATAAAAAAAATAGCAGAATAGGACAATCTTATTGATTAGCATGTTGTTTTGGGGTGGGGTGGGGGCAATGGAAAAGAAGAGAGAAAGGGAGAATAATTGCGGCCGCCTAGGCTTATCTATACCAATATAAAAAGAGACAGAAGGGGGCAGTTCCAACAAATCCCAGCCATCAAATCAACATCTAACGGCTCAATTACCACCCGCAATTAGCGCTAAAACACTGTCCGTCAGCCGAACGCTAATAAATCCATCACCCTAACGCTCGCCTTCCCCTGCTACATCGCCACGCTGCACGCCGCCACCACTCAGATCACCGCCACTGAAGCTCCATGTTGTTCCCCGATCTCCAACGCATACCGCTGCTCTGCGTCCTCCACGCCCGTCGCCGCCGCTATCATTCTCGCGCTAACGTTTGCCCGTGACACCATGCACCGTCACCCACCGTCCTTCCTCACAGCAGCCATGCCCGATCCCATGCCACGGACGCCACCGGATCCTCGAGCGAGACGGCAGCGAGGATGATCTTCGTCGCCGTGCCTGGATCCGATATTGCCTCCACCCTGGACGGTCGTTGTGGCCATGACGGGAGACGGAACCACTGCCCTGCCAGGATCTGGATACCCCGTCTCCGCCTAGGATGATTTTCCTCGCCGCGCCTGGAGCAGTAACGTCTTTGCCGCTTCCTCTCAGACTCACGTAAATTCCTTCAACCCAAATTCCTAGCTACACAAAGCAGGCAGGTGAATTTTCTACTATAGCCATGTCCGCTACTCACGGAAATTCCTTCAACACAAATTCCTAGCAGATTGTTAGCACAACACATTGTTTGTAGAATTGAAGCTTCTTGAAATGAACACCAAACTGCTGCTGTATTCGTCAATGTACCAGCCTTCTGAAGTTAAGTTAACGATTTTATAATGCGTTTGGGAAACACTGGATGATCTCGAGCATGTATTTTTTTATATACATAGATGTATGAGGAAAAGAGACACATTGGTAAAATATGTTTGTGATAGACCTTTGTATTTAGAATGGCGATCATTAAATCGTACTGCTAACAGTCTCTTATTAATGGGATATATTTTCCCAATACAGATATTAGTTTTGTATTCAGTCTTGAAGTACATATTTTGTGAATTTCTCCATTAGACATCTTGCTGAAGTGTTTCGCTCAGAAGTACTATCTCTTTCTAATCCACCAATATTCGTGGTGTAGCACTCCACAAATAAACATTTGGACCGCTGACTCGATTGAGTGTTACTCAAAGCACAGACTGTTATACCAATTGGAGTTGATATCACAACGGTTTGGAAATTCAGCTATATATGAAAAGGGTACGTATGAGAAAAGGAATAATATGTGCTCATCATTTTCTCTTGATTTGATCATTCATCTGAACTGTGGCGAGTGTGTAATATTCATACTATTTTTCATGTAAATTCATCTTGTGTAGGTCAGCAGTTGATCGAGAATATACATCCACTTTATGATGGGGCTGTTATTGAGCCATGCCTGCTTCATGGAGATTTCTGGAGTGGAAACATAAGCTCTGATACTGTAATGTTGACCAACTCATTTCATGCTAATGATCGTTATGTTTAAACTTTTGGTTCCTCTATTTAGAGTCCTGTTATGTTGTTCTTATAGATAAGCAACAACGTGTTAAACTTTTTGTTTGTTAGTATTTACTAGATGACCCGTTGCGCGACTGCGCAACCGCCGGATGCAACTACCACATTGTTGCCACACGCTTTATTCGTTGATGAAAAGTAATTAATTTTATTTGCATTCATTTAACTCCAAGATGCCATTACGGTACCGGAAAATCCAGATTTCCTTCTACACTTGTAAATTTGACAAAAGCAAAGAATCTCCGAAACCAAAATGAAAACAGAACTAACACTCATTGGTTCCCTTCCAAGCAAAATATTTATTCTTTCTTGTTCGGCAATCATCCAGGTCTCTAAGGGCAACAATAAAATATGGATATTTGCACAACAACAATAAGAAAAAAAATGGATCATGTTATTGATGCATGTAAAATGCATACATGAACTTTGCATTATTTTACTATATTCCAGTCATATTTGCATCATATAAGGGTTATATCACTGTTTTATAATGATTTTGGGAATATTTGGTATGTTTCCTATTTTTATGGAATTAACCCTGCACAGTGAGAAAACCCTGTTTTCCATATTTTTAATGTTTCAGGGACCCAAACGACGTCCAAATGATCTAATATTTTACGGGCATCAGTTTTTGGAAGGAACAAAGCGTAGGAGCCAAGGAAGCGCACGAAAGGAAGTCGGAGGCCGAAATTGAGTGGGCCCACGCGGCCAGGTACCTGGGCCGCGTGGGACCCCCCTTTTGGGCCTCGAGCTCCGTTGCCGTCGATCTTTCCTCCACCGACTCCGTTTTGACCTAAAACCGACTATAAAAATAGCCCCCCGACGTTCTCTGGAAGGAGCGCCGCAGAAACACAGAAACAGAGACCTGGAGTTGCAGATTGGAGGGGGAAAACTCCGGCGGGGCGCTGCCGGCGTGGTCTCCACCTTCTCCAACGACTTCTCCACCGTCTCCATGATGAAGAAGGAGTAGTCCACCTCTGGACTATGGGTTTGTGGAAGTAACTTATGTATCTCTCTCTCTTGAGCTTCACTAATTAGTACCGTATGAGCTGCTGAACATGATTACGGTCATCTATGTAATACCTTTGTGGTGGATCTTTTTATGAGTTAATATATGTTTGAGATTGTAATGGTTTTGTTTCAGTTATGAAAGTAGATGCATATTATGTACCCCGTTCTTATTTACTTGTCATGATCAAGCATGTTTATGAGAGCGTGTGAGGGGGAACGTGTGCATTAGTTGGAGTAACGGGGGGTGGCTAGTGCAGTGAACGTGAGAGAAAGTTCTGCGATCCACTTGGGTATCTCTACCTTACTTTGTTGCCTCACTAGGGATAAAAAGAAATACCATGCTACCGGATGTGTGGGTGTGACCATTGCCACTTCCTCCATGACTAGATCTAGCATGTTCTTATTTTAACTTCACGTCATGATACTTATTGCTATGCTCTGATTTATCTTAATTACTG
Source organism: Poa pratensis (assembly GCA_947311845.1). Taxonomy (NCBI): domain Eukaryota; kingdom Viridiplantae; phylum Streptophyta; class Magnoliopsida; order Poales; family Poaceae; genus Poa; species Poa pratensis. The sequence continues at coordinate 26,862,172 of CAMZMU010000070.1, read as the reverse complement.
AGGTGTTATGATTTAGTTCGCATCTTGGTGGAGTATAATAGAGACTAATAACCAAAAGGTCTCTATGTTAGGACATGATGCCCATATAATTATAACTTGTCATTAAACTGTTGTGTTGCAATCTCATATGTCAACTCTAGTGTTCCATTGTCTACCACTTTATTAAAGAGAGAGTGCATTTGTGAAACCATGAACCCCGGTCCATTTTTAATCATAAGAAACACCTTTCCAACAACTTTTACCACTTTTCCATTTTCTGCCATTTAAAAATCCGAAAATACAAAAACACTTTTACATCTTGCATTCATCATATAAAACCCAAAAATATCATTTATCATTGCTACCACCATCCTTGCATATTTATTTACCACCATTGCATATTTATTTCTTGTTTGCATTGCATATTATCTTGATATCATTCTCACACCTTGTGCTTGACAACCACTAGGTGAGGTTGAGGTCCAAAACATTTACTTTGTTTTGTAGGTAACCAAAAGAAGGATAGGAAAGATAAATCTTCACTACTGATTCCCCGAGAGTTCGATATTAAACCCTCGAGTCACCCCTCGTGGGGAAAACACGTCTTCCACTTACTACACACTCTGCACTTGGAGTCTCAACCTAACCCATTTACTTTTCACGCAGGTAACTACGTGAAGGGCCATCAGTTATATAGAGATAACACAGTTTGGATCCCAAATAATCATCTTAAAATCACTCATCACCTTTAAATGATAAGCCTATCAGAACACAAAAACATATTACAAAATAGGCTTGATGATTGGCAACATCCATCCAAGTACTGAAATTTACAAATCACTTACAACTATAGAACCAACCAAGGGAATAACCTTTGGGAGATAGGTTAATTCGCAGCGCACCGATTCACTTTTCAATCTGTTTGTGATCCTCTGTAGAAATAAACAATTGCAAATATCAACAAAGTCAACATTGCGTTCAATACTACGGGATGTTAAGTTCTCAGAAAATAATCAGGGAAATCCTTGTAACCAGTTATAACAGAAAACTTTTAAACCCGCGAATTCAGTAAAAAATCCCTTTAGTTGAACTTCTTGAATTAAGAAGCTTCACACCACTCTTCTTTATTCAGTTTCATAATATAATATCAATATATTCTACAAAAATATCCTAAATGAACAGAAATCACTATATGCACTTCCAGTTTATGCCAAGCAACTTATTCAGGTTAAATATAGTATCTAAATGAACATAAATCACTATATGCACTTCCAGGTTATGCCAAGCAACATATTCAGTTTAAATATAGTATCTAATAAATGACTTCTAATCTGATTTAAGACTGCCCAACATAATGCAGATACCACTCTGTAATAGATAACTGTACGCATCATGATTTACTTGAACCAATGGCACAAAGGGTAAAAATAGTATCTCTGCATCAGGTAAATTTCAGTTCGCTGAAAGATTCTGTCACTTGTGCTAGAGTCAGAAACATATCGTGCATTCTTATTGATTACTCATAATCTCACTCTTTCCCATTTCTCCTAGCTAAATGGGGGATAGTTCTCAATATCCATATATACAGGAATACAGACAGATCTTATAAGGGCCACTCTTTTTTAAACTTCAAATCATAGATGATAATTTAAGCAGGGTAAGCTAGTCCAGTCTTGATAAATTAAAATTATAGTATATTGGTTTATCAACACTGGACTCGCTTACCCTTCTTATATTATCATCTCTGATTTGAAGTTTAAAAACAGTGGCCCTTATATGATCCGTAACATCCAGAAGGACTGAAATAGCATGAACATAATAATACCATTGAATTGCTGCTCGGCAACAAACGAGATTTTCTACAGACCCTCACTGTCTGGTACATGGACCGAACATGGAGTACATCAGAAATCATGGAGATCCTCCAAAATAATATCTACAGCGAAACAAGTTGGAAAATAGGAGTCAAACACACAAGCTGAAAGGGAGCAGCCTAACGTGGTACACAAGTACAACAGATCAAGCATACTGACCAATGAAGAGTCGATGAGTGTTACTGGGATCTGGGGTAGTCGCAAATTTAGTTAGGCTGTAGGTACTGAACGGGAAAGCATCTTCCATGCCAGATCTTTCTTCAACTATGGTACTGATAACAGAATCATATTTGCCATGCCAGATCCTTGTATCAGTCTTGTCTTGATCACATCAAGGGTAATTGCTATTATGCCAGACTTTTCTTCAACTATGGTAGCTCACAGAGAATTGTTTCACAGCTTATTTTAGTTGACAGGTAAAAAATAGCAATCCAAACATAATAGCTATTACCTTCCGGCAAGATCAACCAAGGCAAGCTTTCCACGAAGAATACCATACTGTCCTTTCTGCTTTCGTCTTACACTAATCTCCAGTACAGCGTGCAAACTGAAAAAGAGCAAAACAATATTCCTGTGTGAGAATAATGTAAAAAACAATGCCTGGCACTATTACCTGATGTAACTCTCTTTACATACTTACAGCCTCAACAATTTATCAGATTAAAGATATTAAGTAAACCTTTAAAAGATGTTACTTATTTTCCTAAACAAAAGATGGATACTATTTGAAGCATGCATGTATCATAAAAGGAAAGCAGAAAACAATTACCGTGACAAAGTTGCATTTGCTTCCATGCTCTCTGTTTTGCGTCTGCTGTTGCCTATGTTCAAGAGTTCAAGAATCTTATATGCTGAATGTACCTAACGAATAAGAGTTTAGGCATCAAAACGGTTTCACTCAAATCAATGAGGATTAACAGGCACATCTGAATATGTGAATGCAGTAGACCACCCGGATATTATAATAAAAATAGACAAGAACTGATTGGTAATATGATCTTACGATACACAAGACTAATCAAATATCTCCGAAAAAAGGAATAAAATTGGCATTATAATATTTTATCGCAGCGCCTTTTCCTGCAAACTAATTCAAATCACAGTTGCGTGGAAATACAAGAGCACACATGAAAGAGAATTTAAAAATATTTGCCATATAAGGATCATATTTATTTGAATTAACATAATTGTTAAAACATATCAACTGAATCAAAATAACACAATTGTCAACTGAATCAAATTAACAAATACTACAACTTTAATCCCCTTCAGATATAAAGTCAGGATTCTGCAAGAAAAACACGTACCCCAAGCATGCAATACCTCTAAATCATTGCCTAAATTAACCAGAGGAAGTTAACAAGTAGGATGCAATGTCATACTCAATTAATTTCAGTATCAAATTAAATAGCTAAATTTGATTATGACCTCTAGAAAATAATTTGGGAAGAAAAATGGATCATGACTAAATGCTAGACCAAAGCTACTGCAAACTATATTAACCAAATGTACTCGACATCGTACCAAAATAAAAATAGGAAGATATCTCAAGCATGTATATTCACTGCTATACTGGACTCTAAATCATTGCGTAAATTGACATTGCATCCTACTTCCATTTTACCTACGAATAGCATGTATATTCACTGCATTCACTGCTATACTGGACCTCTAAATCAATGCATAAATTGACATTGCATCCTACTTCCATTTTACCTACGAATAGCATGTATATTCACTGCTATACTAGAGCTCTAAATCATTGCCTACAGGAGAGGAAGACTACCCATATAATGGCATGGCTGGTAGAATGGTAATGCACAAACAGAGTTCCACAAATAATAATTCAGATCAAACCCCGTTGCATACCTTATCATGCCAATGTTTCATATCAAGTATCTACTAAGAAGCGAAATGCCGGCAAACATATTAGGAGAAACCCCAACTAATATCTCAATTCAAACAAGCTAGTGAAATGCACTAACTCGCTGTAACAAAAAAGCTATTATCACATGAACATAATAAGCATTGCCTTCCCCGCTTCACTGGTAGACAGCAGCCACATAATATGGTACATTTTCATTTACCTGGGAGTTCATAAGGCTACATCCACAACCAAGACATTACTGTCATGAATACCAGCCGGTGCAAATTAGTGCATTCACGAGCAAAGAAAAGAAAGATGCTAATTGACCGAGACATAGTATAACAGCATCAGGTTGCAAAGAACATTTTATCTTCAAGTAGGTTCAACCTCGGATTGTCCTTAAATTTAAAATAAAGAACACACATTATATCCATAGAGATTAGATAGGAATAAAGAATATGGAGGGTTTAACAATTTTGACCAGTATAAAATTTCAGCGTGTGGACATTATAACCATATGCATGCTCAAAACAAAACCTTTTCCCAAGCAAAAAAAATGGCACCGGTATTCCAGGATTTTTTCCTTGATGTGTCAGCTTGTTAGTATAACAAACAACATGAAAGATGGCACTTGAATAAAAACAGTACCTGGTAGTTCTTCCAGGGAACTAGCCATGCAGGTTTAGGCCATCTACTTTGTAACCTTTCCATCAGTGCAGGTGTCGAGAATCTGAAAGAGTTGAAGAGATGAGCAATAAATAATGACACCCAGAACTGCACATTATAATTATTGTTCCAAAAAACTGACGCAAACGGATGTCATGTTGTAGAATTAATAGAAAGCTATAGAAAGAAGGAAAGGCAAGTGACCAAAACCTATCAGATGACCCAATAATCGATAGTGTAGCTGTATTTTTGCCTATTCTTGCAGAATCACTGTCGAAAATAAAAAGAAAACTTCAGTAGCAATAAAAGGGAATGGAGTCAACATGGTAACCACAGACAAGAATATCATGCTGTCGACGATGCCATGCGACTGATATAATGTAGTGCAGATTTGCTGGAAATACCTGACACTGAAAATGTGCAGCCTCTTTAAATCTTGCTTGGAAAGCTCAATGAAAGCTTCAAGAACACAACTTACTGGAAAATGCAGTGGATTATCATCAATAGCACAAAACTGATCTCGGCTCAAACTGTATTTAAAGGCCAAGAGTATAAAACACAATATTGCGGGTATGGCTTAGACAAGAGCATATGTTTGGGTAAAACTGAAACTGCACGGACATAGAAACATGAAATCAGTCTAGCAATTTCCCAATAATCCAAATCAAAGCTGCAGAACAGAAATTAAATTAGGGATAAAGGATACGAAGGAGGAGCTCACTCAAGGGAGGTGCAGGATGAAGCATTGCGCACCTTAATTCTTGCCAGATCCTGAAACAAAAAAGAATGAATATCTGCCGGATCCTGAAAGAAAAAAGGACTGAATATCTAAAATGGAGAATCATGAGTACATGAGCTAGGAAAGGTGATTGCCTCCATCTTTTCCTGTAACCTGTCCCCCGTCCGTGTCATGCTCGTTTCTGAGAAATACATGGCAGTCAAAACCTAAATCTGATTGAGGTGAGAAACCAAATATGCACAAAAGAAGATGGAAAGTTCTAGGAGCAAGGCACTGAAAGTAGGCAAAATAAGGAAGAGGAGACGAGCGTGTGCACCTGTGCCAAATATGAAGAAGAGGAATCCTGGGCAGCATAACGGAGCAGAAGGCAGACGGTGGGCCAGTGGAACCTTGCGCAGCTTCTCCTGACCTTCCTCCACCGCCGCCGGCGCCCTCCATGGACGAGCTGTACACGCGCGGTGAGCTCGCTGTGGCCTCTCAGCAGCCGCCGAACTCGCCTTCGGCCATCGGGGCTTGGCCAGCGAGCTCTGTCCTGTCCGTCTCCTCCATCTCGCCCTCGTCCCGCATCAACTTTGTGCCGGCAGCAGTAGCCCACATCAGCTCAACGATAAAATCAGAAATAAATCAATAGAAAAAAACAGAAAAGGAAAAGAGAAGATCTCACCATGAGCAAGCACGAGCTCAGCTTGGGGAGGCCATTGCCCTGCCCGGCCCGGCCGCCGCCGTCCTGCCTTGCCTGGCCGCCGCCGTCCTGCCTCGCCCGCCAGGTCGCCATGCTCCTCCTCCTCCCGCTACCCTCACCGTCCTCCTCGCCGCCAGGTCGCCTGGTCCTCCGCGCCGCCGCCCTCCTCCAGGACGCGGTCCTGCAGCGCCTCCAGCGCCCTGCAACCGCTCCGTCCGGTCGCCCGTGTAGGGAGTCGAGCTCGTCCATGCACCGCCTACCTTGTTGCTCCTTCTCCACGAGCTCCTATGGGGCGGAGCAGAGGTGAGGGCACGGGGAGAGAGCGAGAGGAAGATGCGGAGAGGCGGCTGAGTGGGGGAGGAGAGCGAGCATGGATTGGGCTAGGGTTTCACCCCGGGCCCGAGTTTTGTATCGCTGCGGGAAAAGGAAAAAAGGAGTGAGACGCGGGGAGCATCTCTCGCCCACTGATCTGTGGACCACTGGACCCATCGGTCATGGACTACTGAGATGTTACTATTCATCCAAACAGGTGAAAAAAGTTTTGACCGTATCCAACGGCCACAGGTGAAACAGCAGCACGTTTTACCGCATCGGACGCACGAAAATGACCGCTCGGGGCAGATGGGGGCATATGGCGGGTAGGGCTCGAGCCTTTATAGAAGTAATAGCATGCTTGTACACCCTGCTGACCATTTGTGTTGACCAGTTTTTGACTAACACCTTTGTCAGATTGCTTCGTAATCAGCCATGGAGAGTACCCCTATTTGTATTGGCGTATTACTTGCATGCCCAAACAGCCAAACTGCTCCTTGGTAGCTAGACAAATCACTTTGCTTGATGAAGAAAAAAGTACATTTGGTCATTTCATTATTGGGTAAGAGTAGAATTCAGCTAAGCATGCATTATACGTGATGCTTTTGCCCTACAAATTTATACATATGTCTTTGGTCTTTCACAGTAGTTTTTACTGGTCCATGGTGGTTTTGGCAGCTATGCACATGCCTCGAGGAGGAGGAGGGACTCCTCTAAGGATGAGGTGACTAATTGCTCTGCTTCAACCATACGACCTCACAGGTTATCAGGCGTTTCTGATCTTGCCATTTTAGTCATTTACTCGGAGACTCGAAAGTAAAATACATGTTTCTGTTCGCTCTAAGCAGGTCGCGGATTACTGCCAAGGACATGTCACTGACTGTTACAAGGATGAGGGGCATATCGGATATTGCATCTCTGAGAGGAAGATCCAAGAACCAGGACTGGGAGGGAAGACTTGAGGGATTCCTCAACAATGTTGAGGAATTATTGTAGTGTCCACATCAACATTATTTTTGATACAAATTTATAAAAGAAGTCCTTGCCTAACATCACTACAATCTTGCACAATGATGAGACAAAATGTTTTTGAAAACTTCATGGTTCATTGCCCCTAATTGTACAATCATTAGAGAACCTTTGTGATACATGATGCTTTTACCTGAATATTTCATAAGTACATTATTATACCTATGTGATGTTCTTTTTATATTGTCACACTTCACTTGGATAATAGGATTATAGCTCTTACCTGATTAGTGGAGATTCGTCCTAATATTACACGTGCATTGCACGTGCACAATTACTAGTGGTAGTAAAGTGAAGACCGACTCTGACTGAAGCGTGTTTTTAGTTGTATTGATCAAACTGTGGTGTACCCTCACATTTCTATCCTAGCTGGATGGACCTTAAGGGTCTTTATCTTTCTTATTTCACTAGAAGGGTAAGGCGCGCGATGCCGCGCCCAATGTATATTAGAGTATAACATGTCTTAATACTATGTACATATAAATAAGTGTATTATCTATAAACCTATTTGTTTCTATTTTATCATCTTGATTGTCTAGTAATGGGTTTTTTTTCCTGTCACAAACCAAATTCACTTTACACAAAACATTATAGGTAAAAAAAAAATAGAAGCTACAGATATGTCTTGGTAGGTTTTGAAATAATAAAAGTCACTGGTATTAAAAAATACTTGCGCATGCTGACACATTTAACTATCTTATAAGTGAAAATGTTGTTTAATACAATTGAGGGAACCGTTTTTGTACCAAAAAGATTCAAAATACAACAATTACTATTTGAAATTCTAAGTCATTCCCAAAAGTTAGAAGAAATACCGTTAGACCGTAAATATAATTGTCTTGATTTACCACTACCATGCTGTGAAACAAAACAGAATAATTGCATGGTATTTCTTTGAGAACGTTCTTTAGGAAAATAATAATAGATTGAGAATTAGCAAAAAACTTGTAGAAGACATCGTTGCAGCAACGCTCATCTTCTCGCCCACACTGCTATAAGGAGAACTCTAGATCCAGGTCTCCCATATCATACGATGGCGGTATGCAGCGCCAGGAGAGAGAATTGCGTTGAGACGCACGTCCATAACAGCGAGTCTCGACGGCGTAGTGCAGCCGGTTCTCGATGGCGGATCCGTGCTGATGGCCGCACGTAGGAGGGTGGCGTTGTCTCGCGTCGTCGCGACGTCGAAGACATGTCAGGCAAGGTCAATGTGTTGATCTCTTAAAAATGTGGGAGAGGGGGGTAGCAACTTCTAGTGCGTGCGCAGACTATGCGTACTTTACTGGACCGGTTTAGGTCCCCGACTCGCCGTTGGTTCGTTTTGTGAGTCATCTGATTTAGATGACGTGTATTGGTGTGAGGTTAGGACACTTGGCAGCGATCAGCAGGGCCGGGCCGGCAAAATCCAGGGCCCTGTGCGAAACCCTAAATTAGGCCCCTATATCACAAGAAAATTGAACTAATTGAAGTTAATCATATTTTTTTCTCTTACTCTTTTGGGTTATTATTTTTCCATGACGACTCAAAATTTTGATTCTTAAACACTACATAAAACTAAAGGATCCATGTAGCATCACCAATCAATTGGATTAGCAACAAAAAATACTAATTTGCTTAGCGATTGGATAGACTGTTGAACTAACCTCGTGTTTGTTCATGCCCGGGTCCCGTTAAGCCGATCGTAATAGCGACCGAGAAGGCGAGGAGTAACCGATCCCGGCCGAGTGCCGAACTTGATAAGATCGGGATTAGGGCATGTACAGCGGCGTCTAGTCAGCCGTCGGTAGGAGATGCTACCTAGGATTTTTTGGCAGTTAGAGGAAAGGAAATCGGAGTCCGTCGGTAATTCTACAGATGGTCTGGTAGCGCTAAATTGTAACATCCCAATTTTCACAAAAATTTAAAACTTTTCATTTGCATCATGCATCATGTCATTGCATCTTTGTTTGCATTGTGTTTGAATTCAAATTATGAAATTTAGAGAATTTATCTCCAAAAACCTAAATTGCAAAGTATCTGCAGATGCCTTCTCAAAACTATTTCAAATTTTCAAATAAAGATTTTGAAAATTATATCCCCATTACATGCTAAACATGTGGGCATGTTTTTACAAATTTATTGAAAGTGGTTTGAGTAAATTTGAGTTTGAAATACAAAAGTTATTGAAGTTGTTTAAAAACAGAAAAGAAAAACAGTTCTGGAAAAAAATGCGAAACGAGTTATTTGGGCCGAGCCCATCTTCTTTCTCCCGCGCCGCGCAGCACGTAGCAGACGCCCAGCCCATCTCTCTCTCCCTCTCGCTGACGTGCGGGACCCATCTGTCATCCCCGTTCTTCAACGTGAAGAACACGGTTTCCTCACCGATGAAACCCTAGCCAAATCGTAACCGAATCCAGCTTGTTTCGCACGTAATCGCACGCGTTTTGATCTCTATTTAAACCCCACGACACCGCCGTCTTTTTGCCCCAAACAAATCGAGACGAGAGCCCCCAGGCTGCCCGCACGAGACGCCGCCGTGCCGCCACTGCCGTCGACGACCTCGCCGTATTCCGGTGAGCCCTTGCGCGCATTGCCCCTCGCAACCCTCCCCTTCGCTTCTCCGCGACCGTACGCTCCTCCCTGACAACTCGCCGTATCCTCTCGCGCAGCAGATCGAGAGATCCATCATCGACAGGAGCTCGCCGCCGCCATCCCCAACATCGACGAGCGATCCCAGGAGGAGAAGGAAGCTCGCGACCTCAACAACCACGCCATCAGATCCGCCGCGACGCCCTGCATCTTCTGGTATGAGCCGTCCATCCCCGCAAGCTTCGTAGTGTAGAGGAGCAGATCTCCGGCGATGGCGCCACCGTAGTAATTAGGGTTCCGGCGAAACTCCGGCGAAGGTACCGGTGACCTATTGGTCCAGAAGATCTAGGCCGTTGGATCGATTTTAGACGGTGTAGATTAGAACTTGTCGCGAAAGGTATGCTCCAATAAGAAGATGCCACGTCGCCACGTCGTCCGCGTCGCCGCATCCGCCCGCATCCGTCCGCACCCGCTTCAGCCCGCGAAGCCCGCGAAGATCTCCGCACCAACCAGAAGTCTCCACGTCGTCCAGCCGTCCGCGAAGCCGCGCCGCAACCCGTCCGCGTCCGCGACGCCCGCGATCTGCAGAAGACCAGTCAACGGGGAGCTCCGCACCAATCAGAAAGGCCACGTCGACGGAGGACTCCAGCGCGAAGATCTTTTCAGTTTTCTTTACGTTTTAGCCCTGCGCATCACAGATTAGTCCCTGGATTTTAGATTCATTATTAATTTTTATTCCTTTAGCCAAAATTTATGAAATTTATATTTTTGGAAAGCTAATAATGTGTAGAAACTTTCTGTATGCTTAATTTGAGGTTTGGACGAAATTAATTTAGATAAATTTTAAAAATGGTTTAATTGATATTTTGGCTATAACTTAATTATAAAAATTGATAATTGAGCAAAATATTTTGCTATATTTTTGTTTGTATAAGTAATGGCCGTAGTATTGCTCTAGTATTTTTGTATAAGTGTTTTCCTATGTTTTTGCATGTATTTTGTTTTTATTGCTTTTAGGTGTTATTTTAATAAGTAAATTATATTAAAATTGCTCTTCACATTATTTTTCGAATAGAAAATTTAGCTAAGTAATTATGACCATGTTATATGCAAAATAACTTAGAAATATTTCACCCCACCGAAATATTTCTTCCTTAGAAAATTTTGGGTAATAAAATGTTGAGAACACTTAGAATTTTTCCTTAGAAATTTTCAACACATTAAAAATGCTAAACTTGTCCTTAGAAATTTTTAGTATCTAGAAAACTTAGTTATCCTTAGAAATTATTCTAAGTACTTGCATAACAAATGTTGGTCCTTAGAAAAATTTATCAACTATTGATATCATACCTTTTTCCTTAGAAAATTTTAGCACTTCTTATTTTGTTTACTTTCCTTAGAAATTATTTTGGACTGATGTGTTAGTTTTAGTCCTTAGTTAAATTTCGACCCAAGTGTTAGGACCTTGGTCCTTAGTCATTTTTGGACCTTCTTGATTGTCTTGTTTTAACTTAGAATTATTTCATGGCATGGCATGCATGCATCTCTAGTCCTTAGAAATTTTGCACATCATGCATGACATATTTTCCTTAGAAGTTTTATGAAACTTGTTTGTTCATTATGTATTGTTTGTTGTGTTAGAATCTCCGGAGGGAAACGAGGACTGTTGCAGCTGCTGTTGTTCTGCTTGTTGCCAAGGCAAGTGGCACACCCCCATGAATTTCCTAAGTATTTTATATGCATTACTTAGTGTATTTCTTATATGCATGTGTTGGATAGTATTATGCTATATGCTAAACCCACCATACCTTTACTCTAGTTGTGTCTAGAATCCCTGATAACTTAGTAGATTATTGGATGCTATGCAAATGTGTTTTCTTAAAGCTAAATTCTACTAAGTAATTTATCACCTGGGTGGACTTGGTTATGAAAAGATGATGGAAAGGTTGAGTGTCATCTCTTAGGGGTGACCTCTAAGGGATGGTCACTTGTGGTTGCCACCCAGGGTATTAAGGGGCCAATGTTTTCTCTAAGTGAAGTTGCTTACCGTGCAGCCATTAGTCATATGGGCTCTGCTGATGGATTAAGTTGCGTGGACTCGTCCCGACTTGACAGGTGGTGGTAGATGGTTAGAATGGGAACGGGTCAAGTCGGTATGGGATGGGAAATGCTTCTGAAAAGTCTCGTCTCAACTCTCTCCTTTTCCTTAGCACAAATTGAGTGCTTGAGGATAGTTTGGGTTTGTTGGGTCTAATGGTGAAAGTGCACAACCTCTGCAGAGTTAAAAACTAAGTACTTAGCCGTGTCCCCGGTTACGGACAATTTGAGCAGCTGATCAAGGATTCAACGGAGGCTTCATCATTCAAATTTCGAAATTAAAACTTGGTGGTGAACAAGGGTAGTTAAGACAATGGTTTTCAAGCCATCTTGTCTCAAAAGTTTGAAGGAAAAGTTTTACAAAGTGTTAGGCAAAATTGGCTTTTATGCAAATCAGCCTTCAAACTCCACCAGCCAAATATGCATATAGGTTATAGAGTTATTCCTATATGAGTCCACATAGTGTCACTTGCCAGATCATTTTTAATGATTCTGACCCACTCTGTTGCAAATATTACTTTGTTGCAGACTTTTCTGACGATGAGTAAGGTCACGTTTGGGTTTCGAGTCTGCAACCAACATGTTTTCGCCTGTGGCGCATCATGAAGAATGGAGGCTCATTGAAGATTTATTCCGCTGCTTTATTTGTTTTGAGCTAGCTATAAGCTATGCAAAGATGTATCGAACTATTTATTTTCCAAGTCTGGATCATTCGTGTAATAATTGATACAATGTTGTGATATTCATCTTAAACTGTGTGTGCAAATGAAACGATCCAGGGGTTTGCACTATACACAGGTACCTTGCCATTTTCTAAGTGCAGGTACATTACAGATGGTATCAGAGCATAGTGTTGCCTGTAGGATCGAAACCCTAGGTTTGGTTAGAAATAAGTTGGCCAAAAACTTAATTTATTTACTAAGTATAAAATGCTTCTATGATATATTCTTGCTTTTTCTTCTAAGTACTCGTAATTCTTTACTTATGCATTTATCTCATACTTGTTTCTTCCTAAACTAAAGGATGACGAAGAGGTTCGAGTACATTGACGAGGAGGACTACCCGGTGACCCGCTTCGGCAGCATCATGTTCGACATCCTCAAGCACCTGAAGCTACCTACACCCATGATCAAGGGATGCATCTTGAAGAAGTTCAAAAGAGAAGGCCTTTGGGGAATCAGGGTGTTTCAACAAGGACGTGAAGGCGAAGCACCCATTGAGTACAGAGTAATGGGAGTCTCCATGGAGAGAGGAATCGACATCATCATGCAACACGTGATAGCTTGCCTTTGTGGACGCTACTCCAATGAATTGGAGGGGCACTACTCCTTCCCTTTTGGAAGGCGTGACGATGAAGGATCACCCTTCTGCTATGGCACCGAGAACATGGGCAAAGATGAGTTCGTGAGCGACTATTTCCAAGGCTTAGAACTCTTAGTCCATGATCTTTACTTTGATACCAGTGAGGAACTCCACAAGAATGATGAGCTTTGCGCCCAAGTCCAAGTGAATGATGAGAAGATAAAAGAGCAAGAAGAGAAGACCAAGGAGCTAGAAGAGAAGTTCAAGGCCCAAGAGAAGAAATTCATAAGTCAAGAGAAGAGAGTCAAGCAAAGAAACAAGCAAATAAGGGACTTGAAGGAAGAACTTTCCACCAATGATGTGGAGCTTGAAGCTGATTGTGACTTGATCAAGCGACTTCGTGCTGAGAAGAAGGAACTCCAAGAGAGAAACGCAGAATTGGAGAAGGAAGTGAAGGATCTCAGAAGCGTGCTCATTCAGGAAGGCTTTGAAATCCAAGAATTTGAAGAAGAAGTAGATGAAGGCACCATGATTGAGGACTAGGATAGTTAGTGAGACTACCATTTTACCTTACGCCTTTTAAATTTTCGAATTTTAGTTTGGAACTACCAACTTGTGGTAGGACAATACCTAGTACCCTTTGATGTTTAGTGCGAATTGAGAATTTGGAGTTGAAGTTTTGCTTGATGTGTTGTTTGATTGCTTTCTATGTGATGCTTGTATGGGTAGAATTATTTCTCATAGACCTGTCTATCTTTTACTCACCTATGCTAAAACCACAGATGCCTCCCCGTCGTGACAACACCAACAACAACAACAACAACAACAACAACAACGAAGCTATGATGCAACAGATGATGGCAGCCCAGACTCAGCTGATGACCATGATGGCACAATTCATGGCAAATCAACATGGACCTCCACCACCACCTCCTCCCCAAGTGGACAGACTTGCCAGGTTCTTAGGCTTAGGCCAAACAAGTTCTCAACTACAACTGACCCAATTGTGGCTGATGACTGGCTGCGTTCTGTGCAAAAGGATCTGGTGACAGCTGAATGTGAAGATGCTGAGAAAATTAGGTTCACCGCACATCTGCTTGAAGGACCTGCAGCCCAATGGTGGGAAACTTATCAGATTACTCACCCATTGGACACTTTGACTTGGGAGGAATTCAAGGAAGGATTTCGTAATGCTCATATTCCACAGGCATTATGAATCTGAAACAGGAAGAGTTCCGCAATCTGCGTCAGGGGAACAGAAGTCTTAAGGAGTACATGGATGACTTTCATGCCTTGTCTCGATATGCTCCTGAGGACGTTGACACAGATGTAAAGAGGAAGGCTAAATTTCTCAAGGGACTAAGTGATGAGCTGAAGATACCTTTGACTGTGGCTATGCTCCAACTTATCAGACACTTCTTGATCAGGCAATCACCCTTGAGGATAGCATGAAGAAAGCTGAAAACAGGAAGAGGAAGATGAATTCAAACAAGCACCACTCTGAACCCTCATTTAAGAAGCACTTTGTTCATGATGGGAACCATGGTCATAAACATGGGAACCACAATGGGGGCAACTTTCACAAACCCCATGCTCACAATCACAATGGAGGATTCAAGGGAAACAATGGAGGATCAAATGGAGGACACAGGGGAAATGGACATGCTGGACATAACCATAACAATGGACAGCATCGCCCAAATTCTGAACCCAAGAAAGATCTCAGCCAGGTGCTCTGCTACAAGTGCAACAACAAGGGACATTATGCTAATGAATGCCCTGAGAAGAGAGTGGACACTCCTAGCAAGCCCAATCCTTTCAACAAGGGACATGTGAACCACATCAATGTTGAAGAAGTCTATGATGAACCTGATGCTGTGATTGGTACGTTCCTAATCAACTCCTGTCCAGCATTAGTTTTATTTGATACTGGAGCATCGCATTCATTCATTTCAAGAGAATTTGTAAACAAGCATGGGCTAGTTGAGGAAACCAGGCCAATTAGAGTAAGCTCTCCTGGAGGAGAAATGTTAGTAAACTCTGGTGTAGAAACTTAACCTTGAGATTGGAAAGCATCAGTTTCCAGCAAACCTAATCATCCTAGAAACCCAAGGACTAGACGTCATTCTGGGATGGATTGGATGACTCATTTGAGGGATCATAGACTGTGCAAACAGAGCAATCACCCTCACCACCCAGAAAAGAAGAGATCAGATTCAAGTCAAAGTTTGAAATGAAGAAGTTTAGGTTAATTCTCTTAAGGGGGTTAGCCTCGGTGATGTGCTCATAGTAAGGGAATACCCAGATGTGTTTCCTGAAGAACTACCGGGAATGCCACCCGATAGAGATGTGAGTTTCTCATTGAGCTTAAACCAGGCACAGGACCAATAGCCAAAAGACCATACCCAATGGCGACAGAGGAACTGAAAGAACTCAAGAAACAGTTGGAGGAACAGTTGCAGAAAGGTTTTATCCGTCCAAGTTCTTCACCTTGGGGAGCACCAATCTTGTTTGTTGAGAAGAAAGACAGTACTCAGAGGCTAGTCACGGACTATAGAGCTTTAAATGAAGTAACCATTAAGAACAAATACCCACTCCCTAGAATCAACGACCTCTTTGATCAATTGAAAGGAGCCTGTGTGTTCTCAAAGATTGATCTCAGATCTGGATACTTTCAGATGAAGGTTAGAGAGTTGGACATACCTAAGACTGCTTTCACCACCCGTACGGTTGTATGAGTACACAGTTATGCCTTTTGGCTTAACCAATGCGCCGGCATACTTCATGAATATGATGAATAAAGTGTTCATGGATTTCTTAGACAAGTTTGTCGTTGTGTTCATCGATGACATCTTGATCTACTCCAAAAGCCACAAGGAACATGAGGAACATCTACGTCAAGTTTTGCAAAGACTTAGAGAGCACAAATTGTATGGCAAGTTCAGCAAATGTGAGTTTTGGCTGGAACAAGTAGGATTCTAGGACACATTGTGTCTAAGGATGGAATAGCAGTAGACCCTGAAAAGGTTTCGGCAGTAACCAACTGGGAGTCGCCCAAGAATGTGGGAGAATCCGTAGTTTTCTGGGACTAGCAGGATACTATAGGAGATTCATTGAAAATTTCTCCAAAATTGCTAAGGCCTTAACAGAATTGCTACAAAAGGGCAAGAAGTTTGTGTGGACCGAAGAATGTGAAACTAGTTTTCAAGAATTGAAGAAACGTTTAGTATCAGCACCTATTCTATGTTTACCAGATCTAGAGAAAGATTTCCAAGTGTACTGCGATGCTTCACATCGAGGACTTGGAGGTGTGTTGATGCAAGAAGGCAAAGTGGTGTCATATGCCTCAAGGCAGCTCAAGAAGCATGAAGTCAACTACCCCACACATGACTTAGAATTAGCAGCAGTAGTACATGCCCTGAAGATATGGAGGCCCTATCTCTATGGAAAGCGTTGTGAAGTATTCACGGACCATAAAAGTCTTAAATACTTCTTCACACAGAAGGAAATGAACATGCGACAAAGGAGATGGCTGGAATTGATTAAGGACTATGACCTGAGTTTGCAATACCACCCAGGAAAAGCCAATGTAGTAGCTGATGCCTTAAGCCGTAAAACTTATGTTAACGGACTCACGGCAGGGGAATTGCCAGAAGAACTATGCAAGGGATTCAAGGATCTTAGGTTGGAGATAGTACCTGAAGGTTTTGTAGCATCTCTAGAAGTGCAACCTCTTTTGATGGACAAAATCAAGGAGGCTCAAAAAGGAGACAAAGTGATGGAAGAAATCAAGAAAAATTTAGGTGAAGGCAAGGCCAAAGGTTTTCGACTAGATGAAGAAGGCACAGTATGGTTCATGAAACGAATTTGTGTTCCAGAAGATGTGATCTCAGAAAGTTGATACTTCAGGAAGCCCATGATTCACCTTACTCCATACACCCGGGTAACACCAAGATGTATATGGATGTGAAGGAGAGGTTTTGGTGGAACAATTTGAAAAGAGATATTGCTGAATATATTGCCAAGTGTGATGTGTGTAGCCGTGTAAAGCTGAGCATCAGAAGCCAGCAGGGTTACTTCAACCTTTGCCAGTACCCGACTGGAAATGGGATCAGATTGGGATGGACTTCATCACAGGTCTACCCAGAACCAAGTCTGGTTATGATTCTATTTGGGTTATTGTTGATCGTTTGACCAAGGTAGCTCATTTCGTGCCTGTGAAGACAACTTACACAAGTGCCAAGCTAGCAGATATTTACATGAAGAGAATAGTATGTTTGCATGGAGTTCCAAAGAAGATTGTGTCAGATAGAGGCACTCAATTCACTTCACATTTCTGGAAGCAGTTACATGAAGTCCTTGGAACTAGGCTAGAGTTTAGCACAGCCTTTCACCCCCAGACTGATGGACAGACTGAAAGGGTAAATCAAATCCTGGAGGACATGCTGAGAGCATGTGCATTAGACTATAAGTCTAGTTGGGATGATAATCTCCCATATGCTGAGTTCTCTTATAATAATAGTTATCAAGCCAGCATAGAGATGTCACCATTTGAAGCACTGTATGGAAGGAAATGCACCACCCCACTTTTGTGGAGTGGAGTAGGAGAAAGAAGTCTGTTTGGTCCTGATATAATCGAAGAAGCTGAAGAAAAGGTTAGGCTGATTAAGGACAGATTGAAGGCAGCTCAATCTAGGCAGAAAAGTTATGCTGATTCCAAACGGAGAGAAGTCACTTATGATATTGGAGATAGAGCCTATCTTAGAGTCTCACCCCTTCGTGGAGTGAAGAGGTTTGGAATCAAAGGAAAACTGTCACCAAGGTTTATTGGACCTTATAAAGTTTTGTCACGTAAAGGAGAAGTGGCTTATGAATTGGAACTACCGGAAGCACTTTCCGCAGTTCACAATGTTTTCCATGTTAGTCAGCTGAAGAAGTGTCACCCTGAAATGGCAGAAACTCCGCTGAGAGATACAGTGCCACTAGAAGAAGTTCAGCTGGAAAGTGATCTCACTATGAGGAAAAACCCATAAAAATTTTGGAGACAGCAGAGAGAATTACCAGAACCAAGACCATCAAATTTGCAAAGTACAATGGAATCATCATTCAGAGGAAGAAGCAACTTGGGAAAGAGAAGATGACCTTAGAGAAGAACATCCTCACCTATTTGCTAGCCAAACCGAATCTCGAGGGCGAGATTCATCTTAAGGGGGTTAGGTTTGTAACATCCCAATTTTCACAAAAATTTAAAACTTTTCATTTGCATCATGCATCATGTCATTGCATCTTGTTTGCATTGTGTTTGAATTCAAATTATGAAATTTAGAGAATTTATCTCCAAAAACCTAAATTGCAAAGTATCTGCAGATGCCTTCTCAAACTATTTCAAATTTTCAAATAAAGATTTTGAAAATTATATCCCCATACATGCTAAACATGTGGGCATGTTTTTACAAATTTATTGAAAGTGGTTTGAGTAAATTTGAGTTTGAAATACAAAAGTTATTTGAAGTTGTTTAAAAACAGAAAAGAAAAACAGTTCTGGAAAAAAATGCGAAACGAGTTATTTGGGCCGAGCCCATCTTCTTTCTCCCGCGCCGCGCAGCACGTAGCAGACGCCCAGCCCATCTCTCTCTCCCTCTCGCTGACGTGCGGGACCCATCTGTCATCCCCGTCTTCAACGTGAAGAACACGGTTTCCTCACCGATGAAACCCTAGCCAAATCGTAACCGAATCCAGCTTGTTTCGCACGTAATCGCACGCGTTTTGATCTCTATTTAAACCCACGACACCGCCGTCTTTTTGCCCCAAACAAATCGAGACGAGAGCCCCCAGGCTGCCCGCACGAGACGCCGCCGTGCCGCCACTGCCGTCGACGACCTCGCCGTATTCCGGTGAGCCCTTGCGCGCATTGCCCCTCGCAACCCTCCCCTTCGCTTCTCCGCGACCGTGCGCTCCTCCCTGACAACTCGCCGTATCCTCTCGCGCAGCAGATCGAGAGATCCATCATCGACAGGAGCTCGCCGCCGCCATCCCCAACATCGACGAGCGATCCCAGGAGGAGAAGGAAGCTCGCGACCTCAACAACCACGCCATCAGATCCGCCGCGACGCCCTGCATCTTCTGGTATGAGCCGTCCATCCCCGCAAGCTTCGTAGTGTAGAGGAGCAGATCTCCGGCGATGGCGCCACCGTAGTAATTAGGGTTCCGGCGAAACTCCGGCGAAGGTACCGGTGACCATTGGTCAGAAGATCTAGGCCGTTGGATCGATTTTAGACGGTGTAGATTAGAACTTGTCGCGAAAAGGTATGCTCCAATAAGAAGATGCCACGTCGCCACGTCGTCCGCGTCGCCGCATCCGCCCGCATCCGTCCGCACCCGCTTCAGCCCGCGAAGACCCGCGAAGATCTCCGCACCAACCAGAAGTCTCCACGTCGTCCAGCCGTCCGCGAAGCCGCGCCGCAACCCGTCCGCGTCCGCGACGCCCGCGATCTGCAGAAGACCAGTCAACGGGGAGCTCCGCACCAATCAGAAAGGCCACGTCGACGGAGGACTCCAGCGCGAAGATCTTTTCAGTTTTCTTTACGTTTTAGCCCTGCGCATCACAGATTAGTCCCTGGATTTTAGATTCATTATTAATTTTTATTCCTTTAGCCAAAATTTATGAAATTTATATTTTTGGAAAGCTAATAATGTGTAGAAACTTTCTGTATGCTTAATTTGAGGTTTGGACGAAATTAATTTAGATAAATTTTAAAAATGGTTTAATTGATATTTTGGCTATAACTTAATTATAAAAATTGATAATTGAGCAAAATATTTTGCTATATTTTTGTTTGTATAAGTAATGGCCGTAGTATTGCTCTAGTATTTTTGTATAAGTGTTTTCCTATGTTTTTGCATGTATTTTGTTTTATTGCTTTTAGGTGTTATTTTAATAAGTAAATTATATTAAAATTGCTCTTCACATTAGTTTTTCGAATAGAAAATTTAGCTAAGTAATTATGACTATGTTATATGCAAAATAACTTAGAAATATTTCACCCCACCGAAATATTTCTTCCTTAGAAAATTTTGGGTAATAAAATGTTGAGAACACTTAGAATTTTTCCTTAGAAATTTTCAACACATTAAAAATTGCTAAACTTGTCCTTAGAAATTTTTAGTATCTAGAAAACTTAGTTATCCCTTAGAAATTATTCTAAGTACTTGCCATAACAAATGTTGGTCCTTAGAAAAATTCATCAACTATTGATATCATACCTTTTTCCTTAGAAAATTTTAGTACTTTTATTTTGTTTACTTTCCTTAGAAATTATTTTGGACTTGATGTGTTAGTTTTAGTCCTTAGTTAAATTTCGACCCAAGTGTTAGGATCTTGGTCCTTAGTCATTTTTGGACCTTCTTGATTGTCTTGTTTTAACTTAGAATTATTTCATGGCATGGCATGCATGCATCTCTAGTCCTTAGAAATTTTGCACATCATGCATGACATATTTTTCCTTAGAAGTTTTATGAAACTTGTTTGTTCATTATGTATTGTTTGTTGTGTTAGAATCTCCGGAGGGAAACGAGGACTGTTGCAGCTGCTGTTGTTCTGCTTGTTGCCAAGGCAAGTGGCACACCCCCATGAAATTTCCTAAGTATTTTTATATGCATTATTTAGTGTATTTCTCTATATGCATGTGTTGGATAGTATTATTGCTATATGCTAAACCCACTATACCTTTACATTAGTTGTGTCTAGAACCCTCAAATAACTTAGTAGATTATTTGATGCTATGCAAATGTGTTTTCTTTAAAGTTTAATTCTACTAAGTAATTTATCACCTGGGTGGACTTGGTTATGAAAAGATGATGGAAAGGTTGAGTGTCATCTCTTAGGGGTGACCTCTAAGGGATGGTCACTTGTGGTTGCCACCCAGGGTATTAAGGGGCCAATGTTTTCTCTAAGTGAAGATTGCTTACCGTGCAACCATTAGTCATATGGGCTCTGACTTGATGGATTAAGTTGCGTGGACTCGTCCCGTCTTGACAGGTGGTGGTAGATGGTTAGAATGGGAATGGGTCAAGGCGGCATGGGATGAGGAAATGCTTCTGAAAAGTCTTGTCTCAACTCTCTCCTTTTCCTTAGCACAAATTGAGTGCTTGAGGATAGTTTGGGTTTGTTGGGTCTAATGGTGAAAGTGCACAACCTCTGCAGAGTTAAAAACTAAGTACTTAGCCGTGTCCCCGGTTACGGACAATTTGAGCAGCTGATCAAGGATTCAACGGAGGCTTCATCATTCAAATTTCGAAATTTAAAAACTTGGTGGTGAACAAGGGTAGTTAAGACAATGGTTTTCAAGCCATCTTGTCTCAAAAGTTTGAAGGAAAAAGTTTTACAAAGTGTTAGGCAAAATTGGTTTTTATGCAAATCTGCCTTCAAACTCCACCAGCCAAATATGCATATAGGTTATAGAGTTATTACTATATGAGTCCACCTAGTGTCACTTGCCAGGATCATTTTTAATGATTCTGACCCACTCTGTTGCAAATATTACTTTGTTGCAGACTTTTCTGACGATGAGTAAGGTCACGTTTGGGTTTCGAGTCTGCAATCAACATGTTTTCGCCTGTGGCGCATCATGAAGAATGGAGGCTCATTGAAGATTTATTCCGCTGCTTTATTTGTTTTGAGCTAGCTATAAGCTATGCAAAGATGTATCGAACTATTTATTTTCCCAAGTCTGGATCATTCGTGTAATAATTGATACAATGTTGTGATATTCATCTTAAACTGTGTGTGCAAATGAAACGATCCAGGGGTTTGCACTATACACAGGTACCTTGCCATTTTCTAAGTGCAGGTACACTACATAAATTCGCTCGCTACCGACGCATCTCCTCCCGTTGTATGGCTAGCGACGCCCTCTCCTTTTGCTATAAATAGCTTTAATACATATATTTTTCAATGCATGCAGTTACGACCTCCAGGTTCTTACAGACAGTTGAAAAGATAGGCTGTTGTACGAGTCGTCTACAAAGCTATCTAAATCTGACATGTACACCTATTACAGACAGATGGTGTCTAAACGGCTGTACATGCCCTTAGGGAACCAACGTTTTGGCTTTGTCGTGGTGTTGCCGATCAGCCGAGACTCGAGATTTCGAAAAGGCAAACCGCCAAGGCGTCGCTTGGGTGATGCGGCGGCGTTGGCGGCTCTCTGTAAATCGGGAAGTCTTTTTTACGGGAGTTGAGATTTACGAGCAACCTGCGCTAGAAGGGTGCCTAATTGATCGGTCAAATAGATCAATCGACTAGCTCGTAATCTTGTGCCAGGACTCGCGGCCCGCCTAATTGATCGATCTACTAGCTCGCAATCCTAGTGTGAGGACTCGTGCTAGCTCCAGCGGATGGGCCAGGTTAAGTTGTCCTAAACGCCTAGCAGATTGACTAGTATGTATGGTATACAGGCTAAATGAAATTTTGGGCCCCCAGAATTTCTGGGCCCTATGCGGCCGCACAGGTGACACACGTATGGGGCCCGGGCCTGGCGATCAGGATCACTCTATAATATTTTTTGGCATAGCGACAAATATCGAGAAAAATGACTTTGCCGATTGATCTATTTGTTTTGTGAAGCTTAGTTGAATAATATAATAAAAAAGTTGTATGCTCATTTTTATGCCCTGCAAATTCATGTCAGTAGCATAACCTATCTATTGGATTTTCAACATGAATAGATGGCAAAAATGGGTGTACCGCTAAGTGTATGTTAAAAAACATCTCTCTGGGCAACCGGCCACACAATTGCGGAACACACCCCGAGACCAGATACCAGGTAAAAATGTTTTTTTTACGACCTGAAACGTGGAACCACAAGCACCAAGCAGTATATATTTTAGGTAAAAATTCACAAACTAAAAGTACGGTCACAATTAAGATTAGATCTTTATTTTTTTTTGGAGCTCTACCTTTTTATGATAACCTGACAAGTGGGGCCACAATTAAGGAAAGCTATCTATTTACACAACCTAAAAAGTGGGGCCACAATTAAGATATCTTAAAATCTTTAGATAGCTTAAACGTGGGCCACAAACATCAAGAGCTATATACTTTTAGATTTTTTTATTGCAACCTGACAAGTGGGGCCACGGTCAAGGAGAGGCCTCTATTCCTAGGGAGCTTAGTATTCTTAGAGATTTCTCCATGGCCTTTGGAGCCTCATGGTTGACCATTTATGACTTTGCTAGTTAGTTTTATACTACACGGGATATCAGCATGTGCACACGGTGTAGGCCCCTAGACAGGTTGGACCTTAGGCCGTTGCCCTTGCCCTGCCCAGGAACGGTCCTGATACCTAGTCGTCAAGAAAATACAAATTATGATATAGTAGAAACATATAATTATAAGGCTTCTGATGTACAGCTTGCCAAAAAAGTTTTATAATAAGGGACATGAGTGAGTACTTTCTTTAAAAAAATTGGTTCGTGGTGTAGTGGGCCGGAGCCATATTTGACACTCGACTGAGCCCAGCCCAAGCTCGGAACATGGCCGATTCTTCCAGCCAGTCACGGAAATCACTAGAAAAAGGAAGGGAACCCAGCGGATCATCTCGTGGTGACAAGTGTCGATTTCTCCTTCATGCGGTACCAACAGTTGCATGCATGTTCGCCAAGTGTCACAACCAGATTGAAAGTGGGGAGTAGGAGAGAGAAAGGGACACCGGAGGTGGGAGAGCAGTTTTTGCCTTTTATTTTGCAAAACCGAAACTTTAAAACGAAATATCTTACGAACCGTTTATCCGAATTACGAACCGTTTTCACTTTTGAGCTCTTCGCGTCGAGATCTTCAAAGCTAGATCCCATGTTCATAGGTTTCGATGAACTTTTTTTTGTACTCCCGGTTATGTATAGTTTGTATATCCTATGATGAGAGAGAAGGGATAGTGAGGAGTGATGGCAGTTTTTTCCCTTTTATTTTTCTAAACCGAATTTTTGAAATAAAATATCTCGAGAACCGTTTATCCAAATTACGAACCGTTTTTATTTTTGAGCTTCTCGCGTCGAGATCTTCAAAACTAGATCCCATGTTGATATGTTTCGACGAACTTTTTTTTTGTACTCCCAGTTATGCATAGTTGTACAACCTGTGTCTGTATAGTTGTACAACATGTGTCTGTACAAACTGTGTCCGCGTAGTTGTACAAGATGTGCCTGTATAGTTGTACAACCTGTGTCACGCCCCGAGACAGGGCCTGGACGTAACAGTTGCCACGCGTTTATAAGCCGAAGATTATAACGTGTAAGGCCTAAAATTTAAATAATAAGATACTAAACAAAGACCAGTTCTTGCTGAAAATAAACTCCTAAGCATTTTATTTATTCCCATCCCGGCGCGTCGCTACGCCTACTGCTCATCGCTATCCTTACCACTGTGTTCTGCAAAACATAGAAATTAAACAAGGATGAGTATGATAACATGCTCAGCAAGCACGCATGAACAAGTACATATTTGATGACAAAGGAAAATCAGGACAATAAGAGGATTAGTGGAAAAATGCAGAGATAATTTTTTGGCAAGATAAACAAGAAGCAAATGGAAGGGAAAAAATAATTGGTATCACATGTGACAGCAAGTTTCCCGACCCGGGAATCACAGGGGTGAATATTCACGCTTCTACGCTCTTAAGAGGGGTACTCCGACATCAACAGTTCCGACCAAAACCACACATGCGCTAGTCGGACAGTGCTCTTTTACCCGCTAAAACCCGGACACCTCAACATACTAGCGACGGTCGCTCCTACGGATCCATCACCGGCACGTTCCCGAACGAGGGCCGTCCCTAACGGAGAACACAGACGGTCCCATACCTGTACTGCGACCGGTACAATATGTTTGCCGTCATGATACCAAAGTTTACAGAAAAAGATTGAGGAGAATAAACCAGCTAAACCATCAGGCGTTGTATTTGCCCCCTTTTCACCCAACCAACCAAAACGATGCAAGTGAATCGAACCATGTGCTGCCTCGCCATAAGCAGCACCAAATATTTCACAAAGTGCACCGAATCAGCTAGTCATAAATGGGTGCATGGATGTAGTACAGTGGCAAGAAATGACACGGATGATCAAGAAGTCGAAACGTAGTGCACAGCTTGGAAAATTATAAACTGCCATGCATGTTGTCAGGTGTAAAGAACACAAATATAAATCATGCATGTGCTACCATTAACCAAGTGCTAGCCATGCTTCCAGAACCAAAGAAGCTAGGGCAGAGTACATGAATTGACCAGCCACAGTATCATGGCAAACAGTACTGGCTAGATGTGGAGCGAGAGCAAAATAAGCTAGATAGGATTTGGGAATGGGACGCATGCTTGCCTTCTGCTCCTGATCTCCACACCGCGGCAGAATAGTTCTTCGCACTCGTAGAACCCGTCAGCGAATGGCCTCCGTCGGTGATCTAGCTACTGCTACTGCTACAGGTGTGATTTGGATGATCCACTGGTCGCTGCCCTTTTTTATAGGCTTCGATTGGGAGAAATATCTCAGCGTGTACCGCTTAGGAGCCGGGGAAAAATATCTGCCGACGTACTACCCTTGTTCACCTACCAGAACTGGCCACGTAGACAAGAGCGAGCCTACTCAGCACTCGCCACCGCTGAGCTTCACCGTTTGCAAGAAAATATCTACGGCTACGCAAAAGCTGACGCAAGGCATGCATGGATTCTTTAGTTCAGAGGGACAAGCACGCACGCATGCAGCTAGCTCTACTGATACATTAAACCAGCGATGTAGGCAAACTGGATAAATACTATACTGCCATCGATGCATGCATGTGTACGTGAGTGTAAAACAAATATCTAGTAGTACTAGTCAACAAATCTATATGCATGTGAAATAAAAACCTCTAGATCATTGGTATGTACTAGGAAAATTAGCGCGGCGGCACGCCGCGCCCGTGGTGTTAATTTTGCTGCATATTTTGAAGTGTATTTTATGACGGTACAGAAAGTGTTTTTTCTAAACTACGGGCATATACATAAAGCTAATATGTAGGTAGTAAGGTGTGTATATATACGGTATTACATAGGAATGCATAAAGTAACATGTTGCCTACTTGTATTCACAGAGTTTCACCAAACGACATCATTACATTTACTTGCTTCATATATCTAAGGACTATTAACAATTTTTTTTGGAAAACGCGGGGACTTGTGTGGTAAAATTCAAATTTAAAAGTGTAGACATTTAAAAATTATGCAGATTTGAAAATTATCAAAATGCAAAGATAGCTTACGTTAAAAAATTGTTCAGTTTTAGAAAATTGTTTAAATTGGGAATTTATTTAGATTTGAATTCTTTTCACGTTTATAAAATAGTTAGATTTGAAAGATATTTAAATTTTCAAAATATTCAAATTTGTATGCCGAGCCCGTGTGGTAAAATTCAACTTTGGAAATGTCAACACTTAAAAATTATGCAGAGTTGAAAATTATTGAAATGTAAAGAGAGCTCACGTTTAAAATTGTTCAGATTTCGAAAGATATAGTAGGGGATAATTAGGGACCAAAAATAAATAAGTAATTTTGAAGTCGCTATTTGTGCGCAATGTTCGTAAGAAGAAATGTGGAAAAATAAATAATAGGGAGAAATTAAAACGGAGAGAAATCTATTAGAAGCAAAAAAAACTGTTCGTAAGGGACAGGGATTGTTTACGCATGATCGTAAAAATAGATAATGTTCGTGAAAAGAAGTGTGGGGAAAAAATAGGTTTAAACTATAAGTGGACAAATATGCTAGGAGGGGGAAAAATTGTTCAAGTGTACCGGAGGACCGATTAGCAATTTTGAGAAAACATGGGGACTTTACTGGGAAATATTTTATTTTGGGAGGCCGGCTCATATTTTTTGGGAAGCGCGAGGACTTTTCTGCAAAAAAATGGGACGTGGGGACTTTTCTACAAAATGTTTTATTCCGGAGGGCCGATTAATAAGTTTTGGAAAAAACGGGAGGACTTTATTGCAAAAAAGCGGTACATCTATATGTCCGTCGAAATAAAAAGGTTAGAACATGAAAATTGTTTGGTAGGGCGATATACATCTACTCGTGAGAGGAAAATTCGAACGGATGACTGAGTGCGACGAATTTGACAAATTGCGCTAAATGTTTTTTCGAACCTGGATCCAAAATTGAGGAGCTAGAGTCGACAAAACTCGAATCCGATCACGGAAATGGAACCTACTTGTGGACGCGCATATATTTCGTGTATATATTTTCGTCAAAATGATTTTTGGGAAAGGATTTTTCTGCGAAGAAAAAAAAATGCTACAGTACGCACGGTACTGTAGAAGTGCTTTACTGTAGCACTGCTACAGTCATCGACGTGGAGCAGCGACGGGAGGCCAAACCGGGTTGGCTTTGATATATAGGTATACTAGAAGGAAAGGACACGCGTTGCCGCGTCCACCCAACTACAACCAACGAAAGCGAAACATACATAAGAAACAGTGATAATAATGGAGAAAATAGTACCACCGACGCTCTCTCTTGCAACACGATCACTCAGACACTCTCACATAAAAATAGAGAAGTAGAAAAAAACACAGTTATGTCAATTTTGCAGCCAGGTTTAGTAAACCAGTGACCTGTAACAGCCCGGAACTTTAAAACCTAAAAACCCGAGTAAATTTTTCACTTTTGTGTTGCATTGCATCATGGCATCCACTTGAAATTGCTAAACAACACTTCATTTGGTTTGGCACCTTCTGAAAACAAACGCCAAACTTGTTTTAACAACTTTCAAAACAATGGAAGCAATCAAAACTTGCGAAATAAAACATCTTGACATCTTATAACTGTCAAGGAAATTTCAGGAGTTCAAGTTAATACTTTTCACATGTTTTGAATTTAAGAAAGGAGCAATATTTGATTTGAGCAAACTACTCTATTTTCAACCCTATGAATAAATGTTGTCAAAAACATTTTGTTTTGAGACAATAAAATTTGTTGGAGCTTTTATATTGCCAAGGAGGTTCCAAAAGTTCCAATTAAAAATAATTTGCAAACTATTTGGTTTTGTAAAATAAAATAAGTGAAGAGAATCTCAAAATTGCCTATAAGCAATTCCTATTTTATTTTCCTACCAAATGAATTTCAAATATTCTAGAAAAATTAGGGGAGCTTCATATACATATACGGAGCCTCCCCAAATTATTTCATAATTTTTGGAAGGGTTTAAATGCCCCAACTATTTCAAATACAGCTGCTGACTTTAAAAAGAAAACTGGCAGGGACCAATCCGTGATGGAAGAATTTCTGCCAGGGACTTGTTTGTAAAAACTCCTTCCTCTTCTCTGTAGCGACCGCACGGGCCGTTCGAGCTCGCGCCGAGCCGCGCTTGCGCCGCACCGCACGACGCCGGGCCCTCTCCCCTGCCCTTCTCCTGCGAGGAGAAGCACGACCCCGAGGCCACGCTGCTCACTTCCCACCTGCTCCCCTGCTCTCCTCTCTCCCTCTTGCTCCACTCCCTGGCCGAGGCGCCGTTCGAGCCCGCCGCTGCATCGCCGCCGCTGGAGAGCACCCGCCGCCAATCGAGCACCACCACGACCTCCGCCGCGTCGCCAGCTCCCTCTCTGCCAGAGGAATCGACCGGGGAGGCGGTGAAACGACGTCGCCGTCCCCTTCTTCCCCGCAGCCGTCCGCGCACCGACGAGCTCCGCGCCGTCGCCGTGGCCCAGCTCCGGCCTCCCCGAGCACCCGTACGATCCCAGGGTGAGATACTGGTCCGTCCCGTGCCTTTGCACACTTCCCTTCCCTCTCAGCCGCGTCCTAGAACCACCGCGCCGCGCAACGCCGGCCACGGCCGTGACATGGCCGTGCGATGTCGAGCAAGCTCGCGCCGCCGTGCGTCCTCCCTCCCGTCTACGAGCACACGCACCGCTACGGCCTCCACACCCGCACCAGCTATGCACACACGCACGCTCCGGAGCGCCGCCCGTTCGAGTCGCCGCCGTGCTCAACGCCGCCACCGCGCCATCGTTCGACTGAGCGCTAGTTCAGTTCGTCAGATCTCACGCGAGCAAAACAAAAGGAAACCGATCCCTTGCCTATCACCAACACGAGCTGGACCCAGTGGCTAGCACCACCGATCCCTCCGTGCGCAGCGTCGCGGGATCGATTCCTCCTCGCGCATGGGCGCCCCTTTTTCTTCTTTTTCCCTCGCGACCGGTCGTGAGGCCGGTTTAGCCGGGCTGTGGGCCGCTCCTCTCGGGCCCTTAGCCGGCCTCAGAGCCAGCCCAGACCGGGCAGGAGGCCGGGTGCCTCTGTTGCCAGGCCGGCCTGCCAGCCGGCCCAACCGGGCTGGAAACCGGCGGATCTGTTTTTTTTTTTCCAGGTGCTGTCTTTTTCCTTTTTCTCCCTTCTTGCACACACCTCCCGCTACTCCCTCGCGACGCTAGGGACATCGAACTCCGATGAATCTCTCGTTCCATCTCTCCCTCTCGAATCCGAGTCACTAAAATTATTATGGTTGTTGAATTTAAAGTATTTAAAAAGTAAATATTTTAAAAAGAGAAAATTCTAAAGTTAATAACTTTTTACCCGGACATCAGGAAAATGTGTTCGAGGTACCAGAATGTTCAGAAAAATGTGGGCTACCCAAAATCATCCTCTTCATGCATATTCGATCATAATTACAATAATGTGTTCTAGTAGTAAATATAATCACTAAGTTTAAATATGAGGGTAGCCCAAATAATGTCTAATTATTCGGGGCGCTCATTTAAATTGTGGATCATGTCTAGGATCTCCTAATCGCATTAAAATGTCATATCATCATTTTTTTTTGTATGCATTGCACAATTGCCATGTGTTGATTGTTGTTTTGCTTTCCGGTGTTGTTTGTGCTTCGGTAGATCGAGAAGTTGAGGTGCAACTACAATCCTCCGACGACTCCTACTACCTTCTATCTCGTCAAGGCAAGCGTAATCCCCCTCTGAGCATGTCTCCTCCTATATTTTGCAATTATTTTCCCCACTATAATATTGCATTCGGTTCCAAATGTCTTTTGCTTGGAATAGAGTATCCCACTAGTTGCATTAGAAATCTATTGCCATTTACCTGTATCCTTCCTAATATACATAGGATTGAAGTGTTGGCCAAGGATAAGTATATTGCTATGTATATGCTTAGCCATGCTTAGTTTAAAGGTTTGCAGGTCCGGTGGATGTTTCAATGGTTGGAACAGGTATGGAATAACCGGAGGTGATGGAAAGTGATGGTGGTGGTTAATAAATTGCTTAAAGGTGGGGATGAGAGGCCACATGGGATGTGGTGGGTTGTCTCGTTCCCGCCGCCTAAGTGCGAGTTCTTTACCTCTTGAACCAAGACGAGCGTACTACCATGCGTGGGCTATATGGAACCCCCATCGACCAACTAACTTGAGCGGGGCTAGCCAGGGTCCTCTAGTTCGGGCTTCCATTTGCGTGTGCGTGAAGATGGTGGCCAAGACTGAGATGAGGATGGTGGTGTTTAGGAAAAGTAAGTGTCCGTGGGACGGGGTGTTGTGATCCTGGCAGTCCTACCGGCACTGATGATCCTGGGTTAGTCCTTAACAAGGTAAAGGTTGTAGCCGTTTCACACTCAGCCGGCTTTCCCCGGAAGAGAGCTAAGCGTAGGCAATGAGTCTGGCGGTACGCGTGGATAAGGAGCTGGGAGGTCCCTCGTGGAACCTGGCGACTTTCACATTGTACACCCCTGCAGGGATAAATCTTTTCGAAAAGCCGTGTCCGCGGTTATGGACGACTTGGGAAGTGAAGGTAGGATCATAGAACAACTCTAACGGAATGATTAAAACCTGGGTACTAGAGGTACCACTCAAGAATGTTAAGGTGAGCTTCCTCGAGGGTGATTCGGGGAGGTGCCTTTGATGAACAGGTACATGATGGTGATGATGGTTGTTGTTGAGAAAGTGATCTCAAGAGAAAAGTGTTACTTCTTACCTCTTTTTAAAATGTTCTGATTAGTCGATGCCATGGAGTTGTGTTTTTATAAATAAAATCAGCTTTATGCCAAACAGCCATAAAACCTTTGAGAGCCAATCATCGAGCATATATTAGCTCTTAATCTTGCGAGTTCGTCGAACTCAACGTCTTTGCTTTGTTTCAGGACGTCGACGGGTAGTCTGGGGTTCCCAGGTGGCAGCTTGGGACATCCCGGAACAGCTGGCGCTGGAGTGTTTATCTGTAGGCCTCTTAGGCCATATTTGGTTCTTGTTGTTTAGAACAACACACTTCGCTTCCGCATGATGTAATGTTGGGTCTGTGACCTCTGATTGTAATTTGCTATTTTTCTCTATTATAAGAGTTGAATTATATTTGATTTGTGTCGTAGAGTCTGTGAAGTGCCAGTTGTTCCACAAGTCTTGATCTTGCTGTTATGCTTTGAGGGTTGCGCCCGTGTTACGGCATCACTCGGGGTGTTGTGTTGTTGGGAGCGGTGTGCCCAGCAACGCCTGCCAAAGGTTTTGGCCGGGGTTGGTAAACCCGTAACCTCCGTTTGTATCGCGTAACAGGTGACACGCAGCATCACTGTATGGCAGTCGGGTCGGGGCGCTACAAGTTGGTATCAGAGCAGGACTGCCTGTAGGAAACCCTCTCTACTGGTCGACGTTGAGTCTAGTGTTTGTGAAAATATTTTTTTAACCTAAAAATGAGTTGTGAAAACCATCTTAGGATTCTTTTTACTCCTTACCTGGTTACCCTCTAATCTCGGAGCTATCTTATCTCAATTTGGGTTCAAAGTTTTCACTTCTCATCTATTACTTCAAAATGATTAGGATAACCCCGAGGGGGGAACCCAAGCCTACGTGAGATGTGTACCATGTGTGTTATGTGCCCAGTTGCTCCCGCCGCGCGACAATCCGAAGCTTCATGTGCCGAGAAACCATCTGGAGTACGACGAAAATTCCTATCAACTCATTTGTTTACGGACCCTTGTTTACCTATTAAGTTTAATCTCTTAATCCTCTCTTTCGGGTTATCACCCAAGGACTTGAACATAAGGTCCCGGATTGTGCCAACTAGAGTGTGTTAAGTTGTTACTTAACTCTCGCTAGTAGCACATGATGCTGATCTTCAACCCAAGTCTTTTCCGTGATCTGTGTGGTAAATGGTCGAATATTGATCTACCGCACCTCCTCGGGCTATGTAACTTCAACTCTTCGTCAGCTTTGCTCTAGGTTCTGTCTTGGAACCATCTGGGTTACAGCCAGGATTCTCCTAGTAAGTCTTCCACCTATGTTCATAACTCCGCTGCATCTCTCCTTTTTGGGCATGGTTATCACAATTGAGTAATAACCGGTGCATCTTCAACATCTAAGGTTTTTCCTGAGCATGATTGTTACTCTTGCTTTTCTTTCTGGCCCGTGTTTTCCGTTTGACGTCATGTTTTTACCGTGTATTGGTGTGTTCCGATGCACGTCTCTTCCTTGATCCGTCGAGACTTTCCACTTCGTTTTGTTAGAAGAAATGAACCCCGTATCCTGTCCACTTCTCGGACAATGTCAAAGTATCGTAATCTTCAGAATGAGGGCTTTGTTTAGCTTTTATTCTGCTCCACCTTTGAGTGTCACACTCTTGCATATCAAAGTATTGTGATAAGTATCATGATCCTAATGATGAAGTGATGCTCCCACACTTTGTTACTCTTCGTTCTCCGAGTGACTTGCTACTCTAGAATGATAAAGCGTGAACAATGGTGTGGCTATCAGATATTCTCAGCAGTTCCCACTGCGCGGGAATCCAAGGACATTCCTCGTCCTCCTTAGTATGATTGGTTATCCGATCAATAAGCTGAATTCGACTGTGTTACCAAGTTCCCTCTCTCCGGTGCCCTTCCTCGGTCAAAGAGCTTGGTTCACGCCGAAACTCCCAAGACCACCTCGTTGTGCTTTGAATGGCATGATTCTCTCTCGAACTCAAAACCTCCCGATGGATCGTGATATTCTGTTGTTCCTTCCAAAAGCCTTGCCAGGTTTTCGCCTGCCCAAGCTCAACATCACGGACAACTCCTTTCTCCAAGAAAAATCGAGCTTATGAGTAAGCTGGTTCTCCGAACAACTCCTTTCTCCAAGAAATTCGTGTTGGATGTCCTAAATTATCCTCTATTTGTTATAGGGATGTCTAGTCTGTCATGTTGAAACAAGGTGGTATCTCCTCTTTGGATATGCTACCCTCCCTTTTCTTTTGATTTGATTTGGGCTATCGTCAAATCAAACTCCGATCGACCTACGGGAATGTGTTAATCTGAGCAATGTCTATGCAGTTCATGTGACATATAAGTCGACCATCTTGGAGTAACGAGATAAGTTGGTTGTTGAGTCCATCAACTACCTCTTATTTTCGTCCATGTTTGCGGAGATTTATATGGAACAGCGGGCGTGGCATTGTAAACTTGTTAGCACTAACTTATTTCGTCACAAGGCATGTGTTCTCGAAGTTAGAAATGACTTTCTCTAGTCCACGTGCAATTGCCGGAATATGTCGCCGTGGATCCGAGTAAATTGGCTTGTCTCCTCGGAATCATCCCAACTCAATCCCGTGTGTGCCAATCCTCTTGGTATGGTACGTTGTCACCTCCCTTCCTTGAGAAATTTCATCTATGCCTCCAAGCCACTAGTGGGACTGTCCAAGAAGGAGAAGGATTACAGGAAAATTCTTTTTCATTCTTTGATGTTCCCCAAGAAGGGCTCAACTGTGTCTCATTGCAATTAATTCAGGTAGGTGCAGATGTCTTCTGACAAGCTGCTCATACGTGGGTTCTGCAATCTCGTTCCTCCCTGGGAGTTAGACATTCTAGTCTAGCTCTTCGCGTTCTAGCAACGATCATCCGTTGTTATCCTTTGCAAAAGCTGCCTATTCCTACACCTGTCAAGTTTGAAGTATCTCTACACCTAACCAGATCTGACTCGCAATCAGAAACGAAGGTTGGTGATCCTCAAGAATCTCGACTCCGATGTCTGGAATATCAAGGAGTTTCTCCCGATACTATCGCTTACGGAGTTTCCAAAATTCTCTTGGCCATCTTCCCGGTCTTTCCTCCGTGGTTTGAATTGCTCCTCCGAGAGGAAAGTTCTACTCAAGCCGACTAGTACTAATTGCCTCCTTCTCTGTTGGAATCTTGTTTACCTCTCGCCTTCAGAATTCTAGGCCTTGTGCAAGGTTCATAATCTGAATCTCTGGAGAGATCGTTGTCTACCATATGGAAACCTCTTATCACTCTCCTATTGCTTCCATGTGTCTCCTAGTCCTCACATCAGGGATGTTTGAAGCCTAATCCTAAGTTCTACTAGGAGGTACTCGGTCGTTGTATCTCCACAAGGGTCCATCCTTCCAGAGTTATTCTTTCTTTCGGTGGTGTAGCTGGGCGTTGACCTTGAAGTGAAGCTGATGAAGATATTCATGTTGCCGTGATCAACCTCTTCAGTAAAGAAGCCTCTTGAAGCGAGAAGATCGTTGAAGACCGTCGTAACCTTCTCCCTCTTTCCTACTCTTAGAATCTCGGGACGAGATTCCTGTAAGGAGGGTAGAGTTGTAACAGCCCGGAACTTTAAAACCTAAAAACCCGAGTAAATTTTTCACTTTTGTGTTGCATTGCATCATGGCATCCACTTGAAATTGCTAAACAACACTTCATTTGGTTTGGCACCTTCTGAAAACAAACGCCAAACTTGTTTTAACAACTTTCAAAACAATGGAAGCAATCAAAACTTGCGAAATAAAACATCTTGACATCTTATAACTGTCAAGGAAATTTCAGGAGTTCAAGTTAATACTTTTCACATGTTTTGAATTTAAGAAAGGAGCAATATTTGATTTGAGCAAACTACTCTATTTTCAACCCTATGAATAAATGTTGTCAAAAACATTTTGTTTTGAGACAATAAAATTTGTTGGAGCTTTTATATTGCCAAGGAGGTTCCAAAAGTTCCAATTAAAAATAATTTGCAAACTATTTGGTTTTGTAAA
The DNA here is from genome assembly GCA_947311845.1 of Poa pratensis. Lineage (NCBI taxonomy): Eukaryota > Viridiplantae > Streptophyta > Magnoliopsida > Poales > Poaceae > Poa > Poa pratensis. The sequence continues at coordinate 26,827,044 of CAMZMU010000070.1, read as the reverse complement.
ATAAAATAAGTGAAGAGAATCTCAAAATTGCCTATAAGCAATTCCTATTTTATTTTCCTACCAAATGAATTTCAAATATTCTAGAAAAATTAGGGGAGCTTCATATACATATACGGAGCCTCCCCAAATTATTTCATAATTTTTGGAAGGGTTTAAATGCCCCAACTATTTCAAATACAGCTGCTGACTTTAAAAAGAAAACTGGCAGGGACCAATCCGTGATGGAAGAATTTCTGCCAGGGACTTGTTTGTAAAAACTCCTTCCTCTTCTCTGTAGCGACCGCACGGGCCGTTCGAGCTCGCGCCGAGCCGCGCTTGCGCCGCACCGCACGACGCCGGGCCCTCTCCCCTGCCCTTCTCCTGCGAGGAGAAGCACGACCCCGAGGCCACGCTGCTCACTTCCCACCTGCTCCCCTGCTCTCCTCTCTCCCTCTTGCTCCACTCCCTGGCCGAGGCGCCGTTCGAGCCCGCCGCTGCATCGCCGCCGCTGGAGAGCACCCGCCGCCAATCGAGCACCACCACGACCTCCGCCGCGTCGCCAGCTCCCTCTCTGCCAGAGGAATCGACCGGGGAGGCGGTGAAACGACGTCGCCGTCCCCTTCTTCCCCGCAGCCGTCCGCGCACCGACGAGCTCCGCGCCGTCGCCGTGGCCCAGCTCCGGCCTCCCCGAGCACCCGTACGATCCCAGGGTGAGATACTGGTCCGTCCCGTGCCTTTGCACACTTCCCTTCCCTCTCAGCCGCGTCCTAGAACCACCGCGCCGCGCAACGCCGGCCACGGCCGTGACATGGCCGTGCGATGTCGAGCAAGCTCGCGCCGCCGTGCGTCCTCCCTCCCGTCTACGAGCACACGCACCGCTACGGCCTCCACACCCGCACCAGCTATGCACACACGCACGCTCCGGAGCGCCGCCCGTTCGAGTCGCCGCCGTGCTCAACGCCGCCACCGCGCCATCGTTCGACTGAGCGCTAGTTCAGTTCGTCAGATCTCACGCGAGCAAAACAAAAGGAAACCGATCCCTTGCCTATCACCAACACGAGCTGGACCCAGTGGCTAGCACCACCGATCCCTCCGTGCGCAGCGTCGCGGGATCGATTCCTCCTCGCGCATGGGCGCCCCTTTTTCTTCTTTTTCCCTCGCGACCGGTCGTGAGGCCGGTTTAGCCGGGCTGTGGGCCGCTCCTCTCGGGCCCTTAGCCGGCCTCAGAGCCAGCCCAGACCGGGCAGGAGGCCGGGTGCCTCTGTTGCCAGGCCGGCCTGCCAGCCGGCCCAACCGGGCTGGAAACCGGCGGATCTGTTTTTTTTTTTCCAGGTGCTGTCTTTTTCCTTTTTCTCCCTTCTTGCACACACCTCCCGCTACTCCCTCGCGACGCTAGGGACATCGAACTCCGATGAATCTCTCGTTCCATCTCTCCCTCTCGAATCCGAGTCACTAAAATTATTATGGTTGTTGAATTTAAAGTATTTAAAAAGTAAATATTTTAAAAAGAGAAAATTCTAAAGTTAATAACTTTTTACCCGGACATCAGGAAAATGTGTTCGAGGTACCAGAATGTTCAGAAAAATGTGGGCTACCCAAAATCATCCTCTTCATGCATATTCGATCATAATTACAATAATGTGTTCTAGTAGTAAATATAATCACTAAGTTTAAATATGAGGGTAGCCCAAATAATGTCTAATTATTCGGGGCGCTCATTTAAATTGTGGATCATGTCTAGGATCTCCTAATCGCATTAAAATGTCATATCATCATTTTTTTTTGTATGCATTGCACAATTGCCATGTGTTGATTGTTGTTTTGCTTTCCGGTGTTGTTTGTGCTTCGGTAGATCGAGAAGTTGAGGTGCAACTACAATCCTCCGACGACTCCTACTACCTTCTATCTCGTCAAGGCAAGCGTAATCCCCCCTCTGAGCATGTCTCCTCCTATATTTTGCAATTATTTTCCCCACTATAATATTGCATTCGGTTCCAAATGTCTTTTGCTTGGAATAGAGTATCCCACTAGTTGCATTAGAAATCTATTGCCATTTACCTGTATCCTTCCTAATATACATAGGATTGAAGTGTTGGCCAAGGATAAGTATATTGCTATGTATATGCTTAGCCATGCTTAGTTTAAAGGTTTGCAGGTCCGGTGGATGTTTCAATGGTTGGAACAGGTATGGAATAACCGGAGGTGATGGAAAGTGATGGTGGTGGTTAATAAATTGCTTAAAGGTGGGGATGAGAGGCCACATGGGATGTGGTGGGTTGTCTCGTTCCCGCCGCCTAAGTGCGAGTTCTTTACCTCTTGAACCAAGACGAGCGTACTACCATGCGTGGGCTATATGGAACCCCCATCGACCAACTAACTTGAGCGGGGCTAGCCAGGGTCCTCTAGTTCGGGCTTCCATTTGCGTGTGCGTGAAGATGGTGGCCAAGACTGAGATGAGGATGGTGGTGTTTAGGAAAAGTAAGTGTCCGTGGGACGGGGTGTTGTGATCCTGGCAGTCCTACCGGCACTGATGATCCTGGGTTAGTCCTTAACAAGGTAAAGGTTGTAGCCGTTTCACACTCAGCCGGCTTTCCCCGGAAGAGAGCTAAGCGTAGGCAATGAGTCTGGCGGTACGCGTGGATAAGGAGCTGGGAGGTCCCTCGTGGAACCTGGCGACTTTCACATTGTACACCCCTGCAGGGATAAATCTTTTCGAAAAGCCGTGTCCGCGGTTATGGACGACTTGGGAAGTGAAGGTAGGATCATAGAACAACTCTAACGGAATGATTAAAACCTGGGTACTAGAGGTACCACTCAAGAATGTTAAGGTGAGCTTCCTCGAGGGTGATTCGGGGAGGTGCCTTTGATGAACAGGTACATGATGGTGATGATGGTTGTTGTTGAGAAAGTGATCTCAAGAGAAAAGTGTTACTTCTTACCTCTTTTTAAAATGTTCTGATTAGTCGATGCCATGGAGTTGTGTTTTTATAAATAAAATCAGCTTTATGCCAAACAGCCATAAAACCTTTGAGAGCCAATCATCGAGCATATATTAGCTCTTAATCTTGCGAGTTCGTCGAACTCAACGTCTTTGCTTTGTTTCAGGACGTCGACGGGTAGTCTGGGGTTCCCAGGTGGCAGCTTGGGACATCCCGGAACAGCTGGCGCTGGAGTGTTTATCTGTAGGCCTCTTAGGCCATATTTGGTTCTTGTTGTTTAGAACAACACACTTCGCTTCCGCATGATGTAATGTTGGGTCTGTGACCTCTGATTGTAATTTGCTATTTTTCTCTATTATAAGAGTTGAATTATATTTGATTTGTGTCGTAGAGTCTGTGAAGTGCCAGTTGTTCCACAAGTCTTGATCTTGCTGTTATGCTTTGAGGGTTGCGCCCGTGTTACGGCATCACTCGGGGTGTTGTGTTGTTGGGAGCGGTGTGCCCAGCAACGCCTGCCAAAGGTTTTGGCCGGGGTTGGTAAACCCGTAACCTCCGTTTGTATCGCGTAACAGGTGACACGCAGCATCACTGTATGGCAGTCGGGTCGGGGCGCTACATGACCCATATAGATAGTCTTTCCCACATAAACATACAGAAGTAGAGAAAATAACATAATTATGTCAATTTTGTAGCAAGGTTAGGTGTACACCGGTGACCCCATATAAAAGTTTAACCTTTGCATATACTATGTAGAGGACCAGGAATGACCACAATTATGAAATGTCATGAAAGTTAAATTGTGGACTTGGTTCTATGAAGATTTCAGCAAAAATATTGAACAGAATTCCGACAATCTGTAGACAACGTATGATATGATGAACATTGCATGCTCGAGAGATAGATTTGCTAAGATCTGATAAGCTATCAAGATCCTACAGTTAATGTCATTCATTTTATTTTAATGAAAACAAGTAATTTTTTCTAACATAAATTATCCCAAAATAAGTAATAGTTGGCATAATTATGTTATGACTCGAGAGATGTTAAGCAGCTTACATCCTTCGTGCATCGGACTAAGATTACATAAAAAAAAACATGAATACCACCAACAATTTTGAGTATATATCTAATTGCAGGAGTGCCAATCTCTAAACGTACAGTTTTTCATATTCGCCACATAACTACACAGACTGTTTTATCATTGTACATTCATGGGTTCATGACTTTTCGCACTCTAATGACTGTAGCTAAGTCAGATAGCATCCAACCATCTACCCAATACACACATGCACTTGCTTACATAATCTTGCTCGTTCTCTAAATACAAGTGAGAGATAACCAAACATACTTCAAAGAAGAAGAGGTCCACAAACAAATATCCATACCATTTTTCATCAATAATTAGGTGGCATCCAACAATGAGGCGTCTAACTCATCTATACAGTCCCATTCACCATAGACTTGTCGCTCACGGTCTCAAGCGTAGCTGCCACCACCACCGAGTAGAGCACCACTAACAGCAACGGTGGCAGCGGTGTCTGATGCGAGAGGCGACATGTGTGTTCACGTGCAACAACAGCGAGGGATGCAGGAAGTCCTTCAGCTCAATAGCGTTGGCTGGCCACCAGAATATGCACCGTCGGGGAGCGCATGTGGCGTGCAAGTTCACAATGGATTTGAGGCGCGACATTGGGGGCGGTAGTGTCATGCAGTTCTAGGGGCTTGACGGAGGCAAAGGTGTGTGCAGAGAGGCAGGCAAAATTTGCGGCAGAACGGATGATTTCGGTAGAATAGGGCTCGAGGGAAGCGGTGAGAGAGAAATTTCGCGTGGCCCAAACTGCGCGACGCTATGGTGGCGCTGGCGGTAGATAAAGGATAAGTGAGAGAATTGTCGAAAAGTGTCGGTAGCTCAGAATTCACCGCATCTTCTTTTTTAAAGAAAATCAAAACGACATGTCTAGGGATGTCTAGGTTTCATTTTCTTTGTAATAAATCATACAACTACCGTAAGTACTCTAAAAGTGTTGTAAAACATAGCGGAGGGAGAGAAATGTGGTCTGACACACGTTGCGCGATGCTATGGTGGCGGGCTGGAGGTTGAGAAAGGATAAGGGAGAGATTTGTCGGAAAGTGCTGATAGCTCTGAATTTACCACCTCTCCTTTTTTAAAAGAAAATCGAAACAAACTGTCTAGGTTTCATTTTTTAAAATAAAGCCTACGATAGTGTACGTGTTGTAGTATTTTGTAATTTGGACTACACAAACAAGATAAATTTTGAGCTACACAAAAAGTAGAAATTTTTGGAGGGAAATGGAGCTATTTTCCTTTTTCACAATTACAATTTTCTTCTTATGTAGCTGATAATACCAACTTTTTTCGAGAAAAGGAAAAAATCGCAAAAAGGAAATACCAACTTTTCGGCAGGAAATTTGTAGATATGTACAAAACATGTGTATATTTTAACAAAAATATCTCAAATCCAGTTTTAATATAATATATGAGCTGAGTAGGGTCCACCATGGGGTGGTATGTGTCACTACTTTATTGGACCATACTTGGGGCAAGGAGAGAGCTTAGATCCTAGGGAGCTTAGTATATGTAAGGATGGCCAATGAGTATGCTGGTCAACAAAATTTCATCTAAACACACAATTAATTATTGGGTGTGTCTACGACTCAGTCGACTGAGACGTAAGTTATGTCTCAGTCAGCTAACGCCAGCCATGTTCCCGATCTATGTAGCAAAAAAACACAAGCTATGTAGCAAAAAACACAAGCTATGTAGCAAAAACGTCAGCCATGTAGCAAAAAAACACAACCTATGTAGCAAAAAACACAAGCCATGTAGCAAAAACGTCAGCCATGTAGCAAAAAAATACAAGCTATGTAGCAAAAAAAACACAAGCTATGTAGCAAAACTCAATTGGTAGTACCAACCGACACCAAACACGAATCATAAAGAAACTAGCGAATCGGACGGTCACGGATGTGACTGAGACATAAGCTATGTCTCAGCTAGCTGAGACTTAGCAAAACCGTTAATTATTCAGTAGACTTTTAATTACTCTCTAAGTAACATGGGTGTTAGAACCTAACACATGTGTCTGTACAACATGTGTCTGTCTAGTTGTACAATCTGTGTCTGTACAACATGTGTCTGTCTAATTGTACAACATGTGTTATGTAGTTGTACAATCTGTGTCTGTACAACATATGTCTGTCTAGTTGTACAATATGTGTCTGTTTAGTTGTACAACATGTGTCTGTACAAACTGTGTCAGTATAGTTGTACAACCTATGTCTTTTTAGTTGTGTGTTCTTGTACATGTACGTGTGTTCTTGTACATGTGTTCCGTGTTACTATACCAGGTGCTTTGATTTGTGCTAGGTGCTTCAATGCATGTGCTTGGATTTGTGCTATCTGCTTTGATTTGTACAACGATCAGAACCTGTACACCGGTCGGCCAACCCCTTCGCTTCCGATCGTACGAGGGCTTATACTGCTGCAGCTTCCCGAATCAGAGGGCTTCGTGACTTGCTGCCCGCACGGGATCAGACCTTATACGCACGCAATGCGGAACACATGGTCGAACGTGTCCTGGGAGTGAGCAAATTAGATTTCGCCAACAAATCAGCCACGTGGACTGCTCACGCTCGACAGCTTCAGAAGGGACCCTCTAGCTAGGGATACCCGGCTGTCACTCGCGGCCACATCAACCCTCTAGCTAGGTATACCCGGCAGTCACTCGCGGCCACATCAACCATCAAATCACCAATGGACCGCGCGAAGTAAGCCAGCTCACACGTGAGCTATAGCGCCCGTGATAAGCTTCCAAAGAAAATATCCACCACTAAACACAGTTACATCCTCCCGTGTCCCGTTCTAGTACATTCCTGAATGTTCCATCCCCACTCCTAAATACTCCAACCCCACACTCTCCACTCCCGCCAAATCCGACAGAACGAACGACCAAACATTACACTCGTCAGATGGACTCCCTCACCGCCGTAACGACGGACATCAAGCAGGAGCCCGAGATGGTGGTGCTGGACGATGACGACGATGCGGACGGCTTCCTCCACGCGCCGACGCCCTTGGACCTGGCGGCGGCCGTGGCGGTGGCGCCGTTCCTGGCAAGGACGTTCGACATGGTGGAGGACCCGGCGACGGACGCGGTGGTGTCGTGGGGCGCCGCCCGCAACAGCTTCGTGGTGTGGGACCCGCACGCCTTCGCCGCCCGCCTCCTCCCGCTCCACTTCAAGCACGCCAACTTCTCCAGCTTCCTTCGCCAGCTCAACACCTATGTACGTCCGTCCGTGTCCGATCAATGCTTCATTGGTTCTCTGCTGATTACTTGCTGTACTCGTTTACTGACGATGAAATGCGATGTGGTTCTTGGTTGCAGGGATTCCGTAAGGTGAACCCGGACAGGTGGGAGTTCGCCAACGCTGGTTTCCTCGGCGGGCAGCGCCACCTCCTCGCCAGCATCCGCCGCCGCCGCGGGGCCGACACCAGCCGCCGGCCCGCGGCCTTGTCATCGTGCGCGAAGGCGGCCGGCGCCGTGGAGGGGGAGCTGGAGCGGCTGCGGCGGGATCGGGAGGCGCTGAAGCGGGAGCTGGCACGGCTCAAGGGGCAGCAGGCGGCGGCGCGCGCCACGCTGCTCGACATGGAGCGCCGCGTGCAGGGCACCGAGCGGCGGCAGGACCAGGGCAGGGCCTTCCTCGCGCGCGCGGTCAGGAACCCGGGTTTCCTGGACAGCCTGGCGCGCCGCAGCGGCCTCGTCGCCGGCGACGCGGCGCCCGTCGTCGAGGGCAAGAAGAAGCGGCGGCTGCTGGATGCCGTCCCGTCACCACCGCCGGCGGAGGACGGTTTCACCTTCGAGGAACTGGCACTGGCGGCCGGCGTCGTCATCGAGGAGGCCGTCCCGGTCAGCCAGAGCGCGGGCGGCGTCACGACGGACATGATATGGCACGAGCTGCTCGAAGAGGAGCAGGCGGAGATAGACGTCGAGGTGGAAGACCTCGTCAGCGCTGCTGCCGCCGCCGCGGAGGAGATGGAACCGTGGGAGGGGATGGGTGAGGATGACGTGCAGGATCTGATGCAGCAGATAGACTGCTTGGCCGGCTCGCCCAGTTCTTGAATCTCGATCATCTGATCAGCTTAAAACAGATTAATGGCTTGTACTAGTAGTAGCTTTGATCGTGAATCACTGTGTGTGTGAATGGCATGGCTAATTCGGATTCTGCGTGTGTTTGTGCAGGATCCGACGGCGGTATGTGTTGGAATGCAAGATGTGCCCCATGGGTGTGACAGTAAGCTACAGAAGTTCAGATGCTTCATCTACAAGGTTGTGGCTAATTTTTTTAAAAATAATACGCGAAATCTATTTAATTCTGGAAATAATACGCAATTTTTTTTCAAAAATATTATCCATTCGGCCTTGGGGAAGACGACAGGAGCTACTCGTCATAGGCGAGGCCGACTAGGCCCACTCGTCGTCGCGTAAGACTAGTAGTGGTTGGACCACGTCGCCCCCGATCCACTCGTCCTTGGAGCGTTGTTGTCTTCGCCGACGACGACAAGGCGGGCCTAGTCTTCTTCGCCAAGGACGACTTGGCCGTGCATAGCGTCGCCAGCGCGGGCGCCCTTCTCCTCTCTTTCCTTCTTTCCTCTTCCTTCCCTGCTCGTGTGTTCTTCCATTTCTCTTTCCACTCCCCCACACAAACCCAATTAAAGCAGCAATTTGGACCAATAATCTTCACGTTTGCCACCATAAATCGGTGCTAGAAGGTTGAGGGAGGCTAGGGGAACTCCGATCTCCTGATGGGATAGCTCGTGGTGGTGATGGTGAGGTTGGCGGGTGGTGGTGGTGGTGGTGGTGGTGCTGGAGGGCTGCATGGTGGTGGTGCTGGAGGGCTGCATTGTGGTGGTGCAGGAGGGTTGCATTGTGGTGGTGCTGCTCGTGTTGGTGCGCCGTTGATTTGAAACCGCCGGACGCCGTCGCCTCTCACGCTTCTAAGGTATATTTAGCTATATGTATAGATTAATTCTAATATATAGGTGGTGATGTTGTATGCGGAATAATATTAACGATGGTCAATATTTATTTATGTCAGCGGAGACGTCTGATTTAGTGAAGATCAGGTTTTTCTATGGTCCTGGTAGAGTCCAAATGTGTGATACGGGAGCCCCACAGGTGGATGTGGTCGACGCCCGTCCAGCCCCCTCCTCGTGATCCTCGACGACGCAGGGGTCAGTGATATCTTCGGGACATATTCGTATTTAGGATGTATGAGACATATCCGTATTTCTGTTTGTATGTGAGACATATTCATATTTATGTTTGTATGAGACATATTATCTATGTACGAGACATATTATTATCTATGTACGAGATATATTATTATTGATATGAAACATTCCACATTGCATGGATAAATCTTCTTTACTATTAATTGGGAGTTGGACGTAGGTTCGTCCGACCAGGCAGACGACAGCTCCAATCGCTGATTGACACCTCAGCCATCGCTACATCTGGGCCGGCCCACTAAAAATCGTTAGCAACGTACGACCAAGGTTCACATCGCACGACCAAAGGATCTCTCTTCCATCGTCTAATAAGGTAGGTTCACAATTTAATTATATCGATCAATCAGCGATCTCTTTCCTGAAAACGGGTATTCGCGCTTGGCCGGCTTCTCGTCAGATCACTCACTGGCTGGCTCATCGGCAGGGCTTCGCCCAGTCGGCCGGCACCTCATAATCGTCACCGGTTCGAGGCAGCACGACTTACCTCTCTGGCGGCCGCCTGCTCGACATCGTCACCGGAACCCTGCAGCACAACTTGCCTCCCCAGCGGCCAGCTCTCGTCACCATCTTCTTTGGCTTTCATCTGTTTAGAGCAACACATGTCAAAAAAAAAGGTACACATTGATCTGGGACCAGTTTAACGATTTGGTGCATTTCCATCCAATCTACTGTGCAAAACTTGTATTTTGGGGAATCATAAATCAGGGTAGTGATTAAATCGTGGGAGATAACGTAAGTACCAGGGCTCCATATGTAATCTGAATATGATTGCTGAAATTCAGCCATGGATCACAGATTTCATAAACATGCCTACATGCACATATTTCCATGAGAATTCCCTGAACATGTTATTGTTGGCTGTGTTGTAAATCTAACTCCAGTAATTCAGGTTTATTAAAAAAACTCCTCTTACCAATGCTAGGTGCACATTTAGTCCTTCTGGCCTGAAATTTTTTTATTTAGGTTTTTCTTTGTAAGTAAGGTCTCACAAAAGCTCTATGTTTACATGTAGTGCAGCAGCCTTGCACGAGAGAACGCAAGGAGAAATGTAACCTTCATAAAGAGATCATCAAACTCTTATGTGGTGATGCCAAGATCAGCTTGACAAAGCTGACAAGAACACAAATGGAAATACTGGTGGCAGTTTACTTCACAAGTTGCTTGTCATAATGCACATCGTCTCCTGGAATAATATGATGATGCATTATTCTCTTGCACCTGAATGATGAGGATAGTACAAACATTGCTTGTGTAAAATAGTAATGCGATATCTTACTCGTGCACTCCTTGACATTGTACAAGATCCGTCTTCAACTTACTAAACTCGTCACGTGGACTGAACCTGTCTGGGGAATGCTTTGTGTAGCAGTTGCATCTGGTATGCTTTATTCTCTATTAGGATTATCCTGTTGCATGAATAACACCAATAGTTCAGTTCACTGTGATATTTGAACAGGTAACACACGGGACCATAAACTATTTTTGATGTTTTATAATTTACTGGCAGCTTTACATACACCTTGTTGTGAAGGAGCACTAATTGAATATGTCTCATGATCTGAAGCAGCTTGTCGATAAAAGGAAAGATGGTTTGTATATGGTGGCCTATAGTTTAGACCAATCTTATCTTCATATGCATATGGATCATATTTTAATTGTAAATACTTACACAGTGATCATTCCACGGAAGAAATCAAAGATATCAGGCCCAGAGCGACAGGGTGCCCTATGCGTACATGAACCAACCAACCCTCCTAGCTACAGTTATACATTGTTCTCTGATGATCTTTGTACCCAAATGGTTCTTCACTCCCTGCTTTGGAGACAGTTTCAGGTTTGCCAGGAGACTCAAGCTTAGTATTTTGGGGAGTTTCTTTTTTTATTGTATCTTAGTTCTCTGATTTCAAAATTTGTAATACAATAATGTAGCTCGACCAAGATGAGCTTGTGAGTCTAACATACATGACGAATGAAAGGTGATACAATTGCTGGATGTATTTAGCACATAACAGAAACAATAAATTCAAGTTCATACCTTACGTTATAGTCTTCATAGTAGAATGTAGATGAACAGAAACCAGAGCTTCTATGCATACTCGGTGGTGGGCAGCAACACCTCGCCGTCCTCGATCCCGTCCATCAACGACGCTCCCTTGAATCCGTTTGTGTCAATGCGCGGAAAGGGGGACTGCAACAACGCCCGGTGGTGGCAGCAACGATGGCGTCGCGCATGGCGGCGAAGGCCTGGCTTGATATACGCCATCGCTCGGTTCTTCACGGCACCGCGCCAACGCTGGGATGGGGTTTCAGCGCCGACTCGGGCTTGCAGGCTACGAGGGAGAGTAGGAGTTCGTGGAGATGGCGCGGGATCTAAAGATGTCGGGGTGGCGTGGCGCCGGAGGGCGGCCGGCGGCCAGAACCCGTGCTGTCCGGTCCTGGGAGCGGGGCGGCGAGGTGTGTATCCGTGGGAGACGAGGCAGCAGGGTTAGGAGTGGGAGGGGACGTGCCGACGTGGGGAGAGCAGGCGGCGATGCTATGGGGCCGTGGAGAGCAGCCGGCGGTGCTAGCCCATGGGTGGAAGAAGAGGATGGAGTGGGGATTGCGGAAAGGAGCATAGATCGACTGTAGACTGTTGCGTTCGTAGCCCAGTTGTTTTTTTACTTGCTTCAGTGTTCTGTAGACTGTAGATTTTTGCCAAATCTAGACTAGCAAATTAAGACATACAATACTGACATATTTACTCCGATTATTTTATTTTATTTTTGACGTTTGCTTTGCTGAGTTTACAGAAAGTTTCTCATTAATTTTTAATGCCTGTTTATAATGATATACAATTATGAAGACAATAGGCCCAACACGAGAGATTTTTTTTTAAATAATACGCTTTTATATAAGAATTTTGGACAATAGCATGCGTGGAGAGGGAATTCGAAAAATAGCGTGCCGTCGGCCTGGGGCGCGCCGAAACTCGACTTTCGGTTGAGGCCGAGCCGAAAGTAGGCCTCTGCGCGACAGGCCTCTGCGCGGCAGAGCGAGAAGCGACAGCCCTCTGCGGCCTCTGCGCGGCAGAGCGAGTTTCGGCCAGGAGCGAGCCGAAACTCTACTTTCGGCCCAGACAAGGCCGAAAGGTATCAGCTCCCGTCGTCCCTGCTTTCGTCTTCCCTTGTCATGATCCGAATTTGTTTCGCGGTCCCGGCTTTGATCCGAATTTGTTTCGCGCTCCCGGCTTTTATTCCGCCCTTCTTCTCCCGCCATTTTGTTCCCGCCATTTTCGTCCCGACTTTTTTCTCCCGCCATTTTTCTCCCGCTCTTCTTCTCCCGGGTGAGCCTATATATATACCCCAGTAGATTTGGTGATGGAGGAGGGGTGTGGTGCGTGGTTATTTCCTCAGTCAGATAGGAACGATGTCTGGTAGTTCGGGTCCTAGTTCGGAGCATAGGTCGTGGTGTGTTTTGTATCACGCCGCAATATGGACTGAAGGAAGTATTAGGGAGGGTAGGCCGAAGAGCTGTTATAGGGAGCTAGTTAGTGAGTGGGGGAACATTCGTGAGGTGGGAGAAATTATAGCCAAAAAAACAAAATCCAGATGACCCCTGAAGAAATTAGGGATGAAATTGATGGGTGGCGGTGGAAGTGGCAGAGAATTAATGAGCTAAAAGCTATTGAGGCGGGGCTTAGGGACATGCCTATGACACCTAAGTCAAAGATAATCCATTTTTCGCCGGAGGCCTATGCATATCATGTGAAGGTAACTGAGTACCGAATTTATATTATGTTAGAATCTAGTGTTATCGTACTAACTTTTTTCCCCTGATTTTGTGAATGTCCAGCACTGGCCTGCCGAAGGACAGTTTCTGAACAAAGAGATCCCTCATTTTGGTTGGATGGAAATGCTTTTTGGCGCATGTCGTGATGGTCCTGGAAATGCCCTTCACGCTGAAGCAGTGAAGAGGGCTATATCAAAGGCGAAGAGTGGTGGATCATCCAAGAAAGCCGTTCAAGATGATAGTGATGATGATTTCATGCCTCCTAAACGAGCCAACTCTAGACGTAAGTTGAAGAGTGTTGGTGCATCCAAGGCTGTCGTCGATGAAAATAGTGACGACGACTTCATGCCTCCAACACGAGCACGTGGCAGAGGGAAGTGAAGTCGTTGATTCGAATTAGTTATCATTGAGTTGCATGTAATATTTGTACCAGTAGTTGTTCTATGCAGTGTTTAAAACTAGTGAAGTTGTAACGTGGACGTGTAGTGCTGTATGTTAAATTAATTTATGCAATGTGGAATGTTTCGTACATAGATAATAATATGTCTCGTACATAGATAATAATATGTCTCATACAGACGAACATAAATATGAATATGTCTCACATACAAATAGATATACGGATATGTCTCATACACCTAAGTACCAGTATGTCCCAAATATATCACTGACCCCTGCGTGGCCGAGCCTGACGAGGAGGGGGCTGGACGGGCGTTGATCTGCCGTACCTGTGAGCTACCCTCAATTGACGAGGCACTGTCAACTCCACGTCATCCTGTCGCGGCTGCGTCCCACTACCTTGCAGCGGCGCCTCCTCGTCCTCGTCCTGCGTAGGCTGTGTGACGGGCGGTGGCGTACAGTACATCGGATTCTCCTGGTCAAATCGTGGAGAGCTGTATGCCGAACCACCTCCACCTGCAGATGATAGTATGTTAGTATGTGATGTTGATGAACAAGAGTAATATGTGGAAAAAATAAAACATACTAACCGAGATGGAGCATTGGCTGAGTCATAGGCGGTGCAATCCCGCTCCAAATCATCTCTGCATAAGACGGTTGACCGAAACCTTGATCACGTGGCATGCCCCACTGATGCATACCAGGCTGCTGCATCATCATATGAGGGGGCATGACCCACGACGAAGTACCCGGCTGGGAAGGAACTGGCTGAGAAGGACCCGGCTCGAAATGCTCTGGCTGGTGAGATGATGAACCGACCTCGAACGTAGGTCGTGTGCTCCTAGGCTGAGGAGGTGTAAAACGAGGTCTCGGGTCGTGCCGATGTGTGTACTGTTGGGAAGGTGATACCTGTGGATCCGGAGTACGTGTAGAGTGGCGCGGAGGACGCTGAGCTGGCTGACGTGGCACAACATCGGCAACACGGGAACAGGTAAGTAGACTGTACACACGTCGTAGCTTGTCCTCTAGTCGTCTGAACCATGGCGCACACTCAGGTGGCGGGTTGTATGTACTCACATCACGCTGAATCTCTGATATCAGCTCAGCCTGTTTAGTAAGGAAAAAATGTTAGAAATTTGTATGAAGGCATAGATTATGCAATGGAGGCACATAAATTTAGTACGTACCGCCGAGTACCGCGGCCCCCCAATACCGTGTAGTGGGTACGTGTCGATCACACTAGCTGGCTGCATCTGATCAGGCTGTAGCGTCGGAAGTAACCGTATGCGAGTGGATTGTCTGTATGTCTGGAGGTACTGATCAAAATCAGCACGCACAAACGCTCATTGTCCAGCCATAGATTTTCAATCGCGGTCGCAGTCGCCCATTCTACCATGTACGGTTGGAGCTTCTGTAGCCAAGTTGCAAGTGGTCTGTCTCCTTGACGACTTAACCTGTAGCATATATACGTGTAGAGCAATTAAAAACAACTAAGTGCACACACAGAATAGAAAAAATAGTTTCATCTAGGAGAGTTACCTGTGCACGTGGGGAGGGAGCTGAGGTCGAGTAGGAGGCACCGGCAACTGCCGACCTCCAAACTGTCTCATGATCCGATGTTGTGCCATCTGCTCCACCGAGACGTCGAACACAATACGAGCTGTAGTCAACCAGTACCTCCGATCTCTCGTGCACAGGTCAGAAATCCCGCGGGGGAATCTACTCTGCCTTGCGGCATCCCCGTATGGCTCCCATATAACCTGGTGGTCCTCAAGCGCATCGAACCACTCAGTGAATGCTCCATAACAATTCCTGACTTGGATTCCCCTGAATCTTCTCTGTACATAAACAAACTAGTTAGTTGACCCTTCTGCACTAAAACAATTAAATATGTTTAATGGTTAACCCAAATGAGTTAGGACCAATTTTTACCTCTCGCTGTGCCCATGTGCTGCCAAACGTAGGCGCTTCGGCTAGGTTATGCTCCACGAGTGTGTAGTCCCAGGGGATGTGCGCATCCACGTCAGGTCTACCAACAGGGAACCTCTCCCAAGACCAAAGGTGCAGAAAAAGTGGACATCCAAGTAGTGAAGATGTCTTCTCGCTCTTCACGCACGCGTTGCACATCGCTCTGTAAGTAGCGGCTAAGAGTGCAGACCCGAAACTCCGGGGCACAATGTCCTCCTCCCTCTGCGCCTCTGCAATCTCGTGCGCCACAGGTATCCAGCGTGCAGTAATTGTGTCCTGGTGAGTCTCGGTGAACATCACCTTGCCAAATAGCCACAGTAGATAGGCCTCCAGACTTCTAGTAATCTGCGGCTGACTCAAAGCCATCTCAGGGTACCCTAACTCTGCAATCTGCAATGAATAAGAATTTTAGTTAGTATTGACGTACCGATCGATAAAGACTAAACATTACAAATAACGATGGGTTTACCTGAAAATTGTTCAGCCATGCCTGTCTCACACCATGAGAACTGTACACCAACTGTGGATTGTCCGGATGCACGCCTGCGAACCGTGCCTGCATGGCGTCACGCCAACCGACTGGAGAGTCCGTCGGTCCAATCACCTCGCCCGACAAAGGAAGTCCCAACAAGTAAGACACATCCTGAAGAGTAGGTGCCATCTCCCCCCACGGAAAGTGGAACGTGTGGGTCTCGGGCCTCCACCGATCAACTAAGCAGCTCACCAATGACTTGTCCACGCCGACACGAGTACTAGCACAACGGTGGAGGCGCTGGGGGTCCTGTCCCTCAGCCTCTGGCAGAATCACAACCGACAGCTCTGGACTCATCTCAACTAGACGAGCAAGTGGTAACAGACCAGACCAAGCCAGCCTGCATACAGAAGACCCGAGTCTGTCAACAATTTTTGGCGTACTAGTGATGCTTATAATTGAACATAAGGTTTCACGTACCGATCAACCCAAGCGGGGTGCAGCTCCCAATTAGCTCCTGGAGTCCGAGTACGCAACACTGGTGGTTGTGTACCAGACTCCCAAATCCTAAATTGCCCGGCAAGACACATAAAAACATAGTCTTCACGATTTATTACATATTCGAACATAGTTATGACACGTACAAATAAAAACATAGTCTTCACGATTTATTACATATTTGAACATAGTGATGACACATACAAATAAAAACATAGTCTTCACGACATATTACATATTTCAAATAAAAACCACGTGCTAGCCACGTTGTGCACGCCCTCGTCTTCCTCTGTTGCCTTGACCGCGTGCAGGAACAGCTCTCGTTGGTTGGTTCGAAGGACCGGCCCCTTGCGGATATTTAGGACAATCCTTTTCCCTATGGCCGAAATGAGTGCAAAGTAAGCATTGTCGAGTCCTTCCACCTGCTTCAGACTCGTCCATATCATTCCGGATGCGCTGTGACTTTCGTCTCCCTCTACTTGTCCTTTTGAGACCCGGATGAGGAATGTACATTCGCTTTGCAGGATCAACCTTGTTGAAGTTACCGACAACTCTATATCCTGCCATCTCCCCGGTCCAGGTATGCACCACTGCCTCCTTCCTGTAATACAGTGACACGAAATAGTACGGGTTCAAACCCATCTGCGCACAGACTGCCAACACATGAGAGCAAGGGAGGTGAAGTAGCCTCGGCTTGTTGCATGTACACTCACAAGATGGCGGTGCTTCGTCAGTAATTTTAACCTCGTGGGTTCTCATCTCATTAGCAGCACCAAATCTCGCAGTAGTTAAGCGCACCTCATACCTGGCTTCTTCGTTACCAATCCTAATGACGCCATGCAAACGTGCCTTCTTGGTCTTTCTCTCCATGTAAAGCCTGATCTTCCTGCAATATGGTGTGTTCGGGTAACGTTCAATATGTTCGACAGCTTCTTGACGTCTATCTCTGAAATATGTCATTGTTCCGTGCATAATTCCCTCCACAAGTGCTGTAAGTGGCAAACCCCTGTTACCTCTAAGTACGAAGTTATATACCTCAGCAAGATTGGTTGTCATGATGCCATATCGTGCTCCATTTGTATCGTGCAACAAAGACCATTTCACGGGTGGCTCTTTTTCTATCCACTCTACAAAATTCCGTATTCGGTTTCCTTTCTTTCTCTTTGTTCCCGGGGGGTCAATTCCAGGCAAGTCACACAATCCAACAGGCTCCGATTCGTCTGTTGCTGATACAGACGCCTGTGCAGCTCTCAACTGCGCAGCGATCGTTGTTGCCTGTGCAGCTCTTCTTTCCTTCACTTGTTTGTTCGTGAATTCAGTGAGTATTTCCCACAAAAAATTGTACTTCCTTTCCTGATTCATATTGCAGAGTCTTTTGAACAGATTCATCAGCCGCTTACTCTTAAAACATGAGTAAAAATTCGCAGCAAGATGACGCATACACCATCGGCTCTGCAAGTCAGTCCATGGTACAGGTTCGTCCCCAGCAGGCTGCTGTAGTGCCTTGATTGCCTTCAACATACCTGGATGTCTGTCATGAAGTATGCACACATTTGGCCGATCCTCCACAACCCCCTTTTTTAATTCCCTCAGAAAGAATAACCAGCTCTCATAATTCTCACCCTCTACGAAGGCAAAGGCAATAGGAACGATCTGTTGGTTACCATCCACACCAATGGCGGTCAGTATCTGTCCCTTGTACTTGCCTGTCAGAAATGTGCCATCGATGCAGAGCACTGGACGACAATGTTTGAATGAATCGATGCATATTGCGAACGAGAAGAACATCCTGGCAAATACAGGATAGTTCGGCTCCTCGGGAAGATTATGTATTTGCAAAGCTACATGAGTGCCAGGATTCCTATCGCTCAATGTGAGAATTTGATGGACAACATTATCATATGCATCATAAAATGTCCCAAACCTCGACTCCAGAGCCTTCTGCTTTGCTCTCCATGCCTTCCCAAGCTTAATGGTTGTTTTCCATCTAGCCTTAACTGTCGCGATGATGTTTCTCGCCACCATGTCTTTTGTCCGCACTATCTCATCATACAAGAGGCGTGCAATCAGAGTTGAAGTCAGGTTTGGATGGTCACTCAATGTACTGTTTATTTCACAAGTGTGCGGCTCGAAGCCTGAAACCACCCACATCACGTCAAACTTCGGTAAGTGACCATGCACCCTTCCTGGACAGTTAATGTCAACACAACTCATAGTCAAATATTTTTTGTTCGAGACTTCAGTGCGGAAAACCCTTTGCGTGGACAAAGCCCACTTAATCACGGCTTCCCTAAGCTGCTGCTTTGTGCTGTACTGAGCACCGACTTGAATATTATTCATGTGATACTCCCATGACGAAGAGTTTCCGTCTTGCACTACTGTCATGTTCGACTTGTCCTCATTCCAAGAGTCCGGAATAGGCACATCGTCAACATCCTCTTCATCATCTTCATCATGAGCATCATTTTCATTATCAGAATCAAGATCTTCTGCAAGGCCATCCTCATCTTCCTCCAACATCTGTTGCTGCACTGTTCCTGCGTACTCATCCCCATCTGCCTCCCCTACCTGCGCAGGTCCTGCCGACTGACTACTAAGTGCCGGCTCATAATTTTCAGAAATATCTTCCATGGAGCCCAACAAATCAACATTCTCTGAGCCAGTACACTGACTACTCTCTCCATGCTCAGGACCCCCGCCACCGTGTTCCAAATTGTTCTCTTTCAGATAAAATACCAGCAGGATTTCAGGTTGTGTACCTCGGCGTTTGCATGATGCTAGCCAAGATGTCCACTGACTTGTCCGATCAAGCGGCAACAACTCCCGAAAAATATTTGTACGGGATTTGCTCCATACAGACTGAATCTTAACAGCCCAGATATTAGGATCAAACCGGAAATTTATCGTAAAATACTGCTGAATGGCAGCTATTCTCAAATTCACTGGGTCTGTAAGCTGAATCAACATATTCCCAAATTCACTCAAATCAACACCTGACTCGTTTACACCGACATTACCGGCGCCATAGTGCACAACAACATCAACCACTTCCATGACCTAAACAAATTTATTGCATCATCAGATGTCGTTCACTCAAAAATATGACGCACAATTTATTCTAACCGATCGCAAAATTTATTCTAACCGATCGCAATCAATATTTATTCTAATCGATCGCAATATTTATTCTAACCGATCGCAAAATTTATTCTAACCGATCGCAAAAAAATTTCTAACCGATCGCAATATTTATTCTAACCGATCGCAAAATTTATTCTAACCGATCGCAAAAAAATTTCTAACCGATCGCAATATTTATTCTAACCGATCGCATAATTTATTCTAACCGATCGTAAAATGTATGCTAACCGATCGCAATATTTATTCTAACCGATCGCAAAATATATTGCATCATCAGATGCCGACCACTGCCATAATATTTATTCTAACCGATCGCAAAATTTATACACTGCATCGTGCAACAAAATAATAGTACTTTAACATTTCTACAACGCATCCACCAAATAAATTATTCCGACAGTCATACTAACGAATCCACTGACTAAAAGTGTCTACACTACTACTAACGCAACCACCAACAAAATACTTAATATGCATCGGTCCACTAACAGAGTATTATTAAACTAAACAATAATTGTCTAGTGACTAATAAGGGTTTACCCTTGAAGCGTGTCGATCCGGTCAGCGCTGCTCTCCGGCTTCAATCTACCGCCACCACTGCTCCACCACAACACCACCTTCTCACTAGGCACCGTTGTTGACCACCATTGCCCCCAATCCTCCACCTCCACACCTCAAAACCACTCCACAATAAGCTATCCCATCCACAGATCCTGCATGCCCCGTCCCTCCTCTCTCTTTTTTACCGATCAAATCTCTGGCAGCACAAATTTTTGCACTGCATTTGGTGGAGGGAGGAAGAGCAGGAAGAGGAGAAGAGGAAGAGGAACCAGGGAAGAAGAGGGAAGAAGAGAAGAAAGGGGAGAAGAAAGGAGGCGCGTCGACGGAGCTGGATGTTTCGGCAGCTTTCGGCTCGCTAGGAGCCGAAACCTGCGGGCCCCGCCTGCCGCGCGCATGCAGCTCTCGTCCCATCCGTCGCCGACAGCCTACGCAGCCTAGTTTCGGCCCGCTCCTGGCCGAAACTCGCGCTGCCGCGCAGTGGCCGCAGAGGGCTGTCGCTTCTCGCTGCGGCCTGTCGCTTCTCGCTCTGCCGCGCAGAGGCCTGTCGCGCAGAGGCCTACTTTCGGCTCGGCCTCAACCGAAAGTCGAGTTTCGGCGCGCCCCAAGCCGACGGCACGCTATTTTTCGAATTCCCTCTCCACGCATGCTATTGTCCAAAATTCTTATATAAAAGCGTATTATTTAAAAAAAAATGACCCCAACACGATGATGCTGGAAGGGCACAAAATCTTACCACGTCTTGCATGATCCAAAGCGGTGTAATGAGAGAATTACTTTATCTTGTCTTTATATAAAAATTCTACTATTACCATCTTTAAATTTTATTTTGATATTTTGTTTCGATTTCGTAGATCGTGGGTGTGACAGAAATATATATTGTCGATACTCCGAAAGAATCTACCGACATAGACCCGATGCAATGATGGTGGAAGAGACTTAAACCTAACAAGCACTCATCTTATGTATTTGTTTTGTCTACTCATTATGTATCAGCGTTAGTGGAGAGTAAAATGATGGGGTCTCACAGCCTAGAAATTAAATTACCAAGAATTTATTTGTACCTAAAAGAGGACTCGCATTAGAATAGCCCGACTTTTGGTACATTTTTTTTGGCCACGTAGATTACTAATTGTTATTCTAAAAGTCGAGGCAGATGAATATCTTTGAAAAAAACTCAAGTGTTTCACTTTATCTATTAAGTATTTACTATTCAAACAATGATGAGGCATTCATCTACAGAAATTTGTCTGGTTATCTTGTTTTTCACATTATGCTCTCATGGAATGGTAAAGAATGGTTTCATCTAATATGCACAGTGTGTATTCTATGTTGCACAGTTCTTATTTTCACATAAAATTTTCGTGCTAATGACAAGTATTGTTGTGTAGAGGATGATTCCAAGGTGAGAAAGAATATTTCGTTACAATTTCTCAAGCACCATGAAAATGAGGCACAGGACAACATCCCTGACATTGTAGACAATATCTAAATAGCGTTAACGAGTCGGTATTAGTCGGTGCCTATTTCATGTTCGAGCGATGTAAAATTATATCTTTTATCTACATACACTTCAAGCAAGATGGATGATGACCCATAAGTATAGGGGATCGCGACAGTCTTCGAGGGAAGTAAAACCCAAATTTATTGATTCGACACAAGGGGAGACAAAGAATACTTATAAGCCTTGATAGCGGAGTTGTCAATTCAGCTGCACCTGGAAAAGCACTAGTAACAGGGGTGATGTGAAAGCAGCAGTAATATGAGAGCAATAGTAACAGTAACACATAAGCAATGGCACCAGAAAATAGTTGCATGCGTGGAGTTGACGGTAAAGCAATGATGATTACAGATGGACGGGGTTCACAGCTATCTACACTAGTGGTAACTCTCCAAGAACAAGTGTTGGGTGAACAAATTACAGTTGGGCAATTGATATAATTGAAATAGCATTAAGACAGAACATCCAGTCTATTAATCATGTAGGCATGTTTTCCATATATAGTCATACGTGCTCGCAATGAGAAACTTGCATAACATCTTTTGTCCTACCAGCCCGTTTGCAGCGGGGCCTCAAGGGAAACTACTGGTAATTAAGGTGCTCCTTTTAATAGAGCACCGGAGCAAAGCATTAGCATTTAGTGAAAACATGTGATCCTCATGTCAAATCCATCCCCTCCAGTTATCCCAGTTGCTATCACTCCGGGGCCTCGGGTTCCGGACAAGGACATGTGCAAACAACTTGTAGATACAATCTAAGCAATAATTATAGAGCTTAAATCTAAGATCATGCCACTCGTGCACTAGTGACAAGCATTAAACACAACAAGATTGCAGCAACAATAACTTCACAAACTTTAATAGATAGACTGATCATAATGTAACAATTCATCGGATCCCAACAAACACAACACCGATTACATCAGATGGATCTCAATCATGTAAGGCAACTCATGAGATCATTGTATTGAAGTACATGGGAGAGAGAGTACCAACTAGCTACAGCTAGAACCCGTAGTCCATGGGGAAACTACTCACAAACCATCATGGAGTTGAAGTGGAGGCGGCGTGGTCGATGGAGATGGCTCCGGGGGTCAATCCCCGTCCGGCAGGGTCCCGGAATAGGAACTTCTGACCCCCGAAACTTGGTTTTTGGTGGCGGCGGAGCTACGGAACTCTTCTGGAGAAATCGTCGATTCTTTAAGGGTTTTCACCGCGGAGGCAATATATAGTCCAAAGGGCGTCGCGAGGCGGTGCACGAGGTGGCCACACCACCCCACGGCGCGGCCCAGCCCAAACCGCGCGGGGGCATGGTGTGGAGGCTGTGGGCCTCCTCCAGAGTTGTCCTTCTAGCTCCCGGAGTCTTCTGACGTTTTAGAATTTCTGTAATTTTTTCAGATTTTTCTGAGCACTTTCATTTTTGGACCTTTTCTGCAATGCACAGACATAATAAACAGAAACTGGCTCTGTGGCATCTTGTTAATAGGTTAGTCCAATAAATGTCATAATATGATTTAAAGTGTATATAAAACATGTGACATTGATATAAAACAAGCATGGAACATCAAAAATTATAAATACGTTTGAGACGTATCAAGTATCCCCAAGCTTAGTTCCAACTCGTCCTCGAGTAGGTAAACGATAAAACAATAATAATTTTTGAAGTGACATGCTACCAACATAATCTTGATCAAATAGTATTTTAAAGCACATGTTATGAATGAAATGATCCAGGTCAATGGTCTATAGTTTGCTAGCAAGTAGATAATGAGCAAACAACTGAATCATATAAGCAAAAACTATTCATGAATAGTACTTTCGAGACAAGCATCAAAGAGTTTTGCATAAGAGTTAACTCATAAAGCAATAGATTCTAAGTAAAAGGTATTTAACCAACACAAAGGAAGATTTAAGCTTCAGCAATTGCTTTCAACTTTCAACATATATATCTCATGGATATTTATAAAAAATGTTGCACCAAAGTTCACACTAGTGTTTGCTTCTGAGATAGAAAGAAGTAGGAAAACTGACTCAACATAAAAGTAAAGAAAGGCCTTCGCAGAGGGAAGCAGGGATTAATTCATGTGCTAGAGCTTTTTAAGTTTTTGAAATCATATAGAGAGTAAAAATAAGTTTTGAGAGGTGTTTGTTAATTGTTGATTGATGACGTGGATCACACGTTCGTTGGGAGACCCCAAGTGGAAGGTATGAAGCAGTGTAGCAGCAGTTTCCCTCAGTATGAAACCAAGGTTTAATCGACCAGTAGGAGCAAGAAATCACTTCTGAAGGTTGTCAGTGGCGCGCTGACGTGGAACCTGCACACAACACAATCAAACTACTTTGCCCCAACGAAACAGTGAGGTTGTCAATCTCACCGGCTTGCTGAAAACAAAGGATTAAACGTATGGTGTGGAAAACAGTAGTAAATTGCAGAGAATGAAAATGAACAATGTTTGCAGTTGGTTGTATTATCAGTGTAAAAGAATGGACCGGGGTCCACAGTTCACTAGTGGTGTCTCTCCATAAAAGATAACTAACATTATGGGTGAACAAATTACAGCTGGGCAATTGACAAAATATTGAGCACATGACAATGCATATATATGACATGATGATTACTATGATATTCATGTGGGCATTACGACAAAATACATAGACCGTTATCCACAGCGTCTATGACTAATAATCCACCGCCAGGTTGTCATCCGAGTTTCCCGTTGGTATTAAGTTGCAAGCAACGGATAATTGCATTAAGTAATGCGCGTAATGTAAACAAATGTATTAGACCTAACGGCGCATCCTTAAGCTAAGCATCGGTTATTTTATCCCTAGTGGCAACAGCACATCCACAATCTTAAAAGTTATTGTCACTCTCCCAGATTACCGGAGGCATGAACCCACTATCTAGCATAAATACTCACTCTTGGAGTTACAAGTATCTATTTGGCCAAAGCATCTACTAGTAACGGAAAGCATGCAAGATCATAAATAACATATAAGATAGATTGATAATCAACTTGACATAGTATTCAATATTCATCGGATCCCAGCAAACACAACATATAGCATTACAATAAGATGATCTTGATCATGATAGGCAGCTCACAAGATCTTAACATGATAGCATAAAGTGGAGAGACAACCATCAAGCTACTGCCATGGACCTGTAGTCCAAGGATGAACTACTCACGCATCACTCCGGAGGCAGGCATGGTGATGTAGAGCCCTCCGGTGATGATTCCCCTCTCCGGCAGGGTGCCGAGAAGAGCTTCTGAACCCTCCCGAGCTAGGGTTGACGGCGGCGGCGTCTCTGGAACTTTTCGTGGATAATGGCTCAGGTATTTAGGGTTTTCGCGTCGGGAGGAATAAATAGGCGAAAGGGCGGCGGATGGAAATGCACGTGGGCCTCACACCACCCCACGGCGCGGCAGGGGGGGCCGCGCGGCCCCATGGTGTGGCTGCCTCGTGGCTCCCCTCCGTCTCCTCCTTTGGACTCCGTGTACGTGTTGGAAAAATAGGAGGTTCTGTCCAAGTTTCGTCCAATTCCGAGAATATTTCCAGACTAGCTTTTCTGGAATACAAAAACAGCAGAAAACATGAACTGGCACTGTGGCATCTTGTTGATACCCAATGATGCTATTATGACGGACGCCAGATAACAGTCTTGATGACGTGGAGTTACCTGCGTCAAAAGAATATGGGTTAGGTTGAGACTCCAAGTGCAGAGTGTGTAGTAAGTGGAAGACGTGTTTTCCCCACGAGGGTGACTCGAGGGTTTAATATCGAACTCTCGGGGAATCAGTAGTGAAGATTTATCTTTCCTATCCTTCTTTTGGTTACCTACAAAACAAAGTAAATGTTTTGGTCCTCAACCTCACCTAGTGGTTGTCAAGCACAAGGTGTGAGAATGATATCAAGATAATATGCAATGCAAACAAGAAATAAATATGCAATGGTGGTAAATAAATATGCAAGGATGGTGGTAGCAATGATAAATGATATTTTTGGGTTTTATATGATGAATGCAAGATGTAAAAGTGTTTTTGTATTTTCGGATTTTTAAATGGCAGAAAATGGAAAAGTGGTAAAAGTGTTGGAAAGGTGTTTCTTATGATTAAAAATGGACCGGGGTTCATGGTTTCACAAATGCACTCTCTCTTTAATAAAGTGGTAGACAATGGAACACTAGAGTTGACATATGAGATTGCAACACAACAGTTTAATGACAAGTTATAATTATATGGGCATCACGTCCTAACATAGAGACCTTTTGGTTATTAGTCTCTCTTATACTCCACCAAGATGCGAACTAAATCATAACACCTCAGTAATTAAGATAACTCAGAGTATAGCAATAAGTATCATGACATGAAGTTAAAATAAGAACATGCTAGATCTAGTCATGGAGTAGTGGCAATGGTCACACCCACATCTCCGGTAGCATGGTATTTCTTTTTATCCCTAGTGAGGCAACAAAGTAAGGTAAAACACCCAAGTGGATCGCAGAACTTTCTCTCACGTTCACTGCACTAGCCACCCCCCGTTACTCCAACTAATGCACACGTTCCCCCTCACACGCTCTCATAAACATGCTTGATCATGACAAGTAAATAAGAACGGGGTACATAATATGCATCTACTTTCATAACTGAAACAAAACCATTGCAATCTCAAACATATATTAACTCATAAAAAGATCCACCACAAAGGTATTACATAGATGACCGTAATCATGTTCAGCAGCTCATACGGTACTAATTAGTGAAGCTCGAGAGAGAGAGATACATAAGTTACTTCCACAAACCCATAGTCCAGAGGTGGACTACTCCCTCTTCATCATGGAGACGGTGGAGAAGTCGTTGGAGAAGATGGAGACCACGCCGGCAGCGCCCCGCCGGAGTTTTCCCCCTCCAATCTGCAGCTCCAGGTCTCTGTTTCGGTGTTTCTGTGTTTCTGCGGCGCTCCTTCCAGAGAACGTCGGGGGACTATTTTTATAGGCGTTTTTAGGTCAAAACGGAGTCGGTGGAGGAAAGATCGACGGCAACGGAGCTCGAGGCCAAAGGGGGGTCCCACGCGGCCAGGTACAGGGCCGCGTGGGCCCACCTCTTTTGGCCCTCGGGCTCCGCTTGTTTGCTTCCTTCGCTCCAAGTCTTCTTCCTTCCAAAATGACGCTCGTAAATTTCCAGGTCATTTGGACGTCGTTTGGGTCCCTGAAACATTAAAATAAGAAATAGGGTTTTCTGCCTGCGCAGGGTTAATTCCATAAAAAATAGGAAACATATCAAATATTCCCAAAATCATTATAAAACAGTGATATAACCCTTATATGATGCAAATATGACTGGAATATAAGTAAAATAATGCAAAGTTCATGTATGCATTTTACATGCATCAACATCCCCAAGCTTAACCTATACTCGTCCTCGAGTATGAAGGTGATAAAACTAACATGGACTTTGCAATTTAATACTATCAATGGATATCAAAGATGATTACTATTGCTACATAGAGTCAAATGATTCATTCTTAAAAGGAGTAGCAATATGCAAGATAGTTTATGAAGTGATATCAAGTATTCAATGCAAGGATGTTCAATGATAATTCACAAAGTGTAACATAAGAAAGAAGTACTATGGACCACATGTATGCATAATAATAAGTAAGAACATCCTAATGGTCATAGAGTATTGATGAAAATCTGAATATAAAAGGTGGACACTTTGGAAAGATATATATATGAGTAGAGGTAAAGCATGAATAAATTTCATCTAACTTCTGAACTTCTCTACTTAAGTCAATGATTGTAATATGGTAATCCTTGGTGTCAAGCTCTCATTCCCCTATCATAGCATCTTGAATGATTAAGTTTAAAGTGAAAGCAATACGAGTAGTGTGCTTGACAAAGTACAGGTTGAAAGTCTCATGCCCCTTGAATACAAGTACCTACTCCATGTGTTACTCAACTTGGAAAACAAAGCAAGTTCAAGTTAAATATCATTGTAAGTAATAATAGTATCATTAAGAGCGTCAACTGGGGTACCTCTTGTCCCAGGATATGGAACAAGCCCATATCAAAATGACAAGACAAACAAACAAATGAACAATCTCAACACCCTTTTTATTTACCATTGGATAGCTTTTTATTGTAAGGTGTATCACAGAAGGTTCACCATAGCATGTAAGTAAATTTCCACCATGAATGATGCATGGCTTAGATTAGCGGCCCAGGCGTCTCTCTAACCATTTATACAAACTCATTTAAACTCACTTCATTTCCCATTTATTTCACCCATGGTAAGCATCCATAAACAAAAGTACATGATATCAACTAAATGAGATGAAGTGCAATGTTGAAAGCTTGCCATGTGACAGCACATATGAGCTAACTCTCAACCAAAGACATTTGTCAAGTCCACAACATCATAATTTTAATCACAATGGGTCATATTTTATTTATGCAATGAAAGTAAAGTGTGCATCAAGTTCGAGAGAGCTATATAACCAACTTTTCCCACAACAATAACAACATAAGCATTTTCATTCAGAGGTATAGATAACACAAATATCATGATAAACATACTCGGAATAGCATAAAGCTAATAGGTAGATATGGTGGACTCACTGGAAAAACTTTGGTTGAAGGTGTTGGAAACAAGTTTTTGCTTGTTGGAATTTTTGGGCTAGCAAGAGGGAGAAAGTTGACCATCTAAATGCATGCATGAGTGTCCATAGAACTAACTAATCCATGTTAAACAAGGTAAATAACATTTAGCATCAAAACATGAATAAAAGATAGCTCTTGATAAAATATTTGCAAATTATTACTCATTAACAAGCTCATGAATCATGCAATATATGTATCTTTTAAAATTAACTCAACATCCCTTTTCCCAATCTTATAATAGCATCCAACATAATTCAACCCAAATTTCCAGTAGCTCTCTCATATATAAATGATAGTGTGGTGGTCTCACAAAATAAAAATCTAACCTAAACAAACAAAAAGACGCTCCAAGTTTATGCGATAAAGTGTTTCGATCGAAAAACAGAAGTTAGACGTGTGCAAACCGAGAGTGTGTAGGTCCAGTGGGGTTGTCTTCACATCCCCAAGCTTATGGTCTTCACCATCCTTGGATAGCTCTTGGTGCATCTCCTCTAATCCCTGTGAAAAAACTTCAAAACACCGTTTCTCCCATTTCTTTTTCTGTGGGGCATTAGTAGTGATAAACAAATAGATTTCTTGCTGCATATAATCCTTAGACAAAAATTCATATGAATGTCCAGAAAGTGTATAATGTTGTATGCCTACTCATAAACTCAATTGGATCAAAAAGATTCAAGTTAAAAGTTCTAAGCATGCATCAAACAAAATGGGACAGAATCTGTCCAGAAAAACAGCAGCAGCTAAACGTATTTTTCTACCCTACTTAACTTTGTCGAAAATTCCGAAAAATTCATGCATACAGAGGATGAAAAGTTGCAACTACAGTTTAAATATGAGCTCATTCGGAGTTACAGAATAAGAATTAAAAATCATACCGTGCACAGATTCGTGCAGGAATAATATCTCCGAACGCTATAAGCAACTTTTCATACCAAAATGAGTAAAACTTGGCACTTTATTAAAAATTCCAGAAACTAAACTAAACACTAAGTCTCTTGTTACAGCAAGAGGACACAAAGAAAATCACAAATAAAAACAACCGGGTTGCCTCCCGTAAAGCGCTTTCTTTATAGCCATATAGCTAGGCTTCTTACTTGATGTTTATTGTGGACGAAGCTCATGAGGGAGCTTGAACTGGTGTGTCCCTCTTCCTTGGGAAGTGTTCCATGCACTTCTTGTGTGGAAACTGAAACTTCACATTCCCTTCTTTTGAATCAATGATAGCACCTGTAGTACGAAGAAAAGGTCTTCCAAGAATAATTGGACTAGAGGTTTTATTCCCCATATCCATGATTAGAAAATCAACAGGCACAAATGTCATATGTAACTCTACCATAACATCACTTACTTTTCCTAAAGCATGTTTAATGGAATCATCAGCAAGTGCAAGTTCAATAGAGCATTTTTCAAGATTTTTCAATTCAAGTACTTCATATAGTTCTTTAGATAAAACAGAGACACTAGATCCTAGATCAAGTATAGCATGGTGTGTCTCTTTTCCAATGGTTACTAGGACTTTGGGAATCCATACATCCCCAAGCTTAGGTGGTATCATAGCCTCTTGGTTGTACCTAGCAATCTTTTCTTTTAACACATGATTAGCAATATAAGAACCAAAACCAGCTTGGTTAACATTAATAGAAGGATCACTTGCAAATTTTTGTAAGATAGATATTAATTCATGCAAGCTACAATTCTCTAAGTCAAGCAATGGTTCCTTTACTTCACTAAGCATTTTAACTTCTTCAACTTTCTTTTCTTTTTTAACCAAACTTGTTGCTTAACAGGAACTTCTTTCACATGCTTAAATGATGAGTCTTTTCTTATTGAATCACTAACACAAACCAGCTTTTCCTCAATTCTATTGAGGTAAACATCTTTTTCAAGAAATTCCTTCTCACATAATCTTAGTTTATGCATGACATTAACTAATTCATTGTTTATCTTGGAATAATGTTTTCAGAATAAGATACTAGTTGTTCAAAATCCTCTTTACTTGGTAGCTTCTCTAACTTAGTTTCAAATTTATCTTTGGATAATGCAAGTGCTACCGCGGTGTCCTCCAACTTTTTCTTGCTACCCACAAAGCTACCAAAGATTCTTCTAAGTGTCATGGCTGCACAAGGTGGTGTTGACAACACAAAACTTCCCCCTGTAGCCCCATCTAAAGCATTTTGGTACCAAGGGTCTATTCCATAATAGAAGTAAAGGTTTAGCTTTTCATCTTCACAAGGTGTAGGATCTTCATAGTGCATCCTATTAATTCTTACCCAAGCATCTTTTAATGTTTCTCCATGATATTGTTTAAAATTAGAGACCGAATTCAATGGAGGACTCACTCCTTGTTTGTTTCCCAGAACCATGATTGCAAGTTTTTATGTGTTTTTAATTTTTTATGCAAAACTGAAAATAAATATGCAAGACAATGACAAAACAAAATAAATTGCTTTGAAGGTAAAGATGGATAAGATGATGCTCACGTAGGTGCAACCTCCCCAAGCTTAGGTGTTAGCACAAGTTGGTGATGAAGTTGACTTGGTGAGATATCCTTGGATAAACCTTTCAGCAATGATTCCCCGGCAACGGCGCCAGAAAACACTTTGATGGCGTGTAGTTGACGGGAAAAATATTCTGCAGGAAGCTTCGTATCTTCCCCGGCAACGGCGCCAGAAAACAGTCTTGATACCCAATGATGCTATTATGACGGACGCCAGATAACAGTCTTGATGGCGTGGAGTTACCTGCGTCAAAAGAATATGGGTTAGGTTGAGACTACAAGTGCAGAGTGTGTAGTAAGTGGAAGACGTGTTTTCCCCACGAGGGTGACTCGAGGGTTTAATATCGAACTCTCGGGGAATCAGTAGTGAAGATTTATCTTTCCTACCCTTCTTTTGGTTACGTACAAAACAAAGTAAATGTTTTGGTCCTCAACCTCACCTAGTGGTTGTCAGGCACAAGGTAGAAAGATATCAAGATAATATGCAATGCAAACAAGAAATAAACATGCAATGGTGGTAAATAAATATGCAAGGATGGTGGTAGCAATGATAAATGATATTTTTGGGTTTTATATGATGAATGCAAGATGTAAAAGTGTTTTTGTATTTTCGGATTTTTAAATGGCAGAAAATGGAAAAGTGGTATAAGTTGTTGGAAAGGTGTTTCTTATGATTAAAAATGGACCGGGGTTCATGGTTTCACAAATTCACTCTCTCTTTAATAAAGTGGTAGACAATGGAACACTAGAGTTGACATATGAGATTGCAACACAACAGTTTAGTGACAAGTTATAATTATATGGACATCACGTCCTAACATAGAGACATTTTGGTTATTAGTCTCTCTTATACTCCACCAAGATGCGAACTAAATCATAACACCTCAGAAATTAAGATAACTTAGAGTATAGCAATAAGTATCATGACATGAAGTTAAAATAAGAACATGCTAGATCTAGTCATGGAGTAGTGGCAATGGTCACACCCACATCTCCGGTAGCATGGTATTTCTTTTTATCCCTAGTGAGGCAACAAAGTAAGGTAAAACACCCCAAGTGGATCGCAGAACTTTCTCTCACGTTCACTGCACTAGCCACCCCCCGTTACTCCAACTAATGCACACGTTCCCCCTCACGCGCTCTCATAAGCATGCTTGATCATGACAAGTAAATAAGAACGGGGTACATAATATGCATCTACTTGCATAACTGAAACAAAACCATTGCAATCTCAAACATATATTAACTCATAAAAAGATCCACCACAAAGGTATTACATAGATGACCGTAATCATGTTCAGCAGCTCATACGGTACTAATTAGTGAAGCTCGAGAGAGAGAGATACATAAGTTACTTCCACAAACCCATAGTCCAGAGGTGGAATACTCCCTCTTCATCATGGAGACGGTGGAGAAGTCGTTGGAGAAGATGGAGACCACGCCGGCAGCGCCCCGCCGGAGTTTTCCCCCTCCAATCTGCAGCTCCAGGTCTCTGTTTCTGTGTTTCTGCGGCGCTCCTTCCAGAGAACGTCGGGGGACAATTTTTATAGGCGTTTTTAGGTCAAAACGGAGTCGGTGGAGGAAAGATCGACGGCAACGGAGCGTCGAGGCCCAATTGGGGGGTCCCACGCGGCCAGGTACAGGGGCCCCGTGGGCCCACCTCTTTTGGCCCTCGGGGCTCCGCTTGTTTGCTTCCTTCGCCCCAAGTCTTCTTCCTTCCAAATATTGACGCTCGTAAATTTGCAGGTGATTTGGACGTCGTTTGGGTCCCTGAAACATTAAAGGAAAGAAATAGGGTTTTCTGCCTGCGCAGGGTTAATTCCATAAAAAATAGGAAACATGTCAAATATTCCCAAAATCATTATAAAACAGTGATATGACCCTTATATGATGCAAATATGACTGGAATATAAGTTAAAATAATGCAAAGTTCATGTATGCATTTTACATGCATCACTTGTTAATATGTTAGTCCCAGAAAATGCATAAAAATGCTATGAAGTGTATATAAAACATGTAACAATTGGTATAATATCAACATGGAACATCAGAAATTATATATACGTTTGAGACGTATCAAGCATCCCTAAGCTTAGTTCTACTCGTCCTCGAGTAGGTAAAACGATAAAAACAAAATAATTTCTGAGGTGACATGCTACAATCATAATCTTGATCAAATAGTATTGTAAAGCACATGTTATTAATGAAGTGATCCAGGTCAATGGTCTATAGTTTGCTAGCAAGTAGATAATGAGCAAACAACTGAATCATATAAGCAAAAACTTTTCATGAATAGTACTTTCGAGACAAGCATCAAAGAGTTTTGCATAAGAGTTAACTCATAAAGCAATAGATTCTAAGTAAAAGGTATTTAACCAACACAAAGGAAGATTTAAGCTTCAGCAATTGCTTTCAACTTTCAACATATATATCTCATGGATATTTGTCTACACAAAGCAATATAATAAGTGCAATATACAAGCATATAAAAATTGTTGCACCAAAGTTGATACTAGTGTTTGCTTCTAAGATAGAAAGAAGTAGGAAAACTGACTCAACATAAAAATAAAAGAAAGGCCCTTTGCAGAGGGAAGCAGGGATTAAATCATGTGCTAGAGCTTTTTAAGTTTTTGGAATCATATAGAGAGTAAAAATAAGTTTTGAGAGGTGTTTCTTAATTGTCAACGAATCAGAAAATGGAAAGTACAATATGACTCCTGCCAACCAGACTTTTAAGAGCGGCTAATGAAGGACGTTATTTATACCAGCAAGGCAGATCATCCCTCTTTCTCTTTTGTTTACACATGCAGATATTTCACTGTTTGTCATTGCTTGACTGATAAATCAGGGCAAAAATGTGAAGAGAATTAAGCGGTTAAAGTTGTAATTAATTGGGACTGGGCACCCCATTTGCCAGCTCTTTTTGCAAAATTAATGGATAAGCGGATGTATATGCCGCTGATGCATGTAAAATGTATACATGAACTTTGCACTTTATTCACTCATATTCCAATCATATTTGCATCATATAAGGGTTATATCAATGTTTTATCATGATTTTGGAAATATCTTAATGATTTCCTATTTTTATGGAATTAACCCTGCACAGGCAGAAAACCCTAGTTTTGTATTTTAATGTTTCAGGGACCCAAACGTCGTCCAAATCACCTGCAAATTTAGGGGCGTCTTTTTTTGGAAGGAAAAAGACCTGTGGGCGAAGGAAGCGATCAAACGGAGGCCCGAGGGCCAAAAGAGGGGGGCCCACGCGGCCACAGTACCAGGCCGTGTGGGACCCACCCATCTGGCCCTCGAG
This sequence comes from Poa pratensis, assembly GCA_947311845.1. NCBI lineage: Eukaryota > Viridiplantae > Streptophyta > Magnoliopsida > Poales > Poaceae > Poa > Poa pratensis. The sequence continues at coordinate 26,793,038 of CAMZMU010000070.1, read as the reverse complement.
GCTCCGTTGTCGTTGATCTTTGCTCCACCGACTCCGTCTTGACCTAAAAACGCCTATAAAAAAGGTCCCCCGACGTTCTCTGGAAAGAGGCGGTGGAGAAACACAGAACCACGAAACAGAGAGTCAGAAGGCTGCCGCCGGAGAAGATCGGAGGGGGGAAATGCCGCCGGAGTCACCTCCGGAGGTCTCCACCCCCCTCCGGCATGTTCATCATCAACATCTACAGCAAGAACTTCTCCACCATCATCACCATGATGAAGGGGGAGTAGTCCACCCCCTGGACTAGGGTTTGTGGTGGTAACTTATGTATCTCTCCTCTCTCTTGAGCTTCACTAATTAGTACCGTATGAGCTGCCAAACATGATTACGGTCATCTATGTAATACCTTTGTGGTGAATATTGTGGTGTGAGATGATTTGTTATGCATTTACCGTTGTGTTGGAGCTTTTGTGATTTGTCATACTTTGAAGTATGATGTATGTGGGTACGGGATGGCCGATGTGACACGGCATAGGTATTGAGTGACACAGTACCGCCCAACATCCTTTATCTGGGGGTAAAAAGAAAGAGTATGATGTGGGAGTGAGAGAAACCACGCTAGACTTACGAGGGTGACCTAGCAACACAAATGAGTATTTCTTTCAACTATGTGTTTTAGGACATATAGCCGTCATAAAAAGCTACCATTAAAACATGACAATTGTGTGTACTTTATCTATAACATGATGATCACCGTAGATGAGAGAGAGAGAGGATTAAGTGAACCCATGAACCATGTCCATTGTTCCTATAAGAAACACACACTTGAGCTTGTCCTCTTGCTACATAGAGGATTGGGCTTTCTCTCTTTGAGAACTTTCACTTGCTACTACCTTTGTCTTGTCCTCTTGCAAAGAAGAGGATTGGGACACTTTTACATCCATCAAACCAACCATCTTGTTCTCTAAACTTTTTTAGTGCATAATCAACTAAAACTTGTGACACTTTAGTTGTAGGGAATAGATAACTTTTCCTTCTTGCTCCTGCAGATCGATACCTTACATCCAAATTGAGAGCTGCTACAGTGATCCCTTGCACTTGGGGGTTATCAAGTACTTTTCTGGCGCCGTTGCCGGGGAGCGTAGCGCTTAAGTTTCTATTCTTGTGTGCACTAGACTAAGCTTGGGGAGGTTTCTTTATCTTGCAATCATCTAAGCTTGGGGAGGTTCTTTGACTTGTTTGATGATACTATGTCTCCCATTTATGATGATGAATATGATATTTTCAGTCCATCTACTATTGAGGATAAAAATCATTTTGATTATTCTATGCCTCCTATTTATGATGATTACATTGATGGATGTGATATTTTTACTCCCACTATTACTAATGAAACTGTTTATGCTTATGTGGAGAGTAATGATACTTTTATGCATGTGGATCATGATAAGAATGCTCTATGTGATGGTTATATTGTGGGTTTTATCAATGATGCTACTGAAAGTTTTTATGAGAGAGGGAGACATGACTTCATATACCACAATAATATTAAGTCTCCTCTCTTTTTGTTGAAATTTTTGAAGTTGCACTTGCTTTGCCTTCCTATGCTAGTCACTTTGTGCTTTATTGATTTATTTTCTTACAAGATCCCAATGCATAGGAAGTGGGTTAGACTTAAATGTGTTTGATATTTGCTTCTTGATGCTCTTTTATATTCAACTCTTATTTCTATGGGAGTATCATTAAAACTATCAAGCCTAGCTATATGGCTATAAAGAAAGCGCTTTGCGGGAGGCAACCCGGTTATTTTTTGTGTGATTTTCTTTGTGTCCTCTTGTTGTACCAAGAGACTTTGTGCCTAGTTTAGTTTCTGGAGTCTTAAATAAAGTGCCAAGTTTTACCCTTTTTCGTTTGAAAAAGTTGCTTATAGCGTTCGGAGATTTTATTCCTGCACGAATCAGTGCACGGTATGATTTTTAATTCTTATTCTGTAACTCCGAATGAGCTCATATTTGAACTGTAGTTGCAACTTTTCATCCTCTGTATGCATGAATGTTTTCGGAATTTTTCGAGAAATTTTGGTAGGGTAAAAAAATACGTTTTGCTGCTGCTGTTTTTCTGGACAGATTCTGTCCCATTTTGTTTGATGCATGCTTTGAGCTTTTAAGTTGAATCTTTTTTATCCAATTAAGTTTATGAGTAGGTATACAACATTATACAATTTCTAGACATCTCATATGAATTTTTGTTCAAGAATTATATGCAGCAAGAAACCTATTTGTTTATCACTATTAATGCACCCCACAGAAAAGAAATGGGAGAAACGGTGTTTTGAAGTTTTTTCACAGGGATTGGAGGAGATGCACCAAGAGTTATCCAAGGATGGTGAAGACCATAAGCTTGGGGATGTGAAGACAACCCCGCTGGACCTACACACTCTCGGTTTGCGCACGTCCAACTTCTGTTTTTCGATCGAAACACTTTATCGCATAAACTTGGAGCGTCTTTTGTTTTGTTTTGGTTTGATGTGTTTTGAGAGACCACCACACTATCATTTATATATGGGAGAGCTACTGGAAATATGGGTTGAAATATGTTGGATGCTTTTATAAGATTGGGAAAAGGGATGTTTGAGTTGATTTTTAATGATACATATAGTTGCATGATTCATGAGCTTGTTTATGAGTAACAGTTAGCAAATCCTTTTTGAAGAGCTATAACTTATTCATGTTTTGGTGCTGATTGTTATTTTACTTGGTTTAACATGGATTAGTTAGTTCTATGGACACTCATGCATGCATCTAGATGGTCAACTTTCTCCCTTTTGCTAGCCCAAATATTCCAACAAGTCAAAACTTGTTTCCAACACCTTCAACCAAAGTTATTCCAGTGAGTCCACCATATCTACCTACTAGCTATATGATATTCCGAGTATGTTCATCCGGATATTTGTGTTATTTATACCTCTGAATGAAAATGATTATGTTATTGATTGCCATGGGAAAAGTTGGTTATATAGCTCTCATGAACTTGATGCACATTTTTACTATCATTGCTATAAATAAACATGACCCATTGTGATTAAGATTATGATGCTAGTGGCTTGATAAATGTCCAAGGTTGGGAGTTAGCCCATATGTGCTGTCACATGCAAAGCTTTCAACATGCTCCATTTAGTTGATATCATGTGCTTTTGTCTATGGATGCCTATCATGGTGAAATAAGGGGGAAAAGATTTAGTTTGAATGAGTTTGTTGTAAGGACCCCTCAGATTTACCAGTCCGAGGTGCCCACGTTATGTAAACAGATCACGATCCCAATGATCAGTGCATCGCGATCACATAACCAACATGGTATACAGAGTTACATCATCTAACTTGATTAGTACAAGACTTACATAAATGGTGGTCACACGACCAAGTCTGCAACCATCGTCACGCAGGACGGAATTAACTACGATATAGCGGAAGCTTTCGGCTAGCGTCGGCCCTCATCACAACCGGACGCATTCCCACAGAGCAGTTGACCGGTGACACTTAGTTGGCGTAGTCGTCGGCGTACTCCTCATCTTCGGCGTAGGTCTTCTCGTTGAAAATCTGGACATTGAAATATCCAGGGACACAGCCATGAGTACAATTACGTACTCGCAAGACCACCACCAGGCTTAAGTTTTCATGGTAATGCAATAAAAGCGTTTTCGAACACTGGGATAGCTTCTATATATGACTATAGGGCTTAATTTTCGCAAACAATGCTTTTAGACCTAGAGAATACAACATCTCTATATCTTTGTTAAAAAGGCATTAGGAGATATAATTCTCCTAGTAGAAATGGTAGAAACCGTTCCCACTTTTGAAAACACTTTTGTGAAACTTTTTCAGAAACACTAGGATAGGGATGCCCCTTTTTCCTTTCCGGGTTCCGGCTGGTTGACTCCCCGAGACCAACCATCATCTCCCAAATTCCGTACCTCCCAGGTACCTCCTTGATGTCTCCTTTCTCCTTTGCCGAAAACAGTTTCTTTTAAAACATAAAATGCCCATACGCCTAGATCGGTGGCCTTTCCAACCGTCCATGACCGAGGACTCGGCTATTCGAATAGATTTACACTCTGCAGAGGTGGTACACTTTCACCACAAGATTCGGATGGTCTGCCGTGGATCAACCACGGACTGTACAGAGACAGCATGCACACATCAGACGGCCGATCCTAACTTCCACTATGTCAGTGCTAGTATAAGAATATCCTCTTCGAGCGGGTTTGTTCCCCCCGGCACCGAGTGAGCTAGCCGTATCGATCTGGTTTCCCCTAGCCTCACACCGCCATGACAGGAGACCCACCGTTGCTTCCCGGTGGCACACGAAGTCCACACTTTGTATGCCCATTCCCTTGCAGCATTCGGTTCCGGGGACTCTAACCCCTTCTAGCCAATTGAGGAGTATTCGAATTCTAACACCAACAAGCTTCCGCTAAGCCCCGTGCCCATTTTGAGGTAATGTGGTTATACGGGTTAATTGTTCGGGCGGCCGCTAGGGCAGTACTTTGTTTTTCAAAACATCTCCACCTCCGACTGCTCCCAGCAGCTCGGGTTTTCCCAAACTCTCCGAATGCTCCCAGCACTTCGGGTTTTCAAAAACTCTCCGAATGCTCCCAGCACTTCGGGTTTTCATAAACACCTCCATTTGCTCCCAGCAACATGGGTTTTGTGAAATACTTTCTCGCCGATCGCTCCCAGCGACTCGGGTCTTTCCTCGGAAAACATTTTACCAAAGACCAGGATCCCATCCTATAGTTTTGTGATAAGGATATAAGGATATACTACTAGGAAATATAATTTTCTTGATAGCGCCTTCAGTAGAAGGCTTCTCAAGTGAACACTTAATTTTATAACACCTATTATATTCTAGTAGATAGCTTTGGCCAAACAATATTTTATAAAAAATAGTTTTGGGTGGCAAAGTGCCACAGAAGAAATAAAACATGCATTATTTTGTTTTGAAAACAAAACATGCTTTAATGAAATAATAGGATTTCAGTAGGGTATGGTGAGGTGGCTTGCCTTGCTTAGCAAAGTGTCCCTGATCTGGTTCTGCTTCGTAGACCTGTTCAGTTTCCACGTACTGTTCCTCCTCTTGCGGACCTAATGTACCGGAAAAATAAACGGAACTACCGTCACTCTTAAGAAGCGGGTGACAACAATCTAAAGTAAATAAACAAAACAGCAAGTATTGCACAAAACACTAAGCTAGCTAACAAGAGCAAGCGATTCACTTCGTTATACAATCACAACCAGAAGGTCCATAAATCTAAGACAAACAACAAGCACCCCTAAGAAGGTGCACACAACAACCCTAATAGTTAAATTCTAAAGCAAAACTCCACTTAGGGTGGTTAGGTCTCTTAACAAGGGCTGTTACCGTAGTTTAGGAAATACTTCAGACCAAAGTATCTCTTTAGTTTCCAGGAAATACTTCAGACAAAAGTTAAGTTACTAATTATTTTCTATTATTAAATTTTTCCACCAAGTTAAGATAGGGATATTAACAAACTACTCATGCTAGTATTAAACTTAAGGACTACCAAGTTCAACTTAATAAGGCAAACATAATAAACCACGCAACCAGGTTTGGCAACTAAAATACCACTTATTATTTATTTACAAAATAAGGTTAAGGTGATAATTAGACAACCTTTTTGAATCACTTTCAAAAAGTAAAACTAAACATCACTAATAAACTTAAAACAAGCAGTAACTAAGAAGAGCTTTATTAGAGAAGTTTACTTTATTCCAATAATCACGTAATTAAGCACCCAAGCAAGATTAATTTATTTTATTTCCTTAGGCACTAATCGCATTTCACAAGTAACTTCATTTTGTTTTTACTTAAGCACTAACAGTACTAACATATTAAGAACAATATTAAGTAGTGATCTACAACACCTTAATATTCCACAAACAACAAAAGAAACAATTTCATAAAAGACCCAATATTTATTTTATCATTTTTAATAGGCAGAAAACACCATTTTTAGAGTTTATTAAGTCCAGGGTGTTCTGTTCAGCCAAATTTTATGAAAAGCTAGATCTAGGTTCTTTATATGAATTAGAAACTACTGCAATTGGATTTAGTCCAAAATCTTATTCACAGAAATTTAATTAAATGCTAGAAAACCCTACTGGTCCAAACTTCAAACACATGCCAATTTAAAACTAAGCATCACCAACACCAGAGGTTAATTTCTACTGAAAGCTTAACTCATAAGCATTTCAAAACAATTGGATTCATCAAATTTGGATTCATAAAACTCAAGATAAAATTAGATCTTTGATTCAGACCAGTGGCAGTGCAGTAATTTTCATGCGCGCAAAAATTAATGTTTTTCAGATCTGCAAGTTGGATGTGGTTCTAAACTCATTCCTTTACCACTGTGATTTTTAGTTTGCACAAAATCCAAGTTTAGCTATTTCAAATTGATTTAAACTAGCAGCACGGAAATAGATCTACAGGAAAAAGAATAAACTGCGTAAAAAAATGTTTCCGGGCCGCTCCTGGGCCAGATCTGGCCGATGCCAGCCCAGATCTGGGCCTGCGCAAGCCGAAATCGGCCCAACTCGGCCTCCCTGCGCGCGCCGCGCGGAAAACGGTCAACGCCCGCGCGCGTTCAAACGTGGCCGTCGATCTCCAGATCGACGGCTCTCGGCCATCGTCTCCAGCTCGACGGCGCTCGAGCGAGCCAGAGGAAGAGGGGAAGTGCGCGGCCGCGGTGTGCTCACCTAGGGGCTCTGCATGCGACTGGGGAGGGCTGCGGACGGCGGAGGGGGTCGAGGGAGAGGGTTCGGCGAAGACGGCGTCACCGGAGATGGCCGGACTCCATGGCGACGACGGCGGCGTGTTCCACGGTCGAGGACGGGCGCGAGCTCCACAGGATGCCTCTGGACAAAAAGAAGGGTGGGGGAGTTAGCTCTAGGTGAGAGGAGTCCAGGGGGCCAACAATGGCGAGGAATGGGCGAGGGAAACGTCGGCTACGGCGGTTCTCTTCCGACGGCGGCCGGCGGTTTCTCGCGTGATCTCGAGCAGCAGAGGGCACGGGCTTGCGAGGGGTTGCAAGGGTGGAGTGAGGTGGGTGTGTGCGTGCTGTGAGCGTGGAATGGAGGGCAGGGGAGGTCGGGGTCGGGTTTTAGGCCGTTTCCCCGATCTAGGGCTCTCCACGGGCACGGGCGGCTGGGGGAGTGGTCATGCCAGCTCCCATTGGCTTGGGTGGGCGGTGCAGGTGTGGGCAGGGGAGTTTTGGTCGGGAGGCGTGGCCTGGCCAGTGAGAGGAGAGGGGGTGGAGCTCCATTGGGCCACGGTGGAGAAGGGAGAGAAGTGAGTGGAGAAGAGGGGTGATGGGGGGGCTGGCAAGTGGGCCAGGGGTGATGTGGCTGGCCCCTCTAGGCAGAGAGAGGGAGAGGTGAGCCGTTGGAGGGGTGTGGGCAGGGTTAGCTAGGGTTTAGGATTTTTTAGACTAACACAAATTCGAGTTACTAATTTTAAACCCACAAGACAAAACGTGGTCAACACATGGGCTAACCAAAAACATGAGTGTGGTGAACTAAGTGAGGTGAAGCAAAAAGTTCCAAGCCTAAAAGCATGAAGAAAGAATTTTGAAAACGAAGAAATTTGAGAAAAGTGACCAAATGGTCACTGTTTTGAGTAGCCCTATACACCAAGATGGTTTTATGCTCAAACAAGTTTTAAAAGTGTCAAACATTGCATAACCTAAAAGTAGAAAGTTCAAGGAGCAAGATGGTCGAGGTGCATTTCAAAATCCACACCAGAGATGCTTAATCTAGGGCTCTAGATTAGCTATGTTTTAACAGGCAAGAAGATCAAAGTCACTAGAATTTTAACTAAAAGAATTTTGTAAAAGTAGTACTAATAGGCTTCAAGCAAAACTAAGGGCTAAGGAAAACAACTAAAACAACTAAGCAAGGGTTGACTAAAATCAAACAAAAGTTTTTACCATTTTGGAAAATTCTAGATTAACACCACAATTCTAGAAGGGGTAATACATTCCACTCAAGCAAGACCAGCAAAGCAAACATTTAGATACTAAATCAAAACATGTGTATCAAAAGATGCTACCATAAATCACCACATGAACACTCATTAAATAACACTCTCAAGTCAAGCAATTCAAACACAAACAATTATCAATCACCAACATCCTAAACCCTTAGTATAAATAAGTGATATAGGGATCACACATAATCATGACAAGGTGGTGTTTAAAGTATCTCAACTCATAACTTCATAGTTTTCAAAAGGTTTGATAAATAGAAAATATAGGAGTAGTATATCTCCCACTTGTTTCATTTTCAAAGATGTTGAAAAGAAGAGTTTGAAAATAAGGGTTGTTGATACTTACAAAATTACATAGTTGGATTTTTGGTAGGAGATATTATATACATCTCCATAGTTTTGGAAACACTTAAATTTTTGGAATACTTTTACTTTTCTCAAATAGTAGGTTTTTGGATTGTTGCTAAAATCAAGACATCTTTGAAAAGAGGTTGGCCAAAATAAGATTGGAGAAGATGTATGAATAATACTTGTCATGACATGATCACCAAAATTTAAATGATATGCTAAATTAGTTGAGTTCAGAGGTTAGTGTTTTCAGTGGTTGTTAACTCAATCAACAAAGCAGACAAGGTCAAACAGAGCAATCAGAAGTGAGACACCAGCATTAATGCAGTATTTCAAAAAGTTTTTGTTGACTCTGATTTTTGACTCTATAAAAACTGTGTTTTTCTAACTTCCCAAAATTGGGGCGTTACAGATCTTCCCCCCTTAAAAGAATCTCGTCCTGAGATTCCTAAGCGGGTACTAAGAGAGTGCAAGGTTAGGGGGTTTGATGCTCCTTCGTCTTCCGAGGTTGTTGATTCTCAACTGAGGTCTCCTTGTCGATAAGGCATCGGATTTCATTTGGAAGGCTTTTGGTTTCCGCTGGAGGGGCTGTCCTGAAGGTTGATGCTGAATAGCGTTTTTGTCGAGTTGACTTCAAATACTCCAGAGTTATGGCGCAAAGGACAGTTTGTCAAAACTCCCTAATAAAACTGGCATAAGTCTTCCCCCCTTAAAAAGGGGCCTTGAAGGGTTGATGTGGATGATACAAGTTGTCGCCTTCAGGGTGTCGTTGGTCTCGGTTATCATGACGAGCTTCAGCTTGGTCGTAGCTCCTCGGTTCTCGAAGTTGATGTAGACACTTGTCCTTATATTGAAGTCTTGAGGGGTTAGCATGTAAACGCAGACCAACAATTTTTAAGCCTCACAGGGGTGTCAGGTCCGTAGACTTGACTCTCTCGGGTTTTTCCTAAAAGTCAAAGGGTGCTACAAGCTACTAAAGGCATCTAACTTGCTTAGTGTGTTGTCCACGGCAACAGTCTTCGGGCCTTTCGTCGTTCTTGGCGTCTTGTTAGATATAACGTCTTCTATTGGGCCCACCTTCGGTTTAGCTGACAAACAAAGTTGATGAAGACTTCCCTAGTTCATTGACTTCATGACACCACACACTATTCTTCAGAGGTCGGTTCCATCTTAATTAGTTTAGTTAAGATACTTATTGCTATCAGTCTTAAGTCGGACAAGTCGAGTTAATAAGTTTGGCGCATAGAAGGCACTTATGAATCTTGCTTCGGGGTTCATCTTGATGTAGACGATCTTCAGTGATGGTTGTCTTCGTTGTTGCTGACGTCGATTTCCTTCGGACTTCACGACTTGAGGGCTTCACACGAATCTTCAAAAAGTAGTGGCTCTTGCCGATCTTTGAGTCCTTCTTGTTGCCGTTTGTAGGTCTCGAGGAGGTTAGCTAGTAACAAGTCACTAGTGTTAGAGGTTACTCTAAAGTTAGATACGCTAAGGTAGTGATGGTATACTGGTAATTCGAAAAGTTAATTAAGCTAGGCAAGGCTCGTCACATCACGGGGATGGGCTTTCTCGGGGTGGTCTTCTATATCAGAAGCGGTTAAAAGCTCTCATGTGTCGAAGTTTAGATCAGAGGCAAAACATTTTTTTAGAGAGGTTCCCTAAACAAGTTTTGAAAAGCGTCACGTTGCATCGAACGCTTAAAAGGGCCAAAAAGGTATTTTGTGAAGAGGCAGAAAGTCGTTTTTAAACAAAAGGGAGGCTTGGGTCTAACATAAGCTGCCGGCGAAGAGTGCTTGTGAAACACACTAGACAAACAACATACCAATGACAAGTATACGAATCATCGTCAACCATTAGGTGCATCAGGTCTCAACAGAAGCAGCACACACGACAAGGTTCCGCACCTGGGCATAGTTTTTAACCCTAAACATAACAACAAACTAACTTGCGACTGGGAGGGGAACATGACTTCATTCAACCATCACAACTACTAGATGTGGCGCTTCTTGGAAGATTCGTTCTTGGGGAGGGACCCTTTGTTTGCCTTCAAAGCCTCGATCTCCTCGTAGGCGTCCTTGAGATTCTTCTGGGTGTTGAGAACTCGGTACTTGAGTCTTTCTCCCATTTCATCAATGGCGGCCCATGCAGCGCTCCTTGCTGACTCCATAAAGGAGGCGTACTGAGACTCTGAGTTGGTGAACATCATATATCCAGATTTGTTCTGATCATCATCTTCGTTCTTGTAGAGGTGGAGTTGCACCCACCAAAGCTCTTGTCCATTTTCCATCCAAGGAAAACCCTTGTAGACTACGGGTCCTTCAAGTTCGAAGCTCAGCATGAGGTTCTCCAGGGCCTTGGGAAACTCAGTGGTGCTTTCCAAAGTCATGGTCATCGTCGGGCCCTTCTTGAGTGATTCGATGAGGCTCGACATCTATAAATAAAGAAAACGTCTTAGGAGGAGGCGTAAAATAAAAGAATCAAGGCTAAGGTATCTCGAGGAAAGGTAGGGTTTTTAGTCCTCAGGCCCGTTCCTAGTTTGACGTCATTCCTAAGGTTCTTATGTAGGTCTAGCAAGGTACACCCAGACACGGGGCATACCGTCAACCTATGCTTCAGCAAAAGCACACAAGCAAGACACACACTTAAGCAAAAAGCATACCAGCAAAAGAGCACACATGACACTTATAGTACCAAAAGGGCACTCAACAATCGTGATAGTCGGGTAATCCAACCAAGGTCATATCCTACTTCATCCTATGGGGTTTGGTGTCACATGGATACTGAAGTCCTCATTTGATCTCCTTGGGTTCTTGCCGAAAAGTTCGCGATTGTCCGGTTTGCTGATGGAGTAACATTGTTGGGGTTGAGTCGAGGGAGCGAAGGTGATTTTTGCATTGTGATCTCGCATTCTGCACATCCGAGGTATTTGGAGGTCCTGCCTTTGCTGTCGTCGATGAGCTTGGTCTTGCAGACTGTGCATCTGAGAGCTCCTTGAGCATTGTAACTTCTTAATAAAGAGATTCATCGTCTAGGTGCTAGCTACTTAGGTCTCACTTGGGTTCCTCGTCAAGTCTAAACAAGTTTTGAATAGGGACAAGAGAGTAGAGAAAACTCTTTTGGAAATACTTGAAGTTAGAGAGCTAAGATCAAGAAATTTTTGAGAATAGGTGAGGAGTGGAAACCATACTGGGCTCTCCTTGAAGAAAATAGATTTCTGTAGAAATAAGTTTTAGCAAAATATTTCCTTCCTAAGCTAACGACCATGCTAACTAAGGTCTCCTAAGGTCAACGATGGCTCTGATACCAAGTCTGTAAGGACCCCTCAGATTTACCAGTCCGAGGTGCCCACGTTATGTAAACAGATCACGATCCCAATGATCAGTGCATCGCGATCACATAACCAACATGGTATACAGAGTTACATCATCTAACTTGATTAGTACAAGACTTACATAAATGGTGGTCACACGACCAAGTCTGCAACCATCGTCACGCAGGACGGAATTAACTACGATATAGCGGAAGCTTTCGGCTAGCGTCGGCCCTCATCACAACCGGACGCATTCCCACAGAGCAGTTGACCGGTGACACTTAGTTGGCGTAGTCGTCAGCGTACTCCTCATCTTCGGTGTAGGTCTTCTCGTTGAAAATCTGGATATTGGAATATCCAGGGACACAGCCATGAGTACAATTACGTACTCGCAAGACCACCACCAGGCTTAAGTTTTCATGGTAATGCAATAAAAGCGTTTTCGAACACTGGGATAGCTTCTATATATGACTATAGGGCTTAATTTTCGCAAACAATGCTTTTAGACCTAGAGAATACAACATCTCTATATCTTTGTTAAAAAGGCATTAGGAGATATAATTCTCCTAGTATAAATGGTAGAAACCGTTCCCACTTTTGAAAACACTTTTGTGAAACTTTTTCAGAAACACTAGGATAGGGATGCCCCTTTTTCCTTTCCGGGTTCCGGCTGGTTGACTCCCCGAGACCAACCATCATCTCCCAAATTCCGTACCTCCCAGGTACCTCCTTGATGTCTCCTTTCTCCTTTGCCGAAAACAGTTTCTTTTTAAAACATAAAATGCCCATACGCCTAGATCGGTGGCCTTTCCAACCGTCCATGACCGAGGACTCGGCTATTCGAATAGATTTACACTCTGCAGAGGTGGTACACTTTCACCACAAGATTCGGATGGTCTGTCGTGGATCAACCACGGACTGTACAGAGACAGCATGCACACATCAGACGGCCGATCCTAACTTCCACTATGTCAGTGCTAGTATAAGAATATCCTCTTCGAGCTGGTTTGTTCCCCCCGGCACCGAGTGAGCTAGCCGTATCGATCCAGTTTCCCCTAGCCTCACACCGCCATGACAGGAGACCCACCGTTGCTTCCCGGTGGCACACGAAGTCCACACTTTGTATGCCCATTCCCTTGCAGCATTCGGTTCCGGGGACTCTAACCCCTTCTAGCCAATTGAGGAGTATTCGAATTCTAACACCAACAAGCTTCCGCTAAGCCCCGTGCCCATTTTGAGGTAATGTGGTTGTACGGGTTAATTGTTCGGGCGGCCGCTAGGGCAGTACTTTGTTTTTCAAAACATCTCCACCTCCGACTGCTCCCAGCAGCTCGGGTTTTCCCAAACTCTCCGAATGCTCCCAGCACTTCGGGTTTTCAAAAACTCTCCGAATGCTCCCAGCACTTCGGGTTTTCATAAACACCTCCATTTGCTCCCAGCAACATGGGTTTTGTGAAATACTTTCTCGCCGATCGCTCCCAGCGACTCGGGTCTTTCCTCGGAAAACATTTTACCAAAGACTAGGTTCACATCCTATTGTTTTGAGATAAGGATATAAGGATATACTACTAGGAAATATAATTTTCTTGATAGCGCCTTCAGTAGAAGGCTTCTCAAGTGAAGACTTAATTTTTATGACACCTATTATATTCTAGTATATAGCTTTGGCCAAACAATATTTTGTAAAATAGTTTTTGGGTGGCAAAGTGCCACAGAAGAAATAAAACATGCATTATTTTGTTTTGAAAACAAAACATGCTTTAATGAAATAATAGGATTTCAGTAGGGTATGGTGAGGTGGCTTGCCTTGCTTAGCAAAGTGTCCCTGATCTGGTTCTGCTTCGTAGACCTTTCAGTTTCCACGTACTGTTCCTCCTCTTGCGGACCTAATGTACCGGAAAAATAAACGGAACTACCGTCACTCTAAGAAGCGGGTGACAACAATCTAAAGTAAATAAACAAAACAGCAAGTATTGCACAAAACACTAAGCTAGCTAACAAGAGCAAGCGATTCACTTCGTTATACAATCACAACCAGAAGGTCCATAAATCTAAGACAAACAACAAGCACCCCTAAAAAGGTGCACACAACAACCCTAATAGTTAAATTCTAAAGCAAAACTCCACTTAGGGTGGTTAGGTCTCTTAACAAGGGCTGTTACCGTAGTTTAGGAAATACTTCAGACCAGAGTATCTCTTTAGTTTCCAGGAAATACTTCAGACAAAAGTTAAGTTACTATTTATTTTCTATTATTAAATTTTTCCACCAAGTTAAGATAGGGATATTAACAAACTACTCATGCTAGTATTAAACTTAAGGACTACCAAGTTCAACTTAATAAGGCAAACATAATAAATCACGCAACCAGGTTTGGCAACTAAAATACCACTTATTATTTATTTACAAAATAAGGTTAAGGTGATAATTAGACAACCTTTTTGAATCACTTTCAAAAAGTAAAACTAAACATCACTAATAAACTTAAAACAAGCAGTAACTAAGAAGAGCTTTATTAGAGAAGTTTACCTTATTCCAATAATCACGTAATTAAGCACCCAAGCAAGATTAATTTATTTTATTTCCTTAGGCACTAATAGCATTTCACAAGTAACTTCATTTTGTTTTTACTTAAGCACTAACAGTACTAACATATTAAGAACAATATTAAGTAGTGATCTACAGCACCTTAATATTCCACAAACAACAAAAGAAACAATTTCATAAAAGACCCAATATTTATTTTATCATTTTTAATAGGCAGAAAACACCATTTTTAGAGTTTATTAAGTCCAGGGTGTTATGTTCAGCCAAATTTTATGAAAAGATAGATCTAGGTTCTTTATATGAATTAGAAACTACTGCTATTGGATTTAGTCCAAAATCTTATTCACAGAAATTTAATTAAATGCTAGAAAACCCTACTGGTCCAAACTTCAAACACATGCCAATTTAAAACTAAGCATCACCAACACCAGAGGTTAATTTCTACTGAAAGCTTAACTCATAAGCATTTCAAAACAATTGGATTCATCAAATTTGGATTCATAAAACTCAAGATAAAATTAGATCTTTGATTCAGACCAGTGGCGGTGCAGTAATTTTCATGCGCGCAAAAATTAATGTTTTTCAGATCTGCAAGTTGGATGTGGTTCTAAACTCATTCCTTTACCACTGTGATTTTTAGTTTGCACAAAATCCAAGTTTAGCTATTTCAAATCGATTTAAACTAGCAGCACAGAAATAGATCTACAGGAAAAAGAATAAACTGCGGAAAAAAATGTTTCTGGGCCGCTCCAGGGCCAGATCTGGCCGATGCCAGCCCAGATCTGGGCCTGCGCAAGCCGAAATCGGCCCAACTCGGCCTCCCTGCGCGCGCCGCGCGGAAAACGGTCAACGCCCGCGCGCGTTCCAACGTGGCCGTCGATCTCCAGATCGACGGCTCTCGGCCATCGTCTCCAGCTCGACGGCGCTCGAGCGAGCCAGAGGAAGAGGGGAAGTGCGCGGCCGCGGTGTGCTCACCTAGGGGCTCTGCATGCGACTGGGAGGGCTGCGGACGGCGGAGGGGGTCGAGGGAGAGGGTTGGGCGAAGACGGCGTCACCGGAGATGGCCGGACTCCATGGCGACGACGGCGGCGTGTTCCACGGTCGAGGACGGGCGCGAGCTCCACAGGATGCCTCTGGACAAAAAGAAGGGTGGGGGAGTTAGCTCTAGGTGAGAGGAGTCCAGGGGGTCAACAATGGCGAGGAATGGGCGAGGGAAACGTCGGCTACGGCGGTTCTCTTCCGACGGCGGCCGGCGGTTTCTCGCGTGATCTCGAGCAGCAGAGGGCACGGGCTTGCGAGGGTTGCAAGGGTGGAGTGAGGTGGGGTGTGTGCGTGCTGTGAGCGTGGAATGGAGGGCAGGGGAAGTCGGGGTCGGGTTTTAGGCCGTTTCCCCGATCTAGGGCTCTCCACGGGCACGGGCGGCTGGGGGAGTGGTCATGCCAGCTCCCATTGGCTTGGGTGGGCGGTGCAGGTGTGGGCAGGGGAGTTTTGGTCGGGAGGCGTGGCCTGGCCAGTGGGAGGAGAGGGGGTGGAGCTCCATTGGGCCACGGTGGAGAAGGGAGAGAAGTGAGTGGAGAAGAGGTGTGATGGGGGGGGGGGCTGGCAAGCGGGCCAGGGGTGATGTGGCTGGCCCCTCTAGGCAGAGAGAGGGAGAGGTGAGCCATTGGAGGGGTGTGGGCAGGGTTAGCTAGGGCTTAGGATTTTTTTAGACTAACACAAATTCGAGTTACTAATTTTAAACCCACAAGACAAAACGTGGTCAACACATGGGCTAACCAAAAACATGAGTGTGGTGAACTAAGTGAGGTGAAGCAAAAAGTTCCAAGCCTAAAAGCATGAAGAAAGAATTTTGAAAACGAAGAAATTTGAGAAAAGTGACCAAATGGTCACTGTTTTGAGTAGCCCTATACACCAAGATGGTTTTATGCTCAAACAAGTTTTAAAAGTGTCAAACATTGCATAACCTAAAAGTAGAAAGTTCAAGGAGCAAGATGGTCGAGGTGCATTTCAAAATCCACACCAGAGATGCTTAATCCAGGGCTCTAGATTAGCTATGTTTTAACAGGCAAGAAGATCAAAGTCACTAGAATTTTAACTAAAAGAATTTTGTAAAAGTAGTACTAATAGGCTTCAAGCAAAACTAAGGGCTAAGGAAAACAACTAAAACAACTAAGCAAGGGTTGACTAAAATCAAACAAAAGTTTTTACCATTTTGGAAAATTCTAGAATAACACCACAATTCTAAAAGGGGTAATACATTCCACTCAAGCAAGACCAGCAAAGCAAACATTTAGATACTAAATCAAAACATGTGCATCAAAAGATGCTAACATAAATCACCACATGAACACTCATTAAATAACACTCTCAAGTCAAGCAATTCAAACACAAACAATTATCAATCAACAACATCCTAAACCCTTAGTATAAATAAGTGATATAGGGATCACACATAATCATGACAAGGTGGTGTTTAAAGTATCTCAACTCATAACTTCATAGTTTTCAAAAGGTTTGATAAATAGAAAATATAGGAGTAGTATATCTCCCACTTGTTTCATTTTCAAAGATGTTGAAAAGAAGAGTTTGAAAATAAGGGTTGTTGATACTTACAAAATTACATAGTTGGATTTTTGGTAGGAGATATTATATACATCTCCATAGTTTTGGAAACACTTAAATTTTTGGAATACTTTTACTTTTCTCAAATAGTAGGTTTTTGGATTGTTGCTAAAATCAAGACATCTTTGAAAAGAGGTTGGCCAAAATAAGATTGGAGAAGATGTATGAATAATTCTTGTCATGACATGATCACCAAAATTTAAATGATATGCTAAATTAGTTGAGTTCAGAGGTTAGTGTTTTCAGTGGTTGTTAACTCAATCAACAAAGCAGACAAGGTCAAACAGAGCAATCAGAAGTGAGACACCAGCATTAATGCAGTATTTCAAAAAGTTTTTGTTGACTCTGATTTTTGACTCTATAAAAACTGTGTTTTTCTAGCTTCCCAAAATTGGGGCGTTACATTTGTATAAATGGTTAGAGAGACGCCTGGGCCGCTAATCTAAGCCATGCATTATTCATGGTGGAAATTTACTTACATGCTATGGTGAATTATCTATGACACACCTTACAATAAAAAGCTATTCCAATGGTAAATAAAAAGGGTGTTGAGGTGGTTCATCTTGTTTGTTTGTCTTGTCATTTTGATATGGGCTTGTTCCATATCCTGGGACAAGAGGTACCCCAGTTGACGCTCTTGATGATACTATTATTACTTACAATGATAGATAACTTGAACTTGCTTTTCCCAAGTTGAGTAACTCATGGTGTAGGTACTTGTAAAGGGGCATGAGACATCCAACCTTTACTTTGTCAAGCACACTACTCATATTTGCTCTCACATTAAACTATAATCATTCAAGATGCTATGATAGGGGAATGAGAGCTTGACACCAAGTATTACCACATTGCAATCATTAACTTAAGTAGGAGAGTTTGGAGGTTAGATGAAACTTATGCATGCTTTACCTCTACTCACTTATTCATCTTTCCAAAGTGTCCACCAAACATATTCAGATTTTCATCATCACTCTATGGACCACATGTATGCAAAAGTAAGAATGTCCATATTACTTGCTTCTATGTTACACTTTGTGAGCTATCAATGAACATCCTTGTCTTGAATACTTGATATCACTTCATAAACTATCTTGCATATTGCTACTCCTTTGAAGAATTAATCATTTGACTTTATGTAGCAATTGTAATCATCTTTGATATCCATTGTTAGTATTAAATTGCAAAGTCCATGTTAGTTTTATCACCTTCATACTCGAGGACGAGCATGGGTTAAGCTTGGGGATGTTGATGCATCTAAAATGCATACATGAACTTTACACTTTATTCACTCATATTCCAATCATATTTGCATCATATAAGGGTTATATCAATGTTTTATCATGATTTTGGAAATATCTTAATGATTTCCTATTTTTATGGAATTAACCCTGCACAGGCAGAAAACCCTAGTTTTGTATTTTAATGTTTCAGGGACCCAAACGTCGTCCAAATCACCTGCAAATTTAGGGGCGTCATTTTTTGGAAGGAAGAAGACCTGTGGGCGAAGGAAGCGATCAAACGGAGGCCCGAGGGCCAAAAGAGGGGGGCCCACGCGACCACAGTACCAGGCCACGTGGGACCCACCCATCTGGCCCTCGAGGCTCCGTTGTCGTTGATCTTTGCTCCACCGACTCCGTCTTGACCTAAAAACGCCTATAAAAAAGGTCCCCTGCCGTTTCGCGAAAGGAGGCGGCGGAGAAACACAAAACCACGAAACAGAGAGACAGAAGGCTGCCGCCGGAGAAGATCGGAGTGGGGAAACGCCGCCGGAATCGCCTCCGGAGGGCTCCACCCCCCTCCGGCGTGTTCATCATCAACATCTACAGCAAGAACTTCTCCACCATCATCACCATGATGAAGGGGGAGTAGTCCACCCCCTGGACTAGGGTTTGTGGTGGTAACTTTTGTATCTCTCCTCTCTCTTGAGCTTCACTAATTAGTACCGTATGAGCTGCCAAACATGATTACGGTCATCTATGTAATACCTTTGTGGTGAATATTGTGGTGTGAGATGATTTGTTATGCATTTACCGTTGTGTTGGAGCTTTTGTGATTTGTCATACTTTGAAGTATGATGTATGTGGGTACGGGATGGCCGATGTGACACGGCATAGGTATTGAGTGACACAGTACCGCCCAACATCCTTTATCTGGGGGTAAAAAGAAAGAGTATGATGTGGGAGTGAGAGAAACCACGCTAGCCTTACGAGGGGTGACCTAGCAACACAAATGAGTATTTCCTTCAACTATGTGTTTTAGGACATATAGCCGTCATAAAAAGCTACCATTAAAACATGACAATTGTGTGTACTTTATCTATAACATGATGATCACCGTAGATGAGAGAGAGAGAGGATTAAGTGAACCCATGAACCATGTCCATTGTTCCTATAAGAAACACACACTTGAGCTTGTCCTCTTGCTACATAGAGGATTGGGTTTTCTCTCTTTGAGAGCTTTCACTTGCTGCTACCTTTGTCTTGTCCTCTTGCAAAGAAGAGGATTGGGACACTTTTACATCCATCAAACCAACCATCTTGTTCTCTAAACTTGTTTAGTGCATAATCAACTAAAACTTGTGACACTTTAGTTGTAGGGAATAGATAACTTTTCCTTCTTGCTCCTGCGGATCGATACCTTACTTCCACATTGAGAGGTGCTACAGTGATCCCTTGCTCTTGGGGGTTATCAGCCGCTAGTCCGGTGGTAAAGTCTGTTTGACAGTTGACATAAAGACATCCACCCCGTCCTCATGAGACTGGTAAACATTGACACAAAAAGGAGTAATAATCTTTGAATAGTTTAAAGGTAGCACATGAAAATTTTACTTGGAATGGCAAGGAAATACCACATATAGGTAGTTATGGTGGACACAGATGGCATGGATTTTGGCTCAAGGTTTTGGATGCACGAGAAGCATTCCCTCTCAGTACAGAGTTTAGGCTAGCAAGGTTATTTGAAGCAAACACAAGATATCAACCGACACCGCAAGACTTATATGAAAACATATTGCAAGCATTATAAGACTCTAAACTGTCTTCCTTGTTAACCAAACCCTTTTACTAGAAAATATCTAGACCTTAGAGATACCAATCATGCAAACCAAATTTCAACGAGCTTACGGTAGTTCTTCATTAATAGGTTTTAACTACATGATACAAAAGCTTAAATATGAACTACTTGATAACTCAAAACAATTGACAAGTATCAAATTATCCAATATAGTGATCTACAAGAATATGTAAGCTTTTTCATTATACCATCTACCACATGCAACATTTTCTGTTCCAACCAAACACCAATCAATTTATTTCAACATAAACTCTCCAAATAATTATAAGTGAAGCAAGAGAGTACTTTCTTTAAAAGAACTAATAGCTCTGAATAAGAGATGCATGCAAAACAGGAGCTAAAAGCATAGCAATAGCTAGATAAGAATACTCAACAAGTATAAGTGAAGAATAGGAATATTCATATGAAAAAGCGGAGCGTGTCTCTCTCCCAATCAAGAATGCTAGGGTCCAATCAAGTTGACATAAGAAAAATAAAATACTGAAAATAAAAGCACACAGACGCTCCAAGTAAAGCACATATGATGTGAAAGAATTAAAATATAGTTTCACTAGAGATGACCTGATAAGTTGCTGATGAAGAAGGGGATGCCTTGGGCATCCCCAAGCTTAGACACTTGAGTCTTCTTGAAATATGCTGGGGTGATCCATGGGAGCATCCCCAAGCTTAAGCTCTTCACTCTTCTTGATCACATTATATCATCCTTCTCTCTTGACCCTTGAAAACTTCCGCCACACCAAACTCAGAGTAATTCTCATTAGAGGGTTAGTGCACAATCAAAATATCACATGTTCTATAAGGACACAAACATGACCGTTACTTTTAACATTAACTACTGCCACTGATGTTATGTGAAGCTCTTCACCCTAAAAAAGAATTCCACTCAACACTACTAAAAGAGGAATGCGAAAAATAAAAGACAGAATCTGTCTAAACAGAACAGTCGTAAAGACGAATTTTTTCGAGCACTTACGTTGCTCAGATCGAAAAACTTTAAACTAACGAAAGATGCGTACATATCGAGGATCACGCACAAAAATTTGCAGATTTAAATAATTTTTCTTGATTTTACAGAAGTAAAACGGTGAACAGCAGAAATCTGTTCCTGCGCAGAAATCCAAATCTAGCATCATCTTCCTATTAGAGGCTCCACTTGGCACAACAATGCGATAAAATAAAGATACAAATGAATTGTTACAGAAGTAAACAACTCCTTGACTCAAAAAGAAAAGAAAAATTGCAGAAATAAAATAATGGGTTGTCTCCCATAAGCGCTTTTCTTTAACGCCTTTTAGCTAGGCATAGTAATTTTTATGATGCTCACATAAGGATAAGAGTAAAAGAGAGCATCAAGAAGAATATATAAAACATGTTTAAATCTAACACTCTTCCTATGCATAGGAGCCTTGTAAGAAAACAAGTCAATGAAGCACAAAGTGACTAGCATAGGAAGGAAAAACAAGTGCAACTTCAAAACTTTCAACATGAAGAGAGGAGACTTAATATTATTGAGATATATGAAACCGTGCCTCTCTCTCATAATGACCAATAGGTCTTAAAGCAACCAGCATATAAAAGCAACACACGAGAAAGCTCAAAACTTTCATCATAAAGAGAGGAAATTTAAAACATGAAGATTTTATAACCATATTTTCCTCTCTCAAAATAATTTTCAGTAGCATCATGAATAGACTCAACAATATAGCTATCACATAAATCATTCTTATCATGATCCACATGCATAAAAGTATCATTACTCTCCACACAAGCATAATAAATTTCATTAGTAATAGTGGGAGTAAAACTAGCACATCCATCATTATAATCATCATAAATTGCATGCATAGTATAATTATAATAAACTTTATCCTCAATAGTAGGTGGAACTAAAATATCATAATTATTATAATCAGCATAAATGGAGGCAAAGTATCATCAAAGCAAATTTCCTCCTCCAAGCTTGGGGGACTAAAAATATCATTTTTATCAAAACCGGCTTCCCCAAGCTTAGAATTTCCATGGCATTAGCAATAATTGTGTTCAAAGAATTCATAGTAATAATATTACTACTATCATGTAAATAAAGTTCCATAGGTTTTTTAATTTTCTCTTCAAACACTTCATGTCCCAACTCAAGATAAATTTCATAAAACTCTCTCATGTTGTTTTCAGCCATAGGACTAGTTTCAAGAAGTAACCATTGATAGCAAGTAAAGAACTAGTCATAATAACTAAAACAAGAAACAAAACTAGACAACCGAAATAAACTAGATGCAGGTAACTAATTTTTTTGTGTTTTTGATAAATAAAGCAAACAAGACAAGATAAAAATAAACTAAGCAAGACAATAACAAAGTAAAGAGATTGGAAGCGTGAAACTCCCTTGCAGAAATCCTCTTGCTCCCCGGCAACGGCGCCAGAAAAAAGCTTGATTGATGACGTGGATCACACGTTCGTTGGGAGACCCCAAGAGGAAGGTATGAAGCAGTGTAGCAGCAGTTTCCCTCAGTATGAAACCAAGGTTTAATCGACAGTAGGAGCAAGAAATGACTTCTGAAGGTTGTCAGTGGCGCGCTGGTGTGGAACCTGCACACAACACAATCAAACTACTTTGCCCCAACGAAACAGTGAGGTTGTCAATCTCACCGGCTTGCTGAAAACAAAGGATTAAACGTATGGTGTGGAAAACAGTAGTAAATTGCAGAGAATGAAAAGGAACAATGTTTGCAGTTGGTTGTATTATCAGTGTAAAAGAATGGACCGGGGTCCACAGTTCACTAGTGATGTCTCTCCATAAAAGATAACTAACATGCTGGGTGAACAAATTACAGCTGGGCAATTGACAAAATATTGAGCGCATGACAATGCATATATATGACATGATGATTACTATGATATTCATGTGGGCATTACGACAAAATACATAGACCGTTATCCAACAACGTCTATGACTAATAATCCACCGCCAGGTTGTCATCCGAGTTCCCCGTTGGTATTAAGTTGCAAGCAACGGATAATTGCATTAAGTAATGTGCGTAATGTAAACAAATGCATTAGACCTAACGGCGCACTCTTAAGCTAAGCATCGGTTATTTTATCCCTAGTGGCAACAACACATCCACAATCTTAGAAGTTATTGTCACTCTCCCAGATTACCGGAGGCATGAACCCACTATCTAGCATAAATACTCACTCTTGGAGTTACAAGCATCTACTTGGCCAAAGCATCTACTAGTAACGGAAAGCATGCAAGATCATAAATAACATATAAGATAGATTGATAATCAACTTGACATAGTATTCAATATTCATCGATCCCAGCAAACACAACATGTAGCATTACAATAAGATAATCTTGATCATGATAGGCAGCTCACAAGATCTAAACATGATAGCATAAAGTGGAGAGACAACCATCAAACTACTGCCATGGACCCGTAGTCCAAGGATGAACTACTCACGCATCACTCCGGAGGCAGGCATGGTGATGTAGAGCCCTCCGGTGATGATTCCCCTCTCCGGCAGGGTGCCGGGAAGAGCTTCTGAACACTCCCGACCTAGGGTTGACAGCGGCGGCGTCTCTGGAACTTTTCGTGGATAATGGCTCGGGTATTTAGGGTTTTCGCGTCGGGAGGAATAAATAGGCGAAAGGGCGCCGCTGGAGACGCACGTGGGCCCCACACCACCCCACGGCGCGGCAGGGGGGCCCGCGCGGCCCCATGGTGTGGCTGCCTCGTGGCTCCCCTCCGTCTCTCCTTTGGACTCCGTGTACGTGTTGGAAAAATAGGAGGTTATGTCCAAGTTTCGTCCAATTCCGAGAATATTTCCAGACTAGCTTTTCTGGAATACAAAAACAGCAGAAAACAGGAACTGGCACTATGGCATCTTGTTAACAGGTTAGTCCCAGAAAATGCATAAAAATGCTATGAAGTGTATATAAAACATGTAACAATTGGCATAATATCAACATGGAACATCAGAAATTATAGATACGTTTGAGACATATCAATTGTCAACGAATCAGAAAATGGAAAGTACAATATGACCCCTGCCAACCAGACTTTTAAGAGCGGCTCCCATGAAGGACGTTATTTCTACCAGCAAGGCGGATCATCCCTCTTCTCTTTTGTTTACACATGCAGATATTTCACTGTTTGTCATTGCTTGACTGATAAATCAGGGCAAAAATGTGAAGAGAATTAAGCGGTTAAAGTTGTAATTAATTGGGACTAGGCACCCCATTTGCCAGTTCTTTTTGCAAAATTAATGGACAAGCGGATGTATATGCCGCTAGCCGGTGGTAAAGTCTGTTTGACAGTGACATAAAGACATCCACCCCGTCCTCATGAGCTTGGTAAACATTGACACAAAATAGGAGTAATAATTTTTGAATAGTTTAAAGGTAGCACATGAAAAATTTACTTGGAGTGGCAAGGAAATACCACATATAGTAGTTATGGTGGACACAGATGGCATGGATTTTGGCTCAAGGTTTTGGATGCACGAGAAGCATTCCCTCTCAGTACAGAGTTTAGGCTAGCAAGGTTATTTGAAGCAAACACAGGATATCAACCGACACAACAAGACTTATATGAAAACATATTGCAAGCATTATAAGACTCTACACTGTCTTCCTTGTTAACCAAACCTTTTACTAGAAAATATCTAGACCTTAGAGATACCAATCATGCAAACCAAATTTCAACGAGCTTTACGGTAGTTCTTCATTAATAGGTTTTAACTACATGATACAAAATCTTAAACATGAACTACTTGATAACTCAAAACAATTGACAAGTATAAATTATCCAATACAGTGATCTACAAGAATATGTAAGCTTTTTCCATTATACCATCTACCACATGCAGCATTTTCTGAACCAACACATCAACCAAGCAACCTATTTCAACATAAACTCTCCAAACAATTATAAGTGAAGCAAGAGAGTACTTTCTACAAAAGAACTAATAGCTCTGAACAAGAGATATATGAAAACCAAGAGCTAGAAGCTAAACAGTGTGAAAACTGAATACTCAATAGATATAAGTGAAGAACAAGAGTATTCTATGAAAAAGCGGAGCGTGTCTCTCTCCCAAACAAGATAGATAGGATCCGACTTGATATGATCAGAGATAAAAAATAACATACTGAAAATAAAAGCACACAGACGCTCCAAGAACAGCACATATGATGTGAAAGAATTAAAATATAGTTTCACTAGAGATGACCTGATAATTTTGATGATGAAGAAGGGGATGCCTTGGGCATCCCCAAGCTTAGACGCTTGAGTCTTCTTGAAATATGCTGGGGAGATCCATGGGAGCCTCCCCAAGCTTAAGCTCTTCACTCTTCTTCATCCTATTATATCACTCTTCCCTCTTGACCCTTGAAAACTTCCGCCACATCAAACTTCTCATAAACTTCATTAGAGGGGTTAGTACTCAAAAACTTTAATCCACTTTGGTTCTGTTGTGACACATTGCAAGAACTCAATAAAACATTAGCTACAACCCTCCACGTCTAGAGAGCCTTGCTTAAAGCCCACAAGAGACAATGCAAAAAACAGAGACAGAATCTGTCAAAACAGAACAGCCAGTAAAGATGAATTTTTCGAGGCACTTCCGTTGCTCAAATCAGAAAACTCGAAACTAATGAAAGATGCGTACATATCTGAGGATCACGCACAAAAATTTGCAGATTTAAATGATTTTCTGGTGATTTTAGAAAGTGAAACGGTGAACAGCAGAAATCTGTTCCTGCGCAGAAATCCAAATCTAGCATCATCTTATCATTAGAGACTACTCTTGGCACAACAATGCAAGAAAGTAAAGATACAAAGAGTTGCTACAGAAGTAAACAACCTTGACTCAATAAAGAAAAATTGCAGAAAAATAAAATGGGTTGCCTCCCATAAGCGCTTTTCTTTAATGCCTTTTAGCTAGGCTTGATAGTTTTAATGATGCTCACAAAAAAAAAAATGAAGCAAAAGGAGCATCAAGAAGCAAATTCGAAACACATTTAAGTCTAACCCACTTCCTATGCATAGGAATCTTGTACCAAATAAATTCATAAAGAACAAAGTGACAAGCATAGGAAGATAAAACAAGAGTAACTTCAAAACTTTCAGCATATAGAGAGGTGTTTAGTACCATGAAAATTTCTACAACCATATTTTCCTCTCTCATAATAATTTTCAGTAGCATCATGAACAAACTCAACAATATAATATCGCATAAAGCATGCTTTTCATGATCTACAAACACATAATTTTTATCAAGCTCAAAAATAATGGGATTAAAACTTTCAAACCCACTTTTAACATTTTATAACAAGATGATTGATCATTCTCAAGAGGTATGGGACTCCACCTAGATAAAGTCAAGACCTCTCCAATCCCATTTTCATTAGTAGAATACATAATATTATCAAGCAATATAGGACCATCATCTAGAGCTTTATCATAAACATTTTCTAAACAAACTTTCTCATTACCATGCATTTCGAAATTACGCACAAATAAAGGATTATCATAAGATTTATCAAAATAGCATGGATTATCATAAGTAACAGTAGCATAATCATTTCCACAAGTTTCATTCATAGGGAATACTTCAAGAGAATCCACAGGAACATAACATTCATCCTCCTTTGGTAAGCATGGAGGGCAATCAAATAGTGTAAGAGATGAAGAGTTACTCTCATTAGAAGGTAGGCATGGGTAGCTAATCCATTCTTCCTTCTTTTGTTCATCACTCTCTCCTCTTTTTCATCCAATGAGCTTTCAGCTTCAGCAGTTTCTTCTTCCACAGGTTCCTGCAAATTGTGAGTACATTCTTGTGCATGAATGAGTCTCCCTTTATAATCAATGATATAACAATTATTGCTGAAATTTTCTAGGCAATAATCAAGGATAAAAGAGACCGTTTCTTTAAGTTTATTACAAGCAACACAAGTTTCATAATTTTTAGCCATGAATGAATCTATTTCAGAAGCTCCCATAAGTAAAACAAATTGTTCTACTTCTTCAAATCCAAGATGAATATAGTTATTCCAATGATAGTTCATAATTAAAACTTCTTTACTGAAGCCACATTGAAATTTAAGATGTTTAGTATCCTGTTCAGAGCAACAATTTATATCATGGCGTTCAAGCAAAATTTCAGCAATTTGATTTAACTTTTTTAACATGCCTCTTATGATTTTACCCTCTCTTGATTCTCTATACTTTATATATGATTCTTTAGCTTTCATAAACATAGAGGTTCTAGCATGTTCTTCCATAGCAACAGTTTTTTTTAGATTTTCGGTTTTTAAATTTTTATGGATTTTGGGTATATAAGAAAAATAAAACTAAACAAAATAAACTAGACAGAAATAAACTAAACAAAAGTAAACTAAGCACAATAAAACTAGACAAAAGTAAACTAGACAAAACAAAATAAAATAAAAACAGAGAGACAGGTAGAGTGTACTCCCCAGGTGAACTTATGAGTAGAGCTATGCTCCCCGGCAACGGCGCCAGAAAATAGTCTTGATGACCCACAAGTATAGGGGATCGCAACAGTCTTCGAGGGAAGTAAAACCCAAATTTATTGATTCGACACAAGGGAGACAAAGAATACTTATAAGCCTTAACAGCGGAGTTGTCAATTCAGCTGCACCTGGAAAAGCACTAGTAACAGGGGTGATGTGAAAGCAGCAGTAATATGAGAGCAATAGTAACAGTAACACAGAAGCAATGGCACCAGAAAATAGTTGCATGCGTGGAGTTGACGGTAAAGCAATGATGATTACAGATGGACCGGGGTTCCCAGCTATCTACACTAGTGGTAACTCTCCAAGAACAAGTGTTGGGTGAACAAATTACAGTTGGGCAATTGATAGAATTGAAATAGCATTAAGACAGAACATCCAGTCTATTAATCATGTAGGCATGTTTTCCATATATAGTCATACGTGCTCGCAATGAGAAACTTGCATAACATCTTTTGTCCTACCAGCCCGTTTGCATCGGGGTCTCAAGGGAAACTACTGGTAATTAAGGTGCTCCTTTTAATAGAGCACCGGAGCAAAGCATTAGCACTTAGTGAAAACATGTGATCCTCATGTCAAAACCATCCCCTCCAGTTATCCCAGTTGCTATCACTCCGGGGCCTCGGGTTCCTGCTTGTTGGCGTGAATCACACGTTCGTTGGGAGACCCCAAGAGGAAGGTATGATGCAGTTCAGCAGCAAGTTTTCCCTCAGAAAGAAACCAAGGTTATCGAACCAGTAGGAGCAGAAACTCTTCAGAAGGTTGTTGGTGGCTCGCGCGGCGCAACACGATCACCAACGTGGAATCAGCACACAACACAATCAAACTACTTTGCCCCAACGAAACAGTGAGGTTGTCAATCTCACCGGCTTCCTGAAAACAAAGGATTAAACGTATGGTGTGGAAAATGAGTATTAAATTGCAGAGCATGAAAAAGGAACAGTTTGCAGTTTGTGGTGGTTTAATCAGTGCAAAAGAATGGACCGGGGTCCACGGTTCACTAGTGGTGTCTCTCCATAAAAGATAACTAACATGTTGGGTGAACAAATTACAACTGGGCAATTGACAAATAGTGAGCGCATGACAACGCCAGAGGAGAAGCGCACCGACACCAGCACCGACAGCTCCGACAGCTCCACCACCTCTAGGGCGCCGCCGGCTGAAGCCCCCCCTAACCCTACGCTATTTACAGGCCAGGATCCGTGGATTCCCCACCCTCCCGCCGCCGGAGCGGCCGCCGGAGGAGGAGGGATCCACGGATCGCCGGCGAGCAAGGTGGGAAAGACGGGTTCGCTCACAAATTCGCCTCTCTTGTACTGTAGATGGGAGAGGGGAACGCCAAGATCGTTCTTTTCTTGTCTGTATGTACACGGCATTTCATACGTAGCATTTTTCATACATCAACAAAAGCAAACATTATGTACGCAGTTTCAGAAGAAAAGAGGTTTGTGCGAATGCAACTTGTCAACACTTGCATTACATCTTCGCGTGAAAGCACAAAAGCTTCACCAATCCTCTTCGATATTCGTCATCTAATTCCTCTTCTTCCACACTCAGCTCTTCCGTATGTCCATCTTCTTCTTGCATTATAAAGCCTCCCAGTGTCTCATCTTCCTCGTCCTCTTCCTCCTTATCATCTTCATCCAGAGCATCCTCATTTTCTGTTTTCCCTTGGAATCTAAGTTATATATTTAGCACCGATTAACTTTTATGTTGATGATGTTTTTACTGTTCTGCATAGGATTAGCAATTATGGTAAATCATGGCGCCAAACCTGGTGAAAACGCAGCGTCGCCGCTTGTCCATTCCATCTTCACGAAGGGCGAGCGGCAAGTCTATTTTCATATGACTGTCAACCAAATGGTTTCCCTCAGAAACATGAATAACACTGTGTACACTAATGTCACCAAACATGTCCTTTTCCTTCTTCAACAAGCCCGTTGACTTCTTGCATGAAAAATCATCTTGATTGCTGTTGAGCAGAAACTTAGTAATATTCTCAGCATGAGCAAGCACAATTCAATGCAAATAACAGACGAAAATCAGTAGGCTCAAGAGATGAACTCTGAAATATCCATAATCTAAACCAACAAAGGCTAAACGGGTACATCAACAACTGAACAAGCATTTTCACAACATTTTTCAGGCATCAGCAGAAGCACACATATATACATAGTTTCAGAAGAGAAGACAATGTGAGGGTGCAACTTGTTAACACCTACATTACATCTTCACATGAAAGCACAAACGCTTTAACGCCAACGTTATCAATCATCTTCATCCTCGTCATCGAATTCCTCTTCTTCTTCCTCACTAAGCTCTTCCATAGGCTCATCTTCTTCTTGAACTATAAAACCTCCGAGTGTCTCATCTGCCTCATCCTCTTCATCTGTCGCATCCTCTTCTTCCGCAGTATCCTCAGTTTCATCTTTAGAGCTCTCCTTGCAAGGTTTTTTCACGTCTTTAGATCTTGTTACATACTTTTTTGGTCGCTTCACACTAGGGCCTCTCTGCAGGGAGTCCTTTTCATCCTCGCTCTTATCAGTCCACTCTTCATCTTCATCCTCTCCCTTTTTCTTCTTCTTGTTCACACCACCACTGCCCCTTGATTTCCGTCCCATGTTACTGACCTCATCATCATCTTCATCGTCGCTGCCCTTCCTTATTTCGTCCAAGAACCAGTTCCAATCCTTGGGCGTGCGAATCCTGCCCTTAGGGTAATTATCAAATTCATGGCCCATCGACAAAAACCCGAATTCTGCATCCAAAATTGTAATTTATCATTCAGTGACATGCAAAAGTCAAAGTGTAAAAGCAGGAAGATCTTCTGATAACATGGGAAACATCAACGGAATAATCTCTATAACTTCAGATTTCAGAGATGAACAGGCAGTCTATTTGAACAGCAGTACCTAACTCTTTTAGCTATTAACGTAGAGAACAATAACATGTATGAAGCAAACTCCGCATATATCTTTGTAAATTTCAGTGAAGACAATCAAGTCCTAATGTATAACATTGTTGTTCATGGCTTCTGGCATCACAAATGAGCATATTGTATACAGAATAGCAACCATATATAATGTATTACCATCATAGTATCATTAACCATAACCAGCACATGCTAACCTTAAGCGGGGAGACTAAAACAAGGTAATGTAGCAGTGCTAGCTACTCCAATGCAACCTGGCTTGAATGCCGTGTCATCAATCTCCCAGCCCCTAGATTGCATTATTTCTCTAAAAGGAAGAACGACCCGAGCTCACCTTGGACTGGATCGACGTTTTCCAGATCAATTTTCAGATCCTCCAGCTCCTCATCCAACTGCTCATCACCAGCCGCCACCATCTCCTCCTCCTCGGTCACCTCCATGGGATCCTCCACCGCTCGCATCTCCCTCTCCTTCTCCTTCCTCTCCCTCGTCCGCCTCTCCCGCCTCGCCACCGCGTCCATCACCGCGGCGTCCACCTCCGCCTCCCTCTGAACACCCTTCCCCCGCACCGTCCAGAACGACGGCGCCTTGAGCGACAGGGCCAGCCCGTCCCCCGCCCGGAGCTCGCCCTCCTCGCCGCGGCGGTACACCCTGTCTTCGCCGGCCGATGCGCGGACGACCACGGGGTTCCTTCCCACGACCTCGAAGGCGACCCCGCCGCCGACGAGGCGGAGCGCCACGTGGCGGCGCGAGACGGTGCGGTCGGCGGGTGGGGCCAGGTCACCGCGACCGAGGTCGGCCTCCGGGGAGTCGTTGGAGATGGAAATGGCTTGTCCGCCGCCGGCGCCTGCTTCGAGCTCCAGCTCCATCGCGCGGCTCGCGGTGAGGAACGGGGGATTTGGGTGCTGGAGAAATGGGGGACGACGACTGCGGGGAGTGGAGGGAGAGTGGAGCGGTGTGTCGACTTTTCGGGAAAGCGGTGGTAACGGTGGGCTTCTTCGTGCCCCCGGTCGTTTGGGCTTTGTGCTATGTTGGGCCGGTCATGCTGATCTGGGACCGAGAAATTTGGGCCGTGAGGCCGGGTCCAGCTGTCCATGTCCGATATTGCATGCCGCCCATTCCTGAAAATCGAACAGCCCAATTTCCACTAATAATATTTCGCCCCTAAAAAAACTAATAATATACCCAAGGAGAAAAAAAGCCAGGATTCAGTTGGTGATAAATCTGGAAAAGTAAATTTTATTTTAAAGGCATGAAAATGAGAGGGCCTTCTCACAACGACGGAGCATGGGGCAGCACTTTTCCTGACGTCTGAATTCTGATTGACGCCCTGGAAGAGACACACGAATGTATTCTTCACCACTTCTTTGTTAGGTGAAGAACTGAAGGAACGAGTTTTTTTTTTTTTTTGCGAAAGAAAGGGACGAGTTCATGCTCAATCAATCATCACCCCTTCTCGACCTGGCTGCACTGCACAGTCCAGTTGACCTCGAGATTGCCTAGCTAGCGCCTCCTACGTACGGCGCACCCCCACAACAACGAACGATCGATGAATTCTGGGAAAATTTTGTTTTTGCCACACTAGTTTTTGCCCATTTTGCTTTTGCCACTCTAAATCTTGACATTTTGCTTTTGCCCTTTTGAGGGGCAAAAACGAAAGGAAAACAACAACAGTTGGGGGGCAAAAACGAAAAGAAAACAACAACAGTTGGGGCAAAAGCAAAACAAAATTTCACCATTTTGATTTTGCTTTTGCCCCATAGAGGGCAAAACTGATGTATTACCAGGAACTGAGAGGGCAAAAGCAAAATGTCAAGATTTAGAGTGGCAAAAATAAAATGGGCAAAAACTAGTGTGGCAAAAACAAAAATTTCCCATTCTGAAGCACCCACGAGCGCAAGCAGACACTTTAAAATCATGGCGCAAGCGCAGCACGGAGCCGAAAAAAGCTTTAAACAAGCAAGGTAGGAAAAGAGGCAGGATGGAGTAAACAGACCGGCCGAATCATTATTTGCGAATGACGTGACGGCCACCACATTTTATCCAGTCAGCTCGACGCACGCTGTCGTCGTCGTCGAGGAGGAGAAACTTGCGCCTGCTGGCTGCTGCTGTCGTTGCTTCGGATGACACGTGGGGCCCCGCGGCAACCGACCACGCGGAAAGGGTTGCCCTGACGACCGGCGAGACAGCGTCGATCGCGCCTCGACGTGATGCGCATGCCGAGCGACAGCATGTAGGAGTATTTCTCTTTGAAAAAAAAGACAACAAGTTGGGCGACGTGCACCAGGCAAGAGGGCTACTACCTGCAGTATTCTGCAAGACTGCAACTCTGTGTTATGTTTGCAGTCAGTGTGGCTTAATTAATTAAACCGGTCTAAATAAATCACCATTAGCTAGCCGTGGGTGGGATGGTGCGGTACATCTACTATCGTGATTCATGCGACGTGCACCAAGAGGGCTACTACCTGTATTCTGCAAGACTGCAACTCTCTGTTATGTTTGCAATCAGTGTGGCTTAATTAAACCGGTCTAGTTAAAACACCATTAGCTGTGGGACGGCCTATCATGATCCATGCCGTCAGGCGAACAGGGCAAAATATATGTGGTATTTTCTATAGTTGGGCTTTTTTTCCAAGGAATAACAATCAGTGGAGCTAGTGACTGTGCAAGCGCTGTAACTGTCCGGGGGTTCCAACCATAAGCCGACAAGCACCACCACCAACTAACGTCTCCCGCACTGCAAAACCCCGGAGGGCCGGCGAGAAAAGGGTGACGGTGACACGCGTGAAATTCTACTACTGCTGGTAGCATTAGACAAATTGGGATTATGGTGTCGCCCTCGGCCTTGCTTGATTTCTCTGCGCCGTCCCGATCGAGTGTCACTATATCTGCTCTGCCGTGTTTACCAGGACGGACCGGCAGGCTACCACCATTTCATTTTCACTCAATACTCACCTTGCAGGCTGCTAAATCGTATAAAAACATACCACCTCTGTCGGCTATTTTTCCCTACCAAAACGCGTTTTATAATTTGGGATTGAGTGAGCTAGTAGGTGCGAAAGTCCCTTTCCCCTCTTCTCTCTCCCTCCCTCCCCCACCGCCTGAGTGCCGTGTTCGTTTTTCCGGCCCCTCTCTCCTCCTCTCCGGCGGCTCTGCCGGCCGGAGTTGTGGGAGGAGAGGATGCCCGGCCCCCTGTATCTAGTAGCCTTAGGTTTTCTTTGCCCGTGGTGGCGTTATGGTGTTATGCCGTTGAGAGCGGCTACTCCGCTGTTGCGCGGCGGTGTCCGGCGGCCTGGCTTCGTCCTCTACATCCTCTCGTGGTGGGAGCTGGTGGTGTGGATGATGCCCGGCGTGGCTCTCCTAAATAAGCGCGGGGGTGATCAGATCTGGAGCTCTCCTTCTCTCTCTGGCTACCTTGGTGGTGGATGGAGGCGTGGGAGGGGTGGATCTGTGGCCCTGGTAGCCGTCTTGGTCGGAGCAGCACGCGGCTTCGATCTCTGCCTGTCATGGTGCCCTGTCCAGGCTCTGACCTGGAGTCTCGACGGTGGCGACTGTGCTAGGCCGGCTTGTTTCAATAAGCGCGGTCTGGGAGTAGTCCTTGCGTTCAAGCGCGGCGTGAGGACTCTGCTGTGGTGCGTCTTCGGCGGGCTTCCAAGGTGGAGGCCAAAGCAGAGGACACCAGAAGTGAGCTCCTTCATCCAGTGATGTGGCCATCTTCCTGGTAGGTCTCGTTTTGCTCCGTTCTTCTTGTCCGACCGTGGTGGCAGGGGAGATGAAGGGTGGATTCTGGGGTCTGTCGGGTGGGATGCCTTGTTGCTGCTATCCCCTTGTGCTTCCTACATGGTGGCGTCGATTGCTTCCATGATCTATGGCCGATGTGGCGGCCTGTGTTCTTCCTCTGCTTTAGAGGATCTTCGGGCCCTGTCCCAGTGCTCGACGGTGCGTTGTTGCCAAGTGGTTCGTCCCCGGCAATCTCGTGCTGGCCGGAGGCAGTGGTGCTTCGCCGAAGGAGAGACGCCGAGCTTTACACTCTCGGATTTCGGCGCCTCTGGCGCCTGGAGATCGTCGGCGAACTGTGGTGGTGTTGTCTCTGCACCAGGTTGTAATTTTACTTCTTGTGCTAGGGACTAGTCTGTAAGTCCGGAGGCCTTATCTTCAAATTCCTGGTTCATTAGGGCAAGTGTTGTAAAAGGGACTCTGTGTAATTTGTACCGCCACGTGTTGATGAATATGAGCAGCTGAGGGGTCCTTGTGGCCCCACCCCTTGTACAAAAAAAAAAGTAGATGCGAAAGTCGCACATTGCTAATAGAAAAAAAAACAGTGTTGGAAATAGACTGAAAATATCAGAGAAAAGACACACACACACAATGGAATAAACATATGCAAAATATACGGAAAAAACACACTGGGAGACAAAAACACGGCAGGTGGAACCCTACTTTCCAATGTGTACTCCACGTCCTTTAATCCAGGTCCATTCCAATCTGTTGGAACTTGACAATTATCGTCCTCCATCTATGTGGTCCACATCTCAGATAAAGTTCGTATGACATTTGTGGATCAGTGTTTATGGTATACTTAGAGCATCTCCAACCACAATGGCCAAATTTGGCCCCCAAACTGTCCGCCGACACGTCCGCAGACACGACCCCAAAAACGTGCCGCTCCAGCCGTTCCCCTCAAAAAGAAACCCCCAAATCCATACAAACCCATGCAACGTCGGAGGGAGAGTTGATCAACGTAGATATATAGAACGTTGATACATAGTTCATCTGACAGCAGGTCGCCGGATTGACAAACATACTTACAAAAGTAAATTAGAGATGGGCAAATCTCACATCGGAGATTTGCCCTTGCCGGAGCCGCCGCCCTTGGACCGCTTGCGGAAGGCGAAGTACGGATCTTCGTCTTCCTCGTCGACTTGGCCGGCGAGGATCCGCACGGCGCGGGCCTGCTCCTCCGCGTGGCGGCGCGCATTGGCCGCCGCCTTCTTCTTCTTCTCTGCCTCCGCCTCCGCCTCCGCCTGCGACAGCGCGATGGCCGCCTCCAGCGCTTCTTGGTCCTTGCGGCGGCGGCGGGCGTCGCTCTCGGCGGAGGTGAAGGACTGCGCCACCAAATCGAGGGGGAGGTCCGCGTCAGCCCCGGCGACGGCAGCCGCTATGCTCAGCGACTGGCCCGCCCGCTTCGCCTGGCGGAACACTTTGCCCACCGTCTCCGGCGCCCGCGGCGGCGGCACCGGCAGAAGCCTCCACCCCTCCCCATCGGGAAGGATCCTCCATCCAGGAGGGGCTTGGACCGGAGGGAGACGACGACGCGGCGCGGCCGCAGACGCCGGAGCTGACCTGCGGCTGACGCTTGGCGGCGCCGCCGATCTACGCGCCGGAGCCGACCAGCGGCTGCATTGGCCACTGGCCGCTCCCGATCCACGCGCCGGCGTGCTCGAGTGCCCCTTTTCCTCCAGCGACCGGAGGACAGCGACGCGGTAAGCGAGGTCGTCGTCGGGGTCCTCCTCCTCCGCGCGTTGCTCGACCGCCGCCGGCGGCGCCTTGCTCTCCGCGTCCGCCGGCTCATCCCAGAAGCTGCTGTCCTCGGAGCCGCTCGACATTGCGGATTGGAGATGAGGAGGAATGGGGAATGCGGTTAGGGTTTTCTCGGGGGCTCCGATTTTATCACGCCGGCGACACGTGGACACCGCCGGTCAGTGTTCTCCGACGGTCAGCCTTCATCCGACACGCGGGCCCAACTTGTCAGCGACCTGAGGGCGGACGCGTCCGGTCGCGTCCGGGCGGCCCCAAACCCGCCCCACATTTGGGCTGGGTTTGGGGTGTGCCGGACCGCCCGGTCGTTTGGGGCCGTTATGGGGGCCGCGGTTGGGTGGCGTTTTTTGGCCCAAATCCCGCCCGGACCGTCCGCCCGGACGTATAGGGCGGGTTTGGGGCCTCCGCTTGGAGATGCTCTTACATCCAATGTTGATTAAGTTTCATGCATCAGTAGCATAGTTGCCGGTATAGCAAACTGAGACCATTTCAATACTAATACGATCCTATGATACTGATATATACTCTAAGCTACAATCCTGCAGTTCCGATACTGGCTAGCATTTCTGATACTGACGACATTGATCAAAAGCTTCATTCGTATTGTTTTGCAAAGATGCATATGCGAGATTAGATGATAATATAAATAGCTGTGAAATAAATCATTTGTTCTAGCCAACCACCCCTTCCACATCGTATTAGTGAAGGTCAAGAACGTACATGCGACGCTCAGGCGATTCGTTTTCCTCCGCCTCCCGTCGGTGCCGCCGACGATCTGCCTCGCTTTTGTGGCCTTCAGCCATGGAGGCGGGGTGGATCTCGGCCCCCGTCGGCGGGAGGGTTCCGTTCTCCTGGTTTTATGGTTAAAGTTTGGTGGGGTGACGCTCAGGTGGTTGCGGCGGCGTCTTGTCCAATAAGGTCTCCCCGGCTTCAACCCCATCTCGGCGGCGACGTCGTGAAGGTTGTGGGAGTGGTGTTGTTCTCAAGTACTTCTTTTGGCGGTGGCGTTCTCCGGATCGTCATGGAGCTTCATCGGCGGTTTATCCTTCTTCTTCGGCTCCGGGACGGATGTGGTCTTCTTGACCCGTTCGGCGACTTCCCGGCCACATCCAACAACATCAGGCCGGCTCTATGAGGAGCGGCAGCGGCGGCGCGCCGTCGACACGTTGGAGGTTAAAAACGAATGGCATCTCTAGGATCTTGTTGTAATTTCCGTTTCTCTTGAGGTGTTTTGTACTGTTCGGTGTTTCTTTTAATGCCAGGGTCCTTTTCGCAAAAAAAAAGAATAATATGATGATGCATATGAATGATAGTCCAAAAGAAATAACCATTTCCATTTTAATGTAGAAATATTAATATTATCATTATCCCACATTCTTCACAATGCATTATTATTCATTAATTTGCTCCTATGTTGTTGATGTCTTCCACAGATCTCCAGCTATCCTAGGATAATTTCGCATGTGAGACCCAGCTCACCACCTGATTACATTAATTGATTCTCTGAAGCACTAAGATAGCACTGCCGTACTATCTTTTTTTTTTTTTTTTGAGAAACACAGTACAGACGCAGACGCTCACAAACACGCACGTACAGACACCCCTATGAACGCACGCACGCAAACCCTGCCCCTATGAGCACCTCCGAGAGACTGGTCCGGCAGATCTTGAGGTTGACGAAGTCACCACGGGCGCCTCGCTGTTGACGAGCATATCACCTACCACTGAAAGCATAGCGCCGGTTAAATTCTGAAAAATCCAGGAAAATGCGATCACCCATGCCAAGTCTGGGACTTGAACCTGGGTGGGCCGGTTCCACCACAAGGAACCAAACCAGCTGAGCTAGGCTCAGTTCGTCCATGCTAATCTGCCAACAATACCTAATTCTGGTATGACTACTGGCCCCATTCCTGTACTTATCTAATTATTATTAAAACATTCACTAACATTCTTCCGAGCCAAGCAATCCTACTTGGAATTCCTGGGACAAGGACCGTATAATTTTTCTCTTTTGCTCTTTTTAGTGGCATCCTTGCCTTTGCTTGAAAAGAAACCTTGCACCAGTATATACTCCATGCAGGCATTCAGTAAAGGAGGTCGTTTTCTCAAAGGAGAAAAGTGTAGTGCACCTGCACGCAGTCATATTCCTGGCAAACCGTGTGGTTGTCGCTTGGGGAGTTTCCTTTCACTTTTCTTTTTTATTTACATGGAACTTCCAATGTTAAAGGTAAGTAAAAGGTTAGCTGATTATGTAGAATCAAAGAAAGCAAGAGGGTGGCACCGGTATGGGTGTGTCTGTTAAGGTTGTAAGTGGCAGCGGCATCCGCTGGTCCCGTTTATGCCGCTCGCTAAATTCAGCCTAAATGGCGTAGGTGGATGACCACTGAATTTATGTGGCGTATGTGGCGATGCCACGAAGCCCACGATCGCCAGCGGCAGAGCAATTCAGCTCTTCTTTTTTGACGGCCATTACCTTCGGAAGGGCG
The DNA here is from genome assembly GCA_947311845.1 of Poa pratensis. Classification (NCBI taxonomy): domain Eukaryota; kingdom Viridiplantae; phylum Streptophyta; class Magnoliopsida; order Poales; family Poaceae; genus Poa; species Poa pratensis. The sequence goes on along the minus strand of CAMZMU010000070.1, from coordinate 26,754,608 downwards.
TCGCTGCCGTCAGCCTACCAGCGGAGCGCCGTCGCTAGTCGCATCTCCCGTACGCACATCTCCGGCCGACCAGCACCACTCCTTCGCTGCCTCCTCCACGCCACCGCGCGGGCCGTCGGACTGCATCTTCTCTCAAGATCCCCAACCTCCCTTCAACAGCAGCCTCCGTCAGGATCTTCCGCGTCGATCTGGAGGCGTCGGCACCAGCTGAGCACGGAGCACGGAGCAGCAGCGGGTGCTTGCCGGCGCAGACGACGGTGGGCAAGAGTGCAGCAGGAGATCGATCTCGTCCAGGCGGAGGGGAGCAGAGCAGGATCGATCGCTACCAGCTGGAGATAGATCGATGCATCTGGATCGGGAGGCGACATGCATCGGGAGCCGGCGACGGTGGGCAGGTGGATCGATCGATCCCGGCGGAGCGGAGCAGGATCAATCGATCGCTAATTCGCTAGCCAAGAGAAGTGCTGGCTGCAAGCTTGCAACGTGCTGAATGCTATTGTCGCCAGGAGCTAGCAGAAGAGAGCGCAAGTTCAACGCGGCCATTGCGGCACCGTTTAACCGCATAAAACCGTCAGTTATGTTAAGTGGCTGCCACGAAATTCACGAAACTGCTATGTGGCCAAAGCGGTTCTGTCCACGTCGTCCAATGGACGGGCCACTTATACATCCTTAGTGTCTGTGACTACTTTGGGAGAGAGGTACGAGTTATGTAAACCCCTGGCCCCTTCGAGATATGCTTGCCCTTGCTACATCAGGTCTTAGTATGAATACTAGCCTCAGATTGGCAAATGTTTATTAGTAGGCGATCATAATTGAGTCGTTTACCTCGATTCTTGGGGATGATGGGTCTTAAATATCGTATACTGATATTCGGGGACTAATTTATATTAGTAAGTCATCATAACTGAATTATTTGCTTTGACAATTTTGTTTAGGGGTGGTGATTCTTAACATGATGTATACCGATTGCTTTTGAAATAATAGCTAGTAAAGCACACGTTTATACAACTGTCAGAGCATGTGTTTTATATCAGTTGTCTACTCAATTGCAAACATTTATCTTCACAGCTCTAGTGAACTCGGAATTTCCTAGAATTCAAAATCTCATTAAAAGCTCCACAGGGCTCTAAAACAATCACATGTATTACATGAAAATGTAGTATCTATGAAACTCCATCAAATATTTTGTTTCTCTTACCCGTTGCAAATACCTAGTGAACATCTAATTGTGTTTTTTTCTATAACTCGTTAAAACTTTAAATACGCATTTTTTGCATTTTATCTTGAAAAAAAGGCTCACTAAACCCAAGATCAAATTCGATTTTTCGATGTCTACTAGTGTATACTAAAAAAATATGTAACCGAAAAACATATTGAAACAATTTGTGCTTACGAAAACAAAGAAAGAGATCCAAGGATCACAACAACAAGTAGTTTGTCAACGAATTCCCTTAACATGCACAATTTTCATCATATCACTAGTATTTTTAATCAAAAGAAAACCAAAGAGATTAATCTTCATACAACATGGCTAGTGTTAGTTATTGACACCATTATCTTCATCTAGGTCAACTAATCCATAAGGCCACATCTCACATTAAAATGGTAGATCTATAAAGGAGCATCGTACACGTGTAGTAAAATATTTTCAAATAAAAGATTTTTATTTTCAAAAAAAATCATATCCAATGGGTTTATAAAGATTGGCATGTCTGGAAAGTTTTGGTAGGGTGGGGCAACCAAGATCTTTCATGTATTTGAGATGTTTTTAAATTTCTTCCGCTGATTTATATGCTATAATGAAGGATGCACGTATATCTAACACCTTCTGAATATGTCCGTACTTATAAACATTGTAAGTACCAAAGAAAAGGAAAAAAGGCCCGACAACATACCAACAGGATTGCAGGTGTCGATAAAGCATTGGTTGCTAGGGCTCTAGCACCCATTACCAGCCATGAGCTATAGATACCAGTGAACATATGTACCCGTGAAACAAAGCCGATAAAACAAGCATAAGGATCCACATAACATTTTTCCTTGGCGGATATGGGTGTGGTGGATGGATCCCTCTCCTTATTATACAATACTCATAAGAGAAAAATATTATCGTACACAACGGTAGATGCGCGGCAATAGATGAACAATGGGAATTGCGTACATTGTTAACATGCACGCTACACAGAAAAATCCTTGTTCAGGTAATTTTTGTGCGTGAGCTTCGATACTTAGTTCATTTACGAGTCTCTTTAACATGAATCACCTTTAATCCAAACACGCTTTTATAATACTAAGATCTTAAACAACCCAACCGAATGTTGGGATATCCTCCTCAAGTGAGCTGCGGGGAGATGGTCTTACGAAGAGATTCTAGTTCTCATTAGATAAGACCTCAATGTATCCCATATTTGATAATAGTGGAAAAAGATGGGTGGTTTTGGCCCGTGGTTTTCCCTCCAGTTGTGAGGTTTTCACTTTTTTTTGTGTGTATTTTATGTTATTATTTTTTTGCACTTTTAGTTTGAGAGAACATAATACTTCTACGACCTGCTTACTGGATCAGGTAGTACTTGTATTGTCTATGTGTTGTTTACACTCAAGACTTGTGCTAAGGTTCAGACTCAACCTAATTTTCGTATATGTCAGATGCATTTGATCCATTTTTCTTGATTGAGCAACAACAACGTAAGATGTTACACAGTGGTGCTGAAATTATATATTGGATCTACTACATATTTTATAGGCCATGTATAATTGTGCTAATTCCCCGATAATAGATGCCAGTAGCAGCTGAGAGCACATACTAACTGCACCACCTACTTACCAAATCAGCTAGTATTTGTACTACCCGTGTGATGTTCACCTAAGATTTATTTTAAAGTTTAGGCAAAACCCAATTTCTTCATATATTTGATGCATTTGATTTCTTCCGTAACTGAGCAACGACCAAATAAGTTAGTGCATAGTACAGGGAAACCTCTAACGGAGGCCGAGCTCCAGGAAGCCATTTATTTTGAAAGTTTCAAAAATCATATTTTGATTTTTTTAGATAAACTATAAAAATGAATCCTGGATGTAGACAATGATACATTCTACCAACGTGTAAAATCTTAACTCAAATTAATTCATATTCTAGACTACATAAAAATAACAAAATATAGACATATTTTGGCAGAGTTGAAATTTTGCATTGTTCACTACTTTTGAATGTCACTTTTGCGCAGCCTAAATGCAATATTTTCTAATTGAGATTTCACACGTTGATAGAATACAACACTGTCTACATTAAGGATTCATTTCAGTTTCAAAATATAAATTAAAGTTTTCAAAATAAAGGGCTCATCGGAGCTTGGGCTCCATTTGTCCGCACTCGGCGTGCTGACGTTCTACATCGATTCTTTGTATCCCAACAAACAAATACTCGCTCCGTTCCAATTTAATTGATTTGATATCCACCAAATATGGATGTATCTAGACGTGTTACATGTATAGATACATCCACATGTAATGGATAGCAAGTCAATTAAATTGGAACGGAGGGAGTACATCGATGCCAGCAGTCGGGCACTTCCTTTGTGTGTTCCATTCTCTATGGCTGCTCTCCAGCTGTCTGTCTGTTGCTTCTTCTACTCTACTCGGCTAACATCACAACGACCTCGACGCGCCATGAGTGCATCACACATGGAGCTCCTCCTTTTTTTTGAATATTACCATATATATTAAACCAGCAAAGAGTACACGATTACATCGATTACAAAAACAATACTAAAAGAGACGAGGAAATCTATGAGATCTTCAACCCCTTTCTTCTTCCATGACACAATCTTGTACTTTTCTGAAGGCAGCCGTAGAACAACGCCGAATACACCAAACCACAGACATGTGAATACCAACGAAGGTTCTCCCCTTTTAATTTTGAGCCGCAATGGCAAGGCTTTGTGCACGCACGCAGCCATTAAATTAATCAAGCAACATCGGCAAGAACACCACCACTGATATTTCAGGGACAAATAACTGAACCACTTTGTCGACGTCGTTGGGAGCCGAGAGAACGAATCACCATTGCCGAAGACGTATTAGCCGGGATAGATATTGCGAGGACAATCCTCCTCGCGGCAACCATAAGAAACAATCCAAGATTGATCTGGCGAATCAAGATCTGAAGAACCATACCTAGACAAACTTAATTTTCCAAAGCCATCATTGACGTCGGGAAGGAGATCACGCCATCGAACGAAGCGCGGAAGATCACTTATTGCAGACGAAGCCATCTCCATTGACGAAGAAGATAACAACCAAAACCAAGCTCTAACATTAAGGACCTTTGTATGGCGCTCTGCGCAGGTCCGAGGTCCCCACCCTCCTAATGCCAGAGCGGCAACTGGAGGAGGCGAGGACCCGTCAATTCTTAGACGAAGACAACGATAAAGATGCAGATGACATCGGCGGCGACGGCTAGGGTTGAAACCCTAGGCCGCCGCCTCTCTTTCTTTCTTTCTCTAAACCGAACTCAGAGCAGAAAATTTCATTGGAGTTCACACATGGAGCTCCTCCTAACAATCCTACCAACAACAACATAGTTGACATAAGCCACACGCCATTTGATTTGGCGTTATCTTTTCGTTGCTGCGAAAACGAATCGAAATGACAACACATTTTCTTCCGTTGCGATTATAATTACTTTTCGAGAGAAACAGGAACCGATGTATACAGAAATAAATGCTTCCCCCAACTGTAATTGTACTGTATTAACGCTGGCGAAGAAGCCAAGCCAAGCCAAACCGGCCTGCCCTGCTGTCGTACTCCATGGATAGAGAGGCGAGGGCTTCCCTAAATGGCGAATTAGAAGAATTAATCGGGGTTTTCTTTAATTAATCTCTCTCTCACCGCTTCTCTCTCTCTCTAGTCGCCTCCCACCTCGTTGTGTCCTCCCCCTCCTCCTCCCTTGCCGCTCCGCCCTCCAATCCCCCGCCCACACGCTGCAGGCCAGGCCAGGCCACCGCGCGACTGTCCCGACGAGGGATCGGAGGACGGCCGCCAGACTCGCCGTCTCGCCGCTCCCCGCTCCCAGGTAGGCCACGCCACGCCGCGTCACCTCCTCCTCCCCCTGCCCCACTTCGAACGGGGGCGTTATGCTAATGCTTCTATTGGGCTCGGGGTGCCGTCGTTCGTGCCCCCTTTCGCTTTCGGATTCCTCTCGGTGTTTTTAGGCGTTTCTCCTCTCTCTGGTTTTTTCCGTGCTCTTCTTCCTCACGGGTGAATTTGGTGGGCAATCCTGTCTGACGCGGAATGCGGGTGGCCGGATTTCCCACGATTTTTTTTTAAACATTTCCCCTTCGTTTCCATAGATTTATTATTTTATATCCTCGTTTGCTCGCGAGATCACGGCCTGATTGATCCCTGGCCCCCAAATCCGCAGGTCGAATTCGCGCCGACGGCGCGCGAAATCCCCTCCGCCACGCCCGAGATTTGACCGCCGAAACTCCAATGCGGGCCGCCGCCTCGTAGCCCGCCGGACCCCGCCCGCACGCCCGCCCGCCGAGATGGCCCCCCGTGCGCGGAAGCGCGACCGGCTGCGATGGAGCAAGCTCTACACCTTCTCGTGCTTCCGCCACCCGCACGCGGACGAGGGCGGCGCCGGCAGCGACCCGTCCGCCGCCAACGGCAGCCCCGTGGGGGGCCGGCTTCTCGCGCGTCGTGCACTGCAACAACTCCATCCTGCACCGCCGGAAGCCGCTCAAGTACCCCACCAACTACATCTCCACCACCAAGTACAACGTGCTCACCTTCTTCCCCAAGGCCATCTTCGAGCAGTTCCGACGGGTCGCCAACCTCTACTTCCTCCTCACCGCCATCCTCTCCCTCACCCCGGTCTGCCCCTTCTCGCCGTCAGCATGATCGCGCCGCTCGCCTTCGTCGTCGGCCTCAGCATGATCAAGGAGGCGCTCGAGGACTGGCGCAGGTTCATGCAGGACATGAAGGTCAACAACCGCAAGGTCAGCGTGCACAGCGGGGACGGCGAGTTTGGGTACCGCCACTGGGAGGACCTCTGTGTTGGCGATGTGGTCAAGGTCGAGAAGGACCAGTTCTTCCCTGCTGATCTGCTGCTCCTGTCATCGAGCTACGAGGACGGCATCTGCTACGTCGAGACCATGAACCTGGATGGTGAGACCAACCTCAAGCTCAAGAGGTCGCTGGAGGTTACCCTGCCGTTGGAAGAGGATGATACGTATAAAGACTTCCGGGGAGTGATCAGGTGTGAGGACCCAAACCCAAGCCTGTACACGTTCGTTGGTAACTTGGAATATGAGAGGCAGGTGTATTCCATCGATCCGTTTCAGATACTTCTCAGGGACTCGAAGCTCAGGAATACAGCATTTATCTATGGGGTGGTCATTTTCACTGGCCACGACAGTAAGGTGATGCAGAACTCAACCGAGTCGCCGTCAAAGAGGAGCAGGATCGAGAAGAAGATGGATTTGATCATATATATCTTGTTCACTGTCCTGGTTTTAATATCGCTCATCAGTTCCATCGGTTTCGCTGTGAGGATCAAGCTTGATCTGCCCAGATGGTGGTACTTGCAGCCTCAGAGCTCCAACAACAAATTGGATGACCCGACGCGCCCTGCCCTTTCTGGGATATTCCATCTCATTACAGCGCTCATTCTCTATGGCTATTTGATTCCCATCTCGCTATATGTCTCAATCGAATTTGTCAAGGTAGCACAAGCACATTTCATTAACCAGGACATTCATATGTTTGATGAGGAGACTGGCAATACTGCTCAGGCCCGTACGTCCAACTTGAATGAGGAGCTTGGCCAAGTTCATACTATTCTGTCCGATAAAACTGGCACTTTGACCTGCAACCAGATGGATTTCTTGAAGTGTTCAATTGCTGGGGCATCATACGGTGTGCGATCCAGTGAAGTTGAAAGGGCCGCTGCAAAGCAGATGGCATCAGGCTCTGATGACCAAGACGTTCCTGTAGAAGATGTATGGGATAATGCTGAGGATGAAATCCAGTTAGTGGAAGGAGTTACCTTCAGCGTGGGAAAGACCCAAAAGTCCTCGATAAAAGGATTCAGTTTTGAGGATGACCGTCTTATGCAGGGGAATTGGACCAAGGAACCAAATTCTTCCATGGTTCTTCTGTTCTTCCGGATACTTGCTCTTTGTCACACCGCAATTCCCGAGGTGAACGAGGCTACAGGTGCTCTAACCTATGAAGCAGAATCACCTGACGAGGGGGCTTTTCTCGTGGCAGCCAGAGAATTTGGATTTGAATTTTTCAAGAGAACACAATCGAGTGTATTCATCAGGGAGAAACACACTTCTTCTAATGGCACAACTGAAAGGTCGGGTTTGTATTTCATATTGCATTTGTCCTTAGCTTTTATATCTTTGACTCAGAGTCCTTAGTTTTAATGATCGCTTTTTACTCATTTATCTTCATCTTCGATTGGAATTTCTTAGGGAGTTCAAGATTCTCAATTTATTGGAATTCAACAGCAAAAGAAAGCGAATGACGGTGATTCTGAAGGATGAAGATGACCGCATTTTTCTTCTATGCAAGGGAGCAGATACGTAAGATTTTATGCCAAATAAATTTTCTTTCTGAGGCTTATGTTGTCTGCTGTTACATCAACATGTAGTGTTCAGATTTTTGACATCTGCTACTTTGTTAATGATAAACTAAAAAGATGAAAAATTAAGAAGTCCCACCAAAGGAGTAGCGTGTACACTTGATTTCTGACTAGGTACTGTCCACATGGGCTGTTTATACTTTAGCTGACTATCTTCTGCTGTCTGTTTGTTCAAACTGAGCAGCATTATATTTGATAGACTAGCAAAAAATGGAAGGTTGTATGAGCCAGATACAACCAAGCATCTTAATGAGTATGGTGAGGCAGGCTTGCGGACGTTAGCGCTATCATACAGAATGCTCGAGGAATCAGAATATGCTGCTTGGAATGCTGAGTTTCTTCAAGCAAAGACATCTATCGGGCCTGATAGGGAATTGCAACTCGAGCGGGTCGCAGATTTGATTGAAAGGGAACTGATCCTTGTTGGTGCAACAGCGGTAGAGGACAAATTACAACCAGGGGTAAGAATGACTGGTTGATTCTTAGTTGTTAACTTATGTTGCTGGTCCTGCTATCACACTAGTAGCTGTTTTGACTCTGTTATTTCTCATGTTTTATCAGGTTCCTCAATGCATCGATCGTTTGGCACAAGCAGGTCTCAAAATCTGGGTTCTAACGGGTGATAAGATGGAAACTGCAATTAACATAGGGTAGGCTTTTTACGAGTTATCTTAAGAATATTGTCTGTAATCCTACATACGCATTTAAGATTTAACATAATCTCGTTCTGGTTCTTGTTAAGAAATTACAGCGTGTTTCTTCTGAACAGTGTGTCCATTTCTTCTTTTCAGATATGCGTGCAGTTTACTTAGGCAAGGCATGAACGGATATCCTTGTCCACAACAGCTGGTGATCAAGTAGCCCAGGATGTACAAAAGGTATGTTTGCACAACATTTTCTCTGGAACTGTAAACGAATTTGGTCTGCATGGTAGTTCTCTTTGCTTTGTTTTCACCTTTAGAACCTGAACAGGCTGCAAAGGAGAGTCTCATGTTGCAAATCGCCAATGGTTCACAAATGGTCAAGCTAGAGAAGGATCCTGACGCAGCATTTGCTTTAGTTATTGATGGAAAAGCTCTTACATTTGCTTTGGAAGATGACATGAAGCATATGTTCCTGAATCTTGCAACAGAGTGTGCTTCTGTCATATGTTGTCGTGTGTCTCCAAGGCAAAAAGCACTGGTAACTTCATCTATCGCCAATCCACAGTCTTAGTTTTAACATAATTCAGTGCAGAGTTTGCTCATCTTTGCTTTGCAGGTGACCCGACTGGTCAAGGAAGGTATTGGAAAAACCACTTTAGCAATAGGTGATGGTGCAAATGATGTGGGCATGATTCAAGAAGCTGATATTGGTGTTGGTATAAGTGGGGTCGAGGGCATGCAGGTCTGTCTAGATTATTACATGATTCACTCAGGAATTAGTGCATTGCTAGAAGATGCATCAACAGTTTGATTATAACTGACACTGACTTATTTCCTTTGTCCAGGCCGTGATGGCAAGTGACTTTTCTATTTCCCAATTTCGGTTCCTTGAGCGACTTCTTGTTGTACATGGCCATTGGTGTTACAAGAGAATTGCCCAAATGGTGTGATTCAAAGCGCTTGAGTTATTTGTTACATTCTGTTGAATTATATTGTTTCAAATATGTGAAATGATGTTTTCTGAGGCCTCTTCTGTCGAATTGCAGATCTGCTACTTCTTTTACAAGAATATTACCTTTGGACTTACAATATTTTACTTTGAGGCATTTGCTGGATTTTCTGGGCAATCAGTTTATGATGATTGGTTTATGCTGCTTTTTAACGTTGTTCTTACCTCTCTACCTGTTATATCACTTGGAGTATTTGAGCAAGATGTTTCCGCTGAAATCTGCTTGCAGGTATGTCATAGAATATGTAACTTATTTAACCATAAGCTTCCAACCAAGTATCTGTTTACTCCCATCTGGGAGTTAAATAGTATGGCACTACTGTCACGCACCAGAATAACAACGTTATGCTATGCATGTTTAAGAAAAGTATAAACACATTGTTAATACTCGGAATTTACTATCCATATTTTTTTCATGTTCTTATAATGTTTGGGTACACTTGCACAGTGGCACATAAAACTTAATTCTTCTTCAGTATGTCTATTCATATAGTTCGGTTTAATGTGCATTTAGTTCCACTTTCTTCATTCTTTATTCAATAGAATGATTCATAGTTAGATTATCTAGTTCAAGTATTCATTCACGAGTCATCCTAATGGAAGGCACAATTCACTATGGACTTCCAAGTGAATTTATCTTTGTGTTTGCTATTGTCTAATGCTGGGTAATACCAGAATACTTATGCATCGGGCCGTTTGCACCAACAGGACTTAAGTTAATTTTATCTGGATATCCGCCAAAGCGACTATGCCCTCTTACTACACTGACATGGCATAATTTGCACTTTGCAGTTCCCAGCATTATATCAGCAAGGACCAAAGAACCTTTTCTTTGACTGGTACCGGATTTTAGGATGGATGGCGAATGGCCTCTACTCATCTCTGGCAATATTCTTTCTCAACATCTGTATATTCTATGATCAAGCAATCCGTTCTGGTGGACAGACTGCCGACATGGCTTCAGTGGGAACCACCATGTTCTCCTGCATCATCTGGACCGTAAACATCCAGATTGCTCTGACAATGAGCCATTTCACCTGGATTCAACATGTGTTTGTGTGGGGCAGCATAGGGACCTGGTATCTCTTCATTATCATGTACGGGATGGCTTTGAAGTCCCGCGACAACTACCAGATCATGTTGGAAGTTCTCGGGCCAGCTCCCTTGTACTGGGCAGCGACGCTTCTGGTGACCGCTGCTTGCAACATCCCCTACCTGATTCACATATCCTACCAGAGATCGTGCAATCCACTCGATCACCATGTGATCCAGGAGATCAAGTACCTGCGGAAAGACGTCGAAGACCAAACAATGTGGAAGAGGGAGCGGTCCAAGGCCAGACAGAGGACCAAGATTGGTTTCACGCGAGGGTGGATGCAAAGATTAAGCAGATAAAGGGGAGATTGCATAAGAAAAGCCCATCGTTAACCATCCATACTGTAGCCTAGAGTATCTCTGAGTTGTCTGATAGTCTCGTCGGCAGTAGTTGTTGCCTTACTTGCTCCTGCAAGGCAGTGGTTTTGGCTTCACCGAGCGTTAAGGTGTTTTCTTTTTTCCTTTGCCCCGCCTAATTTTTTCTTTCAATTTGTTGCCGTTCTTTTGTCTTGTCCATTTGTGTAAGAAATGTTGGGCTGTAATTGGTGTCCTTTACCCCCTGAGTAGAAGTTCCGAAGCCAGGCTTGTAAAAAGTATAGCTCCTTTCAGTTGGAGAAACAACCTACTGAGATAGCTGACAGTATATGTACATCTGCAATTTTGACTATCCTTGTGCTGCAAGTATTTGGGATTGTAATCTGAAATAATGGTAGTAGTAGCTCCTCTGTCCCTGCCCCTGAACATAGCATAGCAATCTTTATTTCTTCTATTGAGATGCAGATTGCACAGCAACGTATTCTCCTCTGATTATGTGATGCGATTTGCCTGCATTGCTGCGGGTGTCTTTTTGTTGGATACACTCTGTCCAGAACCTCAAGGGACCGGGGACATACTACCTGGTGTGGCTATGGTACATGTGTATGTCACTTGTGGAACAGAGGTAGTAGTAATTATTATTTGTACCATTCCTACAAACGGAAGTAGAGGGGCGTGGGAGGATGATGAGGGTGAAAATGCCTCTTCCTGTAAAAGACCATCTGACCCCAAATCCTCCAAGAGAGCAAGGAGGACCAAGACCATCATGACCCAAATCAAGCAATCTGATGGCATGGTAGCTGGTGGTCACACACGCTGGCGCTTATTTAGTTAAGTACTTCATCTGTCCCAAATTGTAAGACGTTTTGGTAGTCTAGGGATGGAGGTAGTATAATTTAGTTTTCAAATTTGTTTCATGTTGCCTCAGTCACAATCAAATTTGTTTCTTGTTTCATTTAGGACAACTCCAATGGGCCGACGCAAAAGGAGACAATTTTTGTCCACGTTTTGTCTGTTTAGGTCGCCAAACGGATAGGCGTCCGACCCATATCCGCCCATCCCACTGCACCCAACGGGCCGACACTTCGAGTCCGGCCAACACTTTTGTTCTCCAAATATTTCATTAATAATTGGAATTCGAAGATTACATTGGAAATTTAAAATAGACACCTAATCTAGGGCTCCTCATCGTCGTCTTCATCCGGTGGTGGCGGTGGAGTAGCCGGCTCATTGAGGGTCGGTGGGGGCGGTGGAGATCCCGGCACGTTCACGGTTCACCAACGCCTCGGCCGGAGCTGGCTGCACGGTCGGAGCCCATAGTGTTGCAAACCTAGCCCAAATTTAGGCCGAGAATGGGTCGCGACGGACAGAAAAAAGGACAATGATCCGTTTGCGTCGCCTCGTTGGGTCTTGTTTTTCAGCCGCGCAGACAGAAACAGACGCGCACGGACCAGATGCGTCAAGCATTGGAGCTGTCCTTAGTTTTCAAATTTGTTTCATGTTGCCGCTATCGCAATCAAAATTGCCCCAGTCGCAGTCAAAATTTGGTCCAAAGTGAAATCTCCTCTCGTGGTCCAAAGTGAGTAAAAGTCCCTTGGGAAATCCTAGTGTTTCTTTCACCCCAAAGATCCCACGAGTTAAGCATGGTGTGGGAGGTCAATACTTTCTTGGGGTGAAGGCTTTGAAATTGACATGTATTTCGTGTTTTCTAGGAGAACGAGACATCGATTCCCTGTGATTGAAATTTGTCTCTCATTTCCTTTGGACTTTGACAACTCTTTGGCGGTGCGTAGAATGAAATCTACTCCAGAATCGAATGTGATACCACCGCGGAAAGCCGAAAAAGCCATTGAAAAGCAAGAGCAAAGCGCCCACAGTTTGCATAGAGACTGCCCGAATCGTGGTGCACATCCGACGGTCCGAAGCAAACTCGCGTCAGCAGCACGGCCACCCACGGCACCGACTACCGAGCTAAAAATCCCCTCCGGGACACTTCGCCGCCACCTCTCCCGTCTCTCTCTCTCGCCTAGGGTTTGCTGCTCCAGCCACGAACCCTAAACCCCACTCACTCCCCTACCAGCTCCGCTCGGGTTCCCACCAGCTAAATCAGCTGCTACACTTCGCCGCCCGCTTCGATCCGGAGCTAGGATTCGTGCTCGCTGAGCTCCGGTCGGGTGGTCGGTGCCGCTCGGTGGTCGGGGCGGCGGCATGGCGGGGTACGAGGAGGAGAACCAGTACCCCATGAGAGGCTACGAGGAGGAAGAGGAGGAGGACCCGGAGGAGGTCGAAGAGGAGGTCGAGGAGGAGATCGAAGAGGAGGTCGACGAAGAGGAGGAGACGGCCGCGGCTGCCGAGGGAGCGCGAGGTGGCGGCGGAGGAGGGGAGGCCGTTGGGTACGGCGAGGCTGGCGGCGAGGAAGAAGGTGGGAGGGCCGTGACTGCCGAGCCAGCCGACGGGTCGGGGTGAGTAGTTTCACCCGCTTTTAGGGTTTGGTGTCTGTGCTCTGTCGGATGGATTGGATGAGGTATATGTAGTTAACACGTTTTGGTTGTGTCTGTGCTTCTCTACAGGAAGGTTTTCGTTGGGGGTGTAGCCTGGGAGACGACCGAAGGTAGAGGACGAGTAAATTCTTGTTGGAAGATTGTTTTTAGCAAAGGGGACGATTTAGCTGTGTTTGAATAAAATGCTGTGATTACAAACATTTGAAAAGATTACAGTAGAAGAAATGTAGTTAGGTGCATTAGAATATAGATTGACATAAAAGATACTTCTTGGTCCTCTATCGCTTAGTTTTCATATATTAAGAAGCCTATATACATTGTATTCAGCTGTAGAAGCTGAATTAGGATTACTGATGTGAGCTATTTTCTATTAATGGTTTTGTAGTGTGCACATTTATTAAGTGAAAAGAGACCAAAGCAAAAATATCTGGCTGCATCTTTCTTGTTGTTCTGTCTTGAGCCATATTGTTCTGTGATATTAACCTTTAAATTCAGCATTTCTGGCTGCTTGGCTAGCTTGCTTAGATGGAATATTTATTTTCATAAATGATACCATCATAAATAGCTACTTTATCTGGGCGCATTTTGTGTGATATCTGTGAGATCAACCATTTTGTGATCCAAAAAGGGTTGAAATTCTGAATTTTATTTTACAATGCTCACACAAACCGTGTCTACCATGCCACATAATTTCAGATCCAAATTTTATCCACACATCAAGAAACAAAAACAATAAATTCGGCTCTACATAGTAGTCAATTCAAACAAACCGTTTTTTGGGTTCTATTAATACTAATTATTATGGCCAAAACTATCCCATTTTGGAAAGCTGAAATTCTTATGTTGCATTAAGTTGGGAAAGTGTTATGGGCCTTGATCCAAAATGAAATACTTTGGGTAGGATAAATGTCTGAAGACTGGGGATAGGGCACTTGCCCTCAAGAATCTGGTGGCAGCCCAACAAATGCTGTTATTTGGGTCCAACTAATGGTTCCCATGTATCTCACTTTCAGATTTTAGTGGTTGTGCTGTTTCATTTATTTACTTGGCACATGAGTTTGATTATACGAGTAATTGTTTTATTATAGGAGTAGTTGTAATCTTGATGTCACACTGATCAATTTCAGTCTGATAAGGGGTGCTGTTCTTCTAAGTTTTGAATACTTATCCCTTCGGGATCACATATAAGACTTGTCTATTAATGATACTTTAGATCTGTTCTCAAGCTGTCTATGAATCTGTTATAAGGAATGCAACTCCTCTTTTTGTTGTTTCAAACTTATAACTGGTGGACCTTACCTGTTACCAATCGTCGGCAAAGAAGGAAGAGTGTATCTTGGCATTATTTCACTGAGAAATTAGGAATTCATTGGAGAAAATTATCGATTTAACTTTTGCCTGGTAGAGAGATACCAGTTACCAATCAACTGCAAAAGAAGGAGAGTAGAATGAGTACATTTCTTACTAAGAAACTAGGAATTCTTAAGAGAATAGTGTTAATGCTCTCAATTGTTTGCCATCAATATTGCCTAGATACCTCTGTTCTGGATATTGCTTTATTTTTCTGTGGAATCCGTTTGTTCTACTTGGCATTCTCATCCCTTATGTGTTTGTGTGCAGAAACATTGAGCATTTTCAGAAATATGAGCTGTAACTGATGCTTTCATTTGTTTGTGTGCAGAAAAATTCGCCAAGCATTTTCAGAAATATGGTGCTATAGCTGATTCTGTGATCATGAAGGACAAGCATACCAGGATGCCTCGTGGATTCGGATTTGTTACATTTTCTGATCCATCTGTGATTGACATTGTTCTGGAGGATGTACATATTATAGATGGAAGAACGGTAAGGCCTCTTGTGTTGACAGCTAGGTGAAGTTGCTCTTCGATTGTAACACCAACAATCAAAACATGCAAACCTGAATGAAGTCTGTTCTCACTCTTGTTTTTTATCTATTAAGGTTGAAGTCAAAAGGACTGTGCCTAGAGAGGAAATGTCAACAAAAGAAGGTCCTAAGACAAGAAAGATCTTTGTTGGTGGTATTCCACCATCTCTAACTGAAGGTAGGTAACAAACAAATGCATTTTTTGCGAGCATTTTTTTTAAGTTTAGAACTCCAGATGTGTTCACAAGTAATGAAGTCAAACCCAATTGAGTACTCCTAATATTTACATATGTTGAGTCTTGATCATATTTGTTTCATATGCAAAACATGCCTGACTTTGATTTTCAGGCAAGTTAAAGGAATACTTCTCCTCATATGGTGATGTCGCTGAGCATCAAATCATGGTTGACCATAGCACTGGCCGTTCACGAGGCTTTGGCTTTGTTACCTTTGAAAGTGAGGACGCTGTTGAAAGAGTTATGTCAGGTGGGAGAATGCATGAACTTGGAGGGAAACAGGTCACAATTTTTCTCTTTGTTATCATTTCCGTGATAATTATTAATTACTATCCTCACTTGCTTGCGGTTATTAGATTCATTAGCAAACATTGTTGTTGTAAATATTTAACATGTCAACATATCATTGTTAAACTGCTAGCATGTAGTCTCAGTCCCATGGGTTGTTATTTAGTATTGAGATAGTTATGTAAAAGTTACCATTATTGTGACTGATAGCTTAATAACACTTTTAGAGATGAGTGATGTATACCAATACCCTAGTTACTCAGAATGCATTAGTCATGTTAACTCTAGTATGTATTGACCTAATTCCTTGTTCTAGGATGGAAGAAACTATTGAGTATTACCTTAGTACATCTTCGCGTGATTTTTCATCTCTACTTTCAAGAGAATGTTACTTGTGCAGTGCTGTTCTTTTGGCGGAACCAAGCAATATTACATTGCTGTTAGTTACCATAAATTGTTGTTACAACTTCCCCATTTGGATTTTGCAGGTTGAAATAAAGAGGGCTGAGCCAAAGAAACCTGGTGGTGGTGATTCAAGTTCTAATGGGAGACATAGTCATGGCGGCAGTGGCCACCGTAGTTCATACCGTGGTGGAGGCGGTGGTGGTGGTGGCGGCAGTGGTGGAGGCCGTTCTGTGAGCAGCAGTGGGTATGGGTATGGAGCTGACTACCGAGCAGCTGCAGCAGCCTATTATGGTAGTGCAGGATATGGGGCTATGGTAGAGGCTATGGCGCATATGGAAGCAACCCTGCCTTTGGGTCAGGTTTTGGCTCTGGTTATGGTGGTTCTATATATGGAGCAGGTCCTTATGGTGCCTACGGGGCATATGGTGGTGCCTATGGGGGTGGCGCATACGGCGCACCTGGTGGCTATGGTGCAGGCGGGTATGGTGCCTATGGGGAGCTGGAAGCATGGGTGGTGGTAGCGCGAGTGGCCGAGGCTCGGGCAGGTACCACCCATATGGAAAGTGAGTTCACAGTGGGTTCCTAGGATCTGATAATAAACCTATACATTCCGCTCCTTTCTGCTATGAGAAGTTGGAGCACTCCATTGACCTTGTCGAATCAACGCCATTAGAACATTTTCATTCTCGCATTGGGTTGCACTGTATCAGGCAACAAGAATGTTAGATTCTAGTCGCTGAAACCTGAACCAGACATTTGCTTTTGTAGAATCTGAAGCTAAACACTGTTGTATTCACTAGCTTGTTATGAAGCCGTTAGAACTCTTGAACTTGAATTTAACGATGTAGTACTGTGTAATAGTCTCACAAAGCGCCTAACTGGTGTCTGTGCTTATTAAGAGATTTGTCTTCTAATTTAATAGCGATGTCTATTGCATTTTAATCTGCTGCTATTTGTGACCTGGATCTTTGTACTCTGCCACGATGACATTTATGAGATTTGAACACATACTTGAAAATTGGAAGTCTTTCCTAATGTTTTGCAATAAATTTTGGCCAGGACCTGGATATAGTTTTGATACAAACTCCACTATGATCGGAGATGGTGATCCACTCAGTTGATTTCTTTCGGGGATTGTTGGAGATGTATTTTGGCTAGATTATGTAGACGGAAAACTGTATCAAAGTTCAAAACGATGAAACTGAGGGCTCTTTGATTCGAAGGACTACCATAGTAGTTTTTTCCTTTGTGTGTAGTTTGATTTGTAGGATTAGAATCCTTAAAAAATTCATTGGATTTTATTACACTTTGGTTAGGGAAACTTCATCCACTCAAATCTCATGCTACATTTACTTAGTTTTTCTGTTATAATACTTGTAGGTTCTAAATCCCTGAAATTCAGGAAATGGCGCTCAAGTCCATTTTTCCTATTCCTGACTATTGATCTCGAAACAGGTTTTCACCCCGCTTTATAAATAAAGCAACATGCCAAGCAAGTCCATACACAGTTACAAGCACAAAGAACTAGAACAGTTTGCTGGGCAGCAGCACAAGTAAGCCCAAAAGCAAGAAGCAAGGGAGGGTAGGGTGTGTGTGTGGGGGGGGGGGGGGGGAGAACAAAAGGGCAGCCCCTCCGGCGCTAGCTGGAAGAAGTAGAGGAGAGCCGCCGTGCGGTCCCAAAAGTCTATCGAGCATGTCATCCAGCTGCTCCCTGTCGTGCTGCCTAGTCAGCGGATGCCACTGTTGCAAGCCAGAAATTTAAACATCGAGTCAGAAGCACGTCGAAGAAAGACCCGCTCAATCACAATCTTATTGCGAATCGTCCAAAGTGTCCAAGTCAACACGGCAAACACCAACCAGAAGAGGCGTCGCCTCCCTCCGGTACGGTTTGCCTGGAACTCTAGGAACTCGCCAAGGTCTGAGGCCTGCCAAGCAAGCCCAAGCACCTCATGGGCGAAGTTCCAGAGAAACCTAGCAGCGGGACAGGTGAACAGGATGTGGGTTCCCGTCTCAGGAATCCCACACATGGGGCAAAGGCCATCCCCCGGTCCCTGTCGCTTACGTACCTCCACCCCTGAAGGGAGGCGGTCCCTAAGAAGCTGCGAAACGAAGATTTTTATCTTTAAAGGTAGGGGGGCCTTCCACAGCGGAGAAGCCCAAACTCTAACTGGATTACTGAAGAGACTCCGATAGGCCATCTTCACGGAGAAAGTCCCAGAGGGCGCTAGGTGCCAAGACACGAGGTCTTGGCCACCTGGCAGTGCCTCCGGGAGTAAACTCTGTAACTCCGCCCAGGCTGTGGCCTCGGCAATACCAAATGTTCATCGAAACGAGATGTTCCAAATCCCATCGTGCATGGCCGAGCTCACCAGCTGCAACGGATCCGCACAAATCACAAACAAAGACGGGAATCTATGTTGTAACGGGCTTTCATCAAGCCACGGGTCCAGCCAAAAAAGGGTGCCTTCTCCATTACCAACGGAGAAGCGGGCACCCTTCCTAATCTCATGCTTGATGGTATGGATGGATCGCCAAAATTGGGATCCATCCCGGCGGTCACAAGAAAGAAGGGGGCGGCCCTGCAGGTACTTCGCTTTGATAAGCTGCAGCCATAGCCCCCCTTCCTCTCTAAGTATCCGCCAAACCCATCGAGACATGAGCACGACGTTCATCTTACGAGAAGATAAGATACCTATGCCCCCGTGTCCTTGGGGGCGCACACATCCGCCCATTTGACCATGTGGTACTTCTGGCGCCCATTGGCCGCCTACCAGAAGAAGCGCGAAAGTTCCCTGTCAAATGTGACATGCGTGCCTTCTGGGAATATGTAGACTCCCATCATGTACATAGGCAAGCTAGATAGGCAGGCATCAATCAGGACTGTTTTGCTCCTCTTGGAGGTAAACCGCCCTGCCAAGGCTCCGCCTTGGCTTTGACACGCTGGGTAACCGGCTCTAGATCCTTAATAAGGATCCTAGAATCACTAATAGGCATCCCAAGGTAAGTAACAGGGAAGGCGGACAACTTGCAATTTAGTTTGTCCGCTATCCTCTGTTGCTCCTCAAGGGAGTACCCCATGATCATGACTTCGCTCTTGTCGAAGTTAATCTTGAGGCCTGACATGGCCTCAAAGCAGAGGAGAAAGAACTTGAGATTAACAATGTCAAGATCCAACCCCTCCACCATGATCATGGTGTCATCCGCATACTGGAGGTGGGAGACCCCACCTCCAGGAATAAGGTGCCCAACCACACCAGAAATGTGGCCGGCCATCTTGGCTTTGTCCAAGATAGCCGCTAGGGCGTCAACGGCAAGGTCAAAGAGAAGGGGGGATATCGGATCCCCTTGTCTCACCCCGCACGATGACCTAAAGTAGGCACCAATGTCCCGTTAATGTTTATCGCCGTGCTCCCAGACATGACAATCTGCATAATCCAACATATGAAGCGATCATTGAACCCACGACGCTCGAGGACCTGGTGGAGAAAAGCCCAGTCCAAACGATCATATGCCTTCTGGAAATCTAGCTTAAGGATGACACCCTTAAGATGTCTAACCTTGACTTCATGAACAATCTCATGAAGTGCCAGAACTCCGTCATGGATAAATCGTCCTTTGAGAAAGGTGAACTGATGTGGGTGTGCGAGTCGCTCCACAACTGGCGCCAAGCGTGATGCACACACTTTAGCAAGCAGTCACTGGATGACGTTGATCACTGTGATCGGTCTAAACTGTCGTATCTCTGTGGCCCCTACGACCTTGGGGATCAAGGTAATAACACCAAAGTTGAGGCGAGACATAACCAGAGTTCCAGTATAGAACTCCTGAAACATCGGCATAATCACCGCCTCAATAGTCTCCCAGAATTTCTGGAAGAAGGAGACAGGAAGGCCATCTGGACCTGGGGCCGAGTTGGCCTTCATCCCCATAATAGCCTGACGAACCTCCTCGGGGCTGAATGGGAGTGTAAGCTCCACATTCTCGTCATCCGAGACTAAGGCCCCTAAGGGCCAGAAGTCCGCGACCAATGCAACCCCATGCGGGCCCCTCCGTAAATAGCTCCTTACAGAAGGAGTATATGTGGCTGGAGAGGTCCTGGGCCTCCTCTAATAGGAGTCCATCCGCCCATAGGCACGGGATAGAGCACCTCCGACGACGTCCGTTAGCAATGGCGTGGAAATACGTCGTATTAGCATCCCCACGGAGAATCCAATTCTGACGACTGCGTTGTCGCCAAAATATCTCCTCGCCTTTATAGATCTCCATGAGGGAGGTCTCCAAGGCATACCGCTGAAGCCACTCATCAGCGGTCAGGCCTACCGAGTCAGCCGCCACGTCAAGCGTCTGAATTTGACCGAGGATGTCCGCCTTATTGTTTCGCACCTCTGCGCCTAAGTTCGCGCCCACCCACGCATAAATTGTCGCGCGACTTTAGCACATTGATGCCAAATGTCAACTGCATTATAAGCACGGAGAGGAGACGCGACCGCGGAGGCCTACTTCAGTCAAACCGCTTCCACAAAGCCCGACTGCCCAAGCAAGAACTCCTCAAAGTGGAAGCGGTTGGACCTCGGCGTGGCCCCCCTCCGGAGGATAGGAGAAGGGGGGAATGGTCCGAGCCAATCCTAGTGACCGCACGAAGCGAGCACAAAGGAAAGGCCACTTCCCATTCTACCGACACTAAAACCCGATCAAGCACACTACGGATCGGGTCGGCCTGGTTGTTGGACCACGTATAACGCACCCCAACCCGTGTAATCTCTCGTAGCGCAAGATCAGCAATCCAGTCATTGAACATGCGCATCCTATGGAGGTCCACTTTATCTGAGCTCTTGTCCTCAGGGGAGCGAATAAGGTTAAAATCACCCGCCACCACCACAGGGATGGGGCATCGCTCCACCTTCGACCTGAGCTCAGCTAAGAACTCTGCAGACCTCCGGTGATCCACGGGGCCATAGACAATAATCACCTCCCAACGAAGGTGAGACCGTCTATGGGTGAGCGACATGCTCACAAAGAACTCCCCGCGATCCATATCCTCTACCTCAAAGGTATCCAAGGAGGATACCCCCTGAGTGTCCGTCGACGGGAGCCAATGCCACAGGAACTTGTGGCGACTAAGGCTCTCCAGCTCTGAGATCGAGAAATCCTGCCGAATCGTCTCTTGCAAGCCCACAATGTCCACGTCTTCATCTCTAAGATAGTTGATTAGTTGACAACGGCGGCCCTCCTGCCCGAACCCCTCATGTTCCAAATAAATGTGAGGACATTCATTGGGAAACAGTGTCGGGGTTGGTCCCCTTAGGGGGGGACCGATCGGGCCCTACTAGAGGTCGAGGGCCGGGACGCTGCCTTAGGGGGCCTCCCGCGCTTCTTCCCAGCTTGGGAAGACGGCGCGGTAACTGCGACACCATCAGGCCTAGGAGGGGCTCCACTCCCGGACCCTTGTGCCTCCTGCACAGGTCTAGCGGGAGCCGGGGGCCCATGCCGCTCATGCTCCGCCTGAGCACGAGCTGTCGCTAGGGCCCCCTCATAGACCTCCTTAACCTTGATAGCCGCAATCTGCTCAAGGCGAGGCCCTCGCTCTCCACGGAAGATAACGTCGCAGTCCCCGCAACCTGGCTAGATGAGCCAGCGGAACTGTATCGAGAACCGAAAACCGAGAACCAAAGGGGGGAGAGGGAGGGGGAGGGGTAGGCGTAGGTTGAGACGTACCAGTCCCACGGTCGAGCGCCTCGCGACGGCCTGACGCCACCATCGCAACTGTAGGCTCCACTACCTCACCGCCAGTCCTAGCACGCGCCAAGTGCGCACTGTGGCGTCAAGTGGCAGTGGCGGGTGGGGAGGACCGGTGACGTCGAGGGCGTCCCCTGGTGCGAGCCACAGGAGTGTCGGGGAAGACCCTGACTGGTTCCAGGAGCGGGGCAGCAGGGGTACCCGGGGACCAGGTGTTCCAGACCGCGCCCGGGGAGCGCGGGGTGTCGGGGGCCATGACCTCCAACCCCACACTCGTCGAGTCCTCCATATCCTCCACCTCCGCCTGAGGTGAGTGTCGGGGGAGTGCTCTTTGGGTTAAACCCGCGGCCCATGACAGTGCGACTTACCTTATTTTGCACAGGCCAAGGCCTACGTGGGAACAAGCCCAGCGTCGTACCGTCACAAGGGGAAGAGTCTAGAAGGCACGGAGGCGAGTTAGACTCCGGGTAGGTCCTGGCTAATATATTCCTTGTGGAGAAAGTTTCCTTTGTAACCTGACGAGCCTCTGTGTATATAAAGAGGACTCGCAGGACTTAGAGGGTCAAGCCCTAAACCCTAGCTCATACGGCGAGTACCAGATCGGATCGCCTCCATTGTAACACCTCGATTATCATATCAATACCAATCTAGGGTAGGCAGGAAGTAGGTCTTTTACCTCACATTGAGGGGGCCGAACCTGGGTAAATCTGTGTTGATCTTTGTTCCTGCGATCCCAAGCTCGGAGATGCTTGACTCGCGTAATCCCACACCTACGAAGTCATCTATGACACCTGACGTGACAAACCCACGACAGTTGGCGCCCACCGTGGGGCCTGCGGTCAAAAGCGTCACGTTCCGCGCAGGATCGAAATCAGGCTTCAAGGACATCGCCATCGGCCAAGTTGAAGACATCAATGGAGTCCCCTTCATCGACGACTCAGAGTGGGGACCCGAGGCAGATCACATCGAGTTTGGATACATTGTTCCCATCGGATCAGTGAAAGTTTTCGTCGGATCCGTCAGTCGCAGACCTATAGATGCGACTCAAGGAAGCGAGTCGGGGAGAACTGCGGCCGGTCAGGGTCCGCGTGTTGGAGGAACTGCAACAAGCTACAGCAAAACTACCCATCCCCGTCCGACAAGACCTGTTTGGGGATCTCTACCAAATCAGGAAGGAGACCTCAAGATTGAAGAATTGAAGCTATCAGGACGGAACTCTATGAAGAGGCACAAAGACTCGCGGCTGAGCGCGAAAAACTCCAAGAAGAAGTCGACGACTCCGTCGCTGGCAGCCAAAGCATCAGGCGGTCCGAACCAAGACGACATCTGAGCGCAAGAAACTCCAAGAAGAAGATTGGCGACTCCGTCGTTGGCAGCAAAAGCATCAGATCAAGATGGACAGAGGAGAGATGAAACCACAGTTCCACGGCGACCCGAGAGCAACGTGCATGCCGCGATAGGAATATTGTCGAGATAGCACCGGTTGGAGACACACGAGCTGATAAGGAAGCTCGCCATGCGATCGACCTACTGCAAACCGCTGCCTTACAACAAGCAAATATGTATGGAGTCACGCCCAATGAGCCGCAAACGAGGTATCATGGGGAGGAGAAAAGTGCAGCGTCGAAGAAGTGGTCAACCAGCTAGCAGGTTTGCAGGTATCATTGGAAAAAGAAAAGAAGATAGAAGGCGAGTCACAGACGTCCGGAGCGACTCAGCCATCCCAGATTGAAACTGACTCAGATGAAGATTCAGCGCCAGTAAACTCCTATTCATTATTGAAAGGACCAGCATGTTTTGGAGAGGAAATACGGCTCACTCGTTTCCCCCCGAACTTCGGTGAGTCGCAGCGAGTCACCACCTATCACAGTGACCAAGACCCTGCCTTATGGATAGAAGATTATGAGGCAAGCATGACAGGGACTGATGTAACTCAGGAAGTGCGTGCGAAATATTTCCACTTGGCAATACAGGGAGAAGCCAGGGATTGGCTGTTAAGCTGCCATCAAAATCAATAAGCACATGGGAAGACTTGAAGGACAAGTTCATCAACAGATTCCAAACAGAAGACATGAAAAACCTTAGACAATGCGTTCAAAAGGAGGACGAATCAAGCGGTGACTGGATCAAGAGTCGCGGAGATCCTTGGCTCCGCCAAGAACTTAACAGTCTGCAATACAAGCTATGAGGAAGAACTGTAGATTTGAGCCGCTGGTGCACAATTAAGTCGCGCTGAGCACAAGATTGATAGTTTCGACCAGCTTTTGGCAACAGCTGACAAGTACGCAAAGACAGATAAGGGGACAGGCGGCTTATCACAGAACCCAACAGAGAAATTGCAAGTCGCGCAAACTGAACATCGTGCACACCAGATGAAGGAGCAAGGAAGTGATAAGGCCTTCCCTAATAACTGCAAGGGGATCTTGACGTTCCCTGCGACTTACATCGCAGGAGAGATGGCAGGCCAGCGAGTCACACAAAGGCGCAATGTCATTATTACCGGAGGTGGAAAGAAGGCGACACGCCAGATGCGGCTCGCAGTGGATCAATGCAGCACAAGAATAAATCTAGCTCTCATCAAGGGCCTGACGTTTTACCTAGAAGAACATAGGACAGTTTCATACAGTGGAAGTACAAACAACGGATGGAAGCCGGAGGAGTGGTCAGATTTCAACGCCAGAAAGGTACCATCGTTGGACAGAGCAATCGGTTATTTGGAGTCGCGCGATCACCCCCCAGAAGTAAAGATCCAGGACAGCCAGCTCTTGTGGTCACGCCTGAAGTCGCGGGATACAAGTTAAGTAAGGTCCTAATGGACGGAGGAGGAAGAGTAAACATCCTATATCAAGACACGCTCCGAAGAATGAATATACCCGAGTCGCGGCTGCGACCATCCAGGAAAGAAATTCAAGGCATAATCCCAGGAGCTGTTACGCGACCAATCGGAAAGATAACACTTGAAGTTAGCTTTGGACAGAGCGGAACTTCCGCACAGAGCTCCTAGACTTTGAGGTTGTAGCAGTCAAGAGCTCATATCATGCGATCTTTGGAAGAGAAGCCTATGTCAAATTCCGCCGCCCCTGCTACGTCTACCTACAGTTAAAGATACCAGGACCAAACGGTGTTATTACAATATATGGAGACAGGCAGAGAGCGTTAGAATGCGAGAACGCAGGCTCAGTACTCGCAGAAGAAGCTTGCATCGCCAAC
Organism: Poa pratensis; assembly: GCA_947311845.1. Taxonomy (NCBI): domain Eukaryota; kingdom Viridiplantae; phylum Streptophyta; class Magnoliopsida; order Poales; family Poaceae; genus Poa; species Poa pratensis. The sequence goes on along the minus strand of CAMZMU010000070.1, from coordinate 26,729,636 downwards.
TCCTCACACGGATATCAGTCGCAGATCGGTAATCGCAGCTCAAAACGAGTCGCGTTGGAGGTACCGCGGAGCGGCCAACAGGATGCAGCCACCGGATGGTAAATTCCCACCGAGAAGTCGCGCATCAGCAAGATAATGCCCCAGAGGTCGCTTTGATACAAAAAGAAGACAAGAAATGGCGCATGCATAGACCCAGCCTCGATCAACAACCCCAGCCAAAGAGGTTCAGTTATCGTGAGTCCTTACAAAGCAGACTCAACTCAACATAAGTCGCAGCTCAGTGCGGCTAATCTCCTAACAAACTTGCTCTCTGCTTCAACATGAACACACATCGGAGCTATCATGCTCGACCCGAGTCGCTTTTAGCGACTCAAAATTGAACCAATCAGGTGTTCAACCCACTCCGTTAGGAGTATTAATTCGCAACTAAGTGCGATGAGTATCAAGTATGCATGGCCTGCGGGGAATAGAAAACCCGCATTAAAGGGCCTGCATCATCCTGTAACACCCTGTAAAAATCGAGTGATTATGAAATAAAGCCGGCACCCTTGACATTCAAGGGCTTGTCGTTTCGCCTCAACTATCATTGAGTCGCTGAGTCTTTTGAATTTCATATATCACTGACCCTTGAGGGCTCCTTACGAGCATCGCGAGTACCAATCGCACCTCAAATTTTGCCAAACGAGTGGCAATCCTTAAGCTAGAAGCGTCTTGCATTATGCGGCCAAAGTACTGGGGTGTGGCGTCAATCGAGCTTGATTGCCTATCATGGCCGCTCTCGACCCTGAACACACATGTTCCTAGGAAATACTGAGCCGCGCGAGCGTCTACTTAATGGAATTATCATGAAAAGAACCTGCTTATAGGTCACCAAAATACTGTTTATAATACATGAATGTCTTACAGACTAACGGGCATGTCCCACATTATTTATTTTTTCTTCCGAGCTACAGGAGTGGGAATTGGCGCGGCTTGTCTCGCGGTTGCAGTCGCAGGTGCCCTAATAATCAGGGCGCGCCAGACGAGGCAGAAGGGCCACCAGATCCTGTTGATGGAGTAGTAGCCCGATGACTCAGCTCCTGTGGACTTTTCCTTTGGCACCTTGCTCCCATCAAGATTGAATTTTTCGAGATAAGTGCCCAAGTCTAATTATCAACAAATTTTGTGGCATACCCGCGCATCCCTTTCCAGATATCGAAGTATTCGCTTATTGGCAGTTCAGTATCATCCGCGCTCATCGCCGGCCGTGGCGAGCAACCTTGCCAACATCTATCTCTGGATAATATGCTCGGAGCAATGTCAAGACATGCGCGGCTCCGGTGCGAGCAGAGGATCGTTTCCAATCAGAGACATAATGCGGAGCCTTGAGCAGTTTATTTATCCAATACTCGCAAGATGTTGGGCCATCAGTCGCAGGAGAGATTACCGTCATAACTTCCTTGGTAACCTTTAAGAAGCGCTGGCTGAAGTCAGACAGATATACCAGTTGATCCTTCAAGTTGGAGCGGGACACTGGGGCCTCAGGCCCTATGTCAAGAAAGAAAAGCAAGAAACAAGTCAGACTCACGTTGGTTACCCAAAATATATATGATTAAAGGAATAAAAGACGAACCAGCAAGCTGCAGGATGGCTGATTTGACATGGAGCCAAAACCCTCAAAGGCTTTGAACAGCGAGTTATATTTTTCATCTCGCGCGGCGAGTTCCTTTGCGTGGTCTCCTTCAGACGATCAATCAATTCAGATTTAAGAGTCAGCCCTTCTCGCAAAGATCTAATGACTTCGTCTTTCTCCATGAGTCGCTGCTGCATATCTGCTTCAAGTTCTTTAAATTGCTCTTCACAGGAGTCGAGTTGACCTTTGAGAGATTTTATTTCCTGATCTGGTCCCTAATGACCTCATTATGCTGCTCCAGGGGAGACTGCATCACTTCAGGGATCTATGGAAATGCCTTTACCCTTTATTGAGCCAGAAGCATCAAGCAAGGACAGTTCAAGCTGAAAATAAACAGAGCAAAATGCATGGGTAAACTATCCAGGAACTTGGGGGCTCGAGATTTGGAGCCAGAAAAGAATCAACACCCCGTGCAATGACACAAGGTTTTGATCCTTGGGGGCTACGGTATATGTACCTGGCGACTTGAAGAAAATTGCTCAACTAGGCCGCGCAGAGCAGCATGCTTATCTCCAGCAGCAATTATGGCATCCGCAATTGACTTGGAACTATTTCCTGGAGCTGGAATTCTATCTTCAGTAGATACCCTACCAACAGCAGGAGTTGCGGATGGAGCTGCGACTGGAGTCGTGGCAGGAGCCGCATCAGCAATACCTTCCTCCAGGGATGGCCTTGGATGAGTCGCACCATCACTGTTTCCCACGTTTTCATCAGCAGCATCATCCTCGCTCATAGCTGGCTGAGAAGAAGCGGTATGAGAATTAGACTTGGTATCCTCTTCAGCATGGCCCTGCAAAATATTGATGGATTAATAAGCCGACCTAGCAGAGCCGTAACATTGAAAAGAAGGCGAACCATACCCAGAGGCGACACGGATACTCTTCATCAGGCAACCAGAGGAAGGAGAAGATAAACCTTGCAAATCTGAACCTACAGAGTATGAAAAAGTGGTGATCAGCAATTCCTTGCCAAAAATACGCAAGCACAAAAGGAAAAGGAGAAAGTCGCAAACAACTACCCGAGCTCATTGAGAAGCAGTTCTTTGCAACAGCCTCGGAAGGAAAGCGGTCTTGTCAGGATCAGCAAGTTTTAAAGATTTGGCAGTTCTTCTTTCTATCAGTAGCGCCAAGGCTTTGCGGCGTTTCTCAGGTTGCGCGGGGTCTTCTGAGCTCGCATGAAAAACGTTTTGAGGACCTGCGAGGCACCTCAGGAAGTTCCAAGAAAGGTGTATTTGGAGTCGAGGACAGAAGAGCGTCGGCCATTTGTTGCTCCTCTTCAGAAGCGCTACCTCAGGCTCGGGACAATATCTGCATAATTGTATCCTTGCCAAGGGCTGCGGCTTGCTTTGACGACTCAGCCGTGGCTTCTTGGTTCGAGTCGCGTCCTCTGAGGGAAGAACCCAGAAATAGGGGTCGATCTGAAAAGGAGCTCGGGTCAGCAATAATTAATTTTGGAGAAGGAATCTTGGAGGAAACAAGTTACAAGTAAACATTACCACAAAAGGCTTGTGCTCAGCCCAGAAGGGAGCAAGCCCGACGTTATCATACGAGTCGATATCCTCGCCCGTCACTCGGCGAATGAAATTTATCCATTCCCCTTGTCCCATCTTCAGGGCAAGTACGGTCGACATCGTTTGCATGACAAGTGAAATCCATTATAAGTCGCGAGCGGCGTAGCCAAAAAAAGTGTTGCTCCTGTATCACCTCCAGTGGTGCTCCTTCGCGATCCGTGGTACAGTGACAAAAGCGAGGCGTATACAGTGCATCGAGTCCACGAGAAAATCGTATATGAGGTTGTATTTGTTGCGGAACATGTCCGCTGTTCCCGTGCCAGCCCAAGTGTTTCTGACCGTTGGCACGTCCTGGCGCATTCATGTGCTCATGTGCCATATTGCCCAATTTGAACAGCGTTTCTTTCCCATCCACGGATGCTGCCCCCGGGGAGTCCCTTCCACACTTGCAGCCAACAGTAGATCGAGCGTACGGAATTCACAACGAGGAGAGGAGGCGATCGTGGCGGCGGCCTAGGGTTTCAACCCTAGCCGCCGCCGCCGGTGATATCTGCAGCTTCATCATCGTCGCCGGCAAAGATTCGACGGGTCCTCGCCTCCTCTAGGTGCCGTTCTGGCACTAGAAGGGGTGGGGACCTCGGAACTGCGCATGACGCTTTTTGAAGGTCCTTAATGGTAGAGTTTGGTTTTGGTCGTCATCTTCTTCGTTAATGGAGATGGTATCGTCTGCAATAAGTGATCTTTCACGCTTCGTTCGACGGCGAGATATCCTTCGCGACGTCAATGGTGCCTTTGGAAGATTAAGTCTGTCTAGGTATGGTTCTTCAGATCTTGCTTTGCCAGATCAATTTTGGATTGTTTCTCATGATTGCCGCGAGGAGGTTTGTCCTCGCAATATCTATCCCGGATACTACGTCTTCGGCAATGGTGATTCGTTCTCTCGGCTCCCAACAACGTCGACAAAGTGGTTCGGTTATTTGTCCCTGGAATATCAGTGGTGGTGCTCTTGCCGATGTTGCTTGATTAATTTAATGGCTGCGTGCGTGCACAAAGACTTGGCATTGTGGCTCAAAATTAAAAAGAAAGAACCTTCGGTGGTATTCACAGGTCTGTGGTTTGGTGGTGTTGGCGTTGTTCTACGGCTGCCTTCAAAAAAGTACAAGATTGTGTCATGGATGAAGAAAGAGCTTGAAGATCTTATAGATTTGCTAGTCTCTTTTAGTTTTGTTTTTGTAATCGATGTAATCGTGTACTCTTTGCTGGTTTAATATACGTGAAAAATTCAAAAAAAAAAAACACTGGAGGTGATACCGAGCTATGTGTAGCTCGGCCTCCGATTGGAGTTTCCGCATAATCACCGGCTTCTTTTTTTCGAGTAACCTCTCGAAGAGGGAAGGACGTTCCTGCAATTCGTATAGAAGAAAAAATTGACCCAGTTTATAAGGAAAATCGGGCCCAAAAACCGTACAAATGCCCTGTTTATGAGGAAAACAGGGCCAAAAAACCGCACAGACGAGGGGATCGTCGTCCACACGACGCTAGTCCACCGAACGCCACAAAACACGCCACCAACCCCGGGGCTGCCACCCCGACTTACACCACTCGGCACCAAAGCCGCACACGAGCCACAACGCCGCACGACCCAGCCGTCTCGTAGCCCTTGCTACCCTCGCTAAAGACGACCGCCCGCAGACCTCAACGTCGCGCCAAATCCGGATCCGCCGCCCCGGCGTAGCAACCAGATCAAACTCCGCATTGCCCGGAGCCGAACCAGCCGAGTCAACACACTTGCTGCCCTCGCAGCACCAGGTTGCCACCCATAACCTCGCTAGGAGAAGGCCCTGCCCCATAGGACCGTCGCTGTAGAGGGGACCGAGGCCGCCGCTTCGACGTACCACCACCGTCCGGGTCGCCACCCCGACATACGCCTCCCCGACCACAGAACCATCCCGCCCAACCGCTGCGAAACCGACGCACTGTGAGGGCCAAGAGCTCCAAGGCGACGCCTCTAACAAGGAAGTGACGCATCCGTCACCATCGCCCGCTCCGGGGAGCTTAGGTTTTCACCCGGAGATCTTGAACCGCTCTCGTCGGTCAGCATCAGAGCTCCACGATGACGCAAACAAGAAGGGGAACGACGCCCGTAGGCGCCGCCATCATCGGCAGCGACCGGAATCGATGCAAGGCTTTCGCCGGGAACTTGATCTGCCCGCAAAGCGCCGGAGCAGCAAGACGAGCACTGGGACGTTGTGGCTCCGCCGTCGCACGCCGGAACCAAACCGTGGCGCCTCCTGCCACGTTGGCCGCCGCCGCACCGTCTTCCATAACCTGGGGCCGCCGCCCCAGCTTGCCCGCAGACGCACCAGCCGCCACGAACCGGCCTCCTGGCGCCGACAGCAGCACGAACCGACGAGGCCCGTGCGGCCCCGAAGGGGCCCAGATCGGGCCCGCCAGGCGGCCGTCTGCGCCCAGCACCTCGCCATGGCCGGCTCCTCGCGTGGTCGCCTTCCGCGCCCAGCCTCGTCTGGACGCCGCCCACGCCACACCACCCCGGCCCCCCAAGCGCCCGAGGGAGGGCCGGCCTTCAACGCCGTCGTCGATCAGCATCCAGGAGCCGTCGCCGCTAGAGAGCATGCCCCCGCTGAAGCCTTTCGCCGCCCAGGCTTTGCCTGGCAGCCTCATTCGGCGGCGGCGGGATGGAGAAGGAGGGAGGAGGGGGGGTGGCGGCGGAACGTAGGGTTCTGCCCGAGCCGCCTCAGGGAGACGACGCGGGGGCGTTTTTTCCCCTCTTATTGGTTACCGGGCTTCTTTTTGCCCTTCTCCTCGGCTTGATTCCTTCCTTCAGCCCACTTGGACGTAGTGGTGGAGTTGGGAGTCGGGTTTTCTTTTTCTCGTCATCGCTCGATGCTTCGTGATCACCAAGAATGGTGGTATTTCCCACCGAGCCCTTCTTTTTGGGAACTTGAAGACCATCACGACTCTTCCATTTCTCATCATTCTCAAGCTCCACATGGGCATGATGCAAAGTGAATGCTTTCCCTTTCTTGTCCTTGATGGTTGTTCGCTTCTTGATTCTCTCTTTGAACATATTTTGGGCAATGGAGTTCTACAAATGAGAATAGATGCAATGGGTAAGAATAAAATGCAATGAGCACGGATGTTGCAATATTCAAGAATAAGATGTGAAAACTCACTCGATCCTCACTATTGGCGCCACTTGGGTTCAAGCGGTCCTCGTTCGGCAAACAAGCGGCCCACTTTTGACAATCAACGCTGATGACATTCCATCGATGATGAATCAAACCCATTTTCTGATCTATGTCACTCATGTTCCGAGCAATAAAGTACTCGCACACACGTGTCCAATATGGTTCTTTGGGTTGCTCCGCCCCCACTGCCGCATCAAGGACGACCCTCTTCCATGTCGTGCAAATCAATTTGTCCTCCGTCGTGGTGAAGTTTGCCGCTCTTCCCTTCGGCACGAAACCCCCATCTTCATTATCAAGACCATCATCATCAATTTGTGTTTGCTCATACTCTTGTGATGGAGTGTCTTGCGAGGCGGCATAGGAATGAGATCCAACATTCATAGTATTCAAGAGCTCCTCCTCATCATTGAGTCTACGATGCAAAATTCAACAATGTTGAAGAGGAACATTGAATAAAAATTAAGTAGCAAAGAATGGTCAAAATTTTACCATATAACACGTTGGACGCGGCCAGAGTGCAGGTCGGCGACGACACGAACTCTTCGGCCGGCGGAGGCATCTCAATGTCGACGGCGTCGTCATTTGGCTTGGTGTCGCAGCCCGCCTTTTGCTTCTTGTTCCCCGTGGTCGCAGCCGCCGACCCCCTCTTGTCGTCATCGCCGTCCATGGCAGTTGGGCTTCGCACGGGCGCACGGCAGATTTCGTGGATAGGGCAGGTGCCGCACACGGGCTCTCTGCCCCAAATACGAGACAGAGAGGAGCAAAATTTGCCTCAAAATATGACACTGTTTAGGGCACCTGTTTAAGGTCGTCTTTGCCCTTTCATACCTAAAAACGGCTTTTAAGACCACTGCTAAAATATGGCATTACTCTAAACGTTTTCTATTCTATGAAGTTAAGACAGTAGAGTAACTTGATTATTTGTTGCGAGAGATTCGTAGACAACGCGAATAGCGCCAAGGCGCGGATCGCAATTCGCAATCCGAGCGGGCACACATCATGCCGCCCGCCCACAGCTCGGCATGTCGCTCGCCATAGTGTCGACATCGCCGTACCTCCTCGTCCTCTCCACTTGCCCGCGTGACCGCGTCCACGAACCACCCCGATAATAAAGCCGGTTCTAGCCCCACGTCGCGAGCTCACTGACCGTGACCAGTGCGGGCGCCGCACGATCCCAATTCCGACGGCGGCGGCGTGGGTGAAATTTGACAAAATTAACCCTTTTTTGAAACTTCATCAAAAAATAACCGGGGAGCCACACATACATGTGCAACTCCCCAGCCTGGGGCGCCACACATACATGTGCAACGCCCTAGCCTGGGGCGCCACACCCTTACGTGCAACGCCCCAAGCGGCGGGAGCCACAAAAAAGGGTTAGTTTCAGATTTTTTTCAAAAAAGGGTTATTTTTATTGAACTTTCAAAAAAGGGTTATTTTTGTCAAATTTCACGCAGCGTGGGGGTGACGACATCCTCGGCCGCGGCGGGGCCCCCACGCGCCGCATGTGTCTGCTCCACGCCGTCGCTCGCAGCGTATAATCGGTTAAATTCATTCCCCGAATCGAATAATCAAATCCGTCGACGGCCAGAGGAACAGGATTGGATTATCCGCCGGAGGCAGGCATGGGGTTTTTCGAGGTGCGCGCCTTCCTTCCTCTGCTGTCTTCTTTCTTTTCTCGTTCTATCTCGGAGCTCGAGGATAATTCTCTGCGTCCCGTGCGCGCGTCAGTCCAGGATGATCTCCTTCTATGCTTGTCAGTTGTCTGTCACTCTGCCATGCTTCGTGGTTTCGCGATTTCTGTCGTCTCGTTGAAATGTTGAATCTTGAGGCGAAATTCGTGAATTGTTGTGATAATTGTTCGATTCCTCCGCGTTCATGTAATGGCAGGGGATGGAGTCGTACGCGCCCTACCTCCGCACCCACCTGCACCAGTTCGCGGCATCGGTCTCCGCGGCGAGCTGCGAGGGGGAGGTGGGCACCGGCGACGACGATGAGTGCCGCGACGAGGCGGCGGCCCTGCGGCTCAAGATGGTGGCCGTCGCGGCCATCCTGATCTCCGGCGCAGTCGGCGTCGCCATCCCGCTCGTCGGCCGCAGGCGGCGCGGCGGCGGCGTTGGCGATGCCCCGTCCTCCGGCGGCGGGACGTTCGTGCTCGCCAAGGCGTTCGCGGCGGGGGTGATCCTGGCCACGGGGTTCGTGCACATGATGCACGACGCGGAGGAGAAGTTCGCGGACCCGTGCCTCCCGGCCGCGCCCTGGCGCCGGTTCCCCTTCCCGGGCTTCATCGCCATGCTCGCCGCGCTCGGCACGCTCGTCATGGAGTTCGTCGGCACACGCTTCTACGAGCGCAAGCACGGCGAGGAGGCTGCCGCCGCAGCTCACGACGAGACGGCGGCGCTGCTCGAGGACGGTGCGCTCGCGGGGATCACTGGAGCCGCCGCGATCAGCGGGGACGACGGGAAGCAGGATGCGATGCACATCGTCGGGATGCGCGCGCATGCGGCCGCGCACCGGCACAGCCACGCGCATGGCCATGACGCGTGCGATGGAGGTGCTGTGTACGACGCCCACAGCCACGGGCATGACCATGGCCATGGGAGCGAGGAGAGGCCGTCCCAATCTCGTCACGTGGTTGTCTCGCAGGTACAGACAGTTCGATGTGTTTTTGCCTGCCTCTTTCAGGGCTGCAGTTTTTTCTTAGAAACTTTTTATTCATTGGACCAACATCTGCTCACATGGTAAATTAATATGATGTTCACAAAAGTATACTATTTAGACCTGAGAAAAATCAGGCAGCTAACAAATGACCAGCTGTAGTTAAAATGTTAAATTGTCTTCTATGCAAGTCAATTAGCTAAGTAGAATACGCACTCCTGATATCATTTGCTTAGTTACTCATGTTTAGTTCGAGAAGCATGCGTATCCGTTGCAAAACTTGGTTTGGTAAGCTATATCTACTTCTCTCTCCGTTCTAAATTACTTGTCTTCCATTTGTCCAAATTCGGATGTACCTAGACATGTTTTTGTGTATAGGTACATCCAAATTTGGACAAATGGAAGACAAGTATTTTGGAACGGATGGAGTAATAAGTATAACCGCACGTTTGAATCGTTTGAACTAAAACCACGACACTTATTTCTCGGTAGATGTTTTGAGATGGAATTCTGCAAAATGTGCTAAATAGTGATTTTCTGTATTGTCGACAAGATTCTGGAGCTGGGGATTGTATCACATTCGGTAATCATCGGACTGTCGCTGGGCGTTTCGCAGAGCCCGTGCACCATTAAACCTCTGGTTGCTGCCCTCTCCTTCCACCAGTTCTTCGAGGGTTTTGCGTTGGGTGGCTGCATTTCTGAGGTTGTTGTCCACTTTATTTCTGCTTTCTGGCTAACTGATCCTCACTTCTAGTTAACACCCTTCATGTTAATTGCATCGATTCATTTCATTTTGTATGAACAAATGCAGGCTCAGTTCAAGAATTTCTCTGCACTCCTGATGGCATTCTTCTTTGCAATCACAACACCTGCTGGGATCACCGTCGGGGCGGGGATCGCGTCGTTCTACAACCCCAATAGCCCATGGCATTGGTGGTGGAGGGCATTCTGGATTCGATGTCGGCTGGTATACTGATCTATATGGCATTAGTTGATCTCATTGCTGCTGATTTCCTTAGCCGAAGGATGAGCTGCAACCCGAGGCTGCAAGTCTGCTCATATGTCGCCTTGTTTCTTGGTGCTATGGCCATGTCATCCCTTGCTATCTGGGCTTAGTGTTAGAGAGTATTCTTGAAATCAGATGAAGGCTTGGGTCAAGCTTCTTGGCACTCAATGCACTAGGAGTTGTTCCCTAGCTAGTTGCTAGTAATTCTTCAGTAAGAACGGAGGGCTTCTCTTTCTTGGTTTATTCTTTTTTCTGTTCTCATGATTTTTGGCCCTATAAATCCCTTCTTTCTTCATAGAAAACGAAGTCCCTCTTTGGGATACGGTGGGTAGAGAATAGGGATGAATTAGTGCAGGGAATAAGAGTTTTTTTAGTCCCATCAGTCTTTGCAAATGTACATTTCATCCTCAGTGTTAGATAAGAGGACTTGTTTGTCCTCAAGAATAATCTTGCATATACTTCAACACGGATGTCGTGACAGTTGATTCAACTGTCTGAATGCAATGACAGGAGGTTTCCAAAATGAGAATGGTTATGAACTCACACCCGACTCTTTTGCCACACCTTTTATTACTCGTTTGGTTACATATATGGAATGTGAGTTACTGATGTTTCTCAACATGAATGCCAATCATATGAACAGTAAATATGTTTTAGCAGATATCTTTTATCCTTTGTGGGGATTGTATTTACCAGAATTAACTTTTGTGGATAAGCACTCTGTGAGTTGAAGCTGTCATGTTGTTGTTGCTGGATTGCAGATTCAGTTGTACATCACAACAAATTATTGTCGGAATATAGTTCATTCATCTATAATTGCAGTCTAGTAGATTTTCAGATGGCTTATGAGTTGAACAACTTTGCTAAATTCCACTGCAGTACATTTTATATTTGGTTAGTGTCCATAGGGAAATATTTGTCAAACTCCATAAATTATTGTCGGAATACAGTTCATTATCTATAATTACAATTCTTTGTACTAGTCGTCAACCCGTGCATCCGCACGGGCTGTTTTCTTAACAGTTATTTTTTAAAAATCATTGTAATTTGAATCAAAAATCTGATTTTTGTATTTCAGATTTTACTTATCCACATGCCATATAATCTCAGTAAATTCATGTATGTCTCGGCTATTTTTCAAACGGCTAAACGTATTACCTTGCAAAAAAACGGCTTAAATATTAAATGCACATAAATACGCTCTAAATTTTATAAGCCTTAAATCAGATCACCACGATTGTTCCATAAAAAGTTCAGATGCCCACTATGGTAATCTTCGTGCATTTTGAATTTTCGTTTTGAATGGAAAAGGTAGAGGACTCTATCTTGCCTGGCGTGGAAAAGATAAAAGAAAAAAGAGAAAGAAAAGAAGGACATATACATGAGATTAACCCTGAAGCTTTTGTGCCCATTCCCGGATCTGTTCCTGCTAGTTGTGTGACTGTGTGGCCTGAGAGCTTCAGTTCGTCAGCGATTCATTGGAAGATTACTGGAGCCATACATGTGACCTGGTTGAAGATTCTATAATTCCCCGCTATCCACATAATCAAGCACGCGGCAAAGCATTACCAATTTTTAACTGTCCCCAGATGTTTACAGCAAATTAACATGCAGAAGTTCTAGTTGTTCAGGTTGTAGTATTTAATATTTTGCACACATTCATCTAGAGAACCTGCCAGCAGAGATTCAAAATGCATATATTCTGCTCCTGCAAAATCAATAACAACTTCAAAATACGTTAAGATCATGGCTTCCCGAAATATGGATAGCTACAAACTACATCGATATGCCTCAACAATAAGAACATTTTACTCCAGCTTATATCACTGCAATCTAAAAGGCCCAGTTGCTACATTTGTCAAGCACAACCAATCAGTTGCAAAATTAGCCATGGAAGTGAAGGTGTGGCAACCGTCAGGGTATCGTTCGAAATAAAAATCTACCGATGTTTTAGAAGCCCATGATAGAAACAGTGAATGCTAGATAGCGCTTAATATTTGCAAGAAATAACATGGATCTTGGTGAAATAAAAATAACTAAACAACGTGAACAGAAACCTGTATAACTCGAGTATGCTAGATAGCGCTTAATATTTGCAAGAAAAATAATCTTGAAATCTTACAACAGATCTAGTAGTTGGTGCAACGAAAAGATTAGACACTCTTTTTGAAAAAAAATGAAAGTCCTGGTAAGTCGGTAAAACTTAAATATCGACATACCTTTTTATTGTTGCTGGAAGACAAAATTATAAGATATATACCCTGCATATGATCTGGGAATTGGTGCTTATTTGGAAGAAACAACATGCAACATCCTCATCCTCTAATATGACAGCTCCTAGAGCTTAGGATTTATATAACTCATCATCGGTTTGCTTATTCCTACGATGCGGATAATGAATTGGTTTCTTTACCGTCGGTTCCTCTTTACCTTTAGGTGGAGGTCTTGTTTTATCTGGTGCTTTCCTCTTCTCGCGAGTCTCGGATTTTCTTGCTTTTGCTTTTGCAACTTCCTCCTCTTGCTCACGGCTAAGCTCTTCATCCTTTTTAGCATCAAAGGTCTCAGCATCAGACTCATACGTGTCTTGTTCGTTATCCTCCTCTTCTATTTGGGTTTTTTTTTTTTTTGTCTTCTTGCGTGCAAATCAATGTAGTCCTTTGGATTATCTCCTTGGTCTCTTTCCTTTACCTTGCTTGCACCGATATCAATTGTCATGCATAAAGATGTTTTGTCAATCATCCGAAGGGGCATAAGGGGTATAATTAAACATGGGATTTTGATCCGATCCTAAATATGAAGAAACCCAATGAATTTTCTAAAGTTTGTATTTTGAATCAAATGAGCCCTTTACCAAAATATATAAGATATATCTTAAAGTGATTGTACGTGATAATTGTGCAAGTCAGGTTATACTACAAAGTTCATAATAAGTAAAAAGTAACTAATCACATCATAAATCAGGAAAATTAGAAGGCTGCATTGATGCATGACGCTCTATTCACAAATATAAGTTTCCGTTCCAATATTAAGCAAATGATATTTGCAACATGGTAAATGCATTCTTAATAAACTGGAGATGCTTTATCTGTACCATCTTAGATTTACTTTGCTCGTGGTTCTGCAAATCGATTTCCATAGTTGCACATAGTAAAGCATCGCTACATCAAATCTGAAGAAAAACGAAGAAAACAATTAACCTTCAAAGAACGTGTTGAGAAGTGAAATTAAGAAATATCATATGCAACTAAAATGAATCGTCCATGAATTCTGATAATTGACCTTTTGTAAATAGGTTGAGGAACAATGACTCCGGTTACGAAGACAGATTACAGCTAGCAGAATAACTCAAATAATCAATAAAAATTAAAGATCATCTTACAAAGTAACACACTTCTCCAGCAACATCAATCAATAGCTCTCTCCTTGCAGATCCTGAACATATACCAATACCATGCATCCTTCTGAGCAGCAGACTCCATTCTCATTGTGGCTGCTCGAGCTCGTCCGGCAACTCTCCGTTGGGAAATAGTTTAAAAACAGCCCTTAGCAAGGATGCCTACGGGGCAAAACCTAGCTGCCATGGCTGTGTACAGCTTTTCCCCAAGCTCCCTCCTGAGTGGTCTGGCTTCGCCACTGCCAATTAACGTTGCTAATCAGTAAGCTATATTTTTAATCAAATGCACCAGTGGCATGCTTGGAGATCAAGCTTAACTTGTAAAGGTGCACCATGTTTGATTAGGACCCGAAGGAACTTTTGTCATATATAAGCACATAAGAATATTGAGGAAAAAAACACCTCTACAAAGTCGATTGAAAAACATGGTATTACTACAACCGTTGATGGCTATTTTTTGTGACATATAAGGTTGGTAATTTCGTCAAACATGTGGAAGGTATATAGTATTCGACCTGCAATAGTGCAATACGACCTCAGCTCTGCAGCCAATCCAGCGCATGCTCCTGCAAACAAATTAAGACAGTGCGAGTACAGCTTGACAAACGACACAATATTATAATAGTTACCTCTAGTCGTGGATTAGAGGCAAGATCGCAAGATCATGCAGCGCTTGAAGGCTTCCTCTCTAGCCATGACAGGCAGTGCGGACGACAGCGCGAGTAGAGCTGGGGTCTGCCATAGGTTAGAAGGGTCGCGAAGGAAGCAAGAGTATCGACATCCTTCCAGGTCCCGCCAAAGCTTGAGGAGAGACGGCGATGAGGACGGTGTTGATGTGGAGGCGACGGCCGAGCGGTGATATTATCTTGGGACGGTAGGAGGATTAGGGCGTGGCACGGACTTGCAGCTTGGTGGAGTCCATGCGCGTGACTACGGATAAATTAATCGAACGGTTATAGATGGTTCATCCCCTGATTGTACGACTGATTTTCTTTATCGCGTGAGAGTTAACGTGGAGGCCTCCAATTAGTAAATATATAAGATAAGATTGTCAATACGATATCAAAATGTTGGCTGCTGATGGCATTATATATACTGTTGACAGATGTAAGATTTATTATCTGACAGTTTACTTGAAGTGTACGTCGTGTGGTTTTCCAGCATAGCTCTCTGAGCAAACATTTGATTTGGCGAGCTTGTGCACGAAGGTAACCCAACTGCATTTAAATCTTTATATTATATTTTGTTCCTCGACTTATAATGCCTGTATTCCAAACTCTCATATAGCTGCATTCTTTTGGGTTTAGCATCCCCTGATGCTCTTACTCACCGACAAATACGGCCGTGCAAGTTGCAGTCATTACTTTATAATGGATTGGTTATTCAAGGTAATTTTTCTTTGCTGGTACACTGGTGACATTACAGTAGAAGAGACTAAGAGTCTCTAAGTTGAACCCTTGATTAGCGTTCTCAAATTCAGTAAAGAATATCTCTTTTCTTTACATTTTTTTAGGTTTGATGTTTTTTTTTGTATCTTTTTACTACCTGTAGTTAGATCAACGTCACCCGGTAACGTTGGGAAGATAGTACAAGGATGGGTCTGTTAGACAGATATGTCACGTAGCGTGACATATCCTCCTGATTCCCTAAATCGTGGAGAGTCCTTATTTGTGTGATCTCCCATTTATGGTTAGGATTGTATTTTGACTATATATATATCAATGCAATGGAAAGGCCCAACTGTGGTCAATTCTCTCACATGGTATCAGCCTAAACACGTCCTAAAACCTAAACCGCTTCCGCCTCCTCTCCTTCCCTAACCCTAGCCGCCGCACCATAGCCGGCCGCCGCCGCCACCGTCCCTCTCCTCCTTCCTCTCCCTCCTCCTCCATGGCGCCCACCCCCTTCCACCTTTGGACCGGAGCGTCTCAGATGTGGCCCATGCAGCCGCACGGCGCCGGGAGCAACATCCTTGGCGCTGTCCCTCACCCGGGCCCTCGCGCCCACGCCTACATGGCCGCACCACCACTTGCGCCGGCCTCCTTCTACAACGCCCACAGCGGCGTCCCCCACGGCCAGGCCTTCTACGGCGCCCCGTACGGCGTCGCCTCCTCCTACACTGCGCCCCCTGCTTCGGCGCACACTTGGGACCCCTCCGCCCTCGCGCAGCCCTTCACCAACATGACGCTGCAGCCCCCCACCCGGAGTGGGTCATGGACAGCGGCGCCACCGCTCACCTCTCCAACAACCCCGGTATCCTTTCCTCTCTCTCTTCACATCCTCCTTATCGTCATGTCACTGTCGGAGACGGCTCCTCTGTTTCCGTCTCCGCATCCGGGCACGCCTCCCTTCCTTCTTCTTTTTCTGATCGTTCTCTTCATCTTCGTAATGTTCTAGTTACTCCTCGCATAATTAAAAATCTTGTCTCTGTCCGTCAATTTACTACCGATAACAACTGTTCTGTCAATTTTGACCCTTTTGGTTTTTCTGTGAACGACCTCATTACCCGGCGTGAGCTTCTTCGGTGCAATAGTACGGGGGAGCTTTATTCGTTTCAGCCACCGGCGCCTCGTGCTCTCACCACCACCACCACCCCTCATGATATTTGGCACCGTCGTTTGGGTCACCCCGGCCATGACGCTTATCGTCGTCTTTCGCAGCATATTTCTTTACCTTGCAATAAAAACCATAGTACTCTTTGTCATGCTTGTCAGCTTGGACGCCATGTACGTTTGCCTTTTTCCTCTTCCACCACTAGAACTACTCGCCCTTTTGAGTTAATTCACTGTGATCTTTGGACGTCCCCAATTTTAAGTAATTCTGGTAATAAATATTTCTTAGTCATTCTCGATGATTTTACCCATTTTCTTTGGACCGTCCCTCTACGCCAAAAATCTGATGCTTACGCCTCGCTCGCCTCGTTTCGCGCTTTTGCCCAAACCCAGTTTAACCTACCTCTTGCGTCTATACAGATGGACAACGGTCGTGAGTTCGACAACGCCAAACTCCACTCTCTCGCCGCCGCGCACGGTATACACATTCGCTTCTCCTGCCCATACACCTCCCAACAAAACGGTAAAGCCGAGCGCATTATCCGCACCGTCAACGATATTGTTCGTTCTCTCCTATTTCAGGCTAGTTTGCCCCCTCGCTTTTGGGTAGAAGCTCTCCACCACGCCACTCACGTCCTTAATCGCCTTCCCACCAAAACCATTAGTGCTCCTTCTCCGTACTTCGCTCTTCATAACACCCACCCAGATTACTCGTCCCTTCGCGTTTTCGGTTCCCTGTGCTATCCCAATACCGCAGCCACCATGCCTCATAAACTCGCCCCACGGTCTAGCGCATGTATTTTTCTCGGCTACTCTCCCCATCACAAGGGTTATCGCTGCATGGACCTCACTACCCACCGCATCATCATCTCACGCCATGTCATTTTCGACGAGTCCACCTTTCCCTTCGCCTCGTCCCAGCAACCTTCAGCTGCCTCCTACGACTTCCTCGATGATGACGATTCCCCCCTCGTCGTCCCCCCGGCTGCGCCTCCCGCGCGCGCCCCCTCCCCTCCACCTTCGCCGCACGCGCCCTCACCGCCACCTCCCCCACCCCCGCCGCCTCCTCCCGTGCATCGCACGCGTAGCACCTCCGGCATCCGCGTCCCACCCCGTGAGCGGCTTAACTTGCATGCTTCTGTCAGCAGGTACTCTCCGGTTCCGACTTCCGCACGTGCTGCTCTCAAGGATCCTAACTGGCTCGATGCTATGACCGCGGAGTACCGCGCTCTCCTCGGCAACGACACTTGGGATCTCGTGCCTCCTCCTCGAAACGCCAACATCGTCTCCGGCAAGTGGGTCTTCCGCCACAAGCTCAAGCCCGATGGCTCTCTTGACCGCTACAAAGCACGCTGGGTGCTTCGCGGTTTCTCTCAGGAGCAAGGCGTCGACTTCGATGAGACCTTCAGTCCGGTTGTCAAACCGGCCACGGTCCGCGTCATCCTCTCCATCGCCATCTCCCTTAAATGGGAGACTCGCCAGCTTGACGTCAAGAACGCCTTCCTCCACGGCAAGCTCGCCGAGGTCGTCTACTGTCGCCAACCGACCGGCTTCATCGACTCCACTCGCCCCGACCACGTCTGTCGCCTGAACCGTTCGCTCTACGGTCTCAAGCAGGCCCCTCGCGCATGGTACCAGCGCTTCGCGACCTTCATCACCTCGACCGGCTTCACGTGCTCGCGCTCCGACACGTCACTGTTTGTTCTCCAGTGTGCAGAGGGTACGGCCTATCTTCTGCTGTACGTCGACGACATCGTCCTCACCGCCTCCTCGCCGCGTCTCCTTGACCGGATCACCGCCTCTCTCAGCTCCGAGTTCGCCATGACGGACATGGGCAGCCTTCACTACTTCCTCGGCATCGCGGTCACCCGCGACTCCTCCGGCATGCACCTCTCGCAAGCCAAGTACGCCGCGGAGATTCTGGACAAAGCCGGCATGACTGCATGCAAGCCCGCGTCGACGCCGGTTGACACGTCTCCGAAGCTCGCCACCACCGCCGGTGCTCCCGTCTCCGACCCTACTGAGTATCGGAGCCTCGCCGGGGCTCTGCAGTACCTCACCTTCACGCGCCCTGACATCGCGTACGCCGTCCAGCAGGTGTGTCTTCACATGCACGACCCTCGCGAGCAGCACCTGGCTGCCATCAAGCGCATCCTGCGCTACGTCCAGGGCACGATCTCTCATGGACTTCAGCTTCACTCGTCTTCGCCGGACTCCATGGTCACCTACACCGACGCCGACTGGGCTGGCTGCCCCGACACTCGGCGCTCTACGTCGGGCTTCTGCGTCTACCTCGGTGACAACCTTGTCTCATGGTCTTCAAAGCGGCAACACACGGTCTCTCGTTCCAGCGCCGAGGCTGAGTACCGTGCTGTGGCTAACGCCGTCGCCGAGGCTAGTTGGATCCGTCAACTCCTCCACGAGCTTCATCGACCCACTCCTCCTGCTACGGTCGTGTTCTGCGACAATGTCAGCGCGTCTACATGTCTACGAACCCCGTTCAGCACCAGCGCACCAAACACATCGAGATCGACCTCCACTTCGTTCGCGATCGTGTTGCCATGGGCCAGATCCGAGTGCTTCATGTTCCCTCGTCTCGACAGTTCGCCGACATCTTGACGAAGGGTCTACCATCACCGTTGTTTCTGGATTTTCGGTCCAGTCTCAACGTCCGTCCTCCTCCCGTTGTGACTGCGGGGGAGTGTTAGACAGATATGTCACGTAGCGTGACATATCCTCCTGATTCCCTAAATCGTGGAGAGTCCTTATTTGTGTGATCTCCCATTTATGGTTAGGATTGTATTTTGACTATATATATCAATGCAATGGAAAGGCCCAAGTGTGGTCAATTCTCTCAGAGGGTCTCATCTGACATGTTGTGAGTGGTAGTGTACAAAATAAATCTTTTCTGACGAAATAGGCTTGCGCTCGCTTTATAAATAAAGCCAAACGGCCGAACCGATACAATGTGACGAGGGGAACCTCTTACAAGCAGATCAAAGATAGGAAAAAGATAAACAAGAAGAACCAAACTTGCCACCGAGAACACTGGAACAGCCCGAAGGGACGAGGCTCCACGACGACGCCCCCAAGAGGGTAACAACGTAACACGCCGCCATCGTCGAGACCGAGATGGTCAAGGGTTTTCACCGGAACCCTAACGCCGCGAAGGTAACCATAATAGCGCCCCCAAGAGGGTAACGATACCCGCGGGCAACGCCGCCATTGGCGCCGGAGCGCAGAGCTTTCGCTCGGAAAAACCTCTGCACAACATTCGCACAGTCGGAGCGCCCACTATCCCGAGAAAGGTCTCCCGACCACGATCTGGGAGTTACCGCCACCAACGCCAAAAACCCCCACCGTCCGCTTCCTGCCATCCACACGGCCAAAAAGCAAGGCCATCACCACTGTCACGCCGCTCGCCGCAGAGACGCCCATGCAGTCCACCTTCCAGAGCCGCCGCCCCGGCGTCCGCAACTTCAAACCGAGGTAGCAACAAGCTGTGAGGTCAACATGGAGGATGAGTGAGGCCGGCGAAAGATCGAGGCCCACGAGGGCGACATCCGCAACCGATAGGAGACCGCCGTCCTCCACCGCCCGAGGTGGTCGCCGACCGGACGCAGTAGCAGGGTCAGTCAGCCCAGATCAGCCTCAGCAGGGCCAGATCAGGCTTGTCCATCCCCGCCGCCACGCTGCAACGTCATGGTCGCAGTTATCCCCCTGTAGTAGAATCCGGACGTGCGCACCGACCAGGGCCTGTAGAACCCAGATCGGGCCCAAATGGGCCCAGATCTAGGGAGGCAAACCTAGCCATGGCCACATCCGGACTCAACCCGCCACTGTCGCCGTGCTGCCCCACCTACCGCCGTCGTGGAGCCGTCGCCGCCAAGGCTGTCTCCGGCGAGCCCAAACCTTGGTACCTGCTGAACCACCACCGGGAAGAACTTGCCGCCCCACCCGAACCTGCTCCGCCGCCAGAAGCGTTGCCGCAATCCGAACGTGCAGAACCACCACAAGGCCACCACGCCGCCGGGGGCCGCGCCGTCGAACCCCTTGCCGAGCTCCCCACCCCGACAAGCCGCCACGGCCCGCGCCGCCACAACCACGAAGGAGGGGAAAAGAAGCCCCCCCCCCGCCGCCGCCAGCGCCCGGGGTTAGCCCGGCGATGCCGTCCGGCGGCGGCAAGAAGGAGAAGTATGGAGGGAGTGGGGGCCGGAGGCGGGAGGCTAGGGTTTCCCTCCCGCGCCGCCCACGGGAGCGACGAGGAGGGAGAAGGGGTCAGGCCCGCAATCAAATAAATCTTTTCTCACATACATATTGTATTGAAATAGCGGTAGTATGTGCAGAATATTGATAAGGATAGTGCTTGTGCCATCAATACCATATAAGTGTACTCCTTAATTATTGAACATCAGATAACACATATGCGGAATCAAACACAACAAAAATCCCTGATACAGAGTTTGAACTGTTGATGACAACCCTGTGCATTTTACTGATTTTTTCTGTATGCTTCACGTTATTTATTTTCATAAGGTCTTGTCAACTATAAACTAAAGATGAATACAGCCATATGGACGATAAATCACAAGTTTGATCCGTCCGAATGTGTGATAAATGGTAAATCTCGTTACTGGAGATATTGACCATATCAGACTCGAGTCGATCAATGGCGGTCTTATCAGTAATGGCCTGTGAAGCTAGTTCATCACCAGCTATCCAAGAGGTGCTGCTGATAATACCATTTCTGCATCAGCAATCTCTCTTGTCACAACCTCCCTGGACACTGGATCCTTCTTTACATGGAGGGGCATCTTTGCTGCTGGGATAAGAAGGGCCCAGGTCTTTCGAAAATACATTGTTACCAGCTTTGCTCGTGCTGCCCATCCAGAATCACAACTAAGGGAACTGTTTGGGACATATCGTAGTGATCGATTGCAGGTTGACGTTTTACTGAAAAAAGGGGAGAAACTCTCTCGGGTCATCTGGCGAGCGATCAAAACCAAATGGATCATTGCACCGAGGATTAGAGACTTGTGCTCACTGTCACTTCATCAGGTAAATGCAGTGTTCAGTCATCAAACGCAGTTGGACTTGAGGATGTCCCTTGTCCCGTGTTTACCGGTTGTGGCTACTAACCGAGACATGTTTCTGTTGTCCTTGAAGCTGAACGAGAGAGAGAGGGAGTGTGTGCCACTAAGAAATGGTTTGCCTCAATTTTTCATCTTATTATTCCTCCCTTTGAATATGGGTTGTGCCGAGCTGCCGGCCTAAAGTCAACTAAGCTGTCACATCCGACTTGATGTGACATATCTATGATGTCATGACACACCGCCGCTGTTGACGGCATCACTGACTAAGAAACACTGTAGGTGACGTCTAGCACGTCCTAGCTACCTACTCTGTACTGGTGCTGACGCACCACTTCAGGACATAGGTTACAGGACAAAAGTCCTCGCACCCGAAGAACCTGGCTACTGCCTCGACCCGAGACAGACCCCGGAGTCGAACACTACCTCGACTTGGGACAGACCCCGAAGTCGGGACCCTCTATGTTATCGACTCCACCTCCACACTCGAAGGGAACGTCGACTGGACACACAAGCCTATTCCAACAATCACTCACTAGGTTTGAGTTCCGGAGACACCTCTACCATGCCGATCCTTGTGCGCAGCTCCGCCAGGCGGACTCGTCCAAGTGGCTTGGTCAGCATGTCCGCGAGTTGGTGTTCGGTGGGCACGAACTCCAGCTCGACCTTCTTCGCCTCCACGCAGTCTCGAATGAAGTGGTACTTCAGGCCGATGTGCTTCGAGCGCTCGTGGAAGACGGGATTCTTGGCGAGCGCGATTGCCGACTTGTTGTCGACCTTGAGCACCACGTGCTCTGCTTCGCCGTTGCTGAACTCGGCCAGCAACTGAGCCAGCCAGATCCTCTGGCAAGCAGCCGTGGCAGCAGCCACGTACTCTGACTCGCAGCTTGACAGAGCTACGACCTTCTGCTTAAGGAACTGCCAGGTCACTGGGCTGCTCCCGAGGAATTATAGGGTGCCCGACGTACTCTTGCGCGAGTCGACGTCGCCCGCCAGGTCGCCGTCGCTGTAGCCGACCAGGCGCGGTGTATCTGCATTCCTCCCATACCTACATCCGAGTCGCGGCGACCCGGCGATGTAGCGTAGGATGTGTTTCACGGCCGCGAGGTGCTCCAGAGTCGGAGCCTCCATGAACCGTGATACGAACCCAACTGCGAAGGTCAGGTCCGGCCTCGTGTGCACCAAGTATCGGAGGCTCTCGACTATACTCCGGTACTCGGTAGCATCCGTCGCGGGCGCCGTGCTGCACTTGGACAGCTTGAAGCGCGGCTCCATGGGTGCGTGGGCGGGATTGCACCCGGCCATCCCCGCCTTCTCCAGCAGCTTCAGGGCATAGACACCCTGCGAGATGTTGATCCCCCTGGATCCTTGTCGAACCTCGATACCGAGGTAGTAGCTTAGCAATCTGAGGTCGGACATGTGGAACAGGCTCCGCATCTCCAGCTTGAATTTGTCGATGTCGCTGGAGTCTGAGCCCATGCTCACCAAGTCGTCGACGTAGACGCCGACTAGAAGCCGGCTCGGAGTCGCTCCTCGCGCGTACATGCCGTGCTCCGACTCGCACCTTGTGAAGCCGAGGTTGACGAGGCATGCGTCGAGCTTGGTGTTCCATGCCTTTGGCGCCTGCTTGAGGCCGTAGAGCGCCTTGTCGAGTCGGAGCACCAGGTGCTCCTTCTCCATCGCAGCGAAGCCAGTTGGCTGCTGCATGTACACCTCTTCCTCCAACTCGCCGTTGAGGAAGGCTGACTTGACATCCATGTGGTGGACGTCCCACCCCGCACTCGCAGCCACGGCTAGCAGTAGCCGTACAGACTCGAGTCGGGCCACGGGTGCGAAGATCTTGTCGTAGTCGACCCCGTGCCGCTGCACATAGCCCTTCGCCACCAGGCGAGCCTTCGCCTCCCCGAACGAGTTTGGCTCTTCGGAGACAAGGAAGTGGAGCTCCTCGTCCGGCTCAAGGGCCGGACCCATCTCGAACACGTTCTGCAGCGTGCGGAACATGTTCCTCGACCGGAAAAGGCAGCCGTGGAGGAATATATAAGCACGGAGCACCGAGAAGCGTGTACTTTTGTCAATAGGAAATGGGGCAGACACTGCCATCATGAACCTCAACGACGATGCATTGAGGTCGTTCAGAGATAGAGATTCTTCGTCTGAAATCTCTCTTGCCGTTTTCACGGCATCTGACCTGAGGCTACGTAGTACCACCTCCAAGAAGATAAAAAGGAGAAGCTCAAATCGGTGGTGTTCTGTATAAGATGCGAGTGCGCCTGCCTGCAGCTTGGAGCCCTGGACTTGATGAGATGGCGAGTGCCGTGACACCTGATGTCTGATGAGGTGACGGTGCCACAGGCGTAGCTGTATTTTCTGCAGTCGCCGGTGCTCCATGACCATGATGCTCGAGAGCTTGCTGCGTTTGCTTATCCTAGTGGTCTAGTGGATATTATGTTCTTCCGACCTACTCTTGTGGATATTATGCTTATCCTTGGAGTAGAGCTGCATAGATTAAGCTAGTTGTTCATACTGAACCCAAACAAACAGCATGTGATGCAGTACACTTGGGTGACGAAGCAAGTACTGAGCAAGATATTCACAGTATATTCAGATAGCAGAGCACATTGAGTGTTCTGCGCATGTGCTACCGATTGTGGTAACCTGTTGAGATATGTTGCAAGACCAGAATGGTATCATCTCTCTCTCTTTGTCAGTCCTTCAGTACCCGTGGAGGAATCTAAGCACGAAGCATCAAGCAGTGTGTGTCAGTTAGGAAATGTGGCAGCCAGCCATCATGAACCTCAAGGATGGACGATGGAGCTCGCAGCCTCGAGTTCGTTCGTTCAGAGATAGATTCTGCATCTGGGATTTCTCTTGTCGTTTGTGCGGCATCTGAGCTCGGAGAAGTGACCGTGGTCGCCGTACCAAGGAGATATGAAGGAGAAGATCAAATCAGCAGGGCCGGCCCTGAGGGGGGTCAGGGGGGGCGGCCGCCCCGGGCCCCCAAATCCAAGGGGCCCCCGCCCAGATGTGCATGTGCACTGCAATCTGCAGGCAGGGATTTCTCGCCATGAAAAAAGAATAAACGTCTGAGGAAGAAGAGTCGAGGAGGACAGAGCGTTGGAAGCGAACACATTGCAGCACCTAAACTTGGGGCCCAGCCCAGCCCAGCCCAGCCCAGCCGTGTATGTGCTACTATATGCCCATATTTTAGATTTAATAAAGAGGCCTTATGGCAGCCCAATCCATCGTGCCTTGTGATCGCTCAGCTCCTGTAGTCTATGACTACCGTCGGTTCAGTTCGGAGACTGCGTTTTTTTTTTTTTTGCGGTAAAAAGGAAGTGATATTATAGCTTCGGTCTTACAGACAGGTCCAGTACAAGATTGAAATTACACAAAGGTCCCCAGGACCACGAACCCCTGGACCCCGATGACGATGACGAAGACCACGAAGCCGCCGGTGGCGCGCCGCCGCCGTTGCTCCCCTCGATGGCTTGGATCGGGAGCACCCCTTGCGCGGACGGGAAGTCGCCGGTCGCCGGCTCCAGAGAGCCTACCCCATAGCCCAACATCTTCACCGCGAAGCCACACCTCACCTCCTCCTTATTCAGCTCGAAGATCCGACGCAGCCGCCACGCCGTCGCCGGAGAAGGGGAACCCAACTCGACGGATCCGAAGATCCACAAGCTCGGGGAAGTGGAGAGCTCGACCACAGCGCCCCGAAGAGAGCCGTCGCCGGAGAGGGAGAGCTCCGCCACCAAAACGCCGCATCGGCCACACCTCCACCTCCTGAGCGCCGCCGACCAGCAACCTAGAAGCCCTACACTATGTACAAGCCGTGGATCGTCGATCCCCCACCCTCCCGCCGCCGGAGCGGCCGCCGGAGGGGGAGAGATCGAACGATCCGACGGCGAGCGAGGTGAGCTTCCTGGTGGTTTCAGAAAATCGCCTAAACCGGAGACTGCGTTGGCTGCTCATTCCTCTCTTCTCCTTGAGGCCATCCATGAACGTGAAGATGTGTTGCTGCATATTATATCCTTGTTTCCTTCAATATCAGTGTACTAACAATTGACGAAAACGTTTAGGATATAAGTATATAATAAATAGGGAGGATTCTTCAAGGTAAAATGCTCGTGTGGTTGATGTTTTATTGTTTTCTATTTAGTCTTTGCACTAGTTTACACGGTTAGATTTTCTAAATTTGGTAACTACGGACTTACTTCCTAGCCCATCTATGTTATCTTCAGTTATCGTAATTCCAAATGTGTCCCTTGTTGATCTGAAGCATATGTTAACAAAAGTCATGTTTAAATCGATTTTTGCCAATCGCCTTTGCAGTTGGAAAATGTTTAAGGAAATTGCCTCCATCACATGATACTAATAGGATATATTAGATGTCGCCTATCTTCCATAGCTTTAACAAAAAGAATTATAAATAGTGTTATTATTATGTAATTTGATATTAATTTGTTATTTTACGCATTGTACTATGTATAAGTAAAATTTAAGTATATATTAATTATTGTTTATGTTTAAATTGAGGGCCCCAATTCTAGTTTTGCCCCGGGCCTCCAAAATCTTAGGACCGGCCCTGCAAATCAGTTCTGTATCCGAGTGCGCTTGCCTGCAGCTTGGACTCGATGAGAGCTGTGGCATCTGATGAGGTGATGGCGCCAGAAGCGCACTTGGCGTCTTCCCGGCCGCAGGTGCTCCGTGATGCTCGCGAGAACCTGCTGCACTAGCCTAGTGGATGCTGTGTTCCGAATCCGACCCAGAGCTGAACGAATAGCTTGGCTAGCTGCTCGTGCTTAAACCAAACAAATGGCACGTGGATGTAGTATGCTTATCTGGCTTTCGAATCTTTGTCAGGAAATAGCGTGGATGTGTCTCTGCTGGCTTCCGGATCTGTGTCGTTCGGCCGTGCGATGCGAGGTGGAATCCGATATGTTTAACACTTGGGATTCTTTATGTATCTGTCAGCTCGGTTCCTAACAAAAAAGAAAGGACGTGATATCTTTCCCACCCGATTTGTTTTCATCTTCTTCAAGAACAGATTTGGTTCAGCAACTGACCGTGTGCAATGTTCAGGTATGTACAGTCAAAGCACACATTCTCTCCTGCAGGTTTGTAAGTTTGGCTTTTGTTAGAGGAGACTTGTATAGGATATGTTCTTACAAATTGTTCAAAAACATATTTACAAATTGTTAAAAAATCTGAAAAAATTACACAACAGACCTACGGGCTTTTTGTACAACTCCAAAAAAAACTCAGGTCAAAATTTGATATACAGTTAGAGAAACAAAAAGGTCAAATTATGCTCAAACCGAAGTTTCTCTTTTTTGCCTCTCAAAGTATAGGTCGAATTTGAAGCATCATTTTTTTGACGTTGCATATATAACATAGATGTGTGTTGTCAATTTTTTGAGAATATTTGAACATGTTTTGTCCATTCAAAAAATTGATCTCATAGATCCTACACAAGTTGCTCCGAGCTTTTGTTTGGGTCTCATCTTATTTCTGAGGCATGTAGCCTTCATGTGCTGCTGTGAGTGTGAAGACAGCCTACGGTTCTTGGTTCATCTTTTTTTTTTTTTGACTTGGTTCATCTTTCTATCTTTCCCCGCTGAGGAAGTATCTAGTGCTCCCGTCACTTAGGGTGTTCCCTGTGCTATAGTCAAAAATTCAAATTTAAACGTTTAAAAAATTATACTCGCTCCGATCCGAAAAGAATGTCGCCAGTTATGCTATCAGTACGTACGCAGTTCTTTACGTACGACAGACTTTTCGGATCAGAAGTAGTACATAAAATTGTCGATGTTGACAAAATATGTTTGTACAACCTACAAAAATTTCAGCCTCAAATTCGAAATGAACATTGAGAAACAAAAAGACAAATCTGACATGAATTGGGCCATTCTTTTTTGCTTTTGTCTTTTTTGACACACTATTCATACTAGATTTGTCTTTTTGGTTTCGTAATGTTGATTTCAATTTGGAGATGAAATTCTCAGATTGTCTTTTTGGTTTCTTAAGGTTGTACAAACATACTTTGTGAACATCAAAAAATATTCGTAGAATTGTTTAAAATATTTTAAAAAAATCTTGACGGTAGCATGGGAAACACCCTAATGGGTGGTACCACTAGATATTTCCTCCTAGTCCTAATAGGCCCATCTCTAAGTTTTTCACTGTTGAGTGCTGACTATTCCACTACAGAGCATCAACCAACGAGTATTGTCTCTGTCACTTACACGGGAATGCATTAGGACAGGTTATACAGATGCAAAAATCAAAATGCAGATATTATCTTTTTTTTTTACCAAAAATGCAGATATTATCACAGAGGGATAAAGCCAGAAATAATGTCTAAAGATTTTACAGTGCAGTAGTGCACCACGGGGTTGCAAGAGTACTGTGTTGGTGTTGGACTTGGACAGACTCGCAGCAGCTCTCGCAACGCATGCATGTGCGTCTAGGTCAAAACGGTGTGAACGCGAAAGGGCCGACAATGGAGAAAAAACGGCGTGGCTTCTGACTCGCTTGACCTTAACATTACAGTGACGCGTCGACACGTGCCGACAATGATTATCAGCTGAAAGCTTCAGTTATCTGTGATCGTACTACTTGATCAACGAGGAAGACAGTACTCTTGCAACCGCGGCAACACGCTTGACTCCGCGAGTCAATGTCAACACGCGGCAAGCAGTAAATTGCCAGGTAGCCGGTCTCCTGGAACCCGCGGATTTCTACAGTACTTTTGGTTATACAGTATCCAGATCCAGTTCAGTCACGGAGACTTCGTGAATAATCCATCTTATACTACGTCGGACTTTTCTTCGCCTGGCAATGGAATGTTGTCTGTGACAGAAACGAGCTCTGAAGAAACTGAACACGAGTGTTTGCGTTGCGTAAAACTTGCAACTTTTCTGGTTTTTCTCCTTTCTTATTTATACTCCGATCGATCCTATTTCGACGCCACGATCTGGGCTTACAGCTCGTGCCATCCCACGAGCGCCATGACCGGGTCCGATCCTACTTGCACGGCCACGCACAACGTCCGCGAGCTCGTGCCCTATCTGAACTTCAACAGAAACGTAACTGAATCCTAACGGCTAGCTAGACTAAGCAACGACTGAATTAAACAGCTAACAAATCACCCCCTTAATTCTGTTGCTGCTTGATTATTTCCGAATCACCTCAGTCATGCCGATCTTCTTCCTCAGCCCCTGGAAAATCTGTCGCCCAAGTGCCTTCGTGAGAATGTCAGCCAACTGATCACTTGTTCTGATGTAGTCGATGCCGATGCGCCCTTCCTCCACACATTCACGAATGAAGTGATACCTTATCTCGATGTGCTTGCTTCTGTCGTGGAAGACTGGGTTTTTGACAGAGGATCGCCGATTTGTTGTCGACGAACAGCTTCGGCTGCATTGCCTCCTGGTTCAGCATCTCGCCCAGCAGTCGTGTGAGCCAGACGCCTTGGCATGCAGCAGTGGTGGCCGCGATGTACTCGGCTTCGCATGAAGAAATTGCCACCACTCGTTGCTTTTGTGACTGCCAGCTCACAGGGTTCTCTCCGAGGAAGAAGATTGTGCCCGACGTGCTCTTCCGATCGTCAGCGTCCCCGGCGTGATCCGAGTCGCTGTACCCTGTCAGCTTCAGCTCCCCTCTGCCTCGCTCATATGAGCAGCCGTAGTCGAGAGTACCTGCCACATAGCGCAGCAAATGCTTGACTGCAGCGTAGTGATCCTTTGCAGGTGCCTCCATGAATCTGCTCAGGTAGCCGACGGCAAATGTGATATCAGGCCTCGTGTGCGTCAGGTATCGCAGCCCTCCCATGATGCTTCGATAGAAGGTTACGTCCACTGCTTCCCCAACTCCGTTCTTGCTCAGCTTCAGTCTTGCTTCCATTGGCGTGCTGCAGGAGTTGCAGTCCGTCAGTTCAGCACGCTCCAGCAGGCGTTTTGCGTATGCTGCCTGACAGCGTGATCCGATCGCGTCCTTGATGAACTTCAATGCCAAGATAGAAGCTGAGCTTGCCCAAATCACTCATGCGAAATAGCTCCGTCATCTGCTGCTTGAAGAGATCAATCTCTTGAGTCCGACGCCGGTGATCACGAGATCGTCCACGTAAACACCGACAAGCAGCAGATTGTCCCCCGTGCCTCGTCTGTACACGGCATGCTCTGACGGACAGCGCTCGAACCCGAGCGTGTTCAGGCTGTCGTCGAGCTTGGCGTTCCAAGCTCTTGGTGCTTGGCGTAGTCCGTACAGCGCCTTGCGGAGGCGCAGCACCTTGTCCTCCTCGCCGTTCTTCACGTATCCTGGCGGCTGCTGCACATAGACTTCCTCGAGCAGGTCACCATTCAAAATGCGGACTTGACGTCCATGTGATGTACCTGCCAGCCATGGTGAGCTGCGAGAGCGACGAGTACACGCACCGAGTCCATGCGTGCTACGGGCGCGAACACATCTTCAAAGTCGACGCCTTGCCGTTGGACATATCCCTTCGCCACCAGCCTCGCCTTGTGCTTCACCACGACGCCGTGTGCGTCTTTCTTCAGTTTGTACACCCATTTCAGCCCGATGGCACGATGCCCGGCCGGGAGCGAGCACAGCTCCCAGGTGTCGTTGTCGATGATACTCTTCATCTCTTCGTTCATGGCTGTGCACCAGCCCTTCTCCGTCTTTGCTTCGTTGTAGGACGTTGGTTCCTCTGCTGCTATCAGACAAACGGCATCTCTTCCTCTTCGCCGAGCAAGACATAGTCCGCCAGTTGTGTGTTAGGCAGCACAATGCCATCTTTAGCACGCGTACGCATTGGATGCGCGTTTGCTGCCGCGCCCTTGTGAACCGCCGAGTCAGGACTCTCGTCGAACACCTGTACAGATGTTGGTGGTGGTGGTTCCGGCGTCGACTCCGTTGTTGGAGGCGGCGTGCCTCCCGTGCGTGGAGTCGTAGGAGTGGCCTCCGACGTGGTGGGCTCGTTGTTGACCGTGGGAGCGTCTCCGGCGCCTGGCCAGACCACGTGCTCGATAGTGAAGAAGTCCTCCGTGCGTGTCGGCGTACTCGAGTCCGCGCCGGCGCTCCAGTTCCATGACGCGTCCTCGTCGAAGACGACATCCCGGGACACGATGGGACGGTTCGACTCGGGGTGGAACACGCGGTAAACCGCGGATCCAGGCTCGTACCCGAGAAGAACCATGGGCTTGCTTCTATCGTCGAGCTTCTGTGCATTTGGACGCGTCACCTTGACATGAGCCACACACCCGAAGGTACGGAGGTGGTGGACACTTTGCCTCCTGCCCGTCCATGCCTCGTACGGCGTCATCTTCGCCACACTCTTCGTTGTCGATCTGTTGAGCAGATACACAGCAGTAGTGACGGCCTCGCCCCAGAAGCGAGCTGGAACGCACCTCGCCTTGAGCAGGCAGCGCGCCGTGCCTACGATCGTTTGGTTCCGCCGCTCAACAACTCCGTTTTGCTGAGGTGAATATGGCGCCGTGAGCTGCCTCTTCACCCCCTGATCGGCGAAGTACTCGCCGAGGTTCGTGGAGGTAAATTCCCCTCCGCGATCAGTACGCAACACCTTCAGTTTCCGCCCCGACTCCAGCTCGGCCGTGGCTTGGAACTGCATCAGCGCCACCTGCGCTTCGTCTTTGGTTGAGAGCAGACGCAGCCACATGAATCTACTCTTGTCGTCGACCATCAACAGGAAGTACCGCTCCTCCTGGCGTGGGCGGCGAGATCGGACCACACAGGTCCGCGTGCACCAGCTCGAGCACCTCAGCCGCCCTGTACATCGCCTGTCGTGGAAACGAAGCCCGTCGTTGCTTGCCCGCCAAACAGGCCTCGCAGATGCGATCCACCTCGTCGATGGGAGGTAGACCACGCACCATGTCCTCGCGTGCCAGCTGTCGTAGAGCTTGGAAACCGACATGGCCGTACCGCGCATGCCAGCGCCAGGCATCCTCGCCTCCGTGCACGGCGAGACACACTGGGCGTGCGGGCGTCAGGTTCAGCACGTACAGGCGCCCCTGCTGCATGGCACCCGCGCGACCAGACGCCCTCTTGGATCGTGTAGCTGCATCACGCCATGGTGGATGCGCGTGTCGTAGTCGATCTCGTCCAGCTGGCCGATGCTAACGATGTTGCTCTGCAAACGCGGGATGAAGTAGACGCCCATCAGAACGAGGTGCCCGCCACTGCGGCGCTCGAAGAGGATCGTTCCTCTCCCCTCGATCTGCACCGCTGAGCCGTCTCCGAGCTTGACCGAGCCGCGGATGCCAGTGTCGAGGTCGGAGAAGATGTCACGGAGCCCAGACATGTGGTTGCTGGCCCCCGTGTCCATGAACCACGACGTGTCGCAGTCCACGCCGGCGTCTGCGACTCGTGCCTGGGATTGCTCCTCGTTGAGCAGGACGTGCTCGACGGTGTGCTCGTTGGCGAGCGTGCAGACGCTCGCCATGTACAGTGTGCCCTCCGTGTCCTCTTCTTGCGCCAGATTGACGTGTTCTTTGCGTTGGCGACGCGGCTCTGGGCAATCACGGGAAATGTGTTTTGCATATTTGTTACAGTTGTAACATTTTACCTTAGACCAATCTCGTTCGCCGCCGGGCGCGTGCACCCTGACCGCCGTCGCGTCCTTGCGGCTTGCCCTTCCCCTTTGGCTTGCCCTTCCCGCCGACTGAGCCAGAGCCTTGGCCCTGATCGCGTTGCTTCCCGCGCGCGATCCACTCCTGCTCCGTGAGCAGAACTTGGCCGCCGTGATCCACGGTGGTGATGGAGCAGCGCTCGGCCGCAGAGCGGAGCCGCCCGATGAGCTCCTCGACCGACATGCCATCGAGATCGAGCAGCGTCTCGATGGAGCACGCGATTTGGGCGTACTGTGCCGGTACCTCCCGCAGGAACTTTTGCACCACCTTGATCTCCTCCACCGTGTCGCCGAGTGACCGGAGGTTGTTGACGATGCCGGTGATGCGCATGCCGAAGGCGTCGAGCGATTCGCCGTCCTTGAAAATGATCTGCTCGAACTCTTTGCGCAGCCGCTGCGCCGTCGCCTCCCGCACACGATTCGATCCCACGCGCATCAGCCGGATCGCCTCCCAGGCCTCGTGCGCGGAGTCCTTGACGGCGAGCACCGGCACCATCTCCGGTGGCGCCGCACGAATCAGCGCCGAGAGTGCCGCCATGTCCTCGCGGTCGCCCGGCTCGCCCATGCCGGACACGGCCCCCCAGAGACCTTAAGCGCTCAGATTGATCTTCATGACCAAAGCCCACTCGATGTAGTTCGTCGCCGTCAGCGTGGGGTAGACGATGCCGTTGCCGTAGTTGGACCGCTCCTGCACGACGCGCTCGTGGACGACGACCTCGTTGCCGCCCCGCCGGACGACGCTGCGTCCCCGGCTCCTTGCGCGTCCGTGCACCGTCGCCGATGCGCTTGCATCGGCTGTCGCACCGCCTCCAGCTCCTCCTCCGCTTCCGCCTCCGCCTCCTCTTGCATTAGGTGGCATCGACGACGTGCGTGCTCGTCCGTTGGACATGATCGCCGTCGATCACAACCGGCTCTGATGCCAATTGACAGAAACGAGCTCTGAAGAAACTGAACACGAGTGTTTGCGTTGCGTAAAACTTGCAACTTTTCTGGTTTTTCTCCTTTCTTATTTATACTCCGATCGATCCTATTTCGACGCCACGATCTGGGCTTACAGCTCGTGCCATCCCACGAGCGCCATGACCGGGTCCGATCCTACTTGCACGGCCACGCACAATGTCCGCGAGCTCGTGCCCTATCTGAACTTCAACAGAAACGTAACTGAATCCTAACGGCTAGCTAGACTAAGCAACGACTGAATTAAACAGCTAAGGATGACTCCAACGGGCCGACCCAAACGGACGCGCGTTCGGTCCGCGTTTTGTCCGTTTGGGTCGGGGAACGGACGCGCGTCCGGCCCATGTCCGCCCCTTTCTGGCCGGTGCCCCCAACGGGGCCGACGCATTGAGTCCGCTTGCCACTTTTATTTCCTAAACTTTTTTTTTAATACTAGGATTACATTTAGAAACTGAAATTACATAGTTAAATCTAGGACCTTCTCCTAACATTAAACCCTAAAACCTAAACCTAACTTGAAGGAAATTAATAACCGACCACCGGCCGGCAAGGGGGAAGATCAAAGAGGGGCTGCGGCCTTGAGGAACGTCACGCAGCATGCCCGTTCTGCAACGGACTTGCTGGCTCTTCCTTCATCGCGCCCATGGCCAGCCAGGGCTGGCTGACTCAATCTTCTTTGATCATTTTGTAGCTACGAAACACGTAGCGGGCGCCGGTATTAGTGGAAAATGAACCGCACATAGGCGGCCACGGCCTCGGCTCCTTTCGCGGTGGAGCTGACATCAGGCGGAGCTGCCTGCTCCTTTCGCGGCCTCGGCCGCCGCCAAGGCCTCCCGGTGCCGTTTGCGCCTCGCCGCGCGCTTCTTGGACTCTTCGGCGCGGCGCATTTGCTTCATCTCCTCCTCCACTGCAGCGTCGGCACAGGCGCGCGCGGCGGAGATGAACGCGGCCGCCCTCTGCGCGTTCAGCTGCATGTGGGCTGCATCCACCGCCTCCTCCTCGGTGATGTGAGCAGGGCCGCCCACGCCAATGGGAGGCTCCGGCGGCGCGCCATCCCCCGCGACACCGGCCGCCGCGACACCGGCGGCGTACTCTTCTTCGTCGCTGTCGGCGCAGTCCGCGAACGCCGCCTCCACCGCACTCCTCTGGGCGTCCGTCAGGCGCGGATGCGGCGGCTGGGGAATCATGCCGGCCCATGCCGGGCTGGTCGCCATCCGGCGCGAGAAGCTGCCGCGATAGCGCTCGCTCGGCCTCGTCCACCAGATGCGGCGGCGGCGGCGGCGGATCCATTCCGGCGGGTGGATCTGAGCTCGGAGATGGTGGCCGCCGTGGCTAGGGTTTGGCCGGCCGGCGCGATTGGGGAGGAGTGCTAGGGTTTGTGCCCTAGGGTTTGGCCGGCCGGCGCGATTTATACAGCTCCACCGCCCACAGTTATTACGGGTAGGTGGCCGTTGGGGTCGATGACACGCGGGGCCAGGGCGGACACGGGGAGGATGCAGGAACGGTCCGCTCGCGTCCGGGCCCGACGCATCGGTGACCCAAATTTGGGCCAGGAATGCGTCGCGGCGGACCAAAAAACGGACCGCGATCCGTTTGCGTCGCGCCGTTGGGCCGTGTTTTTGGGTCCCGCGGACAGGGGCGGACGCGCGCGGACTCGATGGGTCGCCCCGTTGGAGTCATCCTAACAGTCTGCGGGACTGAGATGACCCCGCCGAGCCACTAGCATTTCTAGGTTGACTCGGCCGGGAAAAAAATGTATTTCAAACCATTTATCTTCTTAACCGTGCGGGTGCGGCCTTTATCTTTGAGTATGCGCAGCACGATTTAGAAACTGAAAAACAAAGATGTTGCAGAGCTAGATCACGTTTTTCTTTCTTTGAAACTTTAGGCTGTGTAACAAAGCATTTTTTTATAGAGAGTTTGTGGCATGCAACTTGATTGACTTTTAGTAAAAGTTGATATAAACTTTCAAAGAAAAGTAGGATCACTCGAAAAGAGCAAATCTGAGACGCTCGTGCGGTAGGTGTCACTGCGATCACGACGTACAAGTATGGAATCATGCACGGCCACACCTATTTCCGTCGTTGCATCACTGGTCTACGTGGACACGTGGAGCTGGACCACAGTTTTAAAGATATCCAGGTCATGCGTGGCGGTAACATTTTTTTTTTTGAATTTTTCATACTTGTATTCATACTAGAAGGACAGTACAAGGTCGGATACAAGCAAGGAAAAAAGAAGGATACGAAGAAACGGCACCGCAGCGCCACGCCATCTTCATCCACGAGCAGCTCCAGCACGCGCCGCCTCCACCGCCGGAGACGAGGAAGGAAGCCGACGCCCGGAGCCCTCTCCACGGAACGGAAGAGCTTCTAGCCACCACCGTGGCGTTGACGAACCACAAGAGCCACCAGCCCCTCGGAGCTGGATCTGGATCGATGAACACGCAGAGGTCTCGATCGCTACCGAACCCCCAGATTAATCAGGCACCACCTGCTTTCTTCATTTTAATACGCCGTATTCCTATGTCGTGCTACGTCAAAAATATGACATCTGCCCGTGTTTATGTAGACTGATTGATTAGACACTTTGCTATAGTTTAATGGTTCATACAAAGATTAATTATGAACGGATGATAAAAGTAGGATTTCGCGGCTCATTGCGCACGTTTAATTAGGGTGTGAACGGGGAGCGACGACTAATGGGAGAGAGATCGATGAAGCATCTCCGACTTGTTTTATTTGTTGAGATCGAGCATCTCCATCGTCTGGATAAATAAATGACAAAAATGATTTTGACATCTTTTAAAAGTAAGCTTCACAAAATGGACTATCATAAATAATCCATCTAAGTTTTGGTTATAGTATATCCACATCCAGTTCAGTCACAGGGACTACAGTTTTAAGATTTTGATCTATGGCCATGTATAACATACGCCCCGCGAGCTACCGAACCCTGATTAAGCACCAGCTGCTCTCTTGATTTTAATCGGCGACACGCCGAAAATATGACTTCTGGCTGTGCTATGTAGACTGATTAGCCACTTTGTTATTAGGCTCCCGAGCACCAGTGAACTTGGTCGTTAAAAAACCAGATAAAATATTTACGAGTTTCAAAAAAATTAAAAAACATCACAGAGGTACCCAATGATGTATCTCACGAGCGTCCTCCAAAAAAAATCAAATTCAAATATTTGTATTCTGCCTTACACAAAAATGACAAAATCTGATAAATTTAGAGATTTGAAAATATGCACATTTCAGTTTCACACATTTGTCATTTTTATATAGCCCATAATATAAAGTATTTTAAGTTCTTTTTGCACGTTTGTGCAATACACCATTGGCTACATTCGGGATTTTTTTTCAAATTGTTTTGAAACTCATAATTTTTTCTTTTTAGATTTTTTTAAAGGACCATAATCACTGGAGCTCGGTAGCACAAAATCTCCTCTCCTTTTTATAGTTCAATGGTGCTATACGATAATCAAAAGTATGCATGGGTGGTGGAAGTATGATTTTACAAGGTCAATGCCCACGTTTAGGGTGTGGTCGACGCGGAGCGACGGCTAATTTGAGAGCGATGAAGCATCTCCGACTTGTTTTATTTGTTGATTGAGATCAAGCATCTCCATCGTCTCGTCATGCTATATGTATATAGATATACAATGGGGAAATCCCGTAATTAAACGCGACGTTTGGTTAGGAAAACCACTCGCGCGTGTTTCTTAAACTTAGAGACTTCTTAGGCAGCTCAATATGTTAGAGTTATGAGGTATCAAATTTAATGTCAGTTTAATATGTTACTAAAAATTATTGGGATCTTCATCAATCCCACATCAAGATGTGAGAAGGCTATATGTGAGGGGAAGTCTAGAAAATAGCCCTTCTCTAACAAGTTTATTAATTAAATAATAGCCGGATGGTAATCCGGGTTTTAGGTCCATTTACTCCATGTCCCTGTATTGTTTTTAAAAGAATGCGGCACGGGGAAGCCCTCTACAACAGATTTTTTTCTTAAATAATAAAAACCAAATCCGTGCCTCGGAGGATTTGAATCTGGGTGGCTGGTTTGTACATCCAGATCACTAACCAAATGAGTTGGGCTCACTTCTTTCCATGTTTCTGTCGCCTACTCATTTACAAATTTACAAGTTTATGTGACCTCGACAGGGATGTCACTCAATTATCATTAACTTAAACCTCAAACTATCAAAAAATGGCCTAGTTGTCGGAGTGCCAAATTATTTTTTGAGTGCATTTATTGCCCACTCGACAAACATGCCACTTTGTCCATTGTCGTTGTACAGCACTTGGCACACACAAAAAACGCTCGGCTTTTTTTTTGGGTTTGCCAAGCATTTTTGGCAAATCACTTAAAAACCCTAAAACATTCGGTGAAGTCCTAGACTCGTGTCTAATTTAACCGCGGTTTACAGTGGCAGAGATGCGACGGGTCGATTTTGTGATGTGTTTTATTTTAAAGACTCAACAAAAAAGTAAAATAAAATAGTGTGCACGTACGCATTTGGATTTTGCAGAGAATTTTTTTGAAATTTTAACTTATTTTCTTCAGTAATAATAATTATTTACACTTTCTAGAGCTTCTTAATAGGAAAAAATGAAACAAGACTTAAACCTTGTAAGAAATTCAAAATAATGGCATGGACACATATTTTGGGTATATAAAATTAGAATAAATAGGAAAATTTAATACACAGATTTAATATGCTACTTACTTCATGATTAGGTGCCAATTTATATTTTATAAGTGCAAAAGGTAGGTTATTTGTGAACCAAGTGAAAATATGATGCAAAACATAGAATTGTCCAATTTTCAACAAACGAGACCATATCTCGATGGAAAATGTCAGAACATTAAGGTATCTCTCGCTTCTTGTCTAATTTTGACCATTTAAATGTTTTCCCCCATTTTAAAAAATAATTTAAATTTCAAGTTTAATTGCGTACTAATTTGATCTGACTTTTTTCTAAAAATGATTTTAAGATACCCAAATAGGATTCGATGCAATATCTATGGAGGATATTCAAATATTCATTGTTATGCATAGTTGGGCCGGTGATTCTGATCTCATTTAAAAAATCTAAATGAAGAAGATGTAAAAAAAATGTAATTCTTTGTGTGAATTCCGTTTGTGTGCCACTTGGCATAAAAACGATAAACATTGAGTTTGACATATTTTGAAGAAAAAACCTTCAAAAAGTGACCTATCATGTGTGAACATACAAAATGTTCAAGCTAAATGACCATGGATCCATGGAACAATTATTGATAATATGACCATCTTTGACACAGAGGTGTGTCTTGCTATGACAAAATGTAATGTCAAAACGAGTTTTCAACGTATTGTTAGAAAAAAAGTTTTTCAGCTTCTAGTTGTCAAAATGTTTTTTTGTAAAGGTTGAGTAAATTGATGCAAAATGATACATTTTATTTTTCGCACAAAAATACACCGTATTTAATTACTAGTGTCCAAATATTATGAATTTCCACCTTTTTAGATATTTTTGCTCATTTGAATAAATTTTGGCTAATTTTCAAAAGTAATTCAGTTTTAAACTATAAGTGTGATCTACTTTTGGTCCTAATTTTTTTAGAAAAGTTATTGTAAGTTATCCGTGTAGGATACTATACAATAGCCACTACTAGAAAAAACAACTATTCTACCCGGTTCGGCCCTAGAGGAGTCCGTTGTAAATGGTTGCACATCGTGGGCCGAGCCGGTAAAATCCGGGGTCATGTGCCAAACTCTAAAATGGGATCCTATCTCATATTTTCATTAAAAAAAACTTTTTTTTTGAATAAAAAGCGGGAGAGCTGCTCTTTTTATTGCGATAGAAGGGGGTTACAGAAACTCGGCCCAGCGGCCAGCTCATTAAAGAACTAACTAACAGACAATTATAATGTGTATGTGATACTATCTTACATAGATATCTGATATATTAAACATCAAAGATATTCAACTCCCAGTTGCATAATGTTTATTTTAATAAAATCATTGTTTGAGTGCTATTTGAACAACTTTAAAATGATGTTTCCACATATTACTCGGATTCTTGATTATTCAAAAATTATATAAAAATAGATGAATAAATTAAAATTAAATCGATAAGACGTCAACCATCAATTGAATATAAAACATACTAATTGCTAATATGGTTGCCGATTAGACAGACCACACGATCCTTGCGCGAAACTCACCTCGTTTAGTCGAGCTAGTGAAGGAACCGCTAGCACTTCTAGCCGATTGTGGAAGAAGAAATCGTTATAAATCGATTGCCTTAAGAAATCGACATGATCTAGCAACCGATAACCAAGAAATTGTACAGTTAGCTTTCTTATGTGCAACTTGAGGCCTAGTTTGGTAGCGAAGTATATAATAAACCAAAGTATTAGAATACCAAAGTATTCTAGCGCCTAGGCACAAGATACTTCAGTTTTGCCCGTTTCTCCGTTTCAGAAAAAAAGAGGTCCCAGGTTGTTTCTCAAATACTTCAAAAATTCCACTGTTTGAGCAATACTTCAGTATTGATACCACAGTGTTTAATCCTAGCCAAACACATATCAAAGTATTTAAAACTGTGGTATTTCTGAAAAACGGTGGTATTCTTGAAATAATTCAAAAATACTTTGCTAGCAAACGCAGCCTGAACTACTTATTATACTCGATCACGTGACGCGCGGATGACCGCCCGGCTAGGTCGTTATACGGAGACCCGGCCGGCAGCTCTCACATCATCGTCGACGGCGGTCGGAGGCGAGAGAGATGGAACCGCACGCACACGTACGAGAGAGTCCGCGTGCGCGTGCTTGCGAAATTTCTCACGCCGAGCAGGACATGAATGGCTATGGCTGGCTTTGGTTTTCAACGAGATCGAATTGAACCAGCGGCGGTCGAGGCAAGTCGTCGCAGCGGTAGGTCTTGGTCTGTGCGCATGTCTGCTTATCAATCGAAAGAGCGGTAGGTGTCACTGGTTTTATGATTTTTTTTGGCTGAAAACATCCACGGCCACACTCTTTATTTCCGTCAATCCACTGTTACGGTCCGTCGACATGTGGAGCTGGATTGCAGGTGTTAAT
This sequence comes from Poa pratensis, assembly GCA_947311845.1. Classification (NCBI taxonomy): domain Eukaryota; kingdom Viridiplantae; phylum Streptophyta; class Magnoliopsida; order Poales; family Poaceae; genus Poa; species Poa pratensis. The sequence continues at coordinate 26,689,842 of CAMZMU010000070.1, read as the reverse complement.
CTACCTACGTTACGCGTGATGGTAACATGCCACCCCATACCCAACACCCAATTAAGCACCAACCGCTTTCACGGTTTTAATCGGCGACAGACCGTGCTCCTCTGCTACAGGGTCAAAAATATTGACACATTGTCGATCGAGTATAGAAACTCAACGCAATTAAAATGTCTCCTTTTAGTTTTTGGAAATCTTCTGTGATTTGATTGAACATGATTTTTGAATATCTCTCGCTCGATGTAGAAGATCATCAAGTCATGAAGAAGCGATCGCAGATATCTGGTTGCGAAACTTGGCCTTGATGATTTTGTCGCCGAGAAGACCCTTTCAATTATTGACGTCACCACATGTGAAACTAATGTCAACTCAGTGAGGCGATAATCATAGGAAACATGATGTGTCATACAAAAATGAAGACAACCTATAAGGTTTTTCCAGTCCTCTGCTTGTGAATAATGAATAGCTCAAGATTCTTTTTGTATATGTCAATCTTAATGATATATCTTTTGTGCAATGAGCAATGCTATTCACATTGAATCTGCGAAAAGAATCTCTTAAGTGAAGACAAGAGAAGTTCTTAAGCAACTCTAAAGATGGCTCATTTAGTCTATAGTCAAAATCTCTTGTGATAGAGTCTATGGCAACGTAGAAAGTGTCCAAACTGTAAACATAATCATCAATGACATGATATATTCCCATTTTAAGTGAAAGGGAATGATGTAGACAACGGTAAAAATTCTCTCGATTAAAAACCAAGGTTTATCGAATCTTCAATACCATTACGTTTGATCATAAAAATAAAGACACCCAAAATATTACTAAGAAGCGAGTGAATGAGTAGAGCTCACGGAAACCTAATTGGAGCCCGAGCTACATGGCTCCTGGTATTTTTCAAAATTCAAATTCAACATTTTGAAGTTTCAAAAAATTCTAAAAAAAACTCTAGATATGGCCATGATGCATTCTACCAATTGGGAAAATCTCATGTTGAAATACATTGTATTTTTGGCTACACAAAAATGACAAAATCTGACAAATGTTAGAGGTTTCAAAATCTACACTGTTCAATTTTTCAGATCCACGATTTTTTCAATTGTGCACAGCCCAAAATACAGAGTTTTTCGATCTGGATTTTTGCACACTGTTAGAATACAACATCATCTACATCTACGATTTTTTTTTCAGATTTTTCTGAAACTTTAAATGCCATATTCGAATTTTGAAAAATCTGGCCTCCATGTAGCCCGAGCTTTAAAAGTCCCTTCTCGTAGAATTCACCCTTAGTTTGGGGCAATGCACCTATGGAGGTACCACAAAGAGCAGGGTTTTTTCGTAGAACCCTCTCCTAAGGTCCCCACCTCATACATTTTTCATGGTGATAGCTTGTCATAACTTTTAATTTTGTCCATCAAAGCAATGGCAATACATATACAACGTTTTGTGGTGATCAACATAAAACAAGCAACCATATTTCACTCCATAAAATGAGCTCATCAACATCTCTATCATCAAAAGTTGCGCCTTCTTTTTCGAATCCATCCACGCACCAAAAAACGCTTGTCGGATCAGCATCCATGTGTACCCTCGTTCGCCCTTCATTTTAGGCATGCACATGTAGCGACACCGTAAGGAGCTGTTTCCTCCGTAGAACCCTCTCCTAAGGTCCCCACCTCATATAAGTTTCATGGTGATAGCTTGTCATAACTTTTGTCCATTGAAGTAATGATAAATTGATAATACATATACAACCTTTTCCGGTGATCAACATAAAACAAGCAACCACATTTCACTCCATAAAATGAGCTCATCATTATCTTTTAATTAAAAGTTGCGCCTTCCTTTTTGAATCCATCCACGCGTCAAAAAACGCCTGTCGGATCAACATCCACGTGTATCCTTGCTCGCCCTTCATTATAGGCATGCACATGTAGGTACACCGGAAGGATCCGTTTCCTCCGTAGAACCCTCTCCGACTACTGTCCCCACCTCAAATATCTTCCACGGTGACAGCCTGTCATAACTTTTAGTCAGTTCCGTCCATCAAAACAATGTCAATCTCGCGGCACAGTCTTGAGTTTCACGATAGAACGTTACTTCGGTCCATAAACTCCGCGCGGCAGTATCTCTATCATCAAAAGCACACCCTCTTTTCCCATCCGTCCAAGCGCTGAAAGAACACTCGCCAGACCACCATCCATGTGTCGCAGACCGATGTATCTCGAAACTTAATTTTTCCCCTGAAAAGAACAGTAACTGCATGCCCAAATACTAACATTTGAAATGTATACACACTTCTCATCCATTGATACACGCAATGAACACAAGGCCAAGGAGGGTACACAGTCATCATGGAGATAAGAATCGCATAAAACCCTAGTATTCTAAAAGAAAAGAAAAATAACACACATAGAAATCTGAAGAAAAAAAAAACTGGCCTTCCCCTCCCATGTGCACGAAACGTCCCCAGCTCCTTTAAATAACCGACGCCCCACTCTCTGCTCTTCCCCACCACCGCTTCTGCCTCCCCAAAACGCCAAAACCCAAACCCCACTCCCTCCGCGAAGAGGAAGAAGAAGAAGAAGCGGCGCAATGCTGGAGGTGGCGATCCCGGCGCTGTGGAGCACCGTCCACGGGTGGTTCACCCCGGCGGTGCTGTTCCTCGTGCTCAACATCGTCATCGGCACCATCGCCGTCACATCCAAGGTAGCGTCGGCGGCGGCGGCGGAGGGGGCTGCGGCTGGTGCTGAGGCTGGCGCTGGCGCTGGAGGAGAGAGGAGGAGCCTGTCCCGCGTGCCGTCGATGGCGCTCGACCGGCTCCGGTCCTTCAAGCTCTCCCGCCAGGCCGCCCCGGCCCCTGAGCCCGCCGTGACCGGAGTTTTTGCGGATCTGGGCTCCGAGGAGCTGCTCCCGCCGCCTCTCGAGGCGGAGCACGAGCAGGCGCACATCGAGCGGAGCATGTCGGAGGCGGCGGCGGAGCCCGAGCTGCCGCGGCTGCCGGCGCGGCTGCGCAAGTCGGCCAGCGACAAGTCGGCGTTCGCGCACTTCGTCGCCGAGGAGGACGTCGAGGCGGTGGAGGCGCGCAGGCCCGCGACGACCAGGGACGGCGCGCGCCGCCGCCCGCTGGTGCCCGAGGAGCCCGTGTCGGAGGAGGAGCCCGAGGAGGCCTCCGGCAGCGGCGGCGGCGAGGTGGACGCCCGCGCCGACGAGTTCATCAACAATTTCCACCACCAGCTCAAGCTGCAGCGCATGGACTCCTTCATGCGCTACCGGGATACGCTCCGCCGCGGCCAGGCCAACGTCCAGCAGTAGAAGAGCGAATCCGGACGGAGGAACCACCCAGGGGCCGGGCCAGATGCGGGAAGAAACGCGGGGAGGAAGACGGTAGTTTCTTCCTTCCTCCCCCTTCTGTTTTGGTTTCTTCTTTCCCCTTGGATGCTGCTAGTAACATAATTCTAGTTTTGGATAAGAACCTTGTTGAAATGTGGTACCACCACCATAATCCTGTGATGTGAATTGCGCCGTGCCAAGGCGCCGGGGAGAAGAATCAGTAGTTAAGCTCATGTAAATTTCTCGCCCTGTTCTTCATTCTGGTCTAGCTCTTCTGCATTCTGCAACCGTGAGCAATGAAATGAACTGACCCATCTCTGCAGGCTAAACATACATATGTCCACACGATTGGGTTGCAATGACAGCTCTCTCTGGACTGCAAAATCACCACCGAATTCCTCCGTTCTTCCATCTCCCAACTTTTCTGCAGTACAAAATCACAACTGAATTCCTCGGTTCTTCCAAACTTCCCTGCAGGTTGCTGATACTCTTGTTTAGGTTGCTGACACTCTTGCTTAATGACTTTTTTTTACCAAGACACGACTCTTGTGGCTAGTCACTCATCGATCACAAAGCAAGGCATGTCCTAAAAGGTTTTTCTTGAGTTTTATTCGTAGTGCATTGATCCCTCTAGAAGATACGGACAGGGTTAGCTCGCTCACACATACTCTAGTACCACTAGTAGCAGCTTGTTCGTCAGTCAGTCGCCGCACTTGACGGAGCAGGAGAGCTGTCACCGGCAACGACCGGTCTACCACCCTACGCCGTCGTGTTCGGTCGCTTTCTCTGTATTCAACTCGCCTTCGCCTGGACGGTCCGGGGCCTTCACATGGACGATCGACATGGCCTTTCAGCTTGGCTTAATCTACTGTCCATTGCCATTGGTGACACCTGCTGCATGCGTGGTTACGCTTAGCTTAATGCGATTCTGGGCGGCTGGAGGTCGCCGTCTGACGCCGATTCTTGTATGGTTAATACGGTTCGTGGCTTTGGTTAGTGGCTGCTGGTAGAGCAAACGGGACCCCCTGCCCTCGATGTGATATTGTTGCTGTAGTGCTCTGCTGTTCGGAACTAGCAGCAACTTTGCTGGGGAAAAGGTGCGTCCTGACTGTAGCCGAGTGTGCCGCCGTTCATATTGAACTCCGAAGTTGAAAGAGGAGTACAATCTGGTGAATCCCCGTCTCCAGATTACGCGAGTCCTCTTCAACTTCAGTTTCTGCATTTTCAGAGTTCCCTAATTAGTAGTCACCTGTACATGTTCTTTCAGTCTTTTCTCACATAGCAACGCAACCTAAACTCTGAATGTTCAGTCACAAGGACTATGTACAGCTCTACTCTGGATGGTTGTACGTATGTGTCGCCGCTAGATACTCCTCTGATGTTTCCCTGCGTAGCAAATGTGTGGTGCACATGCGAGGCATGGACATAGGATGCCCTGGGCGCAGGCGCAGCAAAACCAAATGGGATGAAGGGTGTCTTTTTTTACTAACACATGGTGCTTTCTTCTGTCAAAAGCTTGCAGGTGATGGTGAATGATTGGATCGATTCTCTGCTAGCTCTTGTAGTACGTCTTGTTCCTCCTCCTAGGATTGGAAGATTGTAAGGGCATCTTCAGCCGTTCGGCCCTCCCAGGCCGAAAAAACGGCGCCTTTTTGGACGGTCTGGGGGACGCCGGCGCAAATTGGCGTCCTGGGTTCGGCGTTTTCCCAGTCGCCGAACCCAGGCCGAACCCAACCGGCCAATTTTCGGCCAAATTTTCAACATACAAATCAAGCGACACATTAACTTTCGGCCAAGTTTCGGCCAAACTTTCGGCATACAAATCAACACACAAATAGTTCAACATTTAAATCCACACACAAATAGTTCAACATACAAATCCATAGACAAATAGTTCAACAATGCAAGCAAATAGAACAAACTAGGCATCGGCATGGCCATCCATGGAGTCTCGAATCTCCTGGCGCATAGTCATGAAGTTTGCCCATGTTGCCGGCACCTGGTGATCAACATCTGCAAGAGGACCCTGCCTGTAGTACTCAGTGTCAGCCACCGGATCATCCCGCTCGCTCTCAATGATCATGTTGTGCAAGATCACACAACAGTTCATCACCTCAGACATGTTGGCCTTGGACCAAGTCAGAGCTGGGTACCGGACAACAGCGAATCGAGACTGCAGCGCACCAAATGCCCGCTCAACATCCTTCCTGCAAGCCTCCTGGCACTTGGAAAACCAAGCTTTCGCACTTCCTGGCACAGGGTTGGAGATGCTCTTCACAAATGTTGACCACTTTGGGTAGATGCCATCTGCAAGATAGTAGCCCTTGGTGTACTGGTGCCCATTGATCTCATAGGTCACCGGGGGAGCATGACCCTCAACAAGGCTGCTAAACACATTTGAGCACTGCAGAACATTGATAGCGTTGTGTGTTCCTGGCATTCCAAAGAAGGCATGCCAAATCCATAGATCTTGTGTAGCCACAGCCTCAAGAATGACACTGCAAGCTCCTTTGTGCCCCTTGTACATGCCCTGCCATTCAAATGGACAGTTCTTCCATTGCCAATGCATGCAGTCGATGCTTCCAAGCATCCCTGGGAAGCCTCTTGCTTCATTGGTGGCCAGGATCCGGGCAGTGTCATCCGCATTGGGTGATCGCAAGTATTTTGGCCCAAACACTGCCACCACTGCCCTGCAGTACCTGTTCAAGCATTCAATGGCGCAAGACTCGGACATGCGCAGATAGTCATCCTGAGCGTCAGCGGGAGCACCGTATGCAAGCAATCTCATCGCCACCGTGCACTTCTGAATTGAGGTAAAGCCTACCGTGCCGGTGCAATCCGTCTTCAGCTTGAAGTAGGTGTCGAACTCTCGGATGGCATGCATGATGTCGAGGAAGAGTTGCCGTTTCATCCTGAAGCGGCGCCGGAACACAGCCTCGTCCTGCGTGGGGTGCTCGGCGAAGTAGTCGGAGTAGAGGATGCAGTAGCCTTCGTAGCGCTGCCTCGGCTTGCTCTTGCGGCGACCGGGCTTTGAGCCACCACGCCGCGGCTTCGCCTTGTCGAGCAGGCCGGAAAGGCAGGCGAGGACGAGCAGGTGCTCTTCATCGTCGATGTCGGCCTGGGCTTCCTCGTCGAGCAGTTCGGCGAGCAGATCCTCGTCGTCGGAGTCCATGGCTGGGCGGGCAAATCGCCGAACACCTAGTAGGCAAGGTGGGGGCGAGCCTTTCCGAGAGTCTTCTTTGCGGCGAGATGAAGGCGGAGGGAGGAGGGGCGGCCGGCGGCGGAGGATTGGGCGAGAAGGCGGCGACTTCCTAGCTAGTCGTATGCGGCGGAGGGGAGGGGTGGTGCCGGCGGCGACATCGCGGCGACGCGAGGGATGGGGGAAAGAAAGCGGCGCGGGGGTGGGATATGTGCTATCACGCCGACAACGCTGGCCCACGCGCGCTTTTACCCCCCCAGGCCGAACCCGGTGGGCTGGGTTTGGCCTGGGAGCGCCGGCGCTAATTTCCGCCGATCCGGCGCTATTTGGGCTCCTGGGGGGGCCGACTGGGCGAAAAAAACGGCGCTCCCAGGCCAAAACGGCGCTAAAATCGGCCCTGGGGGGGCGCTGGGGAGACGGCTGGAGATGCCCTAACAGGCGGATAATTAGACACCAATCATCTCACAACTAGAGGATCACCACGCTGCTTTCAAGCTTATTTGCATGTTCATTGTCATGTTCAACTGCCTGTTTTTCCCCTCTTAGTTTGGAAAACTTTACAAAAAACGAATCCAATCAAGACTAGCCCTTGGTGGCATATTATTAGTAGTAGATAGAAGCCCACCCTTGTGACTTGTGAGGATTCTAGAAATTTTGGTTCGGGCGGGAGTCGAGCTCTAGTCTCTAGGTGCGCCACCACCCTAACCACTAGGCTACTGCCCCGTTCTTGTTTGGAAAACTTTACCTGATACCGATTCTTCAATATGCTATGATGAACAAAGCAATGCTAATATCGTGTGTTGCTTTGCAATTCTAAAAGAGGAAACTATGGAAGATGTGCATAAGTGCATTCCAGATTTATGAGACACACGATCGATGAGCAACCGGAGATATCCAAATAGATCTCGACGATCTCTAGATGGAAGCTTTGGAGGAGAAACAGACAGGGCAAGAGTTGAGGCACCAGCTGTGGTTGTGCCCGAACTGGATAAACACGGACAGGCGTAGCACGTGCGGTGCGACACTCCTACTGCCGCCGGTGTCTGAAAAGCAGACGAATCAAACTCCTCTGGTTCTGTTTTCTCGGGCCAGGAGTGTGGTACGCCCGTGCGAGCTAGGCAGAGGAAGAGGAAGATCTTGCTTGTGTACTGCAAATATTATTTTGGTTCTAGGATTACCTTTTGGCTGGCAGGTGGGTACCGGACCGTGAAAGTTTTTTTTTTGCGAAACACAGTACACACGCAGACGCTCACATACACACGCGACACTCACCCCTATGAACGCACACACGCACACCCTACCTTTATGAGCAGGTGGAGCTAGAAAATAAAGATCCGTACATGTTAATGTCTCTGATAGAACTACTACACAATTTCGCGTGTGTCTAATCTGTCGACATTAGTTTTCAGTACATAATCGTTTCTACTTAGAATTTACTGGGATAATTGCACGGAAAACTGCAAGTGGATATACTCAGATGCACGCAACCAGTGTCGCTCAAGGACATTCTAACTCGTGCCCATGTTAAGAGACTTAAAATAAATTACTTCCTTTGATCCAAAATAAGCGTCGCAGTTTTGAACCAGGCTCAGTCCAAAATTGTCAATTTATTATGCGTAGGAGTGAGCAGATACATGCACTCGTGGGCTAATGGTACGGAGTATATATATCTCCAAATGGAGAAAATAGAGAAGTCCAAATCAACAGCGACTTGATCGGTTAGTCCCAAATACTTTCGCTTCTACACCAGCATAAGCAATGCCTACGTCTACGTGAGGCGCTCCTTCTTTTCGGCAGCACCTATCGTTTAGTCGGCACTACATGATCTTCCCGTACGTCTTTCCTCGCGCACTACGTACACGCTCAGCCGGCGACCAGTCCGTTTCGTCGTACACCCGACTGGCCGGTCTTCCTTCGTGCCAAGGTATAGCGTTGCATGCATGGGCGGGAGCCAAAAGTGACAGCAAGCAAGCACGGTGACCCATCTATCGACAGCAGGAGATGAGATGATGCAGACTGAGAGTGAGATACCATCTGACGAGGCTAGTGGCTAACTGCTACGACGGGAGGGCTGAAACGCTTTTGCTGACGTTGCTAATTGTTGTAACTTTCAATCACCTATGTCTCTTTTCGAAAACGCCATAGGATTATGCGTTCTGAAAATCTCAGAAAACGTCATATGGCGTATCCCGAGTCTGAGAAACGTAAAAAATTCTAAATCATTTGGGATAAGCCATTTGATATGGCGTTTTCAGTCTCAGAGCTTTGGAGAATCCCAGAATACGTCATCTGATATGGTGTCCTCTGAGATTTTTAGAGTCTCTGTGACTGAACAACGTCATATCAAATGGCTTATCCCAAATGATTTAATTTTTTTTTGCGTTTTTCGGACTAGGATAAGCCAAACTCTATGGCGCTTTCTGAGATTTTAGAGGATATGAGATTTCAAAATGTGTAAGCCCATGGCGTTTCAGGGAAGGGGCCGACATATGTGGCTGAAAGTTATTCGAACGGTCACAATTAGCTGAAGGTTAGCAACATTATCATTTAGTAAAAAAGATATGGCGAACGCCTACCTCGCTGACTTTTAAGCTTGCATGTTATGTAAATTATTTGAGTTAATTAGGGCATACTAAAATTGAAGTTTTAGTCCAACACCTATTTGAGTGTAGGAGTGGCCGACGGGTACTTAAAAACCAGCGGAAAAATGGCAACGACATATCCGGATTACTTTCCGACTATATCTCTAACTATATGAAAGCTGGCCGATTTCGCGGCCTCTCCGCGCGCCGAGCACTGTTGTGAGCAACAGTATGTACTGTTCACATCTACAGTGTTGAACAGTACTTGGTCTTTTTGCAAAAAAGTTCCCGAATTTCCAAAGAATCACCATTCAAACCTCACAGCACACAGCTCTTCGTGGCGAAGGACCTGTTTGTAAATACACAAAACCCCAGGTTCTTTTCCATAAAAAAGCCCCCACAATCCCCTCCTTCCTCCTCTCTCACGCACGCGGCCGGAGCGCGCCGCCACCGACACTCGCCCCCTCCGCTCCGCTCCTCCCAGTCCAGATCGAAGCACACAGGAGCCTCCGCCGCAACGTCCTCTCCCACCTCGCCCACGAAAGCATGCCGAGCCGCCCCAGAGGTGCCGGAATCGTCGCGACCTTCCTCGCTCGGGCCGCCGCGTTTTCTTGCCGCCGGCGACACCCCGTCGACCAAATAGCGGCGACGCCACCATTTTCGAGCAGATCACATCCGCGTGCCTCCAACGCTCCCATCCGCGTATCCTAATTCACGCTAGGCCGCCGCCGGCGAGCTCGCCGTCGCCGTCGTCTCCACTGCTTACGTCATCTCGACGTGGCAGTGGGCCCGGTTAGTCAGTGCCTTATCCTTTTCCCGCGAGAAAAAAAACTAAAACCCTGACATGTGGGCCAGTTGACTTAAACAATTTACAGAAAATGAATAACCCTACAAAATCAATAGTTTAAAATCTACCTACCAGAAAAATATGAAAAATATATTAAAATGATTAGAAAAATAAATTCTAATTATTTATAGCACAATACAAACATTTCTGGACATTTTTAAAATGGGCCCAATTCCCTTAAACAATTTACAGAAAATGAATAATACTATGGAATCAATATTTTAACATCTACCTACCAGAAAATATGCAAAACATATCAAAATGATCAAAAAAATAAATTCTAAATATTTATAGCATAATACAACTATTTTTGGACATTTTTAAAATCGGTAAATATTTAGAGAAAATCCAAATGCACTTCCTCTAATTAAATGGAGTTGAATTCAAAAAAAAACTTTTACACTGTATTTCCTCCAATTATGTAGCTTAATTAACTATTTAAGACAAATAATTATTTATAGCACAATACGAACATTTCTGGACATTTTTAAAATGGGCCCAATTCACTTAAATAATTTACAGAAAATAAATAATAATATGGAATCAATATTTTAAAATCTACCAGCCAGAAAAATATGCAAAACATATCAAAATGATCAGAAAAATAAATTCTACATAATTATAGCATAATACAACCATTTTTGAACATTTTTAAAATCGGTAAATATTTAGAGAAAATCCAAATGCACTTCCTCTAATTAAATGGAGTTGAATTCAAAAAAAAAATCCACACTATATTTCCTCTAATTATGTTGCTTAATTAAATATTTAAGACATCTTGATGATATACCAATCACGATAATCAAATATACTTATCAAATTATTAGGACCTTAAGTAATTATCAATCTCAACGCATTGCCAAATTACGCAACCATAACACCACTTAAAGGTGATAAAACAACCAAACCAAGTTAATACGATGTCAACGTAGTACTTCTTAAAACAAAGATTACCTGATTAAGCTTGGGTATTTCCACTTCATTTCCATTTTTGACGAACTGGGTATATGCAAAGTCATTATTGTGAATGAGAGATCAGGGAGATCATTTGAGACATTACACCTGGCATGGACGACCTCAAATGATTTATGGTTTACTTCCAAGTATTAAATATTAACCTCACATGTTTTCCGGTGCTGAGACTGCTCATACAATGATATGTGTATCAGCATTCGTCATACCAAACTATTATCAATCTATGTCATCCATTGAGTAAAAGATATTTATCAATGTGAAATTACGATACACTTTATTTTTTCAATTATGCTATTGGAAAATGTTGCTACTTTAGTTATACCTTATGAGGCTCTCTTTTAAATCTTATAACAAAATGTGCGCTCTAATTTTTATTGGTTTGTATCCAAAACTAGAAGCTAAACACTTATAATATTTCTTTTAGGGAAGCAGCACGATCAAGGCAACCATAGCACATCTTCTGATTACGAAGCTAAATTACTAATTTATGCCAACATACAAACATAATCAAACATTCGAATTTGCCAAGTATTCGAAATTACCGTATCATTTCTGAAAGTTTCAAATTATTCACCATTTCGATATAACTCGAATACATTTTTTCTAATTACAATTAAGAATTCATGGCAACATACAAACATATTTAAATACTTCAATTTGCTGAATATTTGAATATTCTCTAAACTATATAAAAAAGTTCAGAAAAATTCAACGCTAACTACATATAACAAAACACAAAACATAGTTAAACAATTCAAAATAGTCAAAATTTGGATGCAACATAGACGAACTTTCCCCATTTATTAGCACAAATCCAAAAAAATGCACTACCACTAACTACATACTTAACTTAAATATTATTTGGAAAAAAAGAAGCACATTTCAACATTTCAAATTGCTAAAATATTTGACCTACCCCAAAATATATCAACGTGCTCAAAAAAAAAATTGATACGTACTAATGCCAAAATAGAAACAAACTTAAACAATTCATATTACCTAATATTTGTATACATTGTAAGTGCACTTCATCTAATTATAAATTAAAAAGCAATAAATGTTCACAAAATACATTTCATACTACGCAACCGAAAAAAAATACCAAATATTATTTGCGCTACTTATGGCATAATGCAAACATATTTCAAGATTTCAATTCAACGAATATTCAGAGAAAACCCAAATTAATTCCCACAAATTATGGATTGAATTTAATAAGTGTACATATAACGTATTCCATTTGATTATAGAATTCAATTAAATTTTCAAAGGAAAATGCAAACTTATTATTTCTTCCCAAATTGTTTAGTATTCAGAGATAATTTAGCTTAAATCTCACTAATTATGCGCATAAAAATAAAAAAATACTTCATTCACTAAATGTTTGAGGAAAATAAAAAAGCATTTCCTCTAATTATGGATTGAATTTAACGAATTTCCTTACAACGTATTTCCTCAGACTATGGAGTTAAATTAGATATTTCAATATTTATGACAAATTACAAAAAATACTTGACCACTCCAATTTATAGAATTAAATTAATTCAACGAATACTGTGCGTTTACAATAATGCACATTTTTGATACGAATATGCAGATAAAACAAAAAGTTTTTTCCCCATCTAAGTAATTTTGTTACTTAATCTTCTTACTTCTAAACCATTCCTTTAATACACTTTGAACATCTACAATACTTTAAAAAAACATTGTTCGCGAAATATTACAGCAACATATCGTCAATAAAAAATTAAAAACTAACAAAGTCGGGTCGTGACGACGCGCAAAATTCCACTAGTATTATTAATTGATGAAGAGAAGGCCGGTCTCTCCGCTCACATATAAGCGTTCTCTCTCACACCTTAGATTGACGACGACCCCACTATTTTTTATCCAGAACATGTTGATCGGACATTGAACTTCATACCTCTTGGGTCTAGCATATATCAAATGACATACGAACATGGCGTCTCGCCGATTAAAAATAACAAAGCAGCTGGGGCTATAGATCAAATCATCGAGGGCAGCATGTTACCGCCACGCATAAACGTAGCTATAGCTATAGGGTAACCGGATGTGCGTACGTACGTAATCTGTGCATTTCGTGAAATTCACTTTGGCAACCGGTGCATTTGCACCCGGTATTTAAAAAACACATTTTTAAATGTCGAATACATCTGAATTAAAATTTCGCGGATACAACTTAACATTCTAATTTGTTCACAAAGTCGTTTGACCGAGAACCAATATTTTTTTAGTCCTGTGTAAAAAACGACAAAAATGTCTCGTAAAAAGTCTTATTTTAGCCCAAAATTTAATCTTTTTCACACAAGTCACAAAAATGTCAGTTTTTCGTCAAACTAATTTTTGGACACATAGGATGTTAAAATCTATGCGGTAACATTTTTTTTTAAAAATTGACATTTCGAAAATACGTGTAAATAAAATGTACATATGTACCTGGGAGGCAAAACACCGCTTCCGTCAATTTGGGGTTTTCCGCTTTTGTCATCGGTGCGACGACTTCCGGTGATCGGTCGCACCGGCCTAGACGGACACACATGAAACCGTGTGAGGTTTTGGGTGGTACATGCGTGTGTCGTCGCTGATCAGCTGATGTGAGCTGTGCCGGCGCCCGACGACATGGACAAACGGTCATCGGTTGGTCACGTGAGTGCGCGAGCGTTTCAGATTTGATCTTTTCATGGACGCTTCTACTAACTCTATGTTAACCGAGAATATGATTAGCGCTTGTTGGCTGATCTCCACACAAAAAAACGAGAGGGGGTGAGGAGGCGAATCTCCTCGTAGGCGACGACGACGAGGATGAGAGCAAGCCGGAGCCGCCGCCGTGTTGGCGGGGAGGAGAAGAAGGTCAGGGTGGCGGAGGAGGAGAAGAAGGTCAGAGACCTAGGCAGGTCTTTAAATAAAATGAGGGTTCGCCGTGTTGTGCCGCTAAACACGGAAGAAACTGGAAGCGTTGGATGATATTGATTAAAGGGTCAAGATGCTCTGGATCAGCTCCTCTCGCTCTTTTATTTTAGTGTGGATGTAGATCTTACACAAGTCCTCTAAACTTCAGTTTCTGCATTTTTCCACTTTCTTAATTAGGAGTAGTCACTTTAACATGTTCTTTCAGTTTTTTTCTCATATAACAACACATATGTGTCGCGCTAGATACTCCTCTGTTGTTTCCCTACATGGATAATGTGTGGTGGACATGCGAGGTATGGACATAGGATGCCCTGGGCACAACAAAACCAAATGGGATGAGGGCCTGAGGGTGTCTTTTTTGACTAACACATGCATGGAGCATGGTGCTTTCTGGCTAAAGCTTGCGGAATGATTGGATCGATTCTCTGCTCTTGTTCCTCCTCCTATGATTGGAAGATTACAAGAGGTGGATACGTGGTCACCAATCATGTTACAACTAGTGGATAAGTGCAAATTATATGCATATTCATTGCCATGTTCTTATCTTTTTTTTCCTCTTGGGAAAACTTAACCTGATACCGATTCTTCAGTATATTTTGATGAACAAAACAATCTTGGTACCGTGCGTTGCTTTGCACTTCTAAAAGAGGTAACTATGGTCTATGGAAGATGTGCAAAAGTGCATTCCGGAATTATGGCCGTGCACCACCATTGGCCTATATCCATGTCATCATGAATTCGCTCCAAGATTGGATCGACCGTTGTACATGCTTAAGAACCCATCGAATTATGGTCTTGCTTTTCTCGCAGGATTCTAAAAACACAAGAATAGGAGAAACTTAGGAAAATTATAGGAATGCATGTGCAAAACAAAGAATTAAAAAACAAGAATTTCGTATATCTGTTTATTTGATCGCAGGGTACGAATAGTACATAATTACTAATAACACGGTTAAATCAAAGCCAAACCACTTGAATAATTAGCAAGTTATTCCGCCACTACAGACCCGGCCTCGTTCTTCATGTGTAGGATTTTTAAGACGAGGTCCAAGCGGATTGTAAAACACCTACGTTTTTTGTTTAAAGCTGAGATGAAAGATAAATTTTCTACCTTTTTCCTTTACTCAATTCTTTTTAACCAAAGTGATGAACAGTGCCATCGTAGAAATTTTTGCTATTTTTACATTATTTCTCTGCTTTTCCTTTGAAGAAAACAAGCTGTAAAGGGTGCAATGCGTATTTCTTCTACTTACAACGGACCCAACTAGTTTGCCACCCGGTGTCAGACAAATTTGAAACCCTTCACACATTTCAAATCTACAACATGAACTATACCCTATTATTTCAAAAATAAATTCCCGCCTATCGTGTCGCTGGTTACAGACGAAGCAGAAGACCAATCTAGTGCCATGAAGCCCACTAGCTCAGGCAACCCACTGATGAACAACCAAACTTTGCCCGGATACATCAACCACCACATCACATCACATCACATGTGTTGTCTCGGTCTCACCAATGAATCTTTCAAGAAAAGAAAGTCTTACTGATGATAGAAATGAAAACAGCTGGCCATGGAGCTTCCAAATAGATCTCGACGGAAATGAAATGGTGTGGTGGAGAAACATGGCAAGGCTGAGAGAGAGAGTTGAGACGACAGCTGCGGTTGTGCCCGAAGTGGATAAACACGTGCGACGAGTTACGGCCGGGCCCCACCCGCGCTGCTTTTTCAGACAGCACGTACTCTCTGGCCTTTCGGACCGATGGATGGATGGGCACGAACCAGCTCCTCTCTCGGTCTCGGGTCAGGAGGTGGTAGTACGCTGGCCGTCCGAGCTAGCCAGAGCCAGAGGAGGAAGATCTTGGTTGTGTACTGCAAATACAGTACGGAGTATTATAATTTCGCTTCTAGGATTGATCACCTTTTGGCTGGCAAGTGGGTACTGAGATGTGGGAGTTTGGTGGAGCCAGAAAATGGAGCTCCGTACATGCTTAAAGTTTCCGATGGTACTACCACATAATTTCGCTAGATATTCCGAGGCTAGAAATTTCCAGGTTAATTGCACGGAAAAATTACAAGCGCAGTTGCTCAGATACACGCACTTCTCATGGGCTAATGGCACGGAGTATATAGCTCTAAACGGAGAAAATAGAGAAGTCGAAATCAACAGCGACTTGACCAGTTATTAGTTGACGTCAATCATCATCAACCGGATAAAGTCCCTAGCTAATATATTTTCGCTTCTACACCAGCATGAGCATTGAGCAATGCCTACGAGGCAACGATGTGCATGCGAGTAGCTAGGAGAAAAGAAAAAGGCGAGCTTGAAACGCGACTACCTACGTGAGACCTTCGTTATTCTTCTTTTCCGCAGCACCTATCGTTTAGTCGGCACCACGCGATCTTCCCGTCTTTCCCTGCGCACTACACGCCCAGGCGTCAAGTCCATTTCATGCCACTCGCCGGCCTTCCTTCGTGCACCTATAAGGGCATCTCCAGCCGTTCGGCCCCCCCAGGCCGAAAAACGGCGCCTTTTTGGCTTTGCGCCGGCGCTAACTTTGGCCTGGGAGGGTTGGGTTTTCCCGCCGTTCGGTCACCCAAGGCGAACACAAATCAACATAATTTAAAAGTTCATATTCCCGCCCCAAAATCAGCCCGAGTTCGGCGATCCAAAGATAGCCACAGTTTGGCGATCATACATATAGGCGATCATACAAAAGAAGCCACGAACGGGCGATCGAATTCATGCCACTGGCCGGCGACGTAGTGCCGTATTCGGCATGCTGATGGCGCAGATCAGATGGTCACCGGCGACAACTCGGCGTCGTCGTCCAGGTCGATGCGTGCAGTCGTCGGAGTAGGGGCGGAGCTCGGAGCGGCGATCGGTGCGGTGCTCGGCGGCGGCGTGGCCGTGTCGGCGGTGCCGGTGGCCGAGCTCGTGTCGGCTGCAGCAGTGGCGGGACTCGGGTCGGTTGAGCCGTCTGTGGTGTTCGGCGGAGGTGCCGTCGTCGGGGTGGAGAGGATGGCCTCGCGATGCGCCATGAACCACACCCGAACCTGGGGTCCATCGCCGTAGGGTCGCCGCCCATGAGGAAGGCGAGGTCATTGTTTCTCTTCTTCGCCGCGGCGGTGGTCTTGAGCAGGTCAAGCTTGGTACCCTGGTTGGCCATGAGCGCCGTCCACCTCGCCTCCGTCTTCTCGTCTCTCTTGGCGGCCTTGGCAGCGACATCGGCGATGCACGTCTTGATCGACGCCTGGAGCTTGGCCGCCGCTGGTGCCCCATCCTTCGCCGCCTTGGCTTTCTTGTGACCGTCCGGGCGCCCTTCAGATGCTCCAGCTGCCGCCGCGTCGGGGACGTACTCCTTGGCCTTGCGAAGTTGGTCACGGACTTGCTTCCATTTCTCGCACCCCTCGATCTTCGTGAAGACATGGAGGAACTTGAATTCGACCTTCTCGTCGGCGCGGTACATGTCGAACATGCGAACATACTACAAGGCCGAACAAAAGCGCCGAATGAGCAAACATAGCCGAATGAGGAAACAAGCAGCGCCGAAATGGCGGAAAGAAGCTCACCTCCGTCTCGGCGTTGCCGCCGCTCTTCGGCCGATGCAGACATTCCTCTTGTATGCCGTGCCACTTGTTGCAAGCATGCTGGATCACCGCCCAGTGGTTCGCCATGGCCTTCTCGCCGCGATCCGGCGCTCTTCGTACGAAGTCTTGACCCGCTTCCAGTAGTTGTCCATGTTCTGGTTTGCGCCGATGATCGGGTCCTGGCTCACATTCATCCATGCTTGGACGAGGAGCACATATTCCTTATAGCTCCACTTGATCCGAGGCTCGGCCGGCTTCGGCACCTTGGGGACCTTCTTCTTCGCCTTGCCTTTGGCAGCGGCTTCTTCGCCGGGGACCTCGTCCACAACCGGCTCGCCATCTTCTTCGGCTGTCTCCTGCCTCTCCGGCTCCACGAAGGCCTGCGATGAATCTACGGCCTGCGACAAGAACCCAGGGGCTGCGGCCGCAGCATTGGAGCCGGCGGTGATGAGGTCGCCCATGAAGGTGTCCCCTTGCATTCCGCCGAACAGGATGGGTTGAGTTTGCGGCGGAGCGACGGCGAGCTCGAGTATCCAGGCGATCCCGCATACGGGGGAGGAGGGGGCGGCGGAGGTTGAGGCGCACCGTGCGGAAAGGCGACATTGGGGTTGAATCCGCCGAGTGGGTCGCTGTCGGCGTACACGGGGACGTAGTGGGGGGACACGCTCCAGCGAGGCGACGGGGACGGCGAGTAGCCCGACGGCGAGAACCCTGTCGGCGAGGCCACACTGGACTGGCTGGCCCATCCGGCGAACTGAGGGTGAGGTGGGAGGCCGATCCTCGCCTTGGGCGGTGGAATCGGCGCATCCACCTCCCTCACCTCCTCCTCCTCTTCTCCTTCTTCACCTTCTTCCTCGTCTTCTTGGGCGCCGGAATCGCCGCCACCTTGGGCGCGTGGACCGGTGAACTTCTTGGGCGGCATGGCGGCGAAATCTTGGGGGAATGGGGGAAAATGGCGGGAGCTGCGGGATGAGAGGGGATATGGCGGGAGAGTTGGCGCGCAAAGGGGAAAAGGGGAGGGGAAAACGCCTCATCTCGCCGACAAGGCTGGCCCACGTCGCCTTTTGCCCCCCAGGCCGAACCCGGCCAGTTGGGTTTGGCCTGGGAACGCCGGCGCTAGAAACGGCGCGAAACGGCGGAAATCGGCCTCCTGGGGCGCGACTGGAAAGGTTTTGCTTCCGCCGGCGCTAAAAAAGCCGCCTGGGGGGGCGCTGGGGGGGCCGGCTGGAGATGCCCTAACCTGTGTTCGTAGCTAGCCAAGGTAGCGGCGTTGCATGCGCGGGAGCCGGCAAGGAGGTCACGCGATCGACGCCAAAAGTGACGGCTCGCCGGTGACCCATCGACGACAGCGGGAGATGAGATGCGACGACGCGCGGCGATGGAGACGTACTGAGAGTGAGATCTCACTCTCTCTCTCTCTCTCTGACGAGGCTAGCTGCTGGCTTTCGAGGGGCGGACACACGGCTTTGTCCGGGCGTGGTTGGGTACTCGGGTTTGGACTGCGGTCTCTCGCTCTTCTGGAGATCCTTGCTGTGGGCGCCGACGGATGAGACCATGACCCGTTGTTTGTCGTTGGCTGTGTTGTGTAGATGGCGCGAGAAGTTTTTGATTTCCTCCTGCGTAGTGAAGAGCAAACTACGCAGAAAAGGAAAATACCATGCATGGATCTTACTCTGTGTCATTTTTAGCTGTCCCAGAAATGTGACTTTAATCTCAAAAAAAAAAAAGTGACTTTTTTTTAACAAATTAGACCTAGATCGAACCACAAGGTTGGCTCGTATTGGTTTGTTTGACTTTTAAGCTCGCACGTTCTGTAAATTATTCCAATTCTTTATGGCATACTAATATTACACATAACTACCATTTCCAGATTTGCATGTCATGAAAATTGCCATGTTTTTTTTGAAAGAAATATTATTTCTATTTATGTTAAGAATTGCAACTTCAAGTCCTCAAGGCTCCCAAACACCATCCGAGAAAGATGCAGGGAGAATCCATTTTTGTGGACAATGGAACAACTTCATTACTCGTGGTCTCTGCGAATTAGACATAGATAACCCATACGGGATAACATATGCTCTACAATTCTACAAAGAAATTGTAAGAGGGAGTCAATTCTGTCCGTGATAATTCTTTTGACAAGAGCTTGGGCAGCATGTGTTAAACGATCGATCTCGGGATGTCGATAACATTCCTCTGAATTTGCGGTCCTAGTGTTAAAGGAATTAGCAAGAAGCGGCCAAATAGACTGATGCCAACTTGCCAAGGTTAAGAAGGGGATTGTTGGCAGTTGGCTGCATTTAGCGGGCTCTGACAATGTAAGCAACAACAATTAGAAGCTGAGTTTCACCCTGCGTTTGAGGTCGCCGCCAGATTAGTCTCTAGTAGTCAATGGGGAAAGAGTACCACACTACCACAGTCCACCGGTCATAGGTTTATTAATAAGATTGTTAACCTTTAATATATATAATCATGTGAGGTATGCAAACTGTCACCATTACTATGCAATTATTGCGGTGGCCATGTGTATCACTTTGATGTAGAGGCCGGGGATCCGCACCCTAATTTCTAAAAAAGAACTTGATGTAGTGAAAGTCGAATCTGCAAAATGATGTAGCTGCAAAGCTGACCCGTTTTTTTGCTGAGAAGTAAATCATTTCAACCTTCACGTGAAGATCTAGGGGGTATGTAGTCTTATTTAAAAGTGAGGGAACATGATGGAGTGTTGTCAACTTGAACCTATTTCCTAGAAGTGTCGTTTCTTGAGTTGCAAATCTAAAATTGTGGTATCGTAAAATCGAAGTATGGCGTCGTAAAACACATACTTGAAACTGTGCCCCTAAAATCTTGAAAATGTAACTAAGCCATGGACAGGAAAACAAGTCCTTGACTGGAAGTTTCAAACTTACACTGACCATTTTTTCTCAAAAAAAAAAACTAAAAGAAAAGTTGAAGCTGTGAGGTGTACCACACCGCGGGCTTCCAAACTTCTTGCTCGAGTTCTTGTGCTCGGGGGCCCAATACATCTCGCAGGCCATTTTCTGGACCTTGAGATCAGCAACTGACGGCCCACGTGAATCCCCTACGACCCAAACTCGAGGCTTCTCTGTGTCTCCAACTGTTGTCCTCTGCCCACCACAGACCACACCAGTTCGTCGCGGCGGAGACGAGACGACTAGTCGGCACGCGGCGACTCCGACGAGCAGCCTCAGCTCAGATCCGACGAGATGGTAAGCCGACAAACCCAGACCCTTCTGGTTTAGGATTTCGCGAGGTACTTACGCGCCGTTGGTGATGGTGCCGCAGGCGGCGAAGGCGATCTCGAGCCCCGTGCCGGTGGAATGGTACCCGACGCTGGCCGTCCTCATGGTCTCCGTCGGCCTCATGCTCACCGCCTCCTTCTTCATGTAAGTCGGCTGCTCCGTGTCCACCCAGCTCCCCGTGCGTTTCATGCAGATCGATGGTCTGATCCGATCTGATGTGTCTAGGAGCAGCATGTGTTTGGTTCATCCCGCGGGTTGGACTGAGGGATCTGATGTGTTAATGTGCTAATACTTTGTTGCGCGGTCAACTAGTTAGCTCGAACAGTAGTGATAGGACCGAGACGATCCTGTCACAGATTTGGGAAATTTCACACTCAAATCACAGGAATTCGTAGGCGAGAGTAGCTGGGTTTGTATTTCAGATGCGAGTTCATACGAGATACTCCCTCCGTCTCAAAATATAAGGCACGCTATTTTTATGCTGGACTTCGGTACTCAACTTTGACCATTAATATATTATAAATTATGTGGATTGAGAATATATAAATGGTACGGTTGAGTTCGTCTTGTAAACTTCTTTCATTTCATATAATTTATACTAACTTTGTAGTTATATTATAATCACAAATCATGGTCAAAGTTGTACGCCATTGACCAGCGAAATTAAAGGCGCCTTGTATTTTGGGATGGAGGAAGTACAAGTTTATCTAGAGAAGCTACTCTACCGTAGCAACACCAGAATGGTGAATAGATTCAGCGATAGGTTTGAATTACAGCACGGAAAGCTTTATAGCCTGGGATCAGCTAGCGTGAAACATCAGCAAACGACTGGAAGACGGCGAAGTAGGTTGCTGTTAAAGACGATCAATTGTAGTCATTGAATCCCCCTTGACGTGGCGTCTCCTTAGCTGACCGCTTCTTCTTCAGTGATTCACCAGGATATGTTTGTATCAGCTTCTTTGTCAGTTAACTGGTGAACATTGTCAGTGTCCTGACAAGTAGGTGCAGCCACGGCGAGTTCAGGTTGCTTCGTTTTGACTTCTTTTCACAGCGCAGTAGCCCTTTTGGTCCTGAATAAGCACATAACAGAGGTATCGAATGGCTTGCTGGCTTCAGGTTGG
Source organism: Poa pratensis (assembly GCA_947311845.1). Taxonomy (NCBI): domain Eukaryota; kingdom Viridiplantae; phylum Streptophyta; class Magnoliopsida; order Poales; family Poaceae; genus Poa; species Poa pratensis. Next base: position 26,668,011 of record CAMZMU010000070.1, on the reverse strand, counting down.
ATATGTGGGCTTACGTTTGTTTGATTTTCGTCCTGGACTGGAGTTTAGTAACTCCTACACCAATTCATTCTGTGTGTTCGGAAAATGATTTGCTCGTATTGAACCGTCAATTGAATTTCTTGGATACTCTATAGATTATATGTTGGATGCTAGGATAGAAAAGGAGGGCACATCAATGGGCAACATTCAAATTCTTGTACTGCAGAATGGAAGGATTGTTGTTGTTGTTGTTGTTATTGTTGTTGTTGTTGCTATTTGGTGATTCCCTGTTCGCCTGGTATATATTTTGTGTTACTACGTACTTGCGTAGTAGGTATTCATACATTACCTGAAAACTAATGGCTGTAATTTAACAGTGGATACTTGTCTGGATCAGGCCAGTTAAATTTAACGAGCTTGTAATCTGTACCAATTCCCATGAATTAGTGTGAACAAAAACTAGCAAAAACTTATAATTCCATTTCTCTTTAATAATAAATAAAACAAGCAAATCAAAGCACACTGTTTGTCACTGGAACGAAGAGAAATTTTGTTTTCTGTTATTTACTATGTACAAAATTGTGCAACTTGAGCAATATGCCCTGGCTTGCTGATCGTTATTCCTACCAAGTTGTTTGTAACCGATCAAATTATTGTTATTTCCAGAGTCTGTGATCAGTGTTGGCACTACGGCTCGTAACCAGCTAGTACATATTACTCATGATGGCTATGTCTATATGACAATAGTATCAACTTTATTATATCGCCAATTAGAATATTCAAAGCAATGTTGATTGAAGAGTTACGCTCTGAGTTTTGTTAGCTATACATAGAATAGTAACCTTTCTTCTGACTGTTATGCATACCAAAACATAAAAACACGGCCACTTACAGTTTAGGGCCTCTTTGGAAAGCAGTAATAAGGAAACATAGAAATATGAAAAACATAAGAGTTGAGGTCGTGACCTGCTGAAGCATATACAAAAGCACAAACACAAGAATTATTAGTAGAAGCTGTTGGCTGTAGCACAGGAAAACTTAATTTTCTGTAGGGATTAGTTGCATGCCATACGCAAGAGGTCTAGGGAAGGAATCCATATGAATTTTGATGGTCTCATTCCCTTGATCTAAGGGGACCTCAGCGGTATAGGAAACATTCCTAAGATTGAATCCTAAAACTATCATTTTGAGAAATCTTTCAGTCCAAACGTATCTTAGCGGTTTAAAATTCGAATACACCTACATCTTAGGTTTTGAGTTATATGTAAATGTAATTTCGTACAGCTATATCTTTTATATAATTTGTAAATAAACCACCAGTACACAATAGGAACAAACTTCAGCACTGTTATACAATATCTATTTTGTCTTTGGTGCTAGTTGGTATAGTCTGCTTATTTATCAAGATATATAGCTAATTAGGAATGATACAAATGAAATCTGGAGGTAATGTCAAACTGATTAGTGAACACAGGTGTTGCTTCAAGCCTTCAATTATTGAAGTTGATTAAGTTCTTTAGCACTAGTAATTTAAGCGCACAGAAATCTAACCGGCAATCTAATCCATTTCAGTTATGAAGCCACGACTTCCAGGCGGAACCGTAGTTTAGCGAAGGAGATTGTCACAGCGTCCATTGCTTCGGTCTTTCTGGTACACCCCTTAAAAAACTGTTGGTTGTTTGGCAATTCCGTATAGGGTGATTTTTGCATATCTAAGTTAGCTTTTGGTTGTTCCACAGGGTTTTGGATCTCTGTTCGTGCTCCTTGCAAGTGGTGTTTATGTCTGACAATCGGCCATGAGAGCTTTTTGTTTGTGTTCTGGAGTCGGTAGTCCTAGCTAGGATATGTCAGGTTCTCAAAAACTGAAATTGTGCTGGTTCCCCGAGAATATGCAGTACTGTGGACATGTTTTGGGCAGAAGGATGTGAGACATCAAAGTTGAACCAGTGTGGTGAAATCTTTCTCTAATCAATATTGTACCATCGGATCACAACTTATATTCTGTAATAGATGAACCATTGCTGCTTGTTTTACAAAAGCAAGCCTATTTTTATTTTTCTACTCGTGGATTATGAGTTTTTATACTGCTAAAAGCTGTAATCAGGTCCTTTGAATGGATTACATGAACGCCTTGGATATAAGAGAAACATATTAGATGCTGTCGAAATTTGGCCTGCTGCGTGCAATACAGTGAAGACACCATCATCTTCGTCGTCAAGGTAGGCGCACAAGAGGCCTTCTGCTTCTCCAGTGAGTTTTAGCACTAAGCTGAATATATGAGCGGTATTGTTTGTCCTTGTGATCAACTAGGTGCATAAATAAGTGAGTCGCTGTAACTAATGAGGCGTTTGTGCTTATGCAAGTTTCGCATGTGTAGTGGACCTGTGGACGACATGCTTGCTTTTGCTATCTGGAAATAACCAAATAGAGGACTTTAACTGCTAGTACCAGAATTCCATGACATAACCTTGAACTTGAGGACCTCTATGATCAGTATTTCCCATTTACTGTGGAAATTGAACTGTTTTATTTGATTTTTCCTGCAACACAACCCGGAAGTATAACATTTAAATCTGAATTTAGCCCAGGATACTCTCTTTAAATGAGAAATTGGTCACTGGCTCCCTCTCCTTTAGTTCTAAGAAAGTATAATAAAGGGCTTATAGTCCATGTATGATGTAAGTGGCCTTTTGCCCATGTGGAGGAAAAAGACATGAAAAAATGAAGAGTCGGCTGCTCTCATGCAAGATCTCAACTCTACGTGTTGCTATGCAAATATAATAAATGTGAAGAGAGAGATAGAAAGAAGCATGTATACAGTAATATTCTAATAGCCAACTTTCTAGTCTCTACCTTACTATATGAGTGACTTTAAAGAGAGCGCTATGGTACGACACTATTTGTATGATTTTTGTATGATGTGCACCATCAAACTGTCGGATTCCTAGACAGAAGTATAGCAAACCACCGGATTACTCATCGGACACAAACTGTTGGAAAAATAAGTGCGGGACTTCAAATGGTGGCTATAGATGACATGACGGTTGCATATAGCCAATAATCAACTATATTATTAGCCATGCTTTGAACAGCACCCATGGGCGCTTAGTATCGAAGTTAGAACAGTGCCCGTTTACCCGCTCAGGGTCACGTGGTACATGGCTATTTCTACTCTACGCACTTTGAGTTCAGGTAAAGAAACGTCCCATTCCTGTCCTGTCATATTTCTTCCCGGTCAACGAGCAGCCCATCGCATCTGCTTGCTTCACAGCTGGGCTCACTTCATTTCATTCTATCTGGTTTGGTTTGCAGCTCGTTCCTCTCTCCTATCAGCATCTCCGAGAAACAGCAGGCTCTTCTCTAGGTCAGTTAGTTGTGATCTTTTCTCCAACATGTGGTTCATCAACCTGCCTATTACCAAGATCTTATCATGCTACTAGCACTCTCTTAGGAGATTCTTTGAGATTTCAAAGTTATTTGCCTTTCCTAGGTCTAGACCGTTTATGCCATGCTAAACTCGAGTGGTAAGCTTGATTAGTGGTGGACTAAGAGGATGGAGTCTGATCCCACAATTCAGTTTCTTGTAGTATTGCTTCTGTCTCTTCTTTCATTACAAAGCTATGGATAAGTTCAACGCATGTATTCAATTTACAGATCATGGCTTACTTCTTTTTGTTTGGGTGAGATTGAACTATAGAGTGGAAAGTTGAGAGCTCTCAGGTTTAAGTCCGCTAATGCCTTGAAGTACATCAATAAGCGGCATGACATCATCCAATGGGCTGCCTGTTGTCAGCGACCTTAGTTGGGAGCACTGGGTGCCTTAACCAAATGTATGCTTATATGTCACTATGCATATTAGTGGAGTGCTATTCTTTTGGAGTTCTATTTTTTGTTCACAAAGACAAACTCAAAATGGAATCTCTTTCCCCCATTAAATTTACGCACTTAGCTAAGGTGACGACGGCTTAGCACAATAGTTTCATTTCTTAACATGCACTAGTGTGTAAATATCTTTTCAGAGCGAACGCAATACAACTGACAATCAGCTTTTTCTGAGTCTTGTACAGTTATCTTGCTTTGGCTAAATCACACCGACAAGTTGTTTCACTCCACAGAAGGCAAAGTAATGATTGCTATCATGTAAGAGTGTTTGTGTAATCAACGAATTTAAAGTTAATAAATGGAAAGTGAATCTAGCAGTTGCGATGAGCGAGATATCATATTACACGATAAAATTGCAAGTCCACGCAAGCTACCATTCCAATATTTAAAAGAGATCACAAACAACTTCTCTGCTGAGAGAGTACTTGGTGGAGGTGGTTTCGGTGTGGTATATAAGGTAATGTTAATGCAAAATGTTTCTTATTAATATATGTGTTGACCCAAAGACCATATCCACATTAATAAGTAACTGTAAACAGGCAGTGCTACATAATGGAGAACTGATGGCTGTAAAGAGGCTTATGGCGCAAATGCCGGGCTCCCAGAAGCAATTTGAGAATGAGGTTTATCATCTTATGAGTCTTAACCACCCAAATATAGTGAGATGTATAGGCTATTGCTATGAAACACAGAATCTATGTTTAAAGTATGATGGAAACCACATTTTTGCTGAGACAGCTGAAAGGTTGCTTTGCTTGGAATATATGCCTAATGGAAGCCTTGATAACCATCTTGCAGGTATGACAGTTCATATATGACTTGTCTTGTTTCAAAAGAAACCAAAGATGTTTTTAGAGATTGCAGTTTCTATGTTTGTAAGCGTAGCTCTTACTAAATTAAGACTACCTATTTGTTGGCTTCTGTTCCCTTCTTTAGATTTTTTGTTTGTTTGTGAATCTCGTTCTTGGGACTCATCGCTTTAAAATAGTTGTTGTTCATAGACATCAGAGGGTAGTTTAGCAATTGCTGATTTAACACGACTACTAATGGAGGTTGAGTGGTCGTAACATCTTTACTCTTACAAAGATCTGAGCTCCAAGTGCTACGTTCACCCCTATTAGATTACCTCTTAAGTTGCCAGTAGATTAATTACCAGAATTATAATATGTTTTATGTAGTAGACATATGTATGTTAACTTTTGATTAATTGTTTATATATTTTTGGATAGCTTTTAGTTCGCATAAACTTAATGATTATTGTACCAAGCTGCTTGGTGTCCACGGCGAGACGGGTACGACGACGCCTCGCACTGCGGCTGACTGCTCTCCGGGTACCCCAGGTGGGGGTATGGGATCGAGCAGGCATGGCGGCGAGGTACACCACGCTACGATGAGCCAGGGGAAGGTGGTTCCTAGCTTCGGCCACCATACGGGGGGTCTTGACGGCGAGGCCTTCAAGCGAAAGGTGGTGGAGTTCGGAGGTATTCAAGACGGTGCGGTGCTGGGGGTGCGCTCGAGTGATCGCATTCGAGCGCAGCCTAACGCGGATGCCACTCAGCTGGAGAGGGCGACCGCATGGGCGCAGCGTCGAGATCTCACACAAGGTACCAATCTGAATCCCGTCTTTTCTATCATGTCTTTTTCGGATGATGATATTGTTGATAGAGCTGCTAAATTAGGAGTGTCTTTGGGTACCTCTCATTTAGAAAAATTAATTCGGCTAAAACAATAAAAGATTTCGAGCTAAATAGATCACTACTTTTGTTGCAAAAGAATGTTGCTTCAACTGATTTAGATGATCCACAGAATTTGATTTTACATAGAGCTGCAAGTTTATCTGAGGACTTGGAGGAGGACGAGTTGAATAGGGACTTAGAGGATCAGTTGGACCCTATAGTTCCTACGGCTAAAAATAAAAAGAGTAGGCCACGGAAAGATTATTCAACAACGACTAGACGCCAAAGCGTGAGAATTAAAAAGCAAAGTAGAAAGTAAAATGAGTAGCTTAAGAGGTATCTTTTGGAATAGCGAGGGGTTTCGTGACCCAGGAAAACATTTGTTCGTTCAAGAAACGATTAGAGAAAAACGGTTGGATTTCCTCGCCTTATCGGAGACGGGGAGATCAAATTTTTCCACGCCCTTTTTGAATCATCTAGCCGTCGGGCTTGATTTTTCTTGGTTTTGCTTACCACCTCAGGGGAGATCTGGGGGGATGTTAATTGGCGTTAATATGGCTACCATTCAAGTAACAAACGTAGAGGTCGGTGACTTTTGTGTCAAACTCTATGTTAAATCGAAATTTGATAGTTTTGAGTGGATCCTAGTGTCGGTCTATGGAGCTGCTCAAGATGACAAGAAGCATTTGTTTCTCGCTGAATTTGTTCGGATGTGTGAAAATGAGTCCTTGCCGTTGATGGCAGGAGGAGATTTCAACATCATTAGAAATCCAACTGAGAAAAATAATAGCAATTTTAACCCGAGATGGCCGTTCATGTTTAATGCGATTATCCAAGGTATTGGTTTGAAGGAAATTGAGATGTCCGGACGCCAATATACCTGGGCTAATAGGAGAGAGAATCCAACTTTCGAAAAGTTGGATCGTATTCTCGCCACTACGGAATGGGAGCAGAAATTTCCTTTGACTACGGTCCAGGCACTTACACGAACAGGGTCGGATCACACTCCGTTATTGTTGGATTCCGGAGTGCATGCACACCTAGGGAATAAATCACGTTTTTCTTTTGAGCTTTCTTGGTTTAGAGCAGAAGGTTTTTTTGATATGGTGGCAGCCGAATGGGCTAGTTTCACCAAGGGAAATACACCAATTGAAATTTGGCAAAATAAGATAAGACACCTTCGACGGTTCTTAAAAGGGTGGGCAAAAAATATGAGTGGGCGATATAGAATTGAAAAGGAGAGACTTCTAAAAATCATAGATGAATTGGACATCAAAGCAGAAACCTCCCCACTCTCGGAGTTGGAGAGGAAAATGCTAAAAGATGCAAATGATCGAATTTGTAACCTTAGAAGAGATGAAGAGACGAAATGGGCACAAAGAGCAAAGATTAAACATGTGCAAGAGGGTGGCAATAATACGAAATATTTCCATCTTATTGCTAATGGTAAACACAGAAAAAAGAAAATTTTCCAATTAGAGCAAGACGAAGGAACCATTGTCGGTGATGAGGAGTTAAAGGTCTATATTACTGAATACTATAAGAAATTATTTGGGGCATCGGCACCAAGTAATGTTCTGTTGGATGAGAATGTTACTCATGATATACCGCATCTTTCCGTCGAGGAAAATGAAATTCTCACGGCTAACTTCACGGAGAAGGAGGTCTTAGAGGCAATTTCCCAAATGGAGACGAACAAGGCGCCGGGCCCTGATGGTTTCCCTGCGGAATTTTATAAAACTTTCTGGTCTGTAATAAAGGATGATCTGATGGCTATGTTTGTTCAGTTTCAGGAAGGGGATTTGCCCCTATATAAACTGAACTTCGGCGTCATTACTTTATTACCCAAGAAAGAAAATGCGGTCCAAATTCAACAATATAGACCAATATGCCTTTTAAATGTCAGTTTTAAAATTTTTACGAAGGTGGGTACTAATCGAATTACTGGGATAGCCCATAAGGTTGTTAGGCCTACACAATCTGCTTTTATGCCTGGCCGCCACATCCTTGAAGGGGTGGTGGTTTTGCATGAGACCATTCATGAGCTTCAGCGGAAGAAAATGGATGGGGTTCTGTTTAAAATTGACTTCGAAAAGGCATATGACAAAGTAAAATGGCCGTTCCTGCAACAAGCTTTGCGTATGAAGGGTTTTGCACAAAAATGGTGCGACTGGATTATGCAATTTGTTAAGGGAGGTAGTGTCGGCATACGGGTGAATGATGACATCGGTCATTATTTCCAAACAAAAAAAGGGCTGCGGCAGGGAGATCCGTTGTCCCCGATGCTCTTTAACATTGTCGCAGATATGTTGGCTGTCCTTATTGCAAGGGCAAAGGAGGACGGCCAAGTGGGAGGTCTCGTTCCGCATTTAGTTGAGGGGGGAGTCTCCATCCTGCAGTATGCAGATGACACTATCCTGTTTATGGAGCACGATTTAGCTAAAGCGGTTAATATGAAGCTAATTCTATGCATCTTTGAACAATTATCCGGCCTCAAGATCAATTTTCACAAAAGTGAGATATTTTGTTTTGGCAAAGCTAAGGAGGTAGAAGAACAATACAAGCAGATTTTCGGATGCGAGTCTGGTTCTTTACCTTTCAAATACCTTGGAGTGCCAATTCACTACAGAAAACTTAGAAATTCAGAATGGTATCCTGTAGAATGTCGTTTCGAGGGCAAATTGGGATGCTGGAAGGGCAAGTTACTATCTTATGGAGATCGGCTTGTTCTAATAAATTCTGTCTTATCTAGTTTACCGATGTTTATGCTGTCTTTTTTGGAGATACCTAAAGGGGTACGTAAAAGGCTAGATTTTTATAGATCACGTTTCTTTTGGCAATGTGATGAGAATAAGCGGAAATATCGGTTAACTAAATGGAACATCGTGTGTCGACCCAAGGACCAAGGGGGGCTCGGCATTGAGGTTCTGGAACTCAAGAACAAGTGTCTACTTAGTAAATGGCTTTATAAGTTATTAAATGAAGATGGGCTATGGCAAGAATTGTTGCGAAACAAATACTTGTCAAATAAGACATTGGCGCAGGTAGAGGCTTGCCCAACAGACTCGCCCTTTTGGAAAGGCCTCATGCGAATTAAAGAGGAGTTCTTTAGTCGAGGATTTTTCAAAGTCAATAATGGTAAAACTACTAGGTTTTGGGAGGACACTTGGCTTGGGGATACACCTTTACAGCAACAGTATCCAACTCTATACAACATTGTTCAGCAAAAGAATGTGCTGGTTCATGATGTGTTTAGAGGGGCGCCCCCAATAAATATATCGTTTAGGAGGGCGCTGATTGGAGATAGGTGGGATAGTTGGTGTCACCTATGTCTGAGATTAATGGATATCAATTTGAATGAAGATCCAGATACTTTTGTTTGGAAAGCTACCACTAATGGGGTTTTTACGGTAAAATCAATGTATGAGGACCTGATGAATGGACATACTATATTTTTGCGTAAATACTTGTGGAAGTTAAAAATTCCTCTCAAAATTAAAATCTTTATGTGGTTCCTAAATAGAAAGGTCTTGCTCACAAAGGATAATCTAGCTAAAAGAAATTGGCATGGATGCACAAAATGCTCTTTTTGTGGGTGTGAGGAATCCGTAGATCATTTGTTTATCTCATGCCCGTTTGCTAGATTGATATGGCGGGTGGTTTTCTGTACCTACAACATACCTCCACCATCCAATGTTTCTAATATGTTTGGGAATTGGTTGAATGGGGTAGATAAAAAGACCAAAGCTAGAATTCGTATCGGCGTTTCGGCTATTTGTTGGTCTATCTGGAATTGTAGGAATGATATCGTCTTTAACAGGAAAACCAATTTTCATGTTTTACAGGTTATCAATATGGCTACATACTGGATCCAACTATGGGCTGCACTGCTTCCTTCGGACCAGCAGGAGCTTATGGTGTCTGGATGCGCACGGCTCATGTTGGTGGCACAGGAGTTTTTCTCCCGCAATACGTGGCAGCATTTTAGTCGACTTCGGTAGTTGATACTATGTTATTCTTTCGTTGGTTGATACATGTCTCAACCTTATGTGATCCTTGAGTTGTAATAAGCTGAACCTACAATAATTTTCAATAAATGGCTGTGTGCATCAATCGATGCAGAGGCCGGGACTGCCCCATTTCTAAATTTTTTTTTTTGAGAAAATTTAAAAAATGAGATCCATGGGCCTAGCACCCAGGACTTTTTTTTAAATAGAAGAGCCCACCCTGGCCGCAGGGTGCACCACTGTGCACACCTTGCCACTAGGCTACAGCCTTGTTCTGATGACACAAAAGTTTAAAGAACTTTAACAATGCAAAAACAATCTGTAGAAGCGCACGGGCATTTAGCTAGTGCCGTTTAACTATATGAGTAAGCATAGTCTGATTTCATAAACCAATTTCTGAACTTCTTTGTCCCGTTGGTCCGTGAGTGCATAAGTCACTCTGTAGAGATATTTTCAAATGAGGCAGTTCTGTGAAACAGTATACAGATCAATTAATATATGATGCTGATGCCGGTCGTTGAATGGAAGAAGACAACATACTGTAGAACACTAGAACTTTGCAGCCCTTTCATATATAAGCACAACAGTATATTTTTCTAATAATATTTGTTGAATACGCTTCTCTTCTTTACATACGTAGATGAATTGTGTGGACTTGATTGGCACAAGCGCTACAATATAATAAGTGGGATTTGTTATGGTTTACATTACATTCATAAGGAGTGGCAGGTTAATACTCCTATTATTCACTTGGACCTAAAACCAGCAAACATATTGCTTGGTGACAATATGCTACCAAAGATTGCGGATTTTGGTCTGTCGAGACTTTTTGGTGAACAACAAACTCGAGATTGCACAAAAAGTCTTGATGGAACACTGTAAGTTAAATGTCCCTTGATCCCATTGCTTTTTAGTTGGCAGCTACAAGCCTTTTCTGTACAGTTCTTTTAATGCTTCAACGTTTTCCTACCCATGCTGCGGTGCAGTGGTTACATGTAGGGGTGGGCAAATAAACCGAGGACCGAAAACCGATACCGAATAAACCGAGACCGAAGCCGAATAAACCTGGAACCGAAAATTCGGTGCTATGATCGGTCATGAGTTTTGAGAAACCGAATTTAATTAGGTTCTACTGTATCGGTTAGTACATACAGTTGACCGAACTAACCTGATAAACCGAAATTGTGTGTGTGTGCTGAAAAGACTAGCAAAGCCCATCAAACCATGTGGCCCAACATCATATTCACCACGCATATCGTACTGGATCGTAGTAAATAACCCACTGTCGCTCGCCCCTGCAGCCCCACGCGAGGACAGCTCCCGATCTCCCCCATTCCTAACCTAGCCGCCATAGATGTTTCTCTCCTGGTCTCGTCCCCAGCCAGAGGTCGAGGCGGCCCGACGCCAGGGAGCCAGCGTCCAACAAGCCTTCCGTTTCTTCGTGTCTTCCTTATCCCCATGGGACTGCATCTTCTTCTATTTACTTCTCCTCTACCATCTCGCCTCAGAAACAGTTGATTACGACACGAGATGTCCTTGCCTTCCATTTCCCATCTTTCTGTAGTCGCTCAGATTTCCAGAGAACTGTTGGTCGCTGTCAAACAAGATCGAGTTCATTCGGGTTAAACCGACGACCGAACCGAATTTATCGGTTGACCGAGGCCTCGGTTAGTAGTTCGTCAATTGACCGATCGGTCATGAATTTTTTAAAACCGAATTTATCGATAACCCGAGGAACCGAACCGATCGGCCTAGTTACATGGCACCAGAATACCTACACAGAGGTATAATCACAACTAAGTCAGACATATTCAGTTTGGGTGTGATAATCATAGAGATAGTAACAGGGTACAGGAACTACCCTTGGCCTTCTGCTACTGGAACGCCGTACCATGACTTCGTTGAACTTGTAAGTAACTGCGTTTCAACATTCGAGATGGAGCTTGTTTGTGATAGAGAGGATGATATATTTTATCCTTGCGTAGTTTGATTTCATCTCCTTGTTCTAATTTCAAAGGTGCTTAAAAATTGGAGAAAAAGGTCGGAAGCAGCATCACTAGAAACAGACTACCAAGTACCAACAAATAAAAAGTTGCTTGGAATCTGACCCACAGAAAAGGCCGGCAACAACGGAAATTATCGAGAGACTTAATGGACTGGGAAGCACCAATTGCCAAGTTGGCAATAATGAAAGATCATCAACATTTCAGGCATGACCATTCAATGATAATGCATTGTAGAATATATTGTATTTGCTAGCTCTTTCTTTTCTTCTAGGGAAACTAGTTAGTGCGCAATGAATTTCACATCGCCAAATAAGTTTCAGAATTTCATAGACACTGGCCTGTTACTCAATACACCAGTAAAAAAACTGATCTAGTGTTGAGCACTCAAATAGAATTCAACGTTGGCGTATTTTGACCAGATGTCATTCCTTGCTAATACCATGGAGCTCTTTTACGCAGATTGCATCTGACCCAAGCGAGTTTCTTGTGATCAATCCCCGCGAGCTCCAGTTTTGTTTGGCATCTAACAAACAGAGACGTTGCCTTGTACAGCTAACTAACAATACAGAGAAGCATGTTGCATTTTTTTTGTTGAGAAAACGCAAAATACTTTTGCGTTTCATTTTATTGAAAAGGTAGAGATGGTTTTACAGGCCTCGAAGGAGGCGTTTACAAGGAGAAAACTTAATCAATGGACATCCCAAAGGGCTGCTTCATCCTTGATCTTTGCCAACAGGTCAGGGACGGAGGGGCGGCCTCTGTCGAACACAGCAGTCGTTGCGGTGCTTCCACAACATCCAGGGGACAAGCAGAGTGATCGATGCAAGTCCCTTGTGCATCGGCTTGGGCGTGATCTGTCGTGCGGCGCGCCACCATCAGTTGAGCGATAGCTCGTTCTCCGGCAGCCGGCAGGTGAGCCTGAGCCAGGAGAGCACCTCGTGCCATACTTGCCTGGAGAACGGGCAGGCGAGGAGGAGGTGTCGCATCGTCTCCGGTTCCTGGTCGCAGAGGGGGCAGCGTGGCGGGTGTTGGATGCCGCGGCGAGCAAGCCGATCAGCGGTCCAGCAGCGGTCGAGGTGGGCAAGCCAGTGGAAGAACTTGACGCGCTGCGGAGCCCAGCACTTCCAGGTGAGCTTCCAGGCTTCGGGCGGTGGAGCCATGGAACGTTGCCTGATAGGCAGACTGCGCAGTGTAGGTGCCGCTCGACGCTCGTGTTCCACATCCAGCGCAGACGGTCCGGCTCGGCGGAGAGCGTTGTGTGCTGGATCCTGTGCCAGAGCAGGAGGTACTGCCCAATCTCCTGTAGGCCAACGTTGCCATGTATGTCGCGTGCCCAGCTGTTGGCGTTCAGGCCGTCGGCCACGGTCCGTCGCTTGCGACGGCGCTTTGGGATGCAGGCGTAGAGCTGTGGGGCGAGAAACAACTACAGCATCGAACCGACTAATGGTTTTCTCTGTCCACGATCCACATTTACTGTCTTTGTTACATTGGAAGAAGTGCGTGAGTTCATTCAGTGCAACGATGAATTCCTTGTACAGACCATCGTAGTGAGGGGAAATAGGCTCACATCCAAGCACTTTAGCGATGATAGTTTCAACATGTCAAGCAATGTGGTGCACAAGGCAAAGTTGACAGTAGCTTATGTGGCACCATCCGTATTACGCGTAAGGACCGAGGAGACAAAGGCATCCGATCCTTGGCAATCAGAAGGATGTTTGGTAAGTTCCTTTGTTCTGAAATTTCAATGTACTCTTTTTTTTTTTGAGAACACAGTACAACACAGACGCTCACAAATACGCACATACACTCACCCCTATGAACGCACGCACGCACACCCTACCCCTATGAGCACCTCTGAAGGACTGAGCCGGCAGATCTTGAGGTTGACGAAGTCACCACAGGCGCCTCGCTGTTGACGGGCACGTCACCTACCACTGAAAGAATAGCGCCGGAAAATCCTGGAATAAATCCAGGTAAATGCAAACGCCCATGCCAAGTCTAGGACTTGAACCTGGGTGGGCTGGTTCCACCACAGGGAACCCAACCATCAGAGCCAAGCTCCGTTTGCAAATTTCAATGTACTCTAATCAGGGTGCTCAATGGAAGAGTATCTCAGTTGCTGCCTAGAGTAGTTATGTTTCTGTCCGTGCTTATGCCCAGTTACATCGACCCTCACGATGTTCAGTCCTAACTCCTAACTCTCTTCCATCATGTACACATTTTTTGTACTTCAGCACAAAAAAGACGTGGACATATTGAATAGGTGCATATGCCAAGATCTAGGGTTCTCCGATTGCAGGCCCATAGCAGCCTGTATTGTCTACAGGTGCCTTTTACACTAGAAATCATTTGAATCTGGAAGGACTAACGTTTTCGATCGTATCATTGCAAATATGTTTCGTACAATAAATGTGAATATAATATACTGTTTTAAAATTACAGTTTTATTAAGTAATTTGTCTAAAGATGACAAACAAGAAAAACATCTCATAATTGTACATGTGTATGGGATGATACTTGGTCTAGGGGTGCCTGTGCATATAGTTCAGGTAATTGTAATTCTCATTTGTTTACTTGAACTTTAAACCCAATTGCTGTGTCACAACAAAAGAACTTCGAAAGCAGAATAAAGTAGATGTATCGAGGAAAAGCACACTATCAGTGGCTACAACTCCATTTGTTTACTCAACTGCATGCGAGTAATACACTTACACATGGAACATATTCCAGATGTATGATTATTTTTAGGTATTTTAATATGCAGAACAGCAGAAGTGTGAATTTCTCATATTTCTTGTACACATGAAGACGAACAAAATCCACCCTGTAGTAGCAAGAGAAACAACAACAATCGAAATAGTAAAAATGATCAAATGGTTAGGGACAAAGGTTGAAGCCAATGTACCCATTTTCTCGTGGATAATTACACTTTCACATTTAGTTTGCCTATAAATTTTTATTTGTGCACACTGGAAGTATTAATGTGAGATTACAAAATTTATAGCAACAACACAAAATAATTATTTTTGTTTAATTTTTGTGCTATTGCTATATAGTTAAAGTTCATTGTCTTCCTTTCCACAGTTCAAGGTCAATGATACATTAGCATATTGGCTCTGCAGTTCATCGACATTACTTCTGCTTATGCAACAAACACTGAAAACCTCTGCAGTAGGTAGATTTACTCCCCGGAGAGGAAAATCATTTCCCGCAATAATTCATACCATAATCATGGTAAAGCATCTTTCTTCTTTCTGTTTTTTACTTTTGACATTCTGGTTCTATAGATTGAAAATTCTAATTCATTGCGTCTTAAAACATTAGAAAAATCGAGCTTTTGCTGGTAGTCGCTTGATTGGAGAAAAGGGTGATCTTCAGCAAGTTGAAGCCAAGCGTCCTGCTCTGCTTTTCAAGTGTCACCTTACAGGTTTCCTTGAGAAGGTCTATGGAATGATAAGAGATAATTTAGTGAAAGAGATATCTCCCTTGCTCGGGTGTTGCATCGAGGCATGGATAATGGACTAGAATGCATTTATTTCATTAATGCCCCGGACTTCGTTTTGCTGACACTTTTTTTTTGCAGGCACCAATAATAATATGCCAAGCACTGTTTGACCATTGGCAGAGCATTGTGAATATATTAACAGACTACTTGAATGTTTTGAAATCCAATTATGTATGTATCCTATAAATGAGTAATCTCGTACCGGTTTTAAGTAAGAACATGCATTAACATGTCTTTTATTAATATCTACAGGTCCCATCATTCTTAATCAGCAAGATGTCCACTCAAATCTTCTCATTTATTGATGTCCAGTTATTTAATACGTAACATTTACCTATTTCTGAGTGTCTTTGCATCATTATATGCTTTGAATTAAGATACCGAAGTATTAAAATAATAATTAAGATTACTCCTCATCTTGTAGTCTGCTTCTCTCTGAGTGCTGTTCGTCAAGCGATGGAGAATATATCAAAGCTGGATTAGCCAAGTTAGAACAGTGGTGCACTTATGGGACTGAAGAGGTCTGGGTGAATTTTCTCTTTCCCCTTTTTTTCGAGCTTCTTCAGTTTGTATGCTAATGATATGGTGTACACATAGTATGCAGGTTCTTCCTGGGAAGAATTGAAGCACATTAGGAAGGCTGCTTTATTGCTTGTAAGTGTTCTATGCTGATTGGATGTTTGGTTTGCAAACTGCTAAGTGTATATTCTAAGTTAAAATATCGAGCTGTATCGAACTGTTCGAGTTCGATTCGGCTAAGCTCGCGAGCTTGACAATAGGCTCGAGTTCGGTTTGTTAAAGACTCGAGTAGAACTCGAGCCGAGCTGTTAGTGCACCGAGCTCGCACAGTTTGTTGAGCCCGAACTTTTTTGACAGACCTAATTCTAACGAATGGCATTATCAGACTATGCGTGAAAAGCAAAAGAAAACATTGAAAGAAATCACCAGCCATTTGTGCCCTGTAAGTGGTTTCTGAACTCTGTTAAGTTCAGTCACTCATTACCACGTCTGTCGGATATGAGATGTCACTCATGTTGTGACCTTTCAGGTGCTTACCATACCACAGCTATACCGAATCTGTACACTTCATCGGAATGACAGATATGATACCGACGATGTTTCACCCTTTGTTCACGTAAGCTCATTTTTCCCCACTGCCAGCTAGATTTATGCAGCGGCCAGTCATGAAATGTGTAATACATTTAGAGTAGTCAAAGCTTAATTTTCCAGCCTCATTTCTTGATGAAGAAAAGTATGTTTGTAGGTCCTCTCGAGTATGGAAAGTCTACTGGAGAAAGATGTGAATAATGCAGTGGACAGTTCTGTGCTGTTGGATGATGAATTGGCAAGGTTATTTCCGCAATCAGAGTTCAATATAAGCAGTGATAACTAGACTTCTCTTAAAAGCATACTCTGTAACGTTTATTCATGGCACTCGTAACTACAGCATTCCGTTCACGGTGGACGACATCCTGAAGTCGATGACTGAATTCGAGTTAGCAGATGTCGATATGCCACCTCTGATCCGGGAGAATCCTTGCTTCAACTTCCTGCACAAACGAAAGGACTGACAGGGCCGGTCCTTGGAAGTTACATATCTCCACTAAACCTTGTGCATAAATCATTTAGGTACGCATAAGTCTTTTCTTTTTCCAAATAAAGAGTTATCTAGTCTGTTTACGGGTAATCGGTAGATATATTAGAAATATATTTACTATCATAAATGATATATTAATTGTTGCACTTTCGTTTTCTTTTAGGAAATGGAGCTATCATTACCCATGTCTCTGCATCGGCAGATGATAGATGATACAACCCATAGTTTGATCGATTGATTGTTTCTTTTCCTGAAATCTAATTAGCACACGGATGCAAATTAGTTTTGCCCTGCAGGAAAGTGCAATCTCATGGTGACATCACATATTAATTGCTAAATCTAAATTTTTAAACTGATTTACTCCTAGGCCGTTAGTTCGAATAGCGATTCGGACTGCTGTCTCGATTAGGGTTTCAACACTTAGAACCCATGTTGCTATGCTTCGACAAAATATTTTTCATCGATTACAGTATAGTGGTTGCCGGATTGATGTTACCAACAACCAAGAGATATTATCATTCCCCAAAAATAGTATCAATCAAGTCTTATATTGCTGAGAATTTTTTAGGAATCCGTCAACTGCAAATAGAGTATTATAATATGAAAATTAAGTGAGAATAATTCGAAAATTACTGATAAAAAACAAAATTATCGACTGGTTGCTGGATTGATGTTACCATTCCCCAAAATAGTACTCCCTTCGCTTCAAAATAAGTGTCGCAAATTTAGTACAAAGTTATACAAAGTAACCGACACTTAATTTGTAACGGAGGGAGTATCAATCAAGTCTTGTATTGATGTGGAATGAAGTTTAGGAATCCGTCAACTGAAAATAAAGTAATTATAATATGACAATTAAGTGAGACAATCTGACAATTGCTGATGAAAAACAAAATTACCGAAATATGTCAATGTACTCGCGACTAAGTCAATAATGAAAACTAATCACCAAACAAATACACGGATGGCGTCGCCGAAGAACTCTTTGACGATTTTGACCGTTTATGGAGAGTTAGCCATTTTGGTCAGCACAAGATACCGCGCACGTTCTTCAAGATCGTTAGTCCAATAAAAATCAGAATGAGCGCCTTGTAGATATTGAGCTCACAGTATGGTCGACCAGTCAACTTTGAGGTTGATGAGCGGGAGGAGGATTTAGAGGATGATGTTGACTTTAATCTAAACAAGGATAGCAGTTCAGCCCAAGAGGGAGGATGATATTGATCTCTTAGATGACTTTAATCCAAACAAGGATAAAGATTCAGATTCACCTGCTGTCAACAATGGTGGTCTTAGTTCATGAGCTCCTCCCAATGGCGGAGAGGAGAGGCCCAAGGGGTAGTGAAGGCGGTGGCAGTGGTTCGAGATCAACAAATGAGGAGTTGCCTTCCTCTGACTTGGAGACCGCCCTCGATAACATCAAGATAATAACAGAACTTTCTACCATGGCATCCACTTGTGATGCCATTGTAGAGGAATGTACTTCCGTGTTGGTGTGATTTCCCTTGTCACTATAGTTAGTGCCTACGGGCTACGGATGCCACTACGACTATGGCTGTTACCGTCTTGGCTGCAATGATAGTGTTACCGGCTGCCATGCCAGCTAAGGCTGATGTTGCACCTGCTGCCATGCTGACAACGTCTCTGACTGCCACGACAATGTTTTGGGTTGCTAAAAGAACAAGTTAATTCTAAAACACCACTACAATTGCACGGGAAGTTTGCAAATCCACTGGCTCACAGTAATTTCTTAAAAATCACCAGCATTGCGATCGTTCGCTTCAAATAGCACTGATGTTTCGTTTTGCGGCGTTAAAAAGAATTCTGACAAGCGAGACCTACTGCCAGGCTTATGTGGCAAAGGTAAAAGTGTCAAATGATACATATGTTGGAGATGTTCTAGATTGTGGTGTTTTTCGTAAATTTCCAGGACACTCTGTAAGACTGTAACTCTATTCACCGTCGCCGGCTGTTGCGTGCTCGTCTCCGCCGGCGAGGAATCCCTCTGCGCGCCGCCCCCAACTCATGCTCGTGCCGCTCATAGCTCCCACCCGCTCTCAAGTCATGGTCGCCCGCATCAAGCTGCCTACTCGGGGCCGAGCCCAACAGCTCGCGACGGTGCCCGGTGTGGACGGGAAGGACGAACGCGGCGACGTTGATGCCACGACACTTCAGGTATCGTCGCTACGGTGTCAAGACTGCAGCTGCGTTGTTGATCTTCAGAACCGGCTAGTTAACGAACGTCCCAGATCAACCGATACCGCTTCACGGTATCAGACGGCTTGTATTAAAAGTAGTCAAACTGAGGCAGGTGTCAAATCCTAGCCAAATTATTGTGACTAGCTGAATGTCCGTGCGTTGCTACGGGCTCTCAAATAAATCATCATTGTGAATGTCGCATGCGTAAACATAAAAATGCATACAAATATTAAATCGGTCTCCCTATCAAACACGGATACGTGTAGTATGTCCTGGAAAGGAAACAACATGTGACCAAAAAAAGCGACCAGAAAATGACGTAGTCCGACAATTTATACTTCATCTACTTAATTTTTTTCTTCTTCGTCGGTCGCATCCATTTTTCTATTAATGTTTTTTTTTTTACTTTCCTTCAGTGAAGGAAGTCGTTTTAGATTTTTACTTTACTTCATCTACTTAAATTTGTTCCCTCTAATTACGGAATGATTTCAAATTGAAATTAACCTACATACATTATACAAATTATAACTTTCTCATTTCCTTATAATATATATGACACAATTACAAAAAAAACACAAATTACCACAAAATATTCTCACCAATCACGTGGCGTGACGCCGCGCAAAATTTAACTAGTAGCGTTGCATGGGCGGGAGCCGGTCACACGATCGACGCCAAAAGTGACAGGGGCGCTCGGTGACCCATGGACAGCGGGAGATGAGATGCGACGACCCATGTTTTTTCAAGCTTTCTCCGACACGAGCTTCGCATGCAACGCCGAAGGTCCAGAGGCGGCATCGAGCTTTCCTCACGACGCGTCGTTGAGAGATGCAGAAGGAAGATGGTGCTGAACTTTTCAAGAACATGCGTGTTATTTCTTTTTATTGTAAGGATGTTCTTGTAAGGGCTTGTCTCAGATAATATATGGGCTTTTCCGCAAAAAAAGAAAACGCCATATCAAATGGTTTATTACAAATGATTTAGAAATTTGTATGTTTCTCAACCTCGGAATAAGCCAACGTGAATGGTGTTTCCTTAGATTTTGAGTGCCCCTGTGATTTTCAGAACGTCTAAACCCATGGCGTTTTCTGAAAGGGTCATATGTGGCTAAAAATTATTCGAATGGACATAATTATCTAAAGATTAGCTTAAGAGCCATTTAGGAAAAAAGACTCGGATAGTACTACTACATAGTTGCGATTATCTGTGTGTCTAATCTGTCGACATTAGTTTCCAGTAGATATTCGATTGCTGGAAATTACGGGATATTCGCACGGCAAAACTACAAGTGCAGATATTTAGATACATGTACTCATAGGCTAATGGCACGAGAGTGAATTTTTGGAGCCCGGACCACATGGAGTCCGAATTTTTCAAAATTCGAGAACGACATTTAAAGTTTCATAAAATGTTGAAAAAAATCGTAGATGTAGATGATGATGTATTCTAACAGTGTGCAAAAATATAATTCGAAAAACTATGTATTTTGGGTTGTGCCAAATTGACAAAATCGTGTATCTGAAAGAGTGAACAGTGCTGATTTTGAAACCTTTAATATATGTCAGATTTTGTCATTTTGTGTAGCTAAAAATACAATGTATTGCATCTTGAGGTTTTCCCCGTCGGTAGAATGCATCATTGGCCACGTCTAGAAAAAAATTAAGAATTTTGAAACTTAAAATTATCGAATTTAATTTGAAAAATACCAGAAACTAGTATGTCACCCGGTGCCGACAAATTTGAAACCCTTCACACGTTTGAAATCTACAACATGAACTATACCCTATTATTTCAAAAATAAATCCCGCCTATCGTGTCGCTGGTTACAGACGAAGCAGAAGACCAATCTAGTGGCATGAAGCCCACTAGCTCAGGCAACCCACTGATGAACAACCAAACTTTGCCCGGATACATCAACCACCACATCACATCACATGTGTTGTCTCGGTCTCACCAATGAATCTTTCAAGGAAAGAAAGTCTTACTAATGATAGAAGTGAAAACAGCTGGCCATGGAGCTTCCAAACACACGATGAGCAGCCGGAGATGTCCAAATAGATCTCGACGGAAATGAAATGCTGTGGAGGAGAAACATGAGAGAGAGAGAGTTGAGACGACAGCTGCGGTTGTGCCCGAAGTGGATAAACACGTGCGACGAGTTACGGCCGGGCCCCACCCGCGCTGCTTTTTCAGACAGCACGTACTCTCTGGCCTTTCGGACCGATGGATGGATGGGCACGTGCCGGCCGAACGCACGAACCAGCTCCTCTCTCGGTCTCGGGTCAGGACTCAGGAGGTGGTAGTACGCTGGCCGTCCGAGCTAGCCAGAGCCAGAGGAGGAAGATCTTGGTTGTGTACTGCAAATATTATAATTTCGCTTCTAGGATTGATCACCTTTTGGCTGGCAAGTGGGTACTGAGACGTGGGAGTTAGGTGGAGCCAGAAAATGAAGCTCCGTACATGCTTAAATTTTCCGATGGTACTACCACATAATTTCGACCGGATAAAGTCCCTAGCTAATATATTTTCGCTTCTACACCAGCATGAGCATTGAGCAATGTCTACGAGGCAACGATGTGCATGAGAGTAGGAGAAAAGAAAAAGGCGAGCTTGAAACGCGACTACCTACGTGAGACCTTCGTTCTTCTTTTCCGCAAGCACCTATCGTTTAGTCGGCACCACACGATCTCGCCGTCTTTCCTTGCGCCCTACAAGCCCAGGCGTCCGTCAAGTCCACTTCGTGCCACCGATCGGTGCATGCATCTACATCCTCTGTTCATAGCCAAGGTAGTAGCGTTGCATGCATGCGCGGGAGCCGGCAAGGAGGTCACGCGATCGACGCCAAAAGTGACGGCTCGAAGGGGCGCTCGCCGGTGACCCATCGACGACAGCGGGAGATGAGATGCGACGACGCGCGGCGATGGAGACGTACTGAGAGTGAGATCTCACTATCTCTCTCTCTCTCTCTCTGACGAGGCTAGCTGCTGGCTTTCGAGGGGCGGACACACGGCTTTGTCCGGGCGTGGTTGGGTACTCGGGTTTGGAATGCGGTCTCTCGCTCTTCTGGAGATCCTTGCTGTGGGCGCCGACGGATGAGACCACGACCTGTCCTTCGTCGTCGGCTGTCTTGGGTCATCTGTAGTTTTTTGTGGACAATGGAGGAACTTCGTTACTCCCGATTTCTTCAAATTAAACGTGGACACCACGGACGGGAGAATACACGCTCAACAGTTCTATATAGGAAGAGTAAGAGCATCTCCACTCGCGGCGCCCAAATGGGCGCCCAAAGGCCGTCCGGACAGGCCCTTTGGTCGCCATCCGGACTACCTTGCCCATTTGGGCGCCCTCGCTCCCCACTCGCGATGACCAAATCTTATTCAAATATAAAATTTTGATACGAAAATGCATATATCTCATTGAAATTTCATTCAAACTAACATAATTCATTCAAATTTAAATCTAGACCTAGACTAGATCTAGTAAGTAGGGTGGCACGCCGGGCACCGGCAGTTGGGGCAGGCGCCGACGGCTTGGAGGACTGGCCCCCGACGGCAGCTCGAGCAGAAGCAGTAGAGGTAGCCGGTGGCGGCGGAGCTGGAGGTGGTGGCGGCGGAGGCCGTGGCGGCGGCGGTGGCGGCGGCAGAGGCTATGTCGGCCTCGATGGCGAGCTGCATGTGGCCGGGATCCCACTCCGGCGTCGGCGGCCAGTCCTCCAAGCCGTCATCATCACCGTCAACCTCCTCCGCCTCTTGTTGAGGTTGCGGCGGAGGAGGTTGCACGCGGCCTCCTTCCGATCTTGCGCGACGAGCCTGCTCCACCGCCTCGTAGCGAACCCTCTCCCGTTCCATGCCCGCTGCGAAGTCCTCGTCGGTGGTGTTGGTGAGGCCGTCATCGTCGGAGTCTTCGAGCCAGTCCGCAGGCGGCTTGGGGGCGAAGAAGGAGTGGAGGCGGTAGGCGTGCTCGAGCTCGACCTGTTTGTCCCAGTACGCCGAGTTCGGCTCAAACCTGGGGTTGTCGTGCAGCTCCGGCGCCATCGTCCCCATGCACGAGGCGACGTAGTCGAGCCGCGCCTGGCCGGCCAGCATGGGTGCAACGGGGACGTGCACTGGGTTCGTGGCCCATCCCTCGGGAAGGACGCAGTTCGCCGGCACCGGCGTGTTAGTGCGGACGAGCTCGCGCGCCTCGGCTTCCGTGAGTTGGTTCGCCGGTGGCGGAGGAGGCGGTGGAGGAGGTGGTGGAGCGTTGACGGCCGACGAGCCTGCCTCCTGCGATGGCCAGCCGCGGCGAGCCATGGCGCTCTGCCAAACCTGGCTGTCACGGCGACGACGACGGGCCTCCCTCTGCGCTCGTCTCTCTTCCTCCGTGGCGCGCCGGGGAGAGGCCATGGCTAGGTGTGGGATGGAGATGGCTGTGTGAGATGGTGGAGACGGCGAGGAACCCGATCTATATAGCGGCCGGGGAGGCGAACGGATGAGGTCGCCTTAACTCCGGCCGTCCAACGGCTCGCCTGCCACACCATTAACGGCTCGCCTGCATGACTCCGCCGTGGCGCAGACGCTTCCTCGCCGCAGAGCGAAGCGACGTGTCGCTGCGCCCGGCTGGGAAACCGAGACGCCGCCCGGCATTAATGCAACCTCCTGTCTCACTGCCAGGCGTGGCCCGCGTGTCGGGAGCCGACGTGGCGTCGCGTTTCCTTCCGTCCGGGGCCGCCCCAAGCCTCCCCAAGTTGAGGGCGTGGGCTGGGCGTGCCGGACACAAATCTGGGCCGCGCCGGACCGAATTCGCGTTTGGGCGCCGCGAGTGGGGGCGATTTTGTGTCCGGCACGCCCCAAAGGCGTTTGGGCGGCCGTTTGGACGCCGCGAGTGGAGATGCTCTAAGAGAGAGTCAAATCTCTCTCTAATAACTCTTTTCACAAGAGCATGGGCAACATGTGTTAAGCGAAAGCGATCTTGGGATCTTGATAACATTCCTCCGAATTTGCAGTCCTAGTGTTGAAGGAATTAGCAAGAAGCGACCGAATAGGCGCCCCCCTTCTCCTGGATCCAAGTGGTTTCGTCCCCGGCTCTAGTGAGCATGGTCGCAAGGGGAGCTCCCAAACCACCGGCGGTGACAGTGAACCTAATCATGTTTTCCAGATAAATTCCAGGTTATTTAACACCATCACATTAGTCTCTAGTAGTCAAATTAGAACGACTACCACTACAAAGGGCGGAGCTACAGCTTTCAACAACAGGGTGTGTACGGATGCCACGCCAGACAAAAATCATGGCGGAAATGAAATGCTGTGGAGGAGAAACATGGCGAGCCTAAGGGCATCTCCAGCCGTTCGGCCCTCCCAGGGTTTCGGCCGTTGCCTTTTTGGCTTTGCGCCGGCGCAAACTTCGGCCTGGGAGGGTTGGAGTTTCCACTCGTTTCGGCCCCCAAGTTTAACACAAACCAACATAATTTAAAAGTTCGTTTCCCACCCCAAAAAAAGCCCGAGTTCGGCGATCAAAGCCACAGTTGGGCAATCATACAAAAAAGCCACAGTTCGGCGATTGAATCAAGCCATTGTTTGGCGATGTAGTGCCACATTCGGCATGCTGATGCGCAGATCAGACGGTCACCGGCGACACCTCGGCGTCGTCGTCCAGCTCGATGGGTGTGGTCGTCGGAGTAGGGGCGGAGCTCGAAGTGGCGGCCGGCGCAGTGCTCGGAGGCTGCGTGGTGGTGTCCGTGGCCGAGCTCGTGTCGGCTGCAATGGCGGGGCTCGGATCGGCCGGAGGAGTGGAGCTCGTAGTGGCCGAAGGGGTGGCGCTCGGCGGAGGTGTCGGGGTCGCCGGAGCAATCTGGCTGAGGACGGCGTCACGCTGCGCCAAGAACCACTCCCTGACCTCGGGATCCATCGCCGCCGGGTCGACTCCCATCAGGAAAGCGAGTTCATTGTTCCTCTTCTTCGCCGCGGTGGTGGTCTTGAGCAGGTCGAGCTTGATGCCCTGGTTGGCCATGAGCGTCGTCCACCACGCTTCGGTCTTCTCCTCTCTCTTGGCGGCGTGGGTGGTAGCGTCGGCGATGCACGTCTCGATCGACGCTTGCAGCTTCGCCGCAGCTGGCGCCGCGTCCCTCGCCACCTTGGCTTTCTTTTGGCCTTCCGGGCGCCCATCTGTCGCTCCAGCTACCGACGCGTCCGGTGCGTACTCATTGGCCTTGCGAAGAGCATGACGAACTTCCTTCCACTTGTCGCACCCCTCGATCCTTGTAAAGACGTGGAGGAACTTGAAATCGGCCTTCTCGTCGTCGCGGTACATCTCGAACATCCAGACGTACTACAAGGCGAAACAAGGGCCGAAATGAGCAAGCCGGCATAGATAAGAGAAACCAAGGCGGAAGGAGCCTACCTCCATCTCGTGGTTGGCGCCGCTCTACGGCCGATTCTGGACTTCCTCTTGAATGCCATGCCATTTGTTGCAAGCATGTTGAATGACCGCCCAATGGTTGGCCATGGACTTCTCGCCGCGCTCACCGGCCGTGGCGTACTCGGGATCGACGATCCGGCGCTCATCGTACGAAGTCTTGACCCGCTTCCAGTAGTTGTCCATGTTTTGGTTGGCGCCGACGATCGGGTCCAAGCTCACCATCATCCAGGCTTCGGCGAGGAGCACATCTTCCCTGTGGCTCCACTTGCTGTGAGGCTCGGCGGGAGGCTTCGGCACCTTGGGGTCCTTCTTCTTCGCCTTGCCTTTGGCCACGGCCGGTGCTGCTTCTTCGCCGATGACCACCTCCGCCGTATCGTCCTCGGTTTCCTGCGTCCCCGGCTCGCCACCAAAGCCGTCGGCGTGCTGTGATGAATCGCCGCCTTGCGAGAAGAACCCCGGGGCTGCGGCCGAAGCGATGGAGCCGGTGGTGATGAGCTCGTCCATGAAGGTGTCGCCATGCATTCCGCCGAACAATAGGCGGGCGTCCTGGCTCAGGGCGAAAGGGAGGGCGCGACGAAGCGAAGGCGAGCTCGAGTATCCCGGTGACCCTGCATAGAGTGGAGGCGGAGGCGCGCCGTGCGGGAACACGATGTTGGGGTTGAAGCCGCCGTGCGGGTCGCCGTCGGCGTACGCATGGGAGTAGTGGGGAGACACGCTCCAGCGCTAAAAACGGCGCCAAACGACGCTAATCGAGATTCTGGGGGGCGACTGGAAGAAATTCCTTCGCGCCGGCGCTAAAAAAGCCGCCTGGGGGCGCTGGGGGCACGGCTGGAGATGTCCTGACAGATAGAGTTGAGACGACAGCTGTGGTTGTGCCCGAAGTGGATAAACACGGCCACGCAGGAACGTGCGACGAGTTACGGGCGGGCCGGCGGGCCCCCGCTGCTTTTTTCAGACAGCACGTACTCTGTCGCGCCTTTCGGACCGACTAGGGATATAAGCGCGGCAAATGCCGCGCGCCCGTGCTTGTAAATTTGAATTTGAAAATGGCGATGTTTTAAAGTTGTCTAAGCTTTGAAATAATTGAAATTGAAAAATGCTTCCGCTTTAAAAGTGGTCGGATTTTGAAAATTATTGTAATTCAATTTCGAATATGGTTTTTTTTGTGTGAAAATATTTGTAAATAGTTAGTATTTTTTTTTGAGTTTGCTCACACATTTTAGAGTTACGTTAAATGTTTAGTAAGGTGGAATGGTTTTATATGTTTGTATTTTGTTGACATATTTGTTTGAATTTCATAATTGGAGGATGTATAGTATATGGTCATCTGTTAAACTTAATTTGTAGTTAGAGAAAATTCATTTGGAATTTGTACAAATATTTTTCAAATTAGAGTGGTGAAACTTTATAATTCGGGAGAATGGATTATGTGAGATAATATGTGAGATATATATATTTTAGAGGATTTCAATTTTTTATTTTTTTAAAAAATTCAATTTTTCAAATATATTGCATGTATTTGTTTGTGAGAATTATGATATATATTTATTGTGTAAGAAGCAATTTGTCATATCGACTATTTTTAGATATTTGGAAATTTGGGATGTTTGGTCATATTTGGAGTATGACATAAAATTTGTTTTAACTTCATAATTAGGGTGAACGTAATTTGTGAGATATATTTTAGAGTGTTTCTAATTTTCGGGAAAAATTGAATGATCAAATTTGTTGTTTTTTTAAGAACATTTATTTTAAATGCGTTATCTTTTTTGTAGGACAGTTATAATTTTCTAACAATTTTAAATGCTAAAATGTGTTGCTTTTGTTTTAACATTTGTTTCAAATGTGTTAGTTCTTTAATAGGGAAATAATGTGAAATTAAATATAGCTGCAATAAATATTATTGCAATTGTTTTGCAAATTAAAATGTCTTGCATTTTTTTTCTTGATCATCATTCTAATGTTTTTTTTGCATAACAAAAGGGAAGATAAAAAGAAAAGAAAAGAAATACAAAGATTTTTCTAACAATTTTGAATGCTCAAATCTGTTGTTTATTTTTAAATATTTATTTCAATTGTGTTAGTTTTTTATAGAAAAATTCTAATTTTCTAGTAATTTTAAATGATCAAATGTGTTGTTTTTTTTTACATTTATTTCAAATGCGTTAGCTTTTCTATAGGGAAATATTGTGAAATTAAATATAGCTATAATAAATATTATTACAATTGTTTTGCATATTAAAATATCTTGCATTTATTTTTCTTTTTGTTGATCATCATTCCAATGTTGTTTTATTGCATAACAAAAGGGAAGCTAACAACAAAAGAAAAGAAATACAAAGATGGGGTTAAATGTAGGAGAGATATCATTTTTTAATAATTTTTACGTTTGATACAATTAAGTACGAATTATAGTTGGTTAAGTATGTATGAAAATGTGTTAGTTGTAAAGATTTTAATTTGTTGGAAATGTTGGTATGTTAGTTTTTTTTTTAAATTATGGTTTTAAAGTTATAATAGTTTTACAATTTACATACATTTTGAATTTTGGGTTGGAAGGTATGAATTTTACAATTTGTGTTTAAGAAAATGTGTTAGCTATAAAGATTTTATTTTTCTGATTTTTTTGGTATATTAGTTTTTTTTTGAATTATAATTTAAAAGTTATTAATTTTTCAATTTACAACATTTTTTACTGGCAGTGGGTCCCGCATGCCAGTTTTTTTTTAAAAGAAAAAACCGAAGGCTCCGCCGCCCGCGGCGGCGTCAGGCGGCGCGTTGCCGTGCTCCCGGACGCGCGCGTGGGCGCGCTGGATGCGCCCGGAGCCGGGCGACCCGCACGTGGCGGCGCCGCCCCTCTTGGGTCGCCGGAGCGGCCGCGGCGGCCTCCGGACGCGGCCGAGGACGACGGGACAGGCGGCGGCGATCCCGGCGGTTTGGCGGCGTTCCGGCGGCCGATCCGCGGCGAGGAGGGAGCGGCGGCGACGGCGCAGCTCCCCGTGCCCTTCGATTTGAAGGAGGAGGGCCATGGCGGCGGCGGAGCGCGGCGGCGGCCGCCGGCGACGCCACGGTCGCGAGAGAGAAGTTGAGGGAGGGGGCTCGCTGGCAATTTTGCAAAGAAGTCCCCGGATTCTTCGAAAATTACGATCAGGTCCTTTGCGGGCGGTTTTCTGCAAAAGGGTCGCTGCAGCGCGACGTGTCCGCGTCTCATTGGTAGAAATTGCTGCTACAGTGTTACTGTAGCTAGGAGGGAATCTGAGCCGTCGCACGGGATGATCGAACGGCCAGAAAAAAAAGCCGACGTGGAGGCTGGTTTGGGGTGCGATTCTGACCTACGGATGGATGGCACAAACCAACTCCTCTCGTTCTGTTTTCTCGGGCCGTCCGAGCTAGCCAGAGGAAGAAGATCTTGGTTGTGTACTGCAAATATTATAATTTTGCTTCTAGGATTGATCACTTTTTGGCTGGCAAGTGAGAGTTAGGTGGAGCACTGGAGCCAGAAAATGGAGCTCCGTACATGCTAAAAGTTTCCGATGGTACTATAGTTTGGACTATCGGTCAATCCGTGTGTCTAATCTGTCGACATTAGTTTTCGGTAGATGTTCGAGGCTAGAACTTTCCGGGTTAGTTGCAGGAAAAAATTACAAGTGCAGATGTTCAGATACATGCAATTACCCATGGGAAAATGCCACGGAGCATATACCTGGCTCCAAAATTAAGGACAAAAGAGAGAAAGTTTTTCTAGGGCTTTCAGCCGGAGGCGATCAGAAAGCGACCAACGCTCCCCTCGGCCGCCGACGGCGCCATCGCAAAAAAAGAGATTGTAATGAGGTTGAGTAATTAATAAAGCTTATTGATTTGCAAAAAAAAAGGGGATTGTTAGCATTGATTGCATATGATCGGACCTGGCAGTTTAAAGAAGTGTATGCTCATTCTAAGAGAGGCCGGCTCGGGCAATGTAAATTCATTCCAAGGGGATTGTTGGCATTGGCTGCATTTGCTGAAAAGTAAATAATTTCAAACCTCGCGTAAAATCTACGGACATGTAGTCTTTACAACTGAGGCCACATATTGGAGTGCTCTCAACTTGAGCCTATTGCTTGGAAGTGTTGGTTCTTGAGTTGCAAATCTTATAAGTGTGGTGTCGCAAAAGTAATGTACATCACACACTTGAAATTATGCTCCCCTTGAGATTTTTAAAAAGGAGACCTATGGGCTCTAGCACCCAAGGCATATTTTTATAGAAGGAGGGAGCTGCGAGAAACAACCGCGGGCTCGAGACTCGAACCCGGGTTGCTGGGACTAGCGAGCTACTCCAGTGCTACTAGCCACCTGACCCTCTGGTCATCTGTCCCTTGAGATTTTAACCCACAACTCATCAAGGTGAGGGCTTTTTTTAGGGGATCATCAAGGTGAAGCTGTGAGCTGTGCCACACCGCGGGCTAACTTCCTGATCAGTTCCTGGGCTCGGGCCCAATACATATCGTAGGCCAGTTTCTGGACCTTGAGATCTGGATCTGACGGCCCACGTGAATCCGCTAGCCCCAAACTCGAGGCTTTGTCTGTGTCTCTGCCCACCACAGACCACACCAGTTCGTCGCGGCGGAGGAGACGAGACGACTAGTCGGCACGCGGCGGCGACTCAGACGAGCGGCCTCAGCTCAGATCCGGCGAGATGGTAAGCTCATAGACCCCAGCCCTTCCGGTTTATGATTTCGCGAGGTACTTACGCGCCGTTGGTGATGGTGTCGCAGGCGGCGAAGGCGATCTCGAGCCCCGTGCCGGTGGAATGGTACCCGACGCTGGCCGTCGTCATGGTCTCCGTCGGCCTCATGCTCACCGCCTCCTTCTTCATGTAAGTCGGCCGCTCAGTATCTACCCAGCTTCTCGCGCGTCTCACGCAGATCGATGATCGGATCCGATCTGATGTGTGATGTGTCTAGGAACAGCGTGTGTTTGGTTCATCCCGCGGGTTGGAATAAGGGATCTGATGTGTTTATTTGCTAATACTTTGTTGTGCTGTCAACTAATTAGCTCGAACAGTAGTGACAGGACCGAGACGATCCTGTCACAGATTTTGGGAAATTTCACACACACATCACAGGAAGTCGTTCATAGGCGAGAGTAGCTGGATTTGTGTTTCAGATGCGTGTTTATACGAGATTCAAGTTTATCTGGAGAAGCTACACCAGAATGGTGAATAGATTCAGCGATAGGTTTGAATTACAGCACTGAAAGCTTTATAGCCTGGGATCAGCTAGTGTGAAACACCAGCTAACAACTAAAAGACGGGAGGAGGTGTCCGTTAAAGACGATCAATCGTATCTGTTGAAACCCCCTTGACGGGGCGTCTCCTTAGCTGTTCACTTCTTCAGTGATCCACCAGGATGTGTTTGTATCAGCTTCTTCGTCAGTTAACTGGTGAACATTGTCAGTGTCCTGACAAGTAGGTGGCAGCCACAACGAGTTTAGGTTGCTTCATTTTGACTTCTTTTCACTGAACAGTAGCCTTTTGTTCCTGATTAAGCACATAACAGAGTTATCGAATGTGCTCGCCTTGTTGGCTTCAGGTTGGATATCTTGGCTTCGGCTTGTTTGATTTTCGTCTTGGACCGTGGAGTTCAGTAACTCCTACACCAATTCATTCAGTGTTTCGAGGAAACGATTTGCTTGTATTGAACCGTCGATTGGATTTCTTGGATACTCTAGACTATATGTAGGCTGCTAGGATAGAACAGGAGGGCACAACAAATGAGCAACATTGAATTCTTGTTCTGCAGAATGTAATGATTTTTGTTCTTGTTGCTATTTGGTGATTCCATGTTGCCCTGGCTATATTTTTTTTGTGTTATTACTTGGTAGATATTCATACATTACGTGAAAACTAATGCCTATAATTTGAACGCTGGATACTGGTGTGGATCAGACCAGTTAAATTTAAGGAGCTTGTAATTTGTACCCATTACCATGAATTTGTTTGAACAAAAACTAGCAAAAAACTTCTAATTTCATTTATCTTTAATAACAAATAAACAAACAAATCAAAAGCACACTGTTTGCCACTGGAATGAAGAGAAATTTTGTTAGACCTGTTATTTACCATGTACAAAACTGTGCAACTTTACTAGAGTAATTTGTCCTAGCTGGCTGATCGTTATCCCTACCAAGGTGATTGTAACCGATCAAATTATATATAATTTCCAGAACCTGTGATCAAAACCGTTGCCCCTATGGCTCGTAACCAGCTAGTGCATGTTACTCATTATGGCTATGTCTCTATGACACTAGTACCAACTTCATTATATTTCCAGTTAGCATAAAGATTCAAAGCAATGTTGAATGAAGAGTTATTGCTCTGAATTTAGCTAGCTATACATAGAATAGTAACCTTTCTTCTGACTGTTATGCATACCAAAACATAAAAAGACAGCCACTTTGGAAAGCAGCAACAAGGAAACATAGAAGTATCAAAAACATAAGAATTGAGTCCGTGACCTGCTGAAGCATACACAAAAGCACAAACACAGGAATAATTAATAGAAGCTGTTGGCTGTAGCACAAGAAAAACGGAATTTTCTTTAGTGATTAGTTGCATGCGATAGGCAAGATGTTTAACCTATTGTTAGGAATCATGTTCACATGTTTGTTAAGAATCATATGGAACTGGGGTTTAGGGAAGAAATCCATATGAATTTTGATGGTTTCCCTTGATCTAAAGGAACATCAACGGTGTAGGAAATATTTCTAAGATTGAATCCTAAAAATATCATTTTGAGAAATCCTTCAGTCTAGACATACCTCAGCGCGTAGACCTTAGGTTTAGAGTTATAGGTAAGTGTAAATTGTACCAGCTATATCTTTTGTATAATTTGTAAATTAACCACCATTACATAATAGGAACAAACTTCAGCACTGTTACACAATATCTATTCTTTCTTTGGTGCTAGTTCGTATTGTCTGCTTATTTAAAGGATATAGCTAATTAGGAAGGATACAAATGAAATCTGGAGGTAATGTCAAACTGGTTAATGAACACAGGTGTTGCTTCAAGCCTTCAATTATTGTATAACTGGCAATCTAATCCATTTCAGTTATGAAGCCACGACTTCCAGGCGGAACCGTAGTTTAGCGAAGGAGATTGTCACAGCATCCATTGCTTCCGTCTTTCTGGTACACCCCTTAAAAGACTGTTGGTTGTTTTACAATTCTGTATAGGGTGATTGTTGCATATCTAAGTTAGCTTTTGGTTGTTCCACAGGGTTTTGGATCTCTGTTCGTGCTCCTTGCAAGTGGTGTTTATGTCTGACAATCGGCCATGAGAGTTTTTTGTTTGTGTTCGGGAGTCGTAGTCATAGCTAGTATATGTCAGGTTCTAAAAAATTTGAAATTGTGCTGGTTCCTCGAGAATATGCAGCACTCTGGATATGTTTTGGTAAGGGTGCGAGACATCAAAGTTGAACCAGTGTGGTGAAATATTTCTCTAATCACTATCGTACCATCAGATCACAACTTATATTCTGTAATAGATGAACCATTGCTGCTTGTTTTACGGAAGCCAGCCTATTTTTATTTGTATTTTTATTTTTCTACTCGTGGATTATGAGTATTTATATCGCTGAAAGTTGTAATCAGCTCTTTTAAATGAATTACATGAACGCCATGGATATAAGAGTTAACATATTAGATCTCGTCGAAGTTAGGCGTGCTGCGTGCAAGACACCATCAGCCCCGTCATCAAGGTAGGCGCACAAGAGGCCTTCTGCCGCGTCGTCAGTTTTAGCACTAAGCTGAACATATGAGTGCTATTGCTTGTCGCTGTGATCAACTAGGTGCATAAAAAAGTGAAGCAATGTAAATAATGAGGCTTTTGTGCTTATGGAAGTTTGGCATGGTATAGTAGACGGCATGCTTTGCTTTTGCTATCTGGAAATAACCAAAGAGAGGACTTTAATTGCTAGTACTAGAATTCCATGCCATAACCTTGAAAGTTAAGGACCTCTATGATCAGTATTTCCCTTTTATTGCAGAAATCGGACTGTTTTATGTGAATTTTCCTGCAACACAACCCAGAAGTATAACATTTAAATCTGAATTTTCCTATGTGTATTTTTGCCTACGTGGAGGAAAGAGACATGAAAAAAATAGATAAGTGGGCTCTCGTGTAAGAGTTCAACTCTATGTGTGTTGCTATGCAAATATAATAAACGTGAACAGAGAGATAGAAAGCAAATTATGTGAATGAATATTCTAATAGCCGACTTTATAGTCTACCTTACTATATGAGTGACTTCAATGAGATCTGCTATTGTATGGCACTGTTGTGTATGATGTGCACCATCAAACTGTCGGATTCCTAGACAGAAGTATAGCAAAGCACCGGATTACTCATCCGACAAACAAACTGTCTTACACACAGAAGTTCCAGACTTCAAATCAGTGGCGGAGACAGGGGGACCAGCAGGGCCCTGGCCTCCTGACATGCAGGAAATTTCAAAAGACCCCCTCATTTTTTTTAAGAAAAACACCTCCAATTGTCCAAATTTTCTACTTCGGCCCTCCCTAAAAATTGGCAAGAGAGGAATTTTTTTCACTGGCCCCCCTTATATTTTTTTCCTGGCTCCACCCCTGCTTCAAATTGTGGCTATAAATGACATGACCGGTAGTTGATTATCTTATTAGCCATGCTCTGAATAGTGCCGATGGGCGGTTAACTTAGAAGTTAGAACAGTGCCTGTTTACCCGCTCAGTCACGTGGTAGGTGGCTATTTTTACTCTACGCACTTTGAGTCCAGGGAAAGAAACGTCCCATTCCCTCCTTGTCATATACTCTTCCAAATTAGATGACTTCCATTTGTCCACATGTGGATGTATATAGACATGTTACAAGTATAGATACATCTGTATGTGCACAAATTAAAGTCATCTAATTTGAAACGGAGGGAGTATTTCTACCCGGTCAACGAGCAGCCCACTAGTACTGTTCGCATCTGCTTGCTTCACAGCTGGGCTCACTTCATTTCATTCTATCTGGTTTCGTTTGCAGCTCGTTCCTCTCCCCTGTGAAACAGCAGGCTCTTCTCTAGGTCAGTTGTGATCTTTTTTCCAAGATGTCGTTCCTCAACCTGCTTCTTTACCAAGATCTTACGCATGCCACTAGCGCTCTCTTAAAGAGTCCTTGAGATTTTAAAGTTATTCACCTTCCCTAGGTTTCTAGACCATCTTATGTCATGCTAATTGGTGGTGGACTAAGGGTATCCAGTCTGATCCCACAGTATTGCTTCTGCCTCCTTTCATTTCTAACTCTGAAACTATGGAAAAGTTCAACGCATGTAATCAATTTACAGATCATGGCTTAATTCTTTTTTGTTGTTGTGTGAGATTGGACTATAGAGTGGAAAGTTGGGAGCTCTCCGATTTAAGTACGCTAAGCACATCAATAAGAGGCATGACATCATCCAATGGGCTGCCTGTTATTAGTTGGGATTACTAGGTGACCAAATGTATGCTTGTATGTCAGCATGCATATTAGGGGAGTGCTATTATTTTGGAGTTCTATTTTTGTTTACAAAGACAAACTCAAAATGGAATCTCTTTTCCCATTAAATTTACACACTTAGCTAAGGTGATGATGGCTTAGCACAATTGTTTCATTTCTTAACATGCACTACTGTGTAAATATCTTTTCAGAGCGAACGCAGTACACCTGACACTTAGCTTTTTTATAGTTTTGTACAGTTATCTTGCTTTGGCTAAATCACACCGACAAGTTGTTACACTCCCAGAAGGCAAACCAATGATTGCTATCACGTAAGAGTGTTTGTGTAATTAACAAATTTAAAGTTAAGAAATGGACAGTGAATCTAGCAGATACGATGACCGGGGGATCATATTACGCGATAAAATTGCAAGTCCACGCAAGCTACCATTCCAATATTTAAAAGAGATCACAAACAACTTCTCTGCTGAGAGAGTACTTGGTGGAGGTGGTTTCGGTGTGGTATATATGGTAAGGTTAATGCAAGATATTTCTTATTTTCAATATATGTGTTGACCCAAAGACCATAACCATATTAATTAGTGACTTTAAACAGGCAGTACTACATAATGGAGAACTGATGGCTGTGAAGAGGCTTATGGCGCAAATGCCGGGCTCCCAGAAGCAATTTGAGAATGAGGTTTATCATCTTATGAGTCTTAACCACCCAAATATAGTGCGATGTATAGGCTATTGCTATGAAACACAAAATCTATGTTTAAAGTACGATGGAAACCACATTTTTGCTGAGACAGCTGAGAGGTTGCTTTGCTTGGAATATATGCCTAAAGGAAGCCTTGATAACCATCTTGCAGGTATGACAGTTCATATATGACTTATCTTGTTTCCAAAAGAAAAAGAAACCACAAATTTTTTAGAGATTGCAGTTTGTGTGTTTGTAAGCATTGCTCTTACTAAATTAAGATTACCTATTTGTTCACATGTGTTCCCTTTTTTAGATTTTTTGTTTGTTTGTAAATCTCTTCTTGGGATTCATGGCTTTAAAATAGTTGTTCATAGACATCAGAGCGTAGTTTAGCAACTGCTGATTTAATACGACTACTAATGGATGTTGAGTGGTATTAAATCAGCAGTTGCTAAACTACGACCACTCAACCTGCATTCACACATATTAGATTACCTCTTAAGTTACCAATAGATTAATTACCGGAATTATAATATGTTTTATTTGGTAGACATATGTATGTTAACTTTTGATTAATTGTGTATATATTTTTGGTACTTTTAGTTTGCATAAACTTAATGATTACGATGACACAAAAGTTTAAAAAACTCAAACAATGCAAACACTTCTGTAGAAGCGCACGGACATTTAGCTAGTGCCATTTAACTATATGAGTAAGCATATTCTGATTCCATAAACCAATATCTGAACTTCTTTGTCCTGTTGGTCCGTGACTGCATATGTCACTGTATAGCTATTTTCAAATGAGGCATTCTGTGAAACAGTATACAGATCAATTAGCATATGATGCTGATTCCGGTCGTTGAATGGAAGAAGACAACATACTGTCGAACAATAGAACTTTGCAGCCCTTTCATAGATCAGCACAACAGTATATTTTTCAAATAATATTTGTTGAACACGCTTCTCTTGGTTACAATGTAGATGAATCGTGTGGACTTGATTGGCACAAGCGCTACAATATAATAAGTGGGATTTGCTATGGTTTACATTACATTCACAAGGAGTGGCAGGTTAATACTCCTATTATTCACTTGGATCTAAAACCAGCAAACATATTGCTTGGTGACAATATGCTACCAAAGATTGCGGATTTTGGTCTGTCGAGACTTTTTGGTGAACAACAAACTCGAGATTGCACTAAAAGTCCTGATGGAACACTGTAAGTTAAATGTCCCTTGATAATTCATTGCTTTTTAGTTAGCAGCTACAAGCCTTTTCTGTACAGTTCTTTTAATGCGTCAACATTTTCATACCCATGTTGCAGTGGTTACATGGCACCAGAATACCTACACAGAGGTATAATCACAACTAAGTCAGACATATTCAGTTTGGGTGTGATAATCATAGAGATAATAACAGGCTGCAGGAACTACCCTTGGCCTTCTGCTACTGGAACACCGTACCATGACTTCGTTGAACTTGTAAGTAACTGCGTTTCAACATTCAAGATAGAGGTTGTTTGTGATAGACGATGATATATTTTATCCTTGTGTAGTTTGATTTCATCTCTCTGTTCTAATTTCAAAGGTGCTTAAAAATTGGAGAAAAAGGTCGGAAGCAGCATCACTAGAAACAGACTTCCAACAAATAAGAAGTTGCTTGGAAATGGGTCTAAGTTGCTTGGAATCCGACCCAGATAAAAGGCCGGCGACAACGGAAATTATCGAGAGACTTAATAGACTGGGAAGCACCAATTGCCATGTTGGCAGTAACGAAAGATCATCAACATTTCAGGCATGGCCATTTAATGATAATGCATTGTAGAATATATTGTATTTGCTAGCTCTTTCTTTTCTTCTAGGGAAACTAGCTAGTGTGCAATAAATTTCACATCACCAAAGAAGTTACAAATTTCATAAGACAGTGACCTTTTACTCAATACACCAGTAAGAAAACTGATTTAGTGTTGAGCACTCAAATAGAATTCAACGTTGGAGGAATTTTGACCAGATTTCATTCCTTGCTAATACCATGGAGCTCTTTTACACAGATTGCGTCTGACCCAAGCGAGTTTCTTGTGATCAATCCCCGCGAGCTCCAGTTCTGTTTGGCGTCTAACGAACAGAGACGCTGCCTTGTACAGCTAACTAACAATACAGAGAAGCATGTTGCATTTTATTTTGGTGTTAAGAGGGCGAGAAACAACTACAGCATTGAACCGACTAATGGCTTTCTCTGTCCACGATCCACATTTACTGTCTTTGTTACATTAGAAGAAGTGTGTGAGTTCATTCAGTGCAACGATGAATTCCTTGTACTGACCATCGTAGCGAGGGGAAATAGACTCACATCCAAACACTTTAGCGATGATAGTTTCAACATGTCAAGCAATGTGGTGCACAAGGCAAAGTTGATGGTAGCTTATGTGCCACCAGCCCATCCAACATCCCTATTATACGCAAGGACCGAGGAGACAAAGATATCAGATCCTTGGCAATCAGAACGATTTTCGGTAAGTTCCTTTGGGCTGAAATTTCAATGTATTCTAATCAGGGTGCTCAGTGGAAGAGCATCTCAGTTGCTGCCTAGAGTAGTTCTGTGTTCCTCTGTCCTTGCTTATGCGCAGTTACTTCGACCCTCACGGTGTTCAGTCCTAACTCCCCTTCCAACATGTAAACATTTTTGTACTTCAGGACAAAAAGACGTGGACATATTGAATAGGTGCATATGCCAAGATCTAGGGTTCTCTGATTGCAGGCCAATTGCAGCCTGTATTGTCTACAGGTGCCTTTTACACTGGAAATCATTTGAAGCTGGAAGGACTAACGTTTTCGATCGTATCATTGCAAATATGTTTAGTACAATAAAGGTGAAAAGAATATACTGTTTTACCATTACAGTTTTAGTGGGGAAGACTTGTATAGGATCTCTCCTTTAGGTGAGATCATAGGATCAAGTAACAAAACCATATTTACAAATTGTTAAAAAATCTAAAAAAATTATACAAGACACCTACAAGCTATTTCTACAACTTCAAAAAAATTCAGCTCAAAATGCCAAATTACGATGTGAATAGTGTCAGCTTTTGGGTGAATAGTGTTTCACACTATTCACAATGAAGTTTCTCTTTTTTGGCTCTCTAATGGTAGGTCGAATTTGAAGCAGCAAATTTTTGGCATTGCATATATAACATAGATGTGTGTTGCAATTTTTCTGAGAATATTTGAACATGTTTTGTCTATTAAAAAATGATCTCATGGATCCTATCTAATATTAGATCCTACCCAAGTTACCCCCCAGTTTTATTAAGTAATTTGTTTAAATATGACACACAAGAAAACCATC
The DNA here is from genome assembly GCA_947311845.1 of Poa pratensis. Lineage (NCBI taxonomy): Eukaryota > Viridiplantae > Streptophyta > Magnoliopsida > Poales > Poaceae > Poa > Poa pratensis. The sequence goes on along the minus strand of CAMZMU010000070.1, from coordinate 26,629,235 downwards.
TCATAATTGTACATGTGTATGGAATGGTTCTTGGTTTAGGGTGCCTGTGCATACAGTTCAGGGAATCGTAATTCTCATTTGTTTACTTGAACTTTAAACCCAATTGCCATGTCACAACAGAAGAACTTCGAAAGCAGAATAAAGTAGATGTATCGAGGAAAAACACACTATAAGTGGCAACAACTCCATTTGTTTACTCAACTGCATGCGAGTAATACACTTACACATGGAACATATCCCAGATGTATGATTATTTTTAGGTATTTTAATATGCAGAAGTGTGAATTTCTTATATTTCTTGCACACATGAAGACGAACAAAATCCACCTTGTAGTAGAAAGAGAAACAACAACAATAGTAATAGTAAAAATGATCAAATGGTTAGGGACAATGGTTGAAGCCAATGTACCCATTTACCCGTGGATAATTACACTTTGACATTTAGTTTGCGTAGAAAATTTTATTTGTGCACACTGGAAGTATTAATGCGAGAGTACAAAATTTATAGCAATAACACAGAAATAATTATTCTTTGCATTTAGTTTTTGTGCTATTGCTATATAGTTAATTTCATTGTCTTCCTTTCCACAGTCCGAGGGCAATGATACATTAGCATATTGGCTCTGCAGTTCATCGACATTACTCCTGCTTATGCAACAAACACTGAAAACATCTGCAGTAGGTAGATTTACTCCCCGGAGAGGAAAATCATTTTCCACAATAATTCATACCATAATTATGGTAAAACATCTTTCTTCTGGGTTTTACTTTTGACATTCTGGTTCTATAGATTGAAAAATCTTAATTCATTGCGTCTTAAAACATTAGAAAAATCGAGCTTTTGGTGGTAGCCGCTTGATTGGAGGAAAGGGTGATCTTCAGCAAGTTGAAGCCAAGCGTCCTGCTCTGCTTTTCAAGTGTCACCTTACAGGTTTCCTTGAGAAGGTCTATGGAATGATAAGAGATAATTTAGTGAAAGAGATATCTCCCTTGCTCGGGTGTTGCATCGAGGCATGGATAATTGACTAAAATGTATTTATTTCATTAATCTCCCGGACTTCGTTTTGCTGACACTTTTTTTTGCAGGCACCAATAATAATATGCCAAGCACTGTTTGACCATTGGCAGAGCATTGTGAATATATTAACAGACTACTTGAATGTTTTGAAATCCAATTATGTATGTATCCTATAAATGAGTAATCTCGTATCGGTTTTAAGTAAGAACATGCATTAACATGTCTTTTATTAATATCTACAGGTCCCATCATTCTTAATCAGCAAGATGTTCACTCAAATCTTCTCATTTATTGATGTCCAGTTATTCAATACGTAACATTCACCCATTTCTGAGTGTCTTTGCATCACTATATGCTTTGAATTAAGATAGCTAAGTATTAAAATACTTTGGACTTAAATTTTTTAAAATAATTAACATTACTCCTCATCTTGTAGTCTGCTTCTGTCTGAGTGTTGTTCGTCAAGCGATGGAGAATATATCAAAGCTGGATTAGCCAAGTTAGAACAGTGGTGCACTTATGGGACTGAAGAGGTATGGATGAATTTTCTCTGTCCCCTTTTTTGCGAGCTTCTTCAGTTTGTAAGCTAATGATATGGTGTACACATAGTATGCAGGTTCTTCCTGGGGAAAATTGAAGCACATTAGGAAGGCTGTTTTATTGCTTGTAAGTGTTCTATGCTGATTGGATGTTTGGTTTGCAAGCTGCGAAGTGTATATTCTAACGAAGGGCATTATCAGACTATGCGTGAAAAGCAAAAGAAAACATTGAAAGAAATAACCAGCCATTTGTGCCCCGTAAGTGGTTTTTGAACTCTGTTAAGTTCAGTCCATCATTACCACGACTGCCGGATATGAGATGTCACTCATGTTGTAAGCTTTCAGGTGCTTACCATACCACAGCTATACCGAATCTGTACACTTCATCGGAATGACAGATATGATACCGACGATGTTTCACCCTTTGTTCACGTAAGCTCATTTTAGTCCCCACTGCCAGCTAGATTTATGCAGCGGCCAGTCATGAAACGTGTATTACATTTAGAGTAGTCAAAGCTTAATTTTCCAGCCTCATTTCTTGATGAAGAAAAGTATGTTTGTAGGTCCTCTCGAGTATGGAAAGTCTACTGGAGAAAGATGTGAATAATGCAGTGGACAGTTCTGTGCTGTTGGATGATGAATTGGCAAGGTTATTTCCACAATCAGAGTTCAATATAATCAGTGACTAGCAAAAGTGCCCGTGCGTTGCATCGGGAAAAACAAAATTTAGACTAAAAACCTTGGGACGATTCAATTTTTACTCCAAAGTCAACCGACCCTCATAACCGTAGCCCCAGTTTGCGCTTCATCTTAATCTTTAATTTTTAGCTTCTTTTTATTTGACCAATACTCTTTTATACTTTTTATTTATCTACTCTAGACTCTGTTTTAAAATTGTTTCCAAATCTATGATTATGCAACGATACACTTTTGTTGAGCCAGATTTGTTACATATTCTCTATGTTCACACATGCTAAGAACAAAATTAGTCAAGTAACAATCTGCATATTGAATAGTCAGATACAACTCTGAATATTGAATAGCACATCCGATAGCAACATGAGGAAATAGAGTTGAGGCAGAATAACTGTATTTTCTTGTTGCATCAGGCACCACACTTATTTAAGCAATGAGTACTCTCGATCTTAAAAGTTGATTAAACTCAGTCAAGTGTATGGTAACCTTTTAGCATCAAACAAAGTTGTCACTATTGTTTGATGCAGCTACATGTGTAAATTCACTATGCATCACACTTTCATCCTAAAATGATTCCAGAAATATTACAATAAACACTTGTATGCATGACATGTACAAATTATACAATAAGAGCATAGTGTGTCAGATAGTTATTTTGGGTGTTCACCAGGTCTAGGTTTCCCGTCAGAAATTTAGAGATTCAGCATCCATGGCATTGAACAATTCAGAATTCAGTGAAGAAGAGGAGGAGAGTAAAGCAAAGCCACGCAATGAGACGCACCTTGACTCCACTGTCGATGAAGGAGAGCGTCTTGTTTGCCTTGAAGAGAACGAAGCAGATGAAGACCTCAGCAGTCCTGTAACATTGATAATACTTGCAGTGCGGAGTTGCTAAAACAAAGAAAAGAGCAAGTACGGGTGTACTCAATGCTTGTGCTCGAGCCCCCTCGGTTGGTCGGGCTGCTGCCTTACCCCTGGCCACTACGCCAACGACGACGGCAAGGCCCCGCGCGCGCGAACCCTGTTCCCTGACCGTGACAGTGCTCTCAGCTTGACATCCCAGTGAGTATTCCACTCGGGATGCCGCCTTGCCCCTGGCTGCTATGGCAACGACGACAGCCGGCCCACACGCGCGCGACCCCTCTTCCTCGACCTCGACAGTGCTGTCGGCTTGGCCTCCCGGCGAGGATGCCATGGGATACGGTGGCGGCGTTGTGATTGTTGCTGCTGCTTGCGGGATAAAGGGTAGGCCGTGTGTTCCTCATAGACAGCTTGCCCGGAGTCATCGTGAGATGATCCTAATCCTCAACTAATTGCTAGCTCCCTTGCAGGCATTAACACAAACAGGTCCGGGGCACAAACACCGGTACACCACTCTACCAGGTACAGCCGGAGATCTGAATCATTGGGCATCAGAGGGAGAGAGGGGCACGAAGTGCAATGTACCGGATTTGTGTGCTCGCTGGTGTGCAGCCCCATGGCCAGCCCCAGTCGATTGTGTCACTCGCACCTCGCCGACTGGGAGGCCGTCGGGCTGGCTGCTGTTGACGGGCTGAAGCTCAGGGGCATGGAGCAGCGCTTCATCGACAGGCTGGCTTCTGCTCGCCTAAGCCGTAAGCGGGCGCGTGAGGTCGGTGCAGTTAAGGCCAGGCGGTGGGGAGGCGGCGTGGACGGGCCGCGAAGGGAAGAACTGTAGGGTCGCATTGGTCGGGAACGAAAGGTACGGCGCTCGCGTGGACTGTCGGTCAGAAACCGAACCAAACCGTCCAGTTTTTCACTCAGCGGTGGCGTTTCTTGTAATACCTCCGAACTCGCAGGCGCAAAATCGTCCAAAAAAAGGTTGGACGACAAGAAGGCTTACTGCCTTTTATAGTAGGTACAAGCTAAATGCCCGTGCGTTGCTACGGATCACACGGATAAATTGATTTTGAATCATGCATTCATTGGAACAAAATATTTGGTGGATGAGTCATAAATCTACTTTGTCATGACACCATTTTATGTTTGAACTCAAGTAAATCTTTGCCCCTAGATGTTATAACCTCCAACGATAAATGAGACAAATGAGAGAGCTGAATACCCATGCGTTACGTGTTGATCAAAATAATAGTTCAAATTCAAAAATATGGTCAAATATTATGGGTAATATGGGAACAATCTCTACTTATTCTTTCATGGCAACAAATATGATTTTTTTTCTGAACACAAGATATGTAAACATGAACATGTATATAGCTTAGAAAGAAATCAAACACAAAGACTTGATAGATAACCCTCTTTTAAACCTTTCTCATTTCACTGTGTTATGCACATTAATCTGGTGCGTTATTGCAGTACATTCTACAAATTTAACTTAATATATTATTTGTACGAACCAACACCCACGATCACTTGCTCGAACATGAGCTGTCTTCTCTATCTTGCTCCCCCTCTGTTCCATGCTGCAATCTCCTACCTCGAAGGAATCCTTTAGTCGAGCAACTCCCGCCTCTCTATTTATGTGGCCTTCTCCTTCTACGGTAACATATTTATGTGCAAAGTCGTAGTAGATAACTAATTGAAAACAACACTCTAATCATGATAAAAACAAGGATCAGTATCCAAAATTAGAAGGACATATGTAGTACTAACCATGAGTAAGCAGAAATGCCTCATTAGCTAATCTATTAATTCTGTCCCCTAAAACAGAGCAAGATTTGACCTTCTGGCCGTTAGATTTTCCCTCCACAATGGTAAAAAACAATACGTAAATGGAAAACAATGATCTTGTGGCAGAAAAATTGAGGCATGAAACCCAAGCTTGAAAAAGAACTTTCAACTAAATAGAAAATAGAAAATATATAATAAAACTATACATCAACAATCATTGGGAATTATGTGCCGCTCCTCCCCGGCAAATTGGCGGGCTGCGCTGCTCCAAGCGGCGATACGGTAGCTGCCGCAGGCCGACGTAGTTCTTCGGGCGCACCCGTGCATTGATGCCTTACCAAACACTCATGCATGGATGTCTTCCCAACTAAGAAGATTCAGACCAAAAGTTGAAAGCAATCTGAGTAAACTGAGACATCTTAGCAAGTTAGCAGTAATTCATGCATGGAGTGAACCAAAATTAGAACATGCAAGCAAGACAAAAAGATCAGCAAACAATCTGATAGCAACCTGCAAATTTCATCAAAATTCGTTCCAAGATTTTGATCACTAAGCCAACAACCATTCGATTGGTTCCACAATATGTCATCTGAATCAGAAATATCTCATAAATTATGTTAGAATATACATAGGCAAAGCTAAACTCAAATGAGGCCTAAACGCAGCTTATATGAATTATTAGCCACTATTTCCTGACTATGCCAATATACATGGTAACAGTACTGATACACACATCTGGACATTAAGCATTGTATAGTGTATACACAGTAAGCAATATAAATACCCTTGCATCATTTTCACTGTTATCCTAGGTCCGGCAGAGGACGTGTTATCTCCTTCTAGGTGGCATCAAATGAATCCACAACTCATCAAATTATCTGCGTCGATGACTGATTACAGTACGACATTGTTGAAAATGTTTTGTTTGGGCATTGAATCAATTTCATTATCGTGAAAAAGAGATTCATAGAGCTGCAACATGATTCATTTTCAACACTGGACGATATTAACAAAGATAACTATTCAAAATGCAGAGCTATTCAACTATGCAATTAGGACTTATCTCGGTGCAGATTTAATAAACAATATTAAGTGCGTAAACTGATACACTTTGAGAATGAAGAATACAAAAAAAAAAAGGGAAGAACAATTTCTTGGTTTTATATGATTTTGCATTTTACCAAGCCTGAAAAGATCACACCTGAAGCAGCATTGCATCCCAATTTCCCGATTGATACCAAAATAATCTCCAATAAATGGATCTGTCAGCCGGTAGAACAACTGAAATATAAAGAGAAGAAAATTATCACCAATTCCAGCAGAAAGTAAAACATTAATACGAATTATATAGTTCATGACCTTTTCTCCTGCAGTCATGCTCAATAAAATCTTAATCATGTGAATAATAATAAGCCATTCTTAGGATCTTTGATCTGAGATGAATGATTGATGCGTTAATCATGCGTTATTCATGATGGATTGTATGGGTACAAATATAAACTCTCTGTCACTAATTTCCTCGCCAGTCGTCATGTCTCATTAATGACCCTCCCGCAAGTCGCAATAAAGAAAAGTGACATCTTGCTCCCTATATATCAATGGCTTCAAAAGCTACTCATCTTACATTGCCATTGATTGTGCACCCTTTAAACTCTAGCATTTATATGTAACGCTCCCAACGTCAATATACACATGAAACGATTCTTCCGTACAACGAGAGATAGTGGTGTAAAAATGATTTTTCACTATGAAATATTCACATAGTGCATGAACAGTTTTTATCTCTCATGGCAACAAATATGATGTTTTCTGAACACAAGATATGTAAAAATGAAAGTGTATATAGCTTACAAGAAACTAAACACAATAAACTGATAGGGAACCCTTCTTAAACCTTTCTCATTTCACTGCGCTATGCACATAATCTAGAGTGTGTTACTGCAGTACACTGTACGAATTTAACTTAATACATTATTTGTACGAACCAACACCAACGATCACTTGCTTGAACGTGAGCTTTTTCTCTATCTTGATTCCCTGCCGTTCCATGCTGCAGCCTCCTACCTCAGATGAATCCTTTAGTCGAGCAACTCCCGCCTCTCTGTTTATGTGGCATGCTCCTTGTACAGTAACATAGTAGACAACCAATTGAAAACAACACTCTAATCATGATAAAATGCAATGATTTTAGTATCTACAATTAGGACAAAAATAGGCAGCTGGTCGTCTCCTCTCTGGGCTATAAAGGAATATGACTAAGTTTGACATATGTAGTACTAACCATGAGTAAGCAGAAAGTCCTCATTAGCTAATCCATTAATTCAGTCCCATAAAACAGAGCACAACTAATCCATAGAAAAAATACCATGCACATTATATCTGAACTAATCATGGACTGCCAAGCATAAACGGACACCTTGAATATTTATGTATGTATAATAATTACTGAATTGCAGAAATCACAAAGTAATTGTTGTAGAAACATTTGTCTTGTTAAATATCCATGTATATCTCATAAATCATGTTAAATATACATAGGCGAAGCTAACTCAAATCAGGCCTAAACGCAGCTTACAGGAATTATCAGCCATCATTTTCTGACTATGCCAAGATACACGGCAAGATACACACATCTGGACAATAAGCATTGTATATATAGTAAGCAATATAAATACCATTGCACTTTTTTCTTTTCGATGTCAAATTCAAGGCCAATCTTAGTTTTCGGCGGCACTATAAGCTGACTTGTATCCCTTTTATGCCCCCTGCAACGAAATATGTAGAAATGAGCAAATCGGAATGAGATATAATTTATCCAAAACCCCATAGGTAAACAGTATGGGAAACCAAGCTTAAGAAAGATAGCATCTGACTCAAACAAGACAAGTGGATTTAGAGACTAATTCCATGAAATAGGTTCCAATGATGTTCATCTTCCTCCTTGAGGTCACGGTAAAATGTAATAATGCAATGCATAAACATGGTTAATCAACTTGTCTGTGGGGGCACAATAAAAACAGTTAGAGAAGATAATGCTCTTCTAAGTGGGCGTCATGGGCTGCAGAAGCAGTGGAAATCAAGAACAAAGCAGCTAGGTAAGAAGCCTCCTCCTTCTCAGTTCCGTTCCCAGCAAGCTGATCCACGCTGCTCATTAGAGCACACACAATTGTTGGAAATGAAACTAATTATGCAACATCCCAGTGGACTGACAGCATTTGAACCCATGTAAGACTCACCGTCCTCGTGTACCACCATTTCATGAGGTACAGCGGCGACACGACCTGCCAGGCGTAGAACAGGAGGGGGAGGCGACATGCCCTACTCGACGAATCTGAGCCGAGCACCGCTTCTTGGAGGCGCCCTACCAGCCGCTCTTCCGGCGACTGCACATTGCACGTCGGTGGTGCGAGCGGCGGGCTGCACTGCTCCAAGCGGCCACAAGCCGTTCCTCCGCGCCACCATCAACTGTGACTCAAAAAAATGTTGTAAACTCGGCAACATCAGCAGGTCAACACGAAGCCGTCGGCTGGTTGTGTATGTGGGAGCTGACGCAAGACGGCGTAGTTCTCCGGCGCCTCTGTGCATGGATGCCTTACTAAACACTCATGCATGGATGTCTTCCCAACTAAGAAGATTCAGATCAAAAGTTGAAAGAAATCTTAGTAAACTGAGGCATGAGAGATCTTAGCAGTAACTGCTGCATGGAGCGAACCAAAATTAGAACATGCAAGCAAGACAAAAAGATCAGCAAACAATCCGATAGCAGCCTGCAGATTTCATCAAAATTTGTTCCAAGATTTTGTTCACCACGCACCCAACCATTCGATTGGTACCACAATATGTCATCGGAATCAGGAACACCACAACACGATTAAGATGTAATCAGAATCATCTCCCCAATCGAGACGACTGATCCTAGAAACAGAAAAGAACAAGTATAACGATCGAGACGGCTCACCTACGTCACACGCGCATCTTGGGGGGAGGTTATCACTTGGAAAGCGCAGTTGCCGCCTAATTGGTCCCCGGAGCCGCTGGTGCTGAGCCGACGTCCTTGTACCACAGCAGCCCGACCTGCCGGCCGGTGGCGTCCGCGCCGTTCCTGCGCTGTTGCCGCCCCAGCAAGACCTGAAGTAGCCCGTCACCTCCGGCATCACCCATTCTCCTCGCCCTCTCCTTCCTGCAGCTCCCGATCTCGGCCACGGACTGAAGAATCTCGCATCAATCCTGTGAATCATCAAGGGGAGCTGGATTTCGGTGAGCCACTGGCGGCGCAAGACCGTGACCGGACGAGACAGGGATCGGGGCCGGCGTGAGTCACCGGGACGGCGCGAGCCGGCCAGAGGTCGGCGGCGGCGTAGACGCTAACCCTAGCCGTGTCGCGAGCAGGGAACGACGAGATAAACAAGGGGAAAGGAATTCAGGGGTCGGCTCGGTTCCGGCGATTGTCAATGGACTGCGGGTTGTTTTCCTGTATTCGAAGGGGTGAAAATGCAAAACATGTTGACAGGATGCGGCCGTGCGGGAAGGCGGCAGAAAATGGGAGGACGTAGCAACATACGAACTCCCATTTAATAGTAAAGATAACTAGACTTCTCTTAAAAGCATACTCTGTAACGTTTATTCATGGCACTCGTAACTACAGCATTCTGTTCACGGTGGACGACATCCTGAAGTCGATGACTGAATTCGAGTTAGCAGATGTCGATATGCCACCTCTGATCCGGGAGAATCCTTGCTTCAACTTCCTGCACAAACGAAAGGACTGACAGGGCCGGTCCTTGGAAGTTACATATCTCCACTAAACCTTGTGCATAAATCATTTAGGTACGCATAAGTCTTTTCTTTTTCCAAATAAAGAGTTATCTAGTCTGTTTACGGGTAATCGGTAGATATATTAGAAATATATTTACTATCATAAATGATATATTAATTGTTGCACTTTCGTTTTCTTTTAGGAAATGGAGCTATCATTACCCATGTCTCTGCATCGGCAGATGATACAACCCATAGTTTGATCGATTGGTTGTTTCTTTTCCTGAAATCTAATTAGCACACGGATGCAAATTAGTTTTGCCCTGCAGGAAAGTGCAATCTCATGGTGACATCACATATTAATTGCTAAATCTAAAATTTTAAGCTGATTTATCTCCTAGGCCGTTAGTTCGAATAGCGATTCGGACTGCTGTCTCGATTAGGGTTTCAACACTTAGAACCCATGTTGCTATGCTTCGACAAAATATTTTTCATCGATTACAGCATAGTGGTTGCCGGATTGATGTTACCAACAACCAAGAGATATTATCATTCCCCAAAAATAGTATCAATCAAGTCTTATATTGCTGAGAAAGTTTTTAGGAATCCGTCAACTGCAAATAGAGTAATTATAATATGAAAATTAAGTGAGAATAATTCGAAAACTACTGATAAAAAACAAAATTATCGACTGGTTGCTGGATTGATGTTACCATTCCCCAAAATAGTACTCCCTTCGCTTCAAAATAAGTGTCGCAAATTTAGTACAAAGTTATACAAAGTAACCGACACTTAATTTGTAATGGAGGGAGTATCAATAGTCTTGTATTGATGTGGAATGAAGTTTAGGAATCCGTCAACTGAAAATAAAGTAATTATAATATGACAATTAAGTGAGAACAATCTGACAATTACTGATGAAAAACAAAATTACCGAAATATGTCAATGTACTCGCGACTAAGTCAATAATGGAAACTAATCGCCAAACAAATACACGGATGGCGTCGCCGAAGAACTCTTTGACGATTTTGACCGTTTATGGAGAGTTAGCCATTTTGGTCAGCACAAGATACCGCGCACGTTCTTCAAGATCGTTAGTCCAATAAAAATCAGAATGAGCGCCTTGTAGATATTGAGCTCACAGTATGGTCGACCAGTCAACTTTGAGGTTGATGAGCGGGAGGAGGATTTAGAGGATGATGTTGACTTTAATCTAAACAAGGATAGCAGTTCAGCCCAAGAGGGAGGATGATATTGATCTCTTAGATGACTTTAATCTAAACAAGGATCAAGATTCAGATTCACCTGCTGTCAACAATGGTGGTCTTAGTTCATGAGCTCCTCCCAATGGCGGAGAGGAGAGGCCCAAGGGGTAGTGAAGGCGGTGGCAGTGGTTCGAGATCAACAAATGAGGAGTTGCCCTTCCTCTGACTTGGAGACCGCCCTCGATAACATCAAGATAATAACAGAACTTTCTACCATGGCATCCACTTGTGATGCCATTGTAGAGGAATGTACTTCCGTGTTAGTGTGATTTCCCTTGTCACTATAGTTAGTGCCTACGGGCTACGGATGCCACTACGACTATGGCTGTTACCGTCTTGGCTGCAATGATAGTGTTACCGGCTGCCATGCCAGCTAAGGCTGATGTTGCACCTGCTGCCATGCTGACAACGTCTCTGACTGCCACGACAATGTTTTGGGTTGCTAAAAGAACAAGTTAATTCTAAAAAACCACTACAATTGCACGGGAAGTTTGCAAATCCACTGGCTCACAGTAATTTCTTAAAAATCACCAGCATTGCGCTCGTTCGCTTCAAATAGCACTGATGTTTCGTTTTGCGGCGTTAAAAAGAATTCTGACAAGCGAGTCCTACTGCCAGGCTTATGTGGCAAAGGTAAAAGTGTCAAAGGATACATATGTTGGACATGTTCTAGATTGTGGTGTTTTTCGTAAATTTCCAGGACAATGTAACTCTATTCACCGTCGCCGGCTGTTGCGTGCTCGTCGCCGCCGGCGAGGAATCCCTCTGCGCGCCGCTCCCAACTCATGCTCGTGCCCCAACTCATGCTCGTGCCGCTCATAGCTCCAACCCGCTCTCAAGTCATGGTCACCCGCATCAAGCTGCCTACTCGGGGCCGAGCCCAGCAGCTCGCGACGGTGCCCGGTGTGGACGGGAAGGACGAACGCGGCGACGTTGATGCCACGACACTTCAGGTATCATCGCTACGGTGTCAAGACTGCAGCTGCGTTGTTGATCTTCAGAACCGGCTAGTTAACGAATGTCCCAGATCAACCGATACCGCTTCACGGTATCATACGGCTTGTATTAAAAGTAGTCAAACTGAGGCAGGTGTCAAATCCTAGCCAAATTATTTTAACTAGCTGAATGTCCGTGCGTTGCTACGGGCTCTCAAATAAATCATCATTGTGAATGTCGCATGCGTAGACATAAAATGCACACAAATATTAAATCGGTCTCCCTATCAAACAAGGATACGTGTAGTATGTCCTGGAAAGGAAACAACATGTGACCAAAAAAAGCGACCAGAAAATGACGTAGTCCGACAATTTATACTTCATCTACTTAATTTTTTTCTTCTTCGTCGGTCGCATCCATTTTTCTATTAATGTTTTTTACTTTCCTTCAGTGAAGGAAGTAATCGTTTTAGATTTTTGTTTTAACCGCGCAGTCCGACAATGTTCGTGCCGTCCATGTTTCGAAGCGATTGTTTTGGACCTTTTTTTTTCTTGATTGAGCAATCTGGATTTTTTTAACTGTGCCGGTCTAATCGTGAATGGGAAACACGACAATATTTTACTGTATCTTTACGTGAAATAAACTGAAAATAGTAGAACTTATTTTTAGAAAAAATACATACCAACTTACCTAGCTTTTGTTTCAAACGGATTAATTAATTGTCGCATACACCGTAGGTGTGTCTGAAGGAAAAAAGAAAAAACAGAATTAAAACTATCTTTGTTGATTGCTATACCCGGCTAGCTAGCATCTCGTACACCATATGATATTGCATGCGTGCTGATTATGATTTGGATTTGGTGATGGAATGTAGAATACCCAATTTGGTGTTTCTTTTTTTACGTGAGACAAATCCATCCATCGTTGCGATTCTGATGACAATATGGATTCGGTGATGGAGTTGGATTGTTTTTCTTTTTCTGTTTACGTGAGACCAATCGCTGGAAAAGGCCCAAGGCCCGATCGTGGTCGTATATTTGATCGTTGGGTACAACAAGTCAAGGCGGAGGGGTCCTTTATGCCGCCTGTTAGCGGCGGTTCGGCCACCCGCCGCCTACAGGTTGCATTAAGTGGGCCGGCCCAATTTGGTTGCATTTGAACGTTTATCTGTTTCTTGTGTTGACTTCACAAAAAAAGTGTTGACAGTACGGAAAATAGTCCAGAAAAATTGAAAATGGTCCCAATTTTTAAATTTGAAATCATTTTAAATGAAACCATTCTAAAAAATAAACAATTTTTAACTTTGAAACCATTTTATATTCAGAACCATTTTAAAATTTGGAACCATTTTAAAAAATGAAATTTTTTTAAATTTGGGATCATTTTTAAATTTGAAACCATCTTAAAAAAGAACCATTTTCAAAATAGAAATATTTTAAATTTGGAACCATTTTAAATTCGGAACCATTTTTAAATTTGGAACCATTTTAAATTTGGAACCATTTTCAAAATGGAACCATTTTCAAAAAATGGAACCATTTTAAAAAAATGAACAATTTTAAAATTGGGAACCATTTTTAAATTGGAACCATTTTTAAATTCGGAACCATTTTCAAAATGGAATCATTTTTAAATTCAGAACCATTTTCAAAATGGAACCATTTTTTAATTTGGAACCATTTTCAAAAAATGGAACCATTTCAAAAACGAATAATTTTCAAATTTGGAACCATTTTTAAATTTGGAACCATTTTTAAATTTGGAACCATTTTCAAAATGGAACCATTTTTAATTTTGAAACCATTTTAAAAAATGGAACCATTTTCAAAAACAAAAAATTTCAAATTTGGAACCATTTTTATTTGGAACCATTTTTAAATTCAGAACCATTTTCAAAATGGAACCATTTTCAAAAACAAACATTTTAAAATTTGGAACCATTTTAAGAAATGAATAATTTTTTAAATTTGGAACCATTTTCAAAAAATGAACAATTTTAAAATTTGGAACCATTTTAAATTCCATTTTAAAATTTGAGACCATTTTAAATTCGGAACCATTTTCAAATTTGGAACCAATTTTAAATTTGGAACCATTTTCAAAAATGAATAATTTTCAAATTTGAAACATTTTTAAATTTGGAACCATTTTAAAAAATTAAAAATTATAAAAACAACGAGAAACAAAAAAGAGAAAAAGAAAACGGAAAAGAAACGAGGACAAAAAAGAAAAAATAAATAAAAATTAAAACGAAAACAGAAAAGAAACGAAATAAAACAGAAAAGAAAAAAGGGAAAACAAAAAACAAAAACAGAAAAAGAAAACGGAAAAAGAAAAAAAAAATAAAAAAAGAAAAAAAGAAAGAAAGAAGGGAAAGCGGCCGATGCGCCAAACTGGGCCGACCCGCCAGAGGGTCCCTATTAGCGACGCGATTCGCGCCGCTAACGGCTGGCATATAGGTTTCGCCGTCAAGGCGGTAGCTCGTAACTCGTTCAGTTACATTTACCAGGGTCGAGAGGTTTTTTTACGGATTAGCTGTGACGTAGCATCATCACCTATCCCAATTTTATAGTACACAGATGATACACGAGCATTGTGCTAGTTACACCCAATCTCTGCAACAACATGATGCCTATGATAGTATTATGCACATTTCCATGGTGTATCCTTAAAAAAGAAAAGTCTAGTCGAGGAGGCCACTAACAAACTCAACACATGCACACAGCCCAGCCCAACCCAAGTAACGTAGATGCAGCTTAGCCAAGCCCAACCCAACTACGTACACGCACACTAACCCTAGTCGCTGCCGGCAAATCCTAGTTGAGGACCAGGTCAAACTAGCGCGCCTCCGCACACCCCCTTCGCCCTATGGGCCGGCTCAGTAGGCGGCACCTGCTTCTTTTGTTTCGTTTTTTTTGTTGTTTCTTTCTTCTTTTTCATTTTTTCCTATTTCTTTTTTTGTTTTTATTTTTTGGCTGTTTTTCTTTCTTCTTTTCATTTTTCTTATTAGATATTATTTATTTATTTTAAATTTTCATTTTGGAAAATGTTAAAATTTAAAAAATGTTCATATTTGAAAATTGTTCATGTAAAAAAATCGTTCAAAAACAATTTCCGTTCAAATACTTATTTTGTTCTCTTTTTGAAAATCGTTCAAAAATAATTTCCGTTCGTACACTTTTTTCTGTTCGCCTTTTAAAATCGTTCAAAAATAATTTCCGTTCAAATACCTATTTTGTTCACTTTTTTGAAAATCGTTCAAAAATAATTTCCGTTCACATACTTTTTCTGTTCGCCTTTAAAAATCGTTCAAAAATAGTTTCCGTTCAAATACCTATTTTGTTCACTTTTTTTAAAATCGTTCAAAAATAATTTCCGTTCACAGACTTTTTCTGTTCGCCTTTTAAAATCGTTCAAAAATAATATCCGTTCAAATACCTATTTTTTGTTCACTTTTTTGAAAATCGTTCAAAAATAATTTCCGTTCACAGACTTTTTCTGTTCGCCTTTTAAAATCGTTAAAAAATTGTTTCCCTTCAAATACCTATTTTGTTCACTTTTTGAAAATCGTTCAAAATAATTTCCGTCCACAGACTTTTTTTGTTCGCCTTTTAAAATCGTTCAAAAATAGTTTACGTTCAAATACCTATTTTGTCCACTTTTTGAAAATCGTTCAAAAATAATCTCTGTTCACAGACTTTTTCTGTTCGCCTTTTAAAATCGTTCAAAAATAGTTTGCGTTCAAATACCTATTTTGTCCACTTTTTGAAAATTGTTCAAAAATAATTTCTGTTCACAGACTTTTTCTGTTTGCCTTTTAAAATCGTTCAAAATAGTTTCAAACATCTCGTATATGACCGTCGAAACGAAAAAATTACAACATGAAAGTTGTGCAAAACATGGATATTAACCTACTCGTCAAATGATATTTCAAACGGTCAACCGAGTGTGAGGAATTTTATAAAATTTGTCTAAAAAAGTTGTGAACATCAATTCCAAATTGAGAAGTTATAATCGAAGAAACTCGAAACTGAGTACAGGAATGAAACCTAATCAAGGAGACACATTATTTTCTTTTACAAATTATTTTAAAATAATTCAAACGTACACGTCACATATTTTTTTACGTGCAAGAATCAGCACGCTCTAAAGACTACAGGAAAGGATTGTACGGAAAAATAAAACTGGGAACATATATGCGCGGACTTGACCAGGAAGACCAAAGTGGGCCGAGGCCCACTATCGGCAGGTGGTATGCCCTCCCCAGTGACCCAGTCCGCGGTGCAGCTCCCCGCTGTCCCCGACACGGCCGTCCCGACATCGCCACCTCGTCGCATGGTGCAGCTTCTCCCCGCCGTCCCCGACTCCCAGCAGTCCACGACGCCGCCGTCCCCGACGCCCTCGTCCCCAACCATGTCGCTCCCTGCCGATCCCGACTCGCTGCAGTACGTCGTCGTTCCGTCGCAAGGCCACGTTTGAGCTGCTGTATGCAGACCCGATGGGCGACCCATCCAATACCTGCTCGGGCTTTTGATCTGAGCGAAGTCCGTGTCGGATCAGAGATTGAGTTGGATTAGTTGACGGGCAGCGCCCTATCGATCGATCGGATACACGCACGTGACCTATGGAACTTAATAGTTTGACGTACCATACCATCACCACCTCAAGTAATATTATATAGTAGAGATTCGAATAGCGGCTCCTTTGGGTAATATATAACCAGGGAGAGTGGGTGGTAGGGTGGCGCAATATATATAAAACCCTAATTTACTTGTTCTACCTTTATCGTCTTTCCTTTTTCCAGCTTTTCTTCTTATGGAAGTAGCTACCTTTACTGTTCTAGATCTTGGATTCCCAGCTTAATTCTTGCTACAATGTCATAATTCCCCTCGTCTCGACCACGGTCCTGATCAAGGTCCTGACATACGGCCATCCTCAAAGCCATCTGACAGCTGCCTCGTCACCCTCTACCTCTCCGCGCAACTAATCGAAGAGAGGCGGCCGGCGGCCCCTATCACCGCCGCCACAACCGTCTTCCTCCGCTCCGGCGACGAGCTGCCGCGATGTCTTCCATGGGCCAGGAGCAAGCGCGCCGAGTAGCTGGACCGCAACAGGGTCATGTGCGCCGAGATCGAGCCAGAGGTGAGGGCTGGCGCCGGTAGCCGGGGACGAAGGTGGGGGTGGGACGGGATGAGGCGGAGCTAACGGACATGGCCTGGACAGACGACAAAGCGGCGAACCCACCTCCAGCCTGGTCTACGACGGGCGGCGAACCCACCTCCGCGCTAAGATACAACCGAATGTGGGGGTGGGAGCGGCGGCACCGACGGCCTAAACTGGCGAGGCGGTGGCTCCGGCGCCGTCGACTCCAGCAGGCCATCCAGGCAGCGTGGATGCGAGCTGGTCAGATGGGGATTTCCATTTTTTTAAGAAAAATGTGAAATTCACAGAAAGAACTCTGAATTTCAATATGTCTTCTTTGACAGTTTCCTTCAACCATCAGTGCTATTTGAAGTGAACCAGTAGAATGTTGGTGGATTTTGAGAAAATACTGAGAACCAGTAGATTTGCGAACTTTTCGCATAGTTGTGGTGGTTTTTTGGAATTAAGTCCAAAAGAACACTAGTCCATGCCAATTCCACCGCCACATCAACGTCTTCCATAGCACGAGCCTACCAGCATTGGGTCCTCTTGTTTATGTACACTTCCACATCACCACCGTCGAGAATGACACCTTCCATCTCCATGGTCTCTAGTAAACTTAGTGGTAGCCGTGCATATGCGCATAAGGGCCAGGTCTCGGATTCGAGTCCTCACTTCTAGCTTAATGACAAAGCCGGGGTGGAGTCCCCCTCCGGTCTTGTTTTTTTTTTGTAAACTTTGAGGTGCCTATAGCTTCTCCTCGGTACATTTTGCCTGGGATCTTCCGGGCGACGCTAGTCCATGGATTGTGATTTGGGCTTTATCTGATTTTTTGTTGTGAAAACTCATCAATTGCGAACCTAGTGTGAATGCAAACGGTCCCCTGGCCTCCAGTCAAAGAATGAGACATTTGGCCGACGGAAACGTGACCGAAACATCAGTTGAGTGATCAAGACGCGACTGAAGACGCATAAGATTCCAAGACTTTACAGCAAGTCGCTCGAAGAACTTGAGCCCTGTCTTTCGAGCGCGCGCTCACCAGACACCACCACCACCGGCACACACATCGTCAAAAAGCAAGCATTAATTTCAACATCAACTAGCAAAGATCGAGACACACGTACGACACTGCTTACTAATCACCCAAAGGCCATTGCTACGCCGACCATTCCACGACTTAATCGAGCTAAGCATTGAACGACATGGCAATGCCGCTGCGTGACACGATCTTGTTAAATTTACTCATCTCCGCCTTGACGACGATCGCCGTCGCTCGCACGTTGAGCCGCGGCGACGAGTCGGCGCTCCTCGATTTCAGGGACGCGGCCAGCCCCGGCGGCGCGCTAGCCTCATGGAACGGCAGCACCGGCTTCTGCAGCTGGGAGGGCGTGACGTGCAGTCATGGTAGGAACCCACCGCGGGTGGTGGCGCTGAGCCTGCCGAAGAAAGGGCTCGCCGGGACGCTCTCCGCTGCCATTGGGAACCTCACGTTCCTGAGGGCGCTTGAGCTGGGATTCAACGCACTGCATGGCGACGTGCCCGCGAGCATAGGCCGCCTGCGGCGCCTCCGTTTCCTGGACCTCGGTTACAACGCTTTCTCCGGCGAGTTCCCTGCCAACCTGAGCTCCTGCGTCGCCATGCAAACCATGTTCCTCGACAGCAACAACCTCGGCGGCCGCATACCGCCCGAGCTCGGCAACAGAATGACGCGGCTTCAGCTGCTCCGTCTCAAGAACAACAGCTTCACGGGGCCTGTCCCGGCCTCCCTGGCCAACATGTCGTCCCTGTACTACCTCTCTCTCGCCATCAACCAGTTCGACGGCGTGATCCCGTCGGGGCTCGCCGACGTCACCGGCCTTGTGCTCCTCGACCTCTCCGTGAACAGCCTGCACGGTGCGCTCCCGCTCTCCCTGTACAATCTGTCGTCGCTGAGGGTCTTCCACGTGGAAGGGAACCGGCTACACGGCAGCATCCCGACCGACATCGGCAGCAAGTTCCCCGCCATGGAAGATTTCAGCCTTGCCAACAACATGTTCACCGGAGGCATCCCTTCCTCGATCTCAAATCTCACCAATCTCACAAGCCTGCAGCTCTCGCTCAACAGATTCACTGGACTTGTGCCCCGAGATCTGGGACGTTTGCAACGTCTTCAGATTCTATACATGTCATACAATCTGCTCGAGGCAGATGACAGGGCGGGCTGGGAATTCATCACTTCGCTGGCCAACTGCAGCCAGCTGCTGCAACTGAGCCTCAGTCACAACTCCTTCCATGGGCAACTACCCAGCTCAGTTGTAAACCTGTCAGCCACACTGCAATACCTCTACCTGTCAGACAGTAGTATTCGGTAGCATCCCCAGGACATCAGCAATTTGGTTGGCCTAACCGTACTCGATTTCTCAAACACCTCAATATCTGGAGTGATCCCGGGGAGCATTGGTAAACTATCAAAATTGGTTCAACTTGGGTTGTACGTGACTAGGCTATCGGGCCTCATACCAGCGTCACTTGGAAACCTTGCACAGCTGAATACGCTTATTGCACATAGTGCCAACTTGGAAGGACCAATTCCGGCAAACCTTGGCAAACTAAGAAATCTCTATCTTCTTGATCTGTCAGCCAACTATCGGTTAAATGGCTCAATTCCCAAGGAGATTTTTCTGCCTTCCCTTTCTTCGAGCCTAGACCTATCATACAATTCACTCTCCGGGCCCCTTCCGTCACAAATCGGTAACTTGGTTAACCTCAACCAGTTGATCCTTTCAGGAAACCAGTTGTCTAGCCAGATACCTGATACCACTGGGAATTGCGTTGTACTGGAGTCACTGTTGCTGGGTGAGAACATGTTTGAAGGAAGCATACCCGAGTCACTGAAGAATATGAAGGGGCTTCGAATACTGAACCTGACAGCCAACAACTTGTCGGATGGGATACCTGACGCCCTTAGCAGCATGGGCGCCTTGCAAGAATTGTATCTAGCACAAAACAACCTGTCGGGACCGATCCCAGCATCTCTACAGAAATTGACATCGTTGCTGGCATTTGATGCATCTTTCAACGATTTACAGGGTCAAGTGCCGAATAGGGGTGTTTTCGGGAACCTGACCGCCATATCCATTACTGGAAATACCGAGCTGTGTGGTGGAATACCTCAGCTTCGCTTGCCTCCATGCTCCGCACATCCTGTAAGCGACAGAAAAAAACATAGGTCAAGATCTCTTGTGATTTCTCTAGCAACAACACCAGCAGTGCTGTTACTAGTTTTCTCAGTAACTGTTACTATTTGGAAGAATAAAGGACGCAAGAGTCAGGCTCCACCACCCGCAATTAATGAGGAACACTTCCAAAAAGTTTCTTATCAGGCATTGTCGAGAGGGACAAATGGATTTTCAGAATATAACTTGCTTGGCAAAGGAAGATATGGCTCAGTTTACAGATGCACTTTAGAAGCTGAGGACACACTGGTGGCTGTAAAAGTATTTAATCTTCAGCAGTCAGGTTCTTCTAAGAGTTTCGAGGCTGAATGCAAGGCACTGAGAAGTGTGCGTCACCGTTGTCTCATAAAAATCATCACGTGCTGCTCAAGCATCGATAACCAAGGTGAAGATTTCAAGGCATTAGTTATTGACCTCATGCCCAACGGAAGCCTAGATGCTTGGCTTCATCCAAAGCACAGCATTTCCACTCCGGACAATACCCTGAGCCTAGCTCAAAGGCTAGACATTGCTGTCCATATCATGGATGCTCTGGATTATCTTCACAATCATTGTCAGCCCCTAATCGTTCATTGCGATGTGAAGCCAAGCAACATCCTTCTTGCAGAAGACATGAGTGCCCGAGTTGGAGACTTCGGTATATCAAAGATCCTGCTTGAAAGTGCAAGTGAGACCCGGCAAAATTCAAGTAGCACGATGGGAATAAGAGGCTCCATTGGTTATGTTGCTCCAGGTAATTGAAAATTTTGCATTTTTTACCATTACCCTAGTTCCTTCATATATATTGCATGTTAATAAATGTAAAATTGCACAATTGTAGAGTATGGCGAAGGTGCTCCAATCTCAACTCTTGGTGATGTTTATAGCCTTGGGATATTGCTACTTGAGATGTTTACGGGTAGGATCCCAACAGACGATATGTTTAAAGAGTCACTAGATCTTCACAAGTATTCAGAGGCAGCTCTCCCAGACAGAATCTTGGAGATAGCTGATCCGACAATATGGTTACACAATGATGCCAATGATAAAAACACAAGAGACAGAGTTCAGGAGTGTTTAGCCTCTGTCATTAGGATTGGCACATCCTGCTCAAAGAAACAACCCAAAGAGCGGATGCCGATACAATATGCAACCATGGAGATGCATGCAATCAGAGATGCAAACTTGATATTCACCAGTTCTCTTGCAATGGAAAATGAAGGAGAAAGATAGGCTCATACGTGGATGTGATATAAACCAACTTTTGGCAAATAAAGTTGAAGATCTGTGAATGATAGATACTGCAGGTGGCCACTTATATGTTTACCAGGAACAACTGAATGTGTCATTTGCCCATAGATATGACATGGTGCATTGATTTATCTAATACTATTTTTGTTAGTATCAGAACTATGAAAGCATATACAGACTGTTCAGTGATTGCGGGCTGGACAGTCGGTTGCAATCCAAAGATACATTTCCAAGAGTATAAATTACTCTTGGAAATGTACCTACACATGCACTATAAAGATAAGCGAGTGTCTAAATTAAGGTACTCCCTCCGATCGCAAATGGTTGGCACATATTTGTCTAAATATGGATGTATCTACACACTAAAACATGTTAGATACAGCCGTATTTAGACAACTCCATGTCAATCATTTCCGATCGAAGGGAGTAATAAATATTCTTTCGGTATTTAGAGAATGGGTGAATTTTTTTTTTTTAAAAAGCAGAGTCGTCTCAATAAATATGCTGTTTGCACAGCCTAATAGCTTCATCCTTCTGCAACGCTGAACAAGTACAGGAGCAGTTTCAACATAAAAGTAACACGCAAGCTATACTGTTGGGTCCAAAACCATTTTCCCTTATATAAATTATATAGGTATAGTATGTGACACCCGTAGATGAAGTTAAAAAAAAAAATTGCAAAGAGGACACCAGGTCATTTTTGTTCCGGGTCCGTCAATCATGGTAGCATGAACCAGAGACATCTCCTGATCATGTCACTACATACCGTAAAAAAAATCATGTCACTACATAAATTATCATCATTCAAGAGCAATACTTTGTAGATTCGGAGCTCCAACGATGTGTCAAGCCATGTAAATTAAACAAGTTTTTTTTAGCATCAATGCTAATTTTAGTTCGTATCAGCATTGTCGTTTCTTATTCTACAAGAATATTGCATAAAGTAACTACAATACTACAACAATCTGTATACATAGGATAAAATGTTATCAGCGTTCATTGCTCCACAAGAGAAGTGAGAGCAGAGGTACCAGGAAATGACGGACAAATGGGAGACGCGGACGAACCATTGCTGAAGGAGTGATTACGACACCTTTCAATATCTCTTCAGTTATTTTTCCTCATAGGTTCTCTACCTTTAGGACAAAACCGAATTAATCTAAGAACCAGAGGAAGAACGGGAATTTTCATGGCTGCAAGTTTTGTAGTTAGTGGACAAAGTAAGAGAGCACATTGTACAACCACGAAAATACATACATGTATATTGGGCCTAAAGAACAAAGAAGGGGCAGAAAAGGAATGGATGAATGAGTGACCAGCAAACAGAGCAACACAGCGATATGTAGCCCACATGAACCTTACCTACCCCGAATCTTTACCGAGATAAAAAAGAAGTACTACAGTATCAACCTTTACGATTGGAAGTAAGATCGAGAACTTGCCAAACGTATAATTAAGCCACAGATAATCATAAAGCAACTTGGACATATTTTGTTAGCTAAGGATGTCTCCAACGGGGCGACGCATCCAGTCCGGCCGTGTCCGCTGCTGTCCGGATGGGCAAAAACCAGTCCCAACGGGGCGACGCATTCTAAATATTGTCCGTTTTTCTGTCCGGTTCGACGCATCCTTGACCAAATTTGGGTCACGTTTGCGTCGGGCACGGACGCGTCCGCGCGTCCTTCTGCGTCCGGCTGCGGTCCGTCTCTATCCCTCCGCACATGGCTTGGCCCACCTACCAGTCAAAGAAACCGATCTCCACTTCTTCTCTCTCCTCTATCCCGAAAAATTCCCCACAGCGTCGCTGCAGGCCATGGCTGCTGGAGCGCTCCTCGGTCGAGACTGGCGCCGACGGCGCGCGGCGGAGGACTCCTGCTCGCGGTCCAGAGCCCGCCTGCTCCACCCCGGCAACACGGAGGACGGCGGCGTGGTCTTCCGCCGACGGCGCACGGCGGATTACGGCGTCAACCTTGCCTCCTGCTCGCGGTCCAGACCCCGTGCTCCACCCCGGCGACGTGGAGGACGGCGGCGTGGTCTTCGCCGAGACCCGCCTGCTCCACCGGGGCGACGCGGAGGACGGCGGCGTGGTCTTGGCTCTTGTCTAGCTACTCCGGCGAGCGCGACCGTCCTCGTCCTACAGCTACTCCACAGCCACCGCGGCGTGCAAGGAGATGGCGTTCCCCATCCCCATAGCCTCCGTCCTTGAAGCTGCAGAGCAGACAAATGTCGTGCTTGGCCGTGTGCGGGTGCAGAGCAGAGCGGCTGATTTCTTGTTGCTTTCTTGATGCTGCGGCTGATTTCTTGTTGCTTTCTTGATGCTGCGGCTGATTTCTTTCCCTCCCTCCATTGCTCCAAGCTCTGGCCGGCGGCTGATTTCTACTGCTTCCTTTGTAGCATGCCCCGTTCATGCAGCACAACAGCTACCAGCACACATAGGCCAGAGCTAGGTACCCACGGTCGTGATTGCTTCTACTGCTTTCTTGCTTGCTTGTTCTTCCAAAGTTCAGTCAAGATTTCGTGCTACAAAATTCAGTCAAGTTCAGTCCAGATTTTTTTTCGAAACTGCTGTCCGCTTAGGATGCGTCGCCACTGTTGGGGGCACTTGCCGGACAGGCCTGTCCGCACTGCATCCGCCCGGCCGGATGGCGACGCAAACGGATAAATTCCGGACAAAATCGGTGTCCGTTTGCGTCGCCCCGTTGGAGACATCCTAAGGTGTCCAACAAATTCTGTTAGCTAGAAATAAGAGGCGCCTTTAAGCTACCTTTGTGGCTGAGGAAATAGTACATAACACCACTTGTTGGGGGACTTTCTACATAGAACCACAACCATGATTCTTTTGTGAGCAACACACCACATTTTGTTGTGATCAGTTGCACATAACTCGTTAACAGCGTTGATACCAATTAGGAGTACTTGTCACTCAGCAATGCCCTCCGAGCTGAGCCGCAGCGTGGGCAGGAACGCCATGGCCTCGCCGTCGATCGCGAGAATCTCCTCCTCATCGTCGTTTCCATCACCGCCGTTGGTGAAGCACTTGGTGGCGAACTTGACGCTGCCATTAGCACGCAGACAAATCAGTTACAACAAGAACAACAATGGCCCTAGAAAGAAAGAGAGAAGATGGTATCAGGTATACAGTACATGTGCCTTCCGCTCCTGGTCTTGATGTTGAGCGCCTTTACCTCCGCGACCGCCTGGTCGCCCACGTGCACGGCGCCGCGAATCTGAGCGACTGGCTCGCGTACACAGCTGCAGGCTGCATCATCGCAGAACCATCGATCAGATCAGAATCAGATAGGATCTTACCGAGCCGACATGCCTGCATGGTGTTCGGCGGAATGCGAGAGAGGAAGGGAAAGGGGATGCGATGCGTACGAAGCGGGAAGCGATGAGGGTGGGGAAGAGGGAGGCGGCGAGCCTGCCGACCACGCGGCCGCGCACGAACCCGGCGGCCACGCGGGCAATGGCGTCGTCCAGGTGCACCGGGTTCCGCTCGCGTACACCTTCCATGTCGTCCTTCGTGAACCGCCGACCGTCCGAGCACATCGCCTTCAACGAGGCCTCCGCCGACCTGAGGCCGAGGTTGCCGCTGCGCGGAGGCAAATCCTGTTAACTGTTTGCCGCCCACGGCCACAGCGTGTTAGCCATAATCTTGCATGAGTTTGTTAGCGCATGGATAGGTTGTTAGCTGTGGCCGAGTCATGCATGCGTGGAGTAGTTAGCTAGCTTTGCGTGAGTGCATGGTTAGTGGAGGTAGTTAGTGCGTGAGTGCAGGGCGTGGCGTCGTGTGTGTGAGTCGTGTGTGTGAGCAGTGCTAGACCGCGGCTATATAAGCCACTCCTCTGTAACTTCATTGGTACCGTGAGCCGAAGAAAGAAAGAGATTAGGGCGTTCTGGGCGCCCGTGGCGGCGCTCCGGCGCCGGCCACTGAAATCCATCGTGTCTCCTCACTGGTCATGTCTCCCACCTCCTGTCCTTGTCCGAGCGAGTGCAGAGGTCCAAGAGTGAGAGGGTGCAGCCTCGGGCTGCACCAACACAGCGGCCCGTGCTGCTCTCGTGGTATTCTTGGCCGGCCCGTTTTTCCGTTTCTGGTTTCAGAGCCGGATGTTGGGCAGGTTTTCTTCTCGATTTCGTTCGCTCCAGTTTTTTTTCTCTCAATCAAACTCAAATAAAAGGCCGATTTTTCTTCTATTTTTTCTTCCGTTTCTGTTACTGTAGCTAGCTGTACGGTAGGGTTTATTTGGGTTTTGTTTAGTTAAAAAGTTAGCCATTGTTATAACTTCGTATTCTTCGTTTGTGTCAAATAGATCAGATCATGACCGCTATTGGAACCCCAACTTATCATCTCTCTGAGATTATTGCACTTCATTTGTAATTGCAATATTCATATTGCATCTTAGTTCTTACTTGTTCTTCTATTGCCTGCAGTAACTAGACCTTAATGGAAAATAAATCCACTAGGGTCTAGTTCTCGCTTGTTCTTTGATTGCGTGCAGAAACTTGACCTTAGTGGAAATATAATATATTTTAAAACCACGACTAGAATTCACGTGGAAAATAAATCCGTGACTAATAAATTTGGTAGTATCCGAGGTAACCATGTCCATATCAAGTTTTCTGCGGACAAGATAACCCTCGAGAAAAAATCCACAGATTTTATTATACACAGTGATTCACGTGAAAACTAAAACCGAAGTATAAACTTACAGAAGCGTGATCTAAGTGACGCGAAGCGGTACGTAGGGCGTCATCTCTTTCGTATGCCCTATCTCGGTCGCTCCCGAGCATCTGCCTCCAGCACGCGAGCTTTACAGGTCTCAGATTTTACACGTACTGTCGAATGATTCATGGCCTCCGCCGCAAAATTGAGGCCGCAGTCGACCGAATCAAGTTATAGGTTGCCGGAGTCGAACCTCACTCCTCAGTAGCACAATATCACCTCGGTCAAGACCGAACTGAGCCCCTACTGGTTGCCACATTGATGGGTGGGGTGGGGTGTGGGGGGGGGGGGGGGGGGGGGGAGGGACTCTACCACCGCAACAATCTTTTCTAAAACCACCGGCAAAAGATTTCCCCATTTAATTAATTAGGAACATAGAGTTGTCGGGTAATTATGCAAAACGGGCGAAAACCACAGAACAATGACACACGTCAGTCCTAAGACCGTGCATCTACCACGTCGTCACGACCTAAGACAGCACCCTACCACACGGAGGTCGCCGCCTCGGGACCCGCAGCAGCCTTGGGACCGCGCAATCTCCGACCCCACGGCCCTGCCGCCCAAGCGACTCAGAGCAGGCAACTACTCCCTCCGTTCCAAATTAGTTGTCTTCCATTTGTCCACATGCGGATGTATCTAGACATGTTACAAATATAGATACATCCGCATGTGGACAAATGGAAGACATCTAATTTAGAACGGAGGGAGTAAAACACAAGAACGTTGGCTCCGCCGCTCCAGCTACAATCTTAACAACACACACGCGGCTGCAACAATCTCACCGGCGAATGAATCGACCCAGCCACCATCGATCGAGTTTTCAGCCGCCGGAATCTACCCAAACGCCCTCTGCTCGACTCGTGTACCTCTATGTACAGAAAAATCGGACAGAAAGAAAAAAAGGCACTTCCGATCAGACCTAGCATCCTTCGGAATAGCACTAATGGGCTCAAAGCCAATCCGCCCACAACGTCCACCAGGCTGGATCGGCTTTCACATCCTAAACAGGCTCACATCCGGCTGGAATGGGCCAGCAGCCCATGCGCGCGCTTCGGGAGCGGTGCGTCCGGACGCTGCTGGCTCCTAGTCTTTACTCCTATAAAAACCACATTTGGTGATGATGGTGTGCCTTCCATCTTTCATCCAAGATCGTTCGATTTATATCTAACGGATAGGAACACCCACATTACACATTTGCAGACAACCCCTTGTGTTCCTATCTCTCCCCCACCTCATCCAACCACCTAAAAATGCGAAAAAACCCATCAGAGAAAACAAAAAACACGATTAATCCAAACTGTTCCTGGTGGAATTATTGATAGATGTGATGAATAATGATACCTTTGCTTTATTTAATATCCTTGTAAGGGTGAAAATAAATAATGACCGTGACAACTGATAAGTCTCAAACGTATCTATAATTTTTGATGTTTCATGCTTGTTTTATACCAATTGCTACATTTTTGCATCTACTTTATATCACTTTTATACATTTTTTGGGACTAACCTATTAACAAGATGCCGAAGTGCCAGTTCCTGTTTTCTGCTGTTTTTGTATTCCAGAAAAGCTAGTCTGGAAATATTCTCGGAATTGGACGAAACTACACGGGGTGCCTATTTTTCCAGAACACGCCTGACGGAGCGAAGGAGCAGCAGAGGAGGGCCACCAGGAGGCCACACGCCACCAGGGCGCGGGCCCCCCTTCTGCCGCGCCCTGGGGTGGTGTGGGCCCCTCGGGGGTCCGCAGCCGCCGCCCTTTCGCCTACTTATTCCCCCCGACGCGAAAACCCTAAGTACCTGAGCAAATATCCACGAAAAGTTCCAGAGACGCCGCCGTCGTCAACCCTAGCTCGGGAGGGTTCAGAACCTCTTCCCGGCACCCTGCCGGAGAGGGGAATCGTCACCGGAGTGATGCGTGAGTAGTTCATCCTTGGACTACGGGTCCATAGCAGTAGCTAGATGGTTGTCTCTCCACTTTGTGCCATCATGTTTAGATCTTGTGAGCTGCCCTACATGATCAAGATCATATTATTGTAATGCTACATGTTGTGTTTGCTGGGATCCGATGAATATTGAATATTATGTCAAGTTGATTATCAATCTATCTTATATGTTATTTAAGATCTTGCATGCTTTCCGTTACTCGTAGATGCTTTGGCCAAGTAGATGCTTGTAACTCCAAGAGAGAGTATTTATGCTAGATAGTGGGTTCATGTCTCCGTTTAACCTGGGACAGTGACAGAAAGTTCTAAGGTTGTGGATGTGCTGTTGCCACTAGGGATAACCTAACGATGCTATGTCCACGGACATATGTGTTTGTTTACATTACGCACTTTACTTAATGCAATTATCCGTTGCTTGCAACTTAATACCAACGGGGGACTCGGATGACAACCCGGCGGTGGATTATTAGTCATAGATGCTGTTGGATAACGATCTATGTATTATGTCGTAATGCCCAATTAAATATCATAGTAGTCAACATGTCATGTATATGCATTGTCATGCGCTCACTATTCGTCAATTGCCCAGCTGTAATTTGTTCACCCAACATGTTAGTTATCTTTTATGGAGAGACACCACTAGTGAACTGTGGACCCCGGTCCATTCTTTTACACTGATTAAACAACCACAAACTGCAAACTGTTCCTTTTTCATTCTCTGCAATTTAATACTCATTTTCCACACCATACGTTTAATCCTTTGTTTTCAGCAAGCCAGTGAGATTGACAACCTCACTGTTTCGTTGGGGCAAAGTAGTTTGATTGTGTTGTGTGCAGATTCCACGTCAACAGTCCAGACTCCCTGCGACAGCTATTTTTCTGGCGCCGTTGACAACCTTCTGAAGAGTTGCTGCTCCTACTGGTTCGATAACCTTGGTTTCTTTCTGAGGGAAAACTTGCTGCTGACTACATCATACCTTCCTCTTGGGGTCTCCCAACGAACGTGTGTTTCACGTCATCAAGCTATTTTTCTGGCGCCGTTGCCGGGGAGACAGCAGTCTTCTGCAAGGGGAGTTTCACGCTTCCAATCTCTTTACTTTGTTTTTGTCTTGCTTAGTTTATTTTATTTTATCTTGTTTGCTTTCAATTATCAAAAACACAAAAAAATTAGTTACTTGCATTTAGTTTATTTTCAGTTTTGTTTTCTGTTAGTCATCATGTCTAGCCCTGTTCCAGTAGTAATGTCACCTGAAGAAGAGATCTTCACTTTCAAGCAAGGGAGTGAGGAGAGTTTTAAAGATGCTTGGTCTAGAATATCTGAGTCCTATGCTAAAACTGAACCTAAAATGACTTTAAGCCTGCTTCTTAGTAGCTTTTATTTTGGTCTTGTTCTTTGCTACAGATATGCTTTAGATGCTGTGGTAGGAGGAGATTTCCTTCGTTATGATGGGGATCAAGCTTTTAATGCTATAAAAAAATTGATTACAATTTCTAGCCCCAATCACTAAAATTGATTTGGCTTTGACAAGCATAAGTGATAGACTTAACGCTCTTGAAACGAACATATCTGGTCTAAAGAAGGGTATAATCAGATTCGTGAACATTATGATAATGTGCCAGTAAATTTTGAACCATCGGGATGGATTCCCTCAGTAAAAGTTGTTATAAATGGTGAAACTTTTCATTCTCGCTGTGATATTATGTCTGAATTCTGTTTAATGCCCAAGAATATTTATGATTCCTTAAATCTTTGGGAGCTTTCCAAATGCGAAGATTGTATAACTTTGGGTGATAATACTATTAAATTACCAAGGGGAGTAGCGAAGGAGTATTTACAAAACTCTTAGGGATAACAATATCTATTGATTATCTTGTCATTGAATGTGCAGGAGTAGGACAAATTACGCTTGGAAGGTCCTGTTGAAACGCTTTGGAGCAATAATAGATGTGGGCCAAGGCACTATGAATTTCGCCTCTTCACCTATGTGTAACCAAGTATTTCCTAAAGATAAAGGTAAAGGTAAGAGAGCTAAGCGTAAGAATGTTGATGCTTCTTCACTTGGTAATACTTGATGCATGCTTTGTGCCTAGCTAAAAGGCGTTAAAGAAAAGCGCTTATGGGAGGCAACCCATTTTATTTTTCTGCAATTTTTCTTTTATTGAGTCAAGGAGTTTGTTTACTTCTGTAGCAACTCCTTTGTATCTTTATTTTCTCGCATTGTTGTGCCAAGAGTAGCCTCTAATGATAAGATGATGCTTAATTTTGATTGCTGCGCAGAAACAGATTTTTGCTGTTCACTGTACGAAATTCCTAAAATCACCAGATTGTTAAAAATCTGAAATTTTTGTGCGTAATCTTTATGAATGTCTGAAACTTTCATTAGTTCAGAGTTTCTCGATCTGAGCGTCGTAAGTGCCTCGAAAAAATTCGTCTTTGCGGACTGTTCTGTTTTAGACAGATTATGCCTTTTTATTTTTGCATTCTCTCTTTTACTAGTGTTGAGTGAAATTCTTTTTTGGGTGGAAGAGCTTCACATAACATCAGTGGCTGTAGCTAATGTTTAAAGTAACAAATCATATTGCGTCTTTAGAACATGTGAATTTTTGATTATGCACTAACCCTCTAATGAGATCTACTTTGAGTTTGGTGTGACGGAAGTTTTCAAGGGTCAAGAGAGAAGGATGATATAATAGGATCAAGAAGAGTGAAGAGCTTAAGCTTGGGGAGGCTCCCATGGATCTCCCCAGCATATTTCAAGAAGACTCAAGCGTCTAAGCTTGGGGCATCCCCTTCTTCATCGTCAAAATTATCAGGTCATCTCTAGTGAAACTATATTTTAATTCTTTCACATCATATGTGCTTTTCTTGGAGCGTCTGTGTGCTTTTTATTTTCAGTATTGCATTTTATTTTCAATAAAGCTTGACTGGACCCTAGCATTCTTGATTGGGAGAGAGACACGCTCCGCTTTTTCATGAGAATACTCCTATTCTTCACTTATATTTGTTGAGTATTCATATCTAGCGCTGTTCAGCTTTTAGCTCTTGTTTTCATGTATCTCTTGTCAGAGCTATTAGCTTTCTTTTGTAGAAAGTACTCTCTTGCTTCACTTATATTTGTTTGGAGAGTTGATGAAATAAATTGATTGGTGTTTGGTTGGTTCAGAAAATGTTGCATGTGGTAATTGGTATAAGGAAAAACTTGCTTAATCTTGTAGATCACTAAAATGGATAACTTGATGCTTGTCAATTGTTTTGAGTTAACAAGTAGATCATGATTAAATTGTGCATCACATGAGTTAAGCCTATTAGTGAAGAACTACCGTAAAGCTTGTTGAAAATTTGGTTTGCATCGGTGGTACCTCTAAGGTCTAGATATTTTCTAATAACAGGGTTTGGTTAACAAGGAAGACGGTATGAAGTCTTATAACGTTTGCAATATGTTTGTCATATAAAACTTGGTGTACGGGTTGATATTCTTGTTTGCTTACATAACCTTGCTAGCCTAAACTCTGTACTGAGAGGGAATGCTTCTCGTGCATCCAAATCCTTGAGCCAAAATCCATGCCATTTGTGTCCACCATAACTACCTATATGTGGTATTTCCTTGCCACTCCAAGTAAATTTTTCATGTGCTACCTTTAAATTATTCAAAATGTTATTATTCCCTTTTTGTGTCAATGTTTACTAGCTCATGAGGAATTAGTGTGGTTATTCTTTATTCTATTTGTCGAGTGGACTTTTACACCTGGACTAGTGGCATATACATCCGCTTATCCAATAACTTGCAAAAAGAGCTGGCAACGGGGTGCCCAGTCCCAATTAATTACAACTTTAACCAATTAATTCTCTTCACACTTTTGCCCTGATTCATCAGTAAGCAATGACAAACAGTGAAATACCTGAATGTGTGTAAACCAAAGAGAAAGAGGGATGATCTGCCTTGCTGGTAGAAATAACGTCCTTCATGGGAGCCGCTCTTAAAAGTCCGTTCGACAGGTAGAATACTGTTCTCACCCGCTACCATTCGTTGACAATTAACAAACACCTCTCAAAAATAGATACTCCTCCATGGTATGTGATTGATGGAAGGCACCCGAGGATTCGGTTAGCCATGGCTTGTGTTAGCAAGGTTGGGAGGAGTATCAAATATTTTATGCAATCTCTATATGCTTTCAAAAACCTAAAAGCTCTAGCACATGATTTAATCCCTGCTTCCCTCTGCGAAGGGCCTTTCTTTTACTTTTATGTTGAGTCAGTTTTCCTATTCTTTCTGTCTTCCACAAGCAAACACTAGTGTCAACTTTGTTACAACATGCGTTATATGCAATGTATTGGACTTGTTATACTACTTTGTGTTGACAATATCCATGAGATAAATATGTTGAAAGTTGAAGCAAATGCTGAAACTAAATTCTTCCTTTGTGTTGATTAAATACCTTTTGTTAGAAACTATTGCTTTATGAGTTAACACTTATGCAAAACTGTTTGATGCTTGTCTCGAAAGTACTATTCATGAAAACGTTTAGCTTGTGTGATTCATTGTTTACTCATTATCTATTTGGTAGCAAATTATAGACCATTGACTTGGATCACTTCATTCATTTACATGTGCCTTGCAATATTATATGATCAAGATTATGATAGTAGCATGTCACCTCAAAAATTATTTGTTTTTATCGTTTACCTACTCGAGGACGAGTAGGAACTAAGCTTGGGGATGCTGATACGTCTCAAACGTATCTATAATTTTTGATGTTCCATGCTTGTTTTATACCAATTGCTACATGTTTTGCATCTACTTTATATCACTTTTATACATTTTTTGGGACTAACCTATTAACAAGATGCCGAAGTGCCAGTTCCTGTTTTCTGCTGTTTTTGTATTCCAGAAAAGCTAGTCTGGAAATATTCTCGGAATTGGACGAAACTACACGGGGGTGCCTATTTTTCCAGAACACGCCTGACGGAGCGAAGGAGCAGCAGAGGAGGGCCACCAGGGCCACACGCCAAGGGCGCGGCCCCCCTCTGCCGCGCCCTGGGGTGGTGTGGGCCCCTCGGGGGTCCGCAGCCGCCGCCCTTTCGCCTACTTATTCCCCCCGACGCGAAAACCCTAAGTACCTGAGCAAATATCCACGAAAAGTTCCAGAGACGCCGCCGTCGTCAACCCTAGCTCGGGAGGGTTCAGAACCTCTTCCCGGCACCCTGCCGGAGAGGGGAATCGTCACCGGAGGCTTCTACATCGCCATGCCTGCCTCCGGAGTGATGCGTGAGTAGTTCATCCTTGGACTACGGGTCCATAGCAGTAGCTAGATGGTTGTCTCTCCACTTTGTGCCATCATGTTTAGATCTTGTGAGCTGCCCTACATGATCAAGATCATATTATTGTAATGCTACATGTTGTGTTTGCTGGGATCCGATGAATATTGAATATTATGTCAAGTTGATTATCAATCTATCTTATATGTTATTTAAGATCTTGCATGCTTTCCGTTACTCGTAGATGCTTTGGCCAAGTAGATGCTTGTAACTCCAAGAGAGAGTATTTATGCTAGATAGTGGGTTCATGTCTCCGTTTAACCTGGGACAGTGACAGAAAGTTCTAAGGTTGTGGATGTGCTGTTGCCACTAGGGATAACCTAACGATGCTATGTCCACGGCATATGTGTTTGTTTACATTACGCACTTTACTTAATGCAATTATCCGTTGCTTGCAACTTAATACCAACGGGGGACTCGGATGACAACCCGGCGGTGGATTATTAGTCATAGATGCTGTTGGATAACGATCTATGTATTATGTCGTAATGCCCAATTAAATATCATAGTAGTCAACATGTCATGTATATGCATTGTCATGCGCTCACTATTCGTCAATTGCCCAGCTGTAATTTGTTCACCCAACATGTTAGTTATCTTTTATGGAGAGACACCACTAGTGAACTGTGGACCCCGGTCCATTCTTTTACACTGATTAAACAACCACAAACTGCAAACTGTTCCTTTTTCATTCTCTGCAATTTAATACTCATTTTCCACACCATACGTTTAATCCTTTGTTTTCAGCAAGCCAGTGAGATTGACAACCTCACTGTTTCGTTGGGGCAAAGTAGTTTGATTGTGTTGTGTGCAGATTCCACGTCAACAGTCCAGACTCCCTGCGACAGCTATTTTTCTGGCGCCGTTGACAACCTTCTGAAGAGTTGCTGCTCCTACTGGTTCGATAACCTTGGTTTCTTTCTGAGGGAAAACTTGCTGCTGACTACATCATACTTCCTCTTGGGGTCTCCCAACGAACGTGTGTTTC
The DNA here is from genome assembly GCA_947311845.1 of Poa pratensis. Classification (NCBI taxonomy): domain Eukaryota; kingdom Viridiplantae; phylum Streptophyta; class Magnoliopsida; order Poales; family Poaceae; genus Poa; species Poa pratensis. The sequence goes on along the minus strand of CAMZMU010000070.1, from coordinate 26,594,818 downwards.
ACGTCATCAACAACGCACGGACATTCAACTAGTTTTGTACCACATCGCCAGTTTTGGACGGCTACACCAGGTTAAATACTACGGTACAGACCCTGGTTTCGCTGACGACGCACGCTTGTATTCCAAGCCTGTTGAGGTATAAAACTGTTACGACATGCTTCTGGCTGGGCCCAGCCCCAAGGGCCTGTAACCCTACGCTCGTTAAGTTGTGTTAGGCTGGTCACAGTGGGAGTAACTTAGGTGGTAACATCACACATTTCAAGACAAGTTTGCTTATGTGGCATGTAGTTAATGAGGAGAGAGCTGTTTGTGGTAACTTAGCTAGTTACTGTAACATCACACTTATCAAGACAAAATGAGTCTATAGGCTAATAAATAAGACACCACATATGTTACTCTCCATTGTGGAGGTAGTAACATAGGATTGTAACATCAGCATGTTACTACTCTATGTTACTCCCCATTATGAGCAGCCTTAGGGGGCCAGCAGTGTGGAGTAACGTAAGTCTTTTTTAACCACTTTCTAGCTGTCACTGAAATGATGTAGGAAAATGGTAGTCTATCGTTGACAAACATAAATCCTTGAAAGAATTCCAGTTTTTATCACCTATTTTTATGTTGTTACACGAATTAAGTTTCATAACTCTTATTCGGATTACCTATGTAGTGATTTTTTTTCTTCCCTGCTTACCCTTCTAATATTTTGTGAGCAATTTGTCACGTGCGTCGCGGGCGTGAGATACACGTTCATGTCACCACACGGTTTCCCTCCGCTTAAGTTCCCACGACTTAACTTTTGCCTTCACTAACATGAATCACTTCGTTTTGTTAGGTCGGTCTAGATCAAAGAGGTGAACTAGTTTAGACGAAGAACAAAAAGGACAAAAGCCGCGAGATGGCACGTCATGTACCTAGTGATCATTTTGACCGACCTAGCAGAGCCCTCTATGTCAGAAACGGTAAACTAATTTGTGTCAAAATGTAACTGTGAGGTATAACTTGGAATTCACTCAAAATCTAACTAATTCATTCTACTTAGAGTAGTAAGGTTATCTAACTAGTGTTTTTTTCTGGTTTAGCTAACTAGTGGTTAATTTTATGGATTGAAAGTGCCCCCCCCCTCCCCCAACCCGGTTCCATTAAGATGAAACAAAGCATTATGCAACTATAGTGGTTAATCTTACCTGGAATCAAGGGCAACTTGTGTGTCGTCTCGTGAGATTTGACTTTCCATTTTATTCAGACAAGCACTTTCGAGTAAAAGTACGTATTAGCAAAACCAAAAGGGCTGTCACATCTTGTGACAAAACTGGTACTCCTCCGTTCGGATTTAATTGACACACATTTGGTTACACATGAATGTATCTAAACACCAAACAAGAATAGATACATCCATATTTGGACAAAACCAAGTCAATTAATTTGGAACGGAGGGAGTACAAGCTAGAAACGAAATATGTAGGAGTGCGGCTTGGTTTGAAAACCTGCTTCCTTTTGTTTGTTCCTGCAGTTGACTCTCCGTCGTTCACTTTGGTAGTTACCTTTGTTGTTCCGCTGCATTTTCAGGTCGTAGACAGTGCACACAAAATCACACGTGAGTATAGATATTCTGGAGGGAATGACGGGAGAAACAGCGAGGAGAGATATCAAAACGACAAAGGGAACAAACTATCAAGCTAACTTGTCCCCTTACTTATGAGCTCCTTCCCCCAAACTCAAAAGATTAATATAGTCTATTGTTCATAATAAGTTAATTAACCTGATTAAATTAGGTTGGCCCACCAAAGCCCATATCCAAATCATGTATATCCACTTACTGGCATACGGTATGGCCGGTTACCTGTTCTTCCACCTCTTGACACGAACACGCATCATCAAAAAGTATGGTCGTCTTCTCCTGATTCTACTCTATCCCCTTCAACCATTTTTGCATAAAATTATTTCCGTTCTCGACCTCCTTCCATCCCATGGTTGTATATTATTTTCCGCCTTATTTGGTGAAAAAGGGGTGTGTGTGTGGGGGGGGGGGGGGTGTGGACCATGGTCCATGGTGATCGAGGAGAGACGGTTATCGAGGATGCACAGCTCCATCCCACAAGCGCCCACCCCAAAGTGACACTGTTTGTGACGGCCAGTACCAATGACAGTGTGGCATCGCTCGATGCCGATGAAGACGGAGCCACCATGAACGTTAGCGATAGAGATGGGTCCATAAAGATGTACATATTTCATAGTGTATGGATGTGTACTCATACTGATCCAGACGACCTGCCTTTACTTCCCCCCATCAGTCAGTGTAAACAGGTCTAGGGCTCTAAGATCTCAAACGGTTACACGCAAGCACCAAACTGTAGCACGATCATGCCTAGCCGAGTACGCCTAGCAAATGTCAGCTACCCACCACTCCTCACCCACCCGAGCCGCACGGGTCACCACCAACATCCGAGAGTCATCAACAGAGTAGGAGAGTATAACCATATTTAATCTTGAGCGTGCACGGGTTACTCTTCTTCCACCATCACGAAGCCGATGACACGTTTTGGATGTAAATTGCGCCATTTGCTGCCATTATGAGCCACCCTTTTGGAGGTTGCGCCACACAGGGGCTACGACCCTGCCGGTGCGAGATCCACTAGTGTTTTCTCGATGGAGGATGGGATGGATGGGGAGGTGATGCATGTAAAATTCATACATGAACTTTGCACTTTAATTGCTTATATTCCAATCATATTTGCATCATATAAGGGTTATATCAATGTTTTATAATGATTTTGGGAATACTTCATAGTTTTCCCATTTATTTGGAATTAACCCTGTTTTTCCAGAAAACGTCTTTTTTAGTGTTTCAGACTTTCCGGGAGCTTCGGACTCCAAAAAGGGCAAGGTCAAAGAGCACGGTTCAGAATTTTCGAGACGAACGCAATGGGCTTAAATTGAAGACCAGAAGCCCAACAGCTGGAAATGGGAGGGTCCCACGCGGCCTGTACCTGGCCGCGTGGGCCCACCTCGTTTCCTCGGGCTTCCGCCGTCGATCTTTCTCCACCGACTCCGTCTTGACCTAAAAACGCCTATAAAAAAGGTCCCCTGGCGTTTCGCGAAAGGAGGCGCGGAGAAACACGAAACCACGAAACAGAGAGACAGAAGGCTGCCGCCGGAGAAGATCGGAGGGGGGAAACGCCGCCGGAATCGCCTCCGGAGGGCTCCACCCCCCTCCGGCGTGTTCATCATCAACATCTACAGCAAGAACTTCTTCACCATCATCACCATGATGAAGGGGGAGTAGTCCACCCCCTGGACTAGGGTTTGTGGTGGTAACTTTTGTATCTCTCCTCTCTCTTGAGCTTCACTAATTAGTACCGTATGAGCTGCTGAACATGATTACGGTCATCTATGTAATACCTTTGTGGTGAATATTTGGTGTGAGATGATTTGTTATGCATTTACCGTTGTGTTGGAGCTTTTGTGATTTGTCATACTTTGAAGTATGATGTATGTGGGTACGGGATGGCCGATGTGACACGGCATAGGTATTGAGTGACACAGTACCGCCCAACGTCCTTTATCTGGGGGTAAAAAGAAAGAGTATGATGTGGGAGTGAGAGAAACCACGCTAGCCTTACGAGGGGTGACCTAGCAACACAAATGAGTATTTCTTTCAACTATGTGTTTTAGGACATATAGCCGTCATAAAAAGCTACCATTAAAACATGACAATTGTGTGTACTTTATCTATAACATGATGATCACCGTAGATGAGAGAGAGAGGATTAAGTGAACCCATGAACCATGTCCATTGTTCCTATAAGAAACACACACTTGAGCTTGTCCTCTTGCTACATAGAGGATTGGGCTTTCTCTCTTTGAGAGCTTTCACTTGCTACTACCTTTGTCTTGTCCTCTTGCAAAGAAGAGGATTGGGACACTTTTACATCCATCAAACCAACCATCTTGTTCTCTAAACTTGTTTAGTGCATAATCAACTAAAACTTGTGACACTTTAGTTGTAGGGAATAGATAACTTTTCCTTCTTGCTCCTGCGGATCGATACCTTACTTCCACATTGAGAGGTGCTACAGTGATCCCTTGCTCTTGGGGTTATCAAGTACTTTTCTGGCGCCGTTGCCGGGGAGCGTAGCGCTTAAGTTTCTATTCTTGTGTGCACTAGACTAAGCTTGGGGAGGTTCTTTTATATCTTGCAATCATCTAAGCTTGGGGAGGTTCTTTGACTTGTTTGATGATACTATGTCTCCCATTTATGATGATGAATATGATATTTTCAGTCCACCCACTATTGAGTATAAAGTTTATTGTGATTATGATATGCCTCCTATATATGATGATTACAATGATTATTATGAATGTTTTACTCCCACTATTCCTAATGAAACTGTTTATGCTTATGTGGAGAGTAATGATACTTTTATGCATATGGATCATGATAAGAATGTTTCATGTGATAGCTATATTGTTGAGTTTATCAATGATGCTACTGAAAGTTTTTATGAGAGAGGGAGACATGATTTCATATATCTCAAAAATATTAAGTCTTCTCTCTTTTTGTTGAAAATTTTGAAGTTGCACTTGCTTTGCCTTCCTATGCTAGTCACTTTGTGCTTTATTGATTTATTTTCTTACAAGATCCCAATGCATAGGAAGTGGGTTAGACTTAAATGTGTTTTATTTTCTTCTTGATGCTCTCTTTTATTTCAATTCTTATTCCTATGGAGCATCATTAAAACTATCAAGCCTAGCTATATGGCTATAAAGAAAGCGCTTTGCGGGAGGCAACCCGGTTATTTTTGTGTGTGATTTTCTTTGTGTCCTCTTGCTGTAACAAGAGATTTTGTGTCTAGTTAGTTTCTGGAGTTTTAATAAAGTGCCAAGTTTTACCCATTTTGGTTTGAAAAGTTGCTTATAGCGTTCGGAGATTTTATTCCTGCACGAGTCAGTGCACGGTATGATTTTTAATTCTTATTCTGTAACTCCGAATGAGCTCATATTTGAACTGTAGTTGCAACTTTTCATCCTCTGTATGCATGAATTTTTTCGGAATTTTTCGAGAAAGTTTGGTAGGGTAGAAAAATACGTTTTGCTGCTGCTGTTTTTCTGGACAGATTCTGTCCCATTTTGTTTGATGCATGCTTTGAGCTTTTAAGTTGAATCTTTTTGATCCAATTGAGTTTATGAGTAGGCATACAACATTATACACTTTCTGGACATCTCATATGAATTTTTGTTCAAGGATTATATGCAGCAAGAAACTATTTGTTTATCACTATTAATGCACCCCACAGAAAAGAAATGGGAGAAACGGTGTTTTGAAGTTTTTTCACAGGGATTGGAGGAGATGCACCAAGAGCTATCCAAGGATGGTGAAGACCATAAGCTTGGGGATGTGAAGACAACCCCGCTGGACCTACACACTCTCGGTTTGCACACGTCCAACTTCTGTTTTTCGATCGAAACACTTTATCGCATAAACTTGGAGCGTCGTTTTTGTTTTTGTTTGAGTCTTGAGAGACCACCACACTATCATTATATATGAGAGAGCTACTGGAAATATGGGTTGAAATATGTTGGATGCTTTTATAAGATTGGGAAAAGGGATGTTTGACTTGATTTTTAATGATACATATAGTTGCATGATTCATGAGCTTGTTTATGAGTAATAGTTTGCAAATTCTTTTTGTAGAGCTATCACTTATTCATGTTTTGGTGCTGATTGTTATTTTACTTGGTTTAACATGGATTAGTTAGTTCTATGGACACTCATGCATGCATCTAGATGGTCAACTTTCTCCCTTTTGCTAGCCCAAAAACTCCAACAAGTAAAAACTTGTTTCCAACACCTTCAACCAAAGTTATTCCAGTGAGTCCACCATATCTACCTATTGGCTTTATGCTATTCCGAGTATGTTTAACATGTTGTTTGTGTTATCTTACCTCTGAATGAAAATGTTTATGTTATTGATTGCAATGGAAAAGTTGGTTATATAGCTCTCACGAACTTGATGCACAATGTTTTTTATTTGCATAATAAAACTTGACCCATTGTGATTAAGATTATGATGTTGTGGCTTGAAATGTTTTGGTTGGAAGTTAGCCCATATGTGCTGTCACATGGCAAGCTTTCAACACTTTTCATATTTAGTTGATATCATGTACTTTTGTTATGGATGCTTATCATGTGAAATAAATGAGGAAATGAGTAGTTTAAATGAGTTTGTATAAATGGTTAGAGAGACGCCTGGGCCGCTAATCTAAGCCATGCATCATTCATGGTGGAAATTTACTTACATACTATGGTGAACCTTCTGTGATACACCTTGCAATAAAAAACTATTCCAATGGTAAATAAAAAGGGTGTTGAGATTGTTCATTTTGTTTGTTTGTCTTGTCATTTTGATATGGGCTTGTTCCATATCTGGGACAAGAGGTACCCCAGTTGACGCTCTTGATGATACTATTACTTACAATGATATTTAATTGAACTTGCTTTGTTTCCCAAGTTGAGTAACACATGGTGTAAGTACTTGTATTCAAGGGGCATGAGACATTCAACCTTTACTTTATCAAGCACACTACTCATATTTGCTTCTCACTTTAAACTTAATCATTCAAGATGCTATGATAGGGGCAATGAGAGCTTGACACCAATTACCATATTGCAATCATTAACTTAAGTAGAGAGTTTGGAAGTTAGATGAAACTTATGCATGCTTTACCTCTACTCATATATACATCTTTCCAAAGTGTCCACCTATCATATTCAGATTTTCATCATCACTCTATGACCATGTAGGATGTCTACTTATCATTATGCATACATGTGTCCATACTACTATCTGTTATGTTACACTTTGTGAACTATCATGAACATCCTTGTCTTGAATACTTGATATCACTTCATAAACTATTTGCATATTGCTACTCCTTTGAAGAATGAATCATTTGACTATATGTAGCAATAGTAATCATCTTTGATATTCATTGTTAAGTATTAAATTGCAAAGTCCATGTTAGTTTTATCATCTTCATACTCGAGGACGAGCATGGATTAAGCTTGGGATGTTGATGCATGTAAAATGCATACATGAACTTTGCACTTTAATTGCTTATATTCCAATCATATTTGCATCATATAAGGGTTATATCAATGTTTTATAATGATTTTGGGAATATTTCATAGTTTTCCCATTTATTTGGAATTAACCCTGTTTTTCCAGAAAACGTCTTTTTTAGTGTTTCAGACTTTCCGGGAGCTTCGGGACTCCAAAAAGGGCAAGGTCAAAGAGCACGGTTCAGAATTTTCGAGACGAACGCAATGGGCTTAAATTGAAGACCAGAAGCCCAACAGCTGGAAATGGAGGGTCCCACGCGGCCTGTACCTGGCCGCGTGGGCCACCTCTTTTTCCTCGGGCTCCGGCCGTCGATCTTTCTCCACCGACTCGTCTTGACCTAAAAACGCCTATAAAAAAGGTCCCCTGGCGTTTCGCGAAAGGAGGCGGCGGAGAAACACAAACCACGAAACAGAGAGACAGAAGGCTGCCGCCGGAGAAGATCGGAGGGGGGAAACGCCGCCGGAATCGCCTCCGGAGGGCTCCACCCCCCTCCGGCGTGTTCATCATCAACATCTACAGCAAGAACTTCTTCACCATCATCACCATGATGAAGGGGGAGTAGTCCACCCCCTGGACTAGGGTTTGTGGTGGTAACTTTTGTATCTCTCCTCTCTCTTGAGCTTCACTAATTAGTACCGTATGAGCTGCTGAACATGATTACGGTCATCTATGTAATACCTTTGTGGTGAATATTGTGGTGTGAGATGATTTGTTATGCATTTACCGTTGTGTTGGAGCTTTTGTGATTTGTCATACTTTGAAGTATGATGTATGTGGGTACGGGATGGCCGATGTGACACGGCATAGGTATTGAGTGACACAGTACCGCCCAACGTCCTTTATCTGGGGGTAAAAAGAAAGAGTATGATGTGGGAGTGAGAGAAACCACGCTAGCCTTACGAGGGGTGACCTAGCAACACAAATGAGTATTTCTTTCAACTATGTGTTTTAGGACATATAGCCGTCATAAAAAGCTACCATTAAAACATGACAATTGTGTGTACTTTATCTATAACATGATGATCACCGTAGATGAGAGAGAGAGAGGATTAAGTGAACCCATGAACCATGTCCATTGTTCCTATAAGAAACACACACTTGAGCTTGTCCTCTTGCTACATAGAGGATTGGGCTTTCTCTCTTTGAGAGCTTTCACTTGCTACTACCTTTGTCTTGTCCTCTTGCAAAGAAGAGGATTGGGACACTTTTACATCCATCAAACCAACCATCTTGTTCTCTAAACTTGTTTAGTGCATAATCAACTAAAACTTGTGACACTTTAGTTGTAGGGAATAGATAACTTTTCCTTCTTGCTCCTGCGGATCGATACCTTACTTCCACATTGAGAGGTGCTACAGTGATCCCTTGCTCTTGGGGGTTATCAGGAGGGGAGCACCTCGCCGGAGGAAAAGCGTCCCCTGATTCTCCCTTGGGGAGGATGACACAAATGCAAAGAAAGACTATAATCCGCTATATGTGATAAATGCACCATTATGTCTTGTTCTATGTTTTCACTATAAACTGGACTTGTGACCCCACATCTGATTCGTCTTCCCATAACATATTTTCGCTGTACAAAGTATATTATTGGAGTGAATTAAATAGTTTTATTCTCTGAACTTACATGAATAAATAGATGAGCTTAAAGAGAAAAGAAAAAGGAGAATATGTCAGTTGTCCGAAAGGAGAAGACGACCCGCTCTCTCTCTCTCTCCCTCGGGCGTGATATAAGAGCCGGCAGGTGGCCGAGCTCCCTTCCAGCCCTCCGTCCCCCTCCCGTACCAGAAAAAAAGTTCCAAGATTCCAAGAACCGTCGCCATGGCTACCGCCGGCGAGCCGGTGTTTCTTTCCCATCCCTCGATGTTGAGCTGTTGCGGCGTTACCTTAGACGTCGAGTCGATTCAGGGGTGTTCCCCTCCTCCTGGATCCACGAGGTGGACTTGTATGTCGTCGACCCTGCCGACCTGACGGTGACATACGAGGTGGCCACCGCCGGCGGCGGCGAACGAGTTGGTACTTATTACACTAATCTGCACCAATAAGGGCTTTAAGGATCGGAAGCACCACGCCATACCCTCAGGACGCGGAAGTTGGTGGTCCGACCGCGTGGTGAAGACGGTCCTCGTCATCGACGGCGCCCGCGCGAGGTGGTCGTCCTGAAGCGGAACTTTGCTTTTATGGATAAGGATGAAGGGACCACCCGATTCCGTATGGGCGCGCGGCTCATGGTGGAGCTGCACCTACCTGGTGGCGTCGAAGACCAGAAGACGTTTGCGCTACAGAAGGTGCACATCACGCCGGAAAAAAACCAGCGGCCAAGGCAATGGTGGCGACGGCTGCTCACCCACGCACACATGGAGACCGTTCCGAGCGTCGGTCCACCACCGGAGCACCGCGCTCCGAGTCCTTGTTCTGTTCCTAGAGTAGCTCCACCAACAGAGCAGCGCGCCCCAAGGCCGTCTTAGGAGGCTGTTCCGGGACCACTGGACCATGGAGGCAGTGCGGCATGCTGGCACGCGCGGAGAGGACACAGCAAGCGCTGCTCCTCCAACTGTCTGCCGCACACTGCGGGCCATTCTGAGCACGCCGAGCCCGCGCGGGATGTCAGGTGCTCCATCCAGGCTCGTCGCATTAAAATAACTATGTTATAATAAAATTTTATACTTATTTGTGACTTAATTTGGTCATGTTATAATCTTAACGAGCATAGTGTTTTATCTATTAGTTTCCATACATATCCATATTTGAATGTTGGTAATATTAACTCTATGATTTTTATCATACAATTGCAATGTATATCAATAACAATTGTGTTGTGAAAATTTTAAATAGTTGTCCTAACAAAGGTTCTCCTTGTTTTTTATAATAACATAACCACATAGTGTATCTGTATATATGTATCTTCGTATATGTGCCTGTGTGGCCGAGTCTATATTAATATCCTAAGTATCATGATAAGCTCTAATAAATAAATATATTACTGGTGGTTTCTGGTGTATGATCAGGTGCACATTTATATGAACTTGAGTGTAAATTTAAATATCGATAAATGCATTTGCAAGTTTGGCGTTAAGAAGTTGAAAATATACATATACTTTCTACTTGGTATTGAAATAGTATCAATCGTCGTAATCAACGGATAATCTACTTTACATATGATTTCATTATCGTATATGCTCGTATGCAATGTGTTTGGCTTTATCTGCTGTATGCAATGATCTATTTCTCAAATAAAAGGTCAAACACAAAATAAAACATGGAAACCTCGTAAACATAGGTTTTAGTACAACATGCAAAACATATATCCTCATGAGTCAGACTAACAGTCTAACTAAAACTCATGGTTGTCGATCGGATTGGTTTGCTTCGACGCGGTACACTTGCTCCATTGTGTTCGACTTGCTCCTAGAGACTGATATTTTCAGATATTAAATATTTGTTGGCAGTAATGCCAACTTTTGGGTCATCACACCCCCTGGATTCCCTCTGTCGTGTGTCGTTTTACCGCGCCGGCGGGAGCGACCCATCGTATGCCGTGATGGCGATGGCCCACTCCCGTTCGAAGCAGGCGCCCCATGCCTCTCTGTCGGGGTGGTTGAGAGGGTTGGCCTTCTCTACCGGCGTCCCGGTCCCGTCACCGGAGGATCTCCACCTCGCGGTCGGCGTTGGTGGGAAAGGGCCGCACGACGAGGCCGTAGAGGTTGATCTTCCACTACTTTGGCAGCCTATAGTTTGGTGGCACGAGGATGCCATAGGCGTGAAGCGCCTTCGTCTCCTCGACAGCGAGGCTATGTGGGTATGGATCCGAGCAGGAGCCATCGACATCGTCATCGTTAAGTTGTGCTAGGGGCTAGAAGTGTGGAGTAACGTAAGTCTTTTTTCTTACATTCTACAAGTTTTTTGCGCTTTTGGAAAACTTGGCAGAAAGGCAGATACGTCACATTTGCGACGTGATCCTCAGCAAACCCGCTTCAGTGACGAAGGACCGGTTCAAATCCCTCTTACGCGTGGACGGACTACTTCCAAATCCCGCTCATACGTTGCATGGCGGTGCTAGCCTGCCATTGGTGCGACGGTGCAGCTGGCCAAGCACACAAGCGGCAAGATGGTGCTCAAATGAAACGACATGTGAGATCATGTTGAAGTACGACCTGGAGGTGAACGACACCGTCGTCTTCAAGCTTCACGCCATCAGCTTGAAGCTAACAATCTAAAAGAGCACCACCTCCACGGCGAAGCCGTACAACTGTGCTTACCACTGTTAACTCCAGCATGGTAAGTGACTTAGTAGTATGTATAGACTGGTGTGGTGAAGACTGATGGTGATGCAATTTGATCTGGGGCATGGGACGCTCCTCTTAGTTTTTGCGCTTTTGAAAAGATACACACGTGGATTCTGTGCTTTGAACCTAGTGTCTTTGCTCTACGGCTGTGCCTATGTTGGTTGGGCATGTGCGACTTGGCAAAAAGGCAGATATGTCACGGGCGATCACTTTTGCAACGCGATCCTCGGCAACCCGCTTCTGCGTCCAAGGACTTGTTCCAAATCCTGCTTCCACATTGAAGGACTGGTTTCAAATCCCATTTTCGCGTCACATGCCGGTGTCGGCCTACCATTGGATCGACAGGTGCAACTGGCCAAGCATACAAGCGGCAAGGTAGTTCTCGGAAGGAAATGATATGAGATCGTGCTGAAGTACGACCTAGAGGTGAACGATGGTGTCGTCTTCAAGCTTCACGCCACCAGCTTCAAGCTGACGATTTATAAGTGCGCCACCTCCACAAAAAAGTCGTACAGTTGTCGTCCTTACCATGGCTAACTCCAGTATGGTAAGTGACTTAGTATTATGTATAGACTAATGGTGATGCGTTTTGACCAGCGTCATGGGACGTCATGTTAGTGTTGATCAGGAGTATGGGATGACCTCTATAGCTATTGTCCAGGGTTTATGATGCCCATAAACCTATTTTGCCTAGGGTGCGTGAGCTCGTGATGGTAAATGTACAATGTTGTTTGTATGAAGTTCCACATTACCTGTGATATAATTATGTAGGTGCTAACTAACGAATCAGATTAAGCAGGGTGTACAACAGGAACCGCCATGACAGTGAGGAGGTTGCTCCCCACGAACTGGAACACCCTGTCTTGAGCTGGCTTGTCGGAGAGGAGGCGCGCAAAGTCGATGTCCATGGCAGTGGTTAGACCACCCGCTCCACAAGAACCACAAAATTCAGCTCGAGCCATTGCACATGCCCGCCTCCACGACATACCATGGTAATATATTGCGGCACCACGCGGGGCTACCGCATGGGCATGGTACGGCGGGCCACCGTGGCAGGAGGTTGCTCTTACGCTTTGGCTGCAAGCACCACCATCGTGACCCCGCTATGTGGCTGTGGGTCGAGGTCAAAAGTAGGCCGAGTGGGAGCGAGGCCAGTCCGGCCGGCGCGTGATGCAAGTTGGGGAGATAGATGGGGATTTCTAAGGAGAGGGGGGAGAGAGAAATTTGGCGTTGGTGATTGTTTGACTGATGTGTGGGTTAGGCCGGACATAATTTTGTGTCCGGACATTCCAGGCCAACAGGGCCTCGGTTGATAGGTTTTTCCGTCTAAACTTGCTACGGGGCTATCTGGAGGTCTTTGAGTGATACCGGTGAAAATGGTTTAAACTGTTGTTGGAGATAATGTTGTCAAGGAGGACAGCTGGGACTTCATCGGCCAAGATAATTAAACAGTCCACACCGGCATGCCACTAGACCTTGAAATACCACTCTCTCTCTCTAGCTCGAATTGCTAGTTCATGAGTGGCAGCGAGACTGACCATTAAAAATCTCGACTACAGGTTAGTTGTCACACGTAAAATCTAAGAAAGAATCCCAATTTTGACAGCTATTTTTTTGTTTTTACCATGTTTAGTAACTTTACATTCGGATTATTCATTTAGTGTTTTTTTATTTCTTAACCCTTTTAATATCGTGTGAGCAATTTGTTATGTGTGTCTTGGTCACAAGGGACACGTGGCATATCACCCATGGTTTCCCTCGTGACTTCCTCGACCAGACCATTTTACCTTCACTAACCTGAACCTCCCTGAGAGACACAGTGTGGCTCAGTCTGGGACGGCCTAGGGTAGGAGTGGCGAATCGGTTCGGGTGCGACAAAGTAGTGTCATTGCTTTGTTATGTCGGTCTAAATCAAGGAGTTAAACCAGTTCAGCCGCCGAAAAAAGAGAGACGAAAACCTAATTACCAGGACCTAGTTACCAGGTTACCATTTACCAGGACTACCTAGTTACCAGGTTACCAGTTACTAGTTCAGTCGCCGAAAAAAAAGAGACAAAAAAAGAGAAAAAGAGTCGAATCGGTTCGGATGCGACAAAGAAGTGTCACTGCTTTGTGAGGGCATGCCACAGACGTGTACCTAGTTACCAGGACCAACCTGACGGTCTCTATTAGAAACAGGTAAAAAATAATGCATGTCAAAATGTGCAAGATATGACGTATAACTTGGAATTCACTCAAACCTAATTAAGCTAATATATCTAGTTTAGTAAGGTTAGCTAACTACTACTTTTTCAGATTTAGCTAACTAGTGGATAATTTTATCTCGAATGTACAACTTGTGTGGATGGCCTCGCGGGATTCGACTCTCTCTTTTACTTGGACGAGCAAGTCTAAATTGGTCGTCACATCTTGTGATATATCTGGCGCAACCTTTTTTCGAAAAAGGGACGTATTCCCAACCTAAATGTTTCATTTGCACAGTGGTAGAGTTTAACAGTATCTCCACCCAAGAATTTTTTCCAACTTGTTTGAAATTTACAAATGTCGATTAAAAAAATTTCCGGTAATATAACTGGCACAGTCTGTAAGAGGTAGATGTAAAGTACGGGTGTGAATGCACGACCTGCGTCTACTTTGGAGTTGACTACTTGACAAGTCGTTTACTTTGGCAGTTATATTTATTTAACGAGCCAAAAGACTTACCATTTTCATTAATTAAGGAGAAAAGACAGTTGGCTGGTTAATTTGCGAGAAACCGTCCGAAAACCGATACAGGCACCCTCGCCGACTATCATGGAACACGACCGTCACGAGCACACACTGGCGATCGCATGCAAACGCTGAAGACGAGGGTCGTCGTCGAGGTTGCCCACTAGCGTCATCGTTATCACTTATCCGAGACAGCGACTCGGACTTCACTCAAGAAACGACCACCTAAAAAGACCTCACCGCAGCAGTCTTGAGAAGCCCACGCGGCTCATGCCAAACAGATGACCCTTTGCGTAGAAGACTGGCAGCTTTGAAGATGAGCTTCGACGAGAAGATGTACATGAACGACGTCGGCAAAGATCTTCATGACCAGACCACCCACACATGTCATCGTCGCGCTCGACATGCCGGTCGGCATCTCCGACTTCATATCAGAACAGTCCATCAGGAAGACGAGTCGGACACGACGGAACAAGAAACAACTAACAAGGTCGTCTCGTACCCAAACCATCGCTCATCACCATCGTCGTTGCTGCGCTAGCCACCACGCTGAACCCTGCACCCACCACCAAATCCAACCATTGGTCCTCCGGCGGATGCACAACTCTATGAATGATGGCTCCAAGGAGGGGCGACACATGATCTCCGTCATCATTTGATCCACGGATCTTGGGCTTCCTCCGGAGGTAGCTGGGAGCAGGGTTCAACATTTCGTTTTAAGATTTTCTTTCGCTTGTGAACGAGATTCGCAAATTTCGAGAAATTCACGAAATATCGAAGAAAAAATTCAAATATTTCGATCAGATTTAAATTCTGACGCTCCAAATAATTTAGAAAAATAAAAGACAAAGTAAAGATTCGAACTCAGAACCATGCAACGATTGACTAGACTCTATACCAACGGACTGAAGCCATGTTTGTGGTAGATAATTGATTTTTCTGCATTATAACCATTCGGTACTGAATTTTTTCAAATCTAGACGAAATTTTTGGTCGCTATTAGCTTTTCTCGCCAGCTCCGAGAATCGCTAATTTCGCGATTTTCGACCGAAATTTCGACGAAATTTATTTCCCTGGCTGGGAGTGTGACGACGGGCAATGCCTTTAGGAAGGAGACGGCGCCCAAGGCGTCGACATCGCCGCTCTGGCCACAACCGAGAGTATGTTTTTCACTGGAATGCCCCACAAAGATCTCCATCTAGCATTTGCACAGCTCTCTCCAACCAGCTTCAAACCCCTTGTGGCTGGTCAAACACGATCCAGACCTGATGGCAGGCCGGATCCAAAGAAGCAGAACTGATGATAGAGCTAGCACGCAGCCTTTCTCTTGCATCAGATTCAGATCAGGAGGCAGCTAGAGTTGCACACCCGGTGCCGCTCGGGAGCGGCACGAGAGAGGGTGCCAATTCGATAATGCAATGGTAGCTATGTTGCGGTTACTGTGTGTGAGTTTTCTGGTGGATGCTTACTGTAAAGAGAGTGCACATAAGTTCACACACAACAGTGGTGTCTGAGTGCACATGGAAATGCATTGATGGATATTTCACTAGTCCAGAAAAATACGAATAAGTGCAGCCATTTGGAGCTCTCTACTTTCCTAGGAGGAACAACATAATGATATTTATCTTTTTTGGATAAAGGGAGTTTTATTACTTAAAGAGTTTTAAGTATTACACTCGGTCTCTGCATAGATAGGATGTACATAGCCATCACAAGTTCAGCAGTACGAAAAACGATAAAAGACGAATTACATATCATGATGAAACATTATGAAACCGCCTAAGGTGGTGGAGGACCGATCCGCAAGTTATGCTTGCATCCATGTTGGGATAAAAACTCACTCACTGTATCCTCCAATTTTATACACACCTCCATAAACAGGTCTCGATGCACCACACATTGCAAATAATGGTATTTATCTAAAGACAATCTCCAATCTCTAAGTTCATAAAATATTTCTGTTTACACAATAACGAGAGAATTGTAAAAAGCATATGGAGCGAGTATATGGTGTATTTTCAAACTCGTTGGATATTGTGTGACACCCTTCTAGAACGTAGGTGGTTCACCAAGTGCGGGAGTTCATAACTGTTTGTCTGCTCATACACAAAAGGTCTATGGAGAGTGAAATTGACGACCGTTATCTAGATTTAGACTTTTGATTGAGATCAAACACGGACTTATCCACGACCGAGGTGCTCATCAACAACTCCGAAATAAGCTAGTTGAGCAAATGTGAATTTCAGAGGAAGTTACTATTTACATTTTAATGTCGTGTGTTGGATAATTTATTTATTTATAGGATTATCAGATTTTAATTATTAGTTTGCATTACTGCGTGGATTTGAATGTGTGAGGAGATGTATAGTTTATTTGTGTGTTAAAATTATCTAGCAAAAGATTTGTATGGTATATAGGAAGATACTAGAAGGTAAGGGCGCGCGTTGTCGTGTCTGCTTTCGCTGTTTTCATTTTAATTGATTTGTTCGGTATTTTTTCTTTGTTATTGTTGTGGCTTTCGATGAATGCTTTAATTTTTGTTGTGTTCTCCAGTTTGACAGGTAGACACAGTATGTTACTTCTCTTCATTATAACAAGCTTGTGAGTGCAATAAGGCTAATATTCGGCACTAATTTTATGACAAAAAAGATTTCAAACTCATAAGTCATAGTGAAGAACAATAATTGCTCAAAAACTGGTAGTACAATATCATGAAATGTTTACAGTTTTCATCTGCAATAATTTTTCCAAACCAATTCAATATACTATAATATATCGAGTATACCAGAATTGGTGGCGATAGCAAGTTGCTATCTATGGTGGGAACGTCGTCAAGTGACAAATGGTGAAAAGATACAGGAGCCGGAGAGGACAGCAAGATCGATCGAGGCGTTGTACTCAAACTTCTTCGCTGCCACTGCGCCAAAGGCCAAACCAAAGAGAGGTGGATGGGTTAGGCCTCTGTAGGATTACGTGAAGATTAACGTAGATGCTTCCTTTGATGAGGATTCACTATGAGGAACTACGGTGCGGTGGTCCGGGACAGTAGTGGAAGGTTTATTGCCGCTTGAAATAGCAAATTAGAAGTTGTCTAGGACGCAATGTCGGCGGAAGCTCGTGCCCTGAAACAAGGGCTAATTCTCAAACAGACTATGGGATGTAATAGAATCATCATTTCTTCGGACTGTATGGAGGCAATCAGCGTCATGCAAGAGGGGGTAACTCACATGGCATATCATCGACTGTGTTTGATGATTGCTACCAACTAGCTACCGATTTTCCGAAAGTTCAGTTTGAACATACTTACCGTGAAGCCAATGTGGTGGCTCACGAGTTAGCTAGGGTAGCTCGTGGTTCAAATGAGCATGTTTGGATAGATGAACCACCAGATTTTATTATACCTTTGTTGCTAGCTGATGTAACTATGATTTCTGAGAAATAAAGTGGTTTTAGATGTTAAAAAAAGCCTCCAATCGGACACATTGTGTCCAAAATCTTTAACAAATTACGGAATGTCGTTGGAGTTGCCCTGACAAGATCAAAATAGGAGTCACATCTTAAGATATGACTGGTGCAACCTAGGAAACTCAATTTGTACAATCCAGACGTAAAGAATGGGGGAGAACCTGCCTGTGGTAGGATGGTTTGGATGGTGGTTGTACCCCCAGCCCATCAGAGTTCAAATCCCAGATTTGACATTGATGTTTCTCATTTAGACGGAATATTTTTCAGTAGGAGGCGACGTTCCCGTCAATAGCGAGTCGTCCGTGGTGACTTCGTCAATCTCAAGATCGACCGCCGGCTCAGTATTTCGGGGATGCTCATAGGGATAGGGTGTGCGTGCGTACGTTCATAGGAGTGAGTGTGTGCACATGTATGTGAGCGTCAGCGTTGTACTGTGTTTCGCAAAAAAAAGACGTAACGCATGGGTGTGGATGCACGTTCTGCATTAGAAGACTGCCATTTTTTTCTCAAAAATAAGAAGACTTCCATTTTTTAGTTTTGCAGTTGACTCCGTCGTTTACTTTGGTAGCTAGTATCTTCTGGATATTTTCCAGTGGATGCTAACTGTAAAGACAGTGCCCACAAAGTCACACACGACCATAAATATTCTGCGAGAAAGGCGGTGAGAAACACTGAGCGTGGGAGTGCACGTGGAAATGCAGGCCAGGCCAGGCCATGCATGATAGGACGTTTCACTAGTCAAGAAATAGGCATTTGTGGTGAAGCGAGTGAGGAGAGATATCAAAATGGCAACGGGAATAAAGTGCTTAGTTAGGATGTCTCCAACGGGGCGACCCATCAAGTCCGCGCGGCTCCGCGCGCTTCCGCGCGAGCCAAAAACACGGTCCAACGGGGCGACCCATCGGACCGCGGTCTGTTTTTTGGTCCGCCGCGACCCATTCCTGGCCCAAATTTGGGCCAGGTTTGCGTCGACGCGGACGCGCTGCGGACTGACCGCGTGTCCGCGTGCTCACGCGTGGTGTCCTCCCCAGGCTCACATGGCAGTGACACGGGGACGGTCAGTCTCCCCTGACCCAGTTCTTTTTAATGCCAGGGGATAGGGACGGCCAGCCCCCACCCACCCCCACTTCACCGCCGCCGCACACGCGGCGGAGGGACGCCCCACCAGTGCCAAGAGGCACACGCGGCGGAGGAGCGCTGCGGATTGGGTCGCCGCCGCCGCCGCCACAACGCGTGAAGACGGAGGTCGACATGGACGACGACGAGGCGCTCGCGGCCGCAAAGGCGGCCTCGAGGAAGTCCATCGCGGAGGACGAGGCCAAGCGCTGGACCATGGTCCTCGCCGACGTCGCCGCGGAGCAGGAGGCGGCCCTGCAGGTGCAGCAGGCAACGGTCATGGAGGAGCCGCAGCCATGGTGGCAGGCCATGGACGTGGAGCTGCCACCGGCGCCTCCGCTGCCAGAAGGCCTTGTAGGGCAGCGCTGGGTCTTCAATGGCGGCGCCTGGGAGGTCGAGGAGGCGGAGGAGCAGGCGCAGGAGCAGCCGCCCACGCCGCCGGCCGTCGTCCCACCGCGAGGAGGAGGCGGACCACCGGCGCACCTCTAGGAGCAGTCGGATTATGTCATCCTCGACTAGATGACAGTAGAAGCCCGCGAAGGGCAAATATTAGAGTTTTTATATATTTTTGTTTTAAAAAATATTATGTAAAAAAGCCGTTTGTGGCCCACCCCCTATATATGACTACAAAAGGCCCATATATGGCATGTTTAGCTAAAAAAAAATCCCGGGCGGACTCAATGCGTCGGGCCGTTGGACGCATTGCCACCAACGGCGGACAGGGGTGGACTGGGCCTGTCCGTTTGCCGACGCAAACGGACCAAACGCGCGTCCGTTTGCGTCGGCCCGTTGGAGTCATCCTTAACTGGTCCACCTAGTTTATTCTCCGTCTCCGCTTGACATCCGTGGCTCGTTGCAAGAAATTCGGCTTGGCTTTATCATCTGTCTAGGTTAGTAGCCCCTGTTTATCTTTGTTCTGGACCTTTAGCACTCTGTTTTCCAAAATAATTATTCCCACGAGCTTTGTTTGTGTGGAGCACCAAGAGAATAATTATGATGTAAAGTTTCTGTACAGTTTTGCTTGCCAAAGTTAAATAAAATGGTTCAGGCTGGCGCTTCTTGCGCGCCATAGATTTCTCATAAAAAAAAGGAGATTACTGGGATTTTTTTTGAGATTTCATCTCTATGGAAATAGCCATGAGATATTTGTTTCACGAGTACGAAAACTACAGAGGAACCGAGTGAGTCATCAGTGATCCCGTTTCAGGAAAAAAGAGTGAGTCACGGGTGATGATTGCGAATTACATTAACTTCTGTTTGGTTTTATGCTCCATTTGGCATTGCGCGCGGTGCGCTCTATGAAGCCAAGCTTGACGTCTGTGGCCCGTTCCAGGAATTTTCTCCAACTTTTTATCATTCTGTGGTGCTAAATCTAGACTGGTACCCATCCGCTTCGTTGAGTAATAATCTCGGTGGAGAAGAAACACAGCAGAAATATAGGGACAGTGGCCGGCATAGGCTGCGGATTTAACGCAAGGAAAAATGTTCGAGTTTTGTTTCCCTCCGTCCAGGTTTATAAGTCCTGCATGTATATCTAGGTCGTGAATTTAACCAATACAATATAATTTTATGATGCAAAAATTATGCCATCAGAAAATATAACATCTGAATTTTTTAATGATATATTTTTCTAATATATATCACGTATTATCTTGGTCAAATTCATAACCTAATGATACGCGTATGACTTATAAACTGGTAAGGGAATATTGTAGAAGGTGCATAATTAATTGTACGCGAACATGCAATCACAGCCGAGGAAATAAAGTGCTCGAAAAGTCCTTTGGAGGATGGGCTCCATGGAGCCCATTTCTGATTTTTTTTAAATTGACATTTAAATTTCAAAAAAAAAATCCCAACAACAATTTATAGATGTTTTCCAAGACGTAGTCTACAGTACTGCAAACTTTCAACGCAAATAGTTTGTATTTCAGCCTACACAATAATGACAATCGCTGACAAATCTGAATGCTTTCGAAATGTGCATTATTCACTATACTTGTCCACCTTGCTTATTCTTCTCTGCATGGCATTGCGCGTATTCCATGAAACTCCGCTTTACATATGTGCTCGTTACGAGAAATTCGGCTTGGCTTTATCATCTGTCAATGTTGGATTGGTAGCCCTCTGTTTTCCGAAACTATAATCTTTGTGCTGGACCAGTAGCCTCTGTTTTCCAAGATAATAATAAGCTTTGATGGTGCGAAAATTTCACCCAGGGAATTAATATGGAGATAATGGGAAATAAGTTTGAGATTCATCACTATGGAAATAAACATGAGATGTTCCTTTCACGACTCGGAGAACTAGAGAGGAACTGCGTGAGTCATCATTGATGAATGACGTCTCAAACAGAGGTTGATATAAGTGCTTGCATCAACTCCTGTTTGGTTTTATGCTCCATTTGGCACTGCGCAAGGTGCGCTCTATCAAACTCAGCTTGACGTTTGTGGCCGTTCCAGGAATTTTGTCCAACCTTTTACTCCATCCGCTTCCTAGAGTATCATTCTGTAGTGCTAGACTTAGAATGGTACCCATCCGCTTCCTAGAGTAATAATAATCTCGATAACGATCGAGCGCCATTCGACGTAGTTTCAGGCTCCTTTTGACACCGTGGGGAGCTCCTGGTTCACATTTGTGGTGCTGTGCATGATGAACTACATCTCACTCTAGTAAGAGCATCTCCACCGACGTTCGCATTAGCCCTCTAAATAAATTTATGCATAAATTTATGCCGGACATACAAACCCCGCACAACCCGGCACTCCCACCCCGTCTCTGGTCCATAGCAAACGTCGCCACGTCGGATTTTGGAGTCGGACCATCCCTGTCATTGACACAAATAAAAACCATACTTCAGTTTCCCCTTTTGTATCCCTTCCACTTCTCATTTCATTTCGCCTGTTGCATCTCTCGTTCCCTCTCAGCCCACGCCATCGCAGATGCATTTTGTTTGTCGTCGCCGCCGATGTCGGAGGTCCTGCGCCCTCGTACTGGTAGCCTTCTGCGAGGCTGGACGGGATTTTGGATGAGGCCTGGGAGGTGAAGAAGCCCAGCGAAGATGGTCATGGCCAACCGCAACGGGCGACGCTGCGCTGAGACGGCAAAGAAGACGGCGATGGAGATGGCGGACACGTTCCAAGCGCTCAACGCTATCACCAGCAACGAACCGACCACCTGTTGAAGCAAAGGGAGTGGTGTTTCGCTGCAGCCAGTTCAAGGAGTGCATCGGCATATGCTCCATGGTGACACCGGCTTCACGGTTCTACCCCAGGATTTGCGAGACTAGCCTACGTTCGACCCCAGTCCCGTATTTTCCCCTATTTGCATCAACCCCTGACATATCGGCATCAAAGTTGACCTCAACCACTCCTACTTTGGAATGTGACACCAGGGATGCCTCTTCGGCATGCCAATCGATGGTGTCGGTTGTGCCGGTGGGTACGCTATCAACCTGTTTGGCGGAATGCCGTCCTTTTGTTTCAGCGCTGACGGGTTATGGGAACCTACTTTGGAAGGCGATTTTGGATGCGTCGCAATTTATGATAAAAAATATGAAAGAGTACTAGAAGATCTTGACCTGGCCTGTCGACCATGTCTCGGTAAGGGCTTGGTATGTGCTCAATCAACACCGCATTTTGCGTGAAATGGGTCTTGCAACGGCAGTGACTGAGGAGCCAACATCAGCGACAACAACGGCGTTGGAGGAGCCAACAACAACGGCAATGACGGCTACAGAGGAGCCAACACTAACGCCGACGGAGGAGTCAACATCTTTGATTTCATTTCTATGCATTATATATTGTAATATCTGACCATAAATGATGCCATTTTTGGTGGCTGAGACTTTGAATTAGGCCGTATTTTTGAAAATGGGGTCAAAATTCTATCGAAAGAATCTATTGGCAGTCGGCACGGAAAGTGTCTTTGGCTCCTGATGTTTTAGAAAATCGAAAAAAATATTTATGAGTTTCAAAATAAATTTGAAAAATTCTTGGACGTAGCCAATGATGTATCCCACAAACGTGCAAAAATTAACTTCAAGTTTATAGTATCTAAATGGGAGCAACCCACTATGTGTATTTCTCTCGACATGCAAGCATGCCACATCACCTCAATTATTTCTATTGGTTGTTAGATGTCCTACTATATGTGTGCACACTGCATGCATCCACGTCATCTATAGAGTATCTAAATGGGAAATGTACACATCCACGTTGGTGAGGCCATTAAAATCCAGCCCACATGCAACAAATCGACCAACATTTTTTGGGGGTTTAAATTAGTGCAATTCATTTGCCACCAATGATTCACGCTTCCTCTTCTGCATTATACGTGGGCGGTGCACTCGCTTTGTATCCCATACAAATAAATGGAGGCAAATAAATGGAAGCACTGGAAGACGCTTTGTTCTTGCACTGCGGCAATCGATTCCGTTCTGCAGCCTTTTGGCCTTCCACCAGCAGGAACAGTCTCTGGCGCCATCAACATGGAAATTGGAAGGTATCAACTCATGCGCTAGCTGCTGCAAGATTTGGTCCCTTTCCTGGATGACTCCATTCTACTTCTCCTTCTACTGGTACTGTACACCGCAGGAATGCATGTCTCTCTTTGTCCTTTAATTATTATTATTTCGATGTGTTCCCCTATTTTGTATTGCAGAATTAACGACGAGCTTTGTATATGTTCAAACTAACAGCCTACAGAAATTTTAGTTATCCTTTTCCTCGACTTACACTGAAAGTATTTTGGAGCTTGTGTTGTACAACCTGCTTCTCTTCTCTCTTTCAACATAGCAAAAATATAATATTTACTTTTATGGTCAAGTTACATCATCTATCATCTTATTAGAGAAGTATAATAATATGTTGTAAGTGAGAGAGGTGAGCTACACGTAGCTCTTTATTTCGAAAAATTCTAAAATAATATTTTAGAGTTTAAAAAAAATCTAAAAATTCTTGGATGTAGATGATGTTGTATTCTAGCGGTGTGTAAAATATCAACTAGAAATATGTTGTATTTTGGGATGTGTAAAAATGACAAAATTTGAATTCGAAAGTAGTGAAGAGAACATTTTATTTTTTATTTTTGTGCAACCGGAAGTCGCTCTGACTTTCGATTAGATAGAAAATAGAGTTTATGTACATTGGCGACCAAGGTCTCAGAAGCGAGACACACTCACGCGGCAAGGAAAAACTAGGCGTCTCGCGCACAATAGTATCGTTGTCCACCTCATCGGAGGACAAAAGGACGGTTTCTTCATCCTGTTCCCATAAACTGTTGATCTTTGTTTGGTCCACCGCTCCCCACAACTCATGGTCGTCGACAAGAAGGTCGAAAGGATCCTCTGCCTCTAGTCCCCAGAGCACTAGTCGTCCTCGGGAACACCCAGCGGCTCCGTCCTCCGTCTCCGCTTCCATGGACACATAGCAGTCCTCTGGAACATAAGGCCGCTCCTCCGTCTTCGGTACGATCGTCCTCAGGAAGATAAAGCTCCCCTCCTAGATCCTCCTCCATCATCACTGGTTTCTCTACCGGGACATCTCTCCGGAGGACTTCCACGCCACTGATCATAGAAGGCGTGCCCTCAAGACCTAAATGGGAAAGAAACAACGACCGCTGGCGGGTCGTTGTCGTGGATAGATCCACGACGTGAATCATATGGATAGTCGTCAAAGTGTGGCAAGTTTTCTCGGTAGCACTCTATATGCTTATAGTCATGGCTCATGAAGTTCCAAACGTGGGAGCATATTATTTACTTAAAATAAAATTAGACATAAGCCGTTGTACGGCTGGTATGTGCATGGGATCAACTGGCAACTTTTGTACATGGCAGCATTAATAAACTGGGCCTTCCTTCCAACGCATGACATGGCATCTGTTAACTGGGCCCATTATAGCCCATTACACTGCAATCCTGAAGCGTCTACCGCTTATATTTAGAGGGAGCTCCTGTTCGACGCCTGTAGCGTCCGGTACCACGCGACGCTCATGTGGAAATTTGGTGGCCGCGGCCCATGACGCATCGCTCGCCGGTTTGGCTCGCTGGCTTTGCTTTTTTCAGTTAATTTTTTTCGTTCCGCTTTTCTGGCTGGTATAAAAAATGTCAGGTTTTTCAGATAATAACATTTTTTAAAATTTGAAAATTTCAAATATGATTTAAACATTTTTCTCAAATTTGAATATTTTTCACATTTGCACAATTTTCACATGCGAACCATTTGAAAATTTGAATTTTTTTCACATTTGAACATTTTTAAAAAACTCAACATTTTAAAAATCATAAAAATGTGACAAAAATAAAAATAAAACAAAATAAAAAACCAACATGAAACCGAAAAATAAAAACCTGCAGAAAAAAGAAAAACCGCAGAAAACAGGAAAAAAATCGTGAACCAGGAAAATCCTGGCGAAAGGTTCTAGAACGTTCCCAAAACCAAAAAAACCGAATAAGCAGAGGGTCTGCTGGGCCGACCCGTTTATGAGAGGGCAGCGTTGGAGTAGTACGCTTGTGCTCGTAACGGGCGCAACAGGCGTCAAATAGGGTTTGCCATATTTAGAACCACGCTGTGTTTATCTGGTCTGAAAGGAAAGAACCTAGATATGTCGCCCAAGATCGAAGACTGTTGTCTCACATGTAGATACAATTCCAAATGTGCCGCCAACGCACTTCCGGCCACGCCGATACGTCTTCGTCCTCCCCCGTGGCGATGTCATCGTGGCACCCTAAGGTTGAAGGCCGGATGTTTCGCGAATATTCTACATCTTCATCGTCATCTTCGCCTTCTTCCTACATTGAAGATAGAAACACACATGATTGACGTATTTTAGATAGTTCATCTACTCAATTAGCACAGCCATGAGCGCCAGATCCATTAGATCAATGTTGATACCACTCTTTTTTTCCTTCATACCTAATCAACACAGCTAGTAGAGTCAATCCTATCAAGGTTTTGATAACATTGCTACATTATGTTGGTTAATGTCTATGAGTCGGTGCCCTGGACTACTCTGACCAACCGCTTCAGACCCTTGCGCTAGATCTATTATATTTGACTGCTTCTGACCGAACACATTCGCTAGATCTGTGATATGCTCTATTTCTAGCTATTTTCGCGATTGAGTATAGTTGCTATTGTATAACAACTATATTATTTTGGTGACACAGTACAATAAGATTTGGCCGTGCATAAGGTGTAGTTTATCTTAGGATGACTCCAACGGGGCGAGCCAAACGGACGCGCGTTTGGTCCACGTTTTGTCCGTTTGGGTCGGCAAACGGACGCGCGTCCGCCCCTGGTCCGCCCCTTCCTACGCAGTGCGCCCAACGGGGCGACGCATCGAGTCCGGCCCCAACTTTTTTGTTTTGTTAAAAGGCCATATATGGGCCATTTTCATTTATGTATAAGGGGGTGGGCCACAAACGGCCATTTTACATATATTTTTTGAAAACAAAAAAAATAAAAACTGCCCTTCGCGGGCAACTAGTCCTCGTCGTCGTCGAGGATGTAGTACGGCGGCTCCTGGTAGAGGTGCGCCGGTGGGCCTTGTCGCGGTGGGACGGCGGCCGGAGGCGTCGGCGGCTGCTCCTCGTCCTGCTCCGGGAGGGGCGGCGCCCGCTGGAGCTCCCAGCTCCCGCCATTCCAGGTCCAGTTCTGCCCTAGCAGGCCGTCTGGAAGGGGCGGCGCCGGTGGAAGATCCACGTCCATGGGGACCTGCCACCATGGCTGTGGCTCCTCGAAGACCGCGGCCTGCTGCGCCGCCATGGCCTCCTCCTTCTCCCGGGCAACGGCCTCGAGGACCATCTCCCACCGCTTCTGCTCGTCCTTAACCATGGTGTGCTTCGAGGCTTCGAGGGCGGCGACGAGCTCGTCTTCCACCTCCATCTTCACGGGAGGTGGCGGCGGCGGCGGTGAGCCGATGTGGAGGGACCGCGGCGTGGACCGCGACGTGGACCGCGGCACTGGCGGAGCGTCCCGGCGCCGCATGTGCGGCGGCAGGTCCCAGCGGCTAGCCCGCGGCGGCGCCCGCGTGTAGTAAGCCTGGCGCCGCAGGCTGTGCTCCCCGCTGAACCACGTGTCCCAGTTTGGAGAATCCGCGGCTTAGGCGGAGTCGTCGCGGAGGGAGGCCGGGAGGCGCTTGCGGCGGCGCTTGATACGTCCAAAACGTATCTACTTTCCCGAACACTTTTGCTATTGTTTTACCTCTAACTTGTGTGTTTTGAATACAACTAATGCGGACTAACGCTGTTTTCAGCAGAATTGCCCTGGTGTCTTGTTTTTGTGCAGAAAGTCAACTTTCGGGAAAAACACCAGAAAAGATCGCAAACCTCCTATTTTACCAGAAGACTCACGGAGCCAGAAGGGGAGGCGGAGATGGGCCACGAGTGGCCCAAACCACATGGTGGCGCGGCCTGGGGGCCCACCGCGCCAGCCACTGAGGAGGGCGACTCGGGCACCTCCCCGAGTCCCCCTTTCGACTACTTAACCCTCTCTGACCTAAAACGCGAGGGGGTCGTCCACTTCATCCAGAAACATCACCGTACGCCGCCGCCATCGCGAAACCTATTTCGGGGACCAGAAACTCCGTTCTGGCACTCCGCCGGGACGGGGAATTGGAGGAGATCATCGCCATCATCATCACCGACGCTTCTCCATCGACCATCCATGTTTCCCCCATCCATGTGTGAGTAATTCCCTGCTGTAGGCTGAGGGGGATGGTAGGGATTGGATGAGATTGTTCATGTAATAAGTTATAAGATCATTAGGGCATGGTGCCTAGTATCCGTTGTTAGTACTTATTGATGTTGTTGCAACTTGTTGAGCTTAATGCTTGTCACTAGGGCCCGAGTGCCATGATTTCAGATCTGAACATGTTATTGTTTCATAATGATATGCACTGTTTATTGATCATACCTGCAAGTTGTATACACATATTGTTGTCCGGAACCCGCGGTCCCAAAGTGACAATAATTGGGACAGCCGAGGGGAATGGCTGCGATGTGAGGATCACATGTGTTCACGGCGTGTTAATGCTTTGCTCCGGTACTTTATTAAAAGGAGTACCTTAATTACCAGTAGATTCCCTTGAGGCCCGGCTGCCACCGGCTGGTAGGACAGAAGATGTTGTACAAGTTTCTCATTGCGAGCACGTACGACTATATACGGAACACATGCCTATGTTTACTTAGTACTTGGATGCTTTATCATTATTATCTGCAATGCCTATGTCTTGATTATTATATGAGCTATCTTATCCATGCAGCGCCCGTTCATCCATCCCTATGCCTACAGTGTTTTAATCCTACTGTTTACTGCAATCACTACTGCTGTCTCTATTTACTGCTGCTATTATTTCACCGCTACTACTGCTATAAAACTGTTGCTACTGATAATCTGTGTCGAGCAAGACTATTCACAGGTGCAGCTGAATTGACAACTCCGCTGTTAAGGCTCTCAAGTATTCTTTGGCTCCCCTTGTGTCGAATCAATAAATTGGGTTTTACTTCCCTCGAAGACTGTTGCGATCCCCTATACTTGTGGGTCATCAAGACTATTTTCTGGCGCCGTTGCCGGGGAGCATAGCTTTATTTGTGAGTTCACTTGTGATCTATATTGCTCGCTGAAATTTATTCATCATGGGTAAAGCTCGTGATGAGAGGGTCCGTGTATTGCCATCCACTACAAGAAAAGGTACGACACTTAGTACCTCTGCTGCTCTTGACTCACCATCTGTATTGAGTCAACTTGTTACACCACCACAATCTTCACGTGTTGGTACTACTGCTGAATCTGAAATTGCCTCTGATAATTGATGATGCTTCTACTGTGATTGATGAGAATATTTCATTAGGTCCACTTTTAGATGCTGCTATTGCTAAGTCTAAACAACTTGAAAATACTAGAACACCTAATGGAAGTCCTACTACTCCTGTTTATTCACCTGAGTTAAGGGATTATACTTGTGATGATGATCCTGATGAAACTTATGTGGAACTTGATGATGATTTTATTGATAAATGTAATGCTACTACTGGTGCAAGTAATATGAGAAATTTTCTTGCACAACATGCTGTTAAATACAAGTTGTCACCTGATCCTAAGTTTGCCACTTCTCCTATAAACATTAAAGATAAGGATTATGATTTTTCTCTTGATTTATCTCATATATCTATTGTTGAGAAAACTCCTTTTTGTGGCACTAAGAGTGAAAGTGCTGTAGAGCACATGAATGAGCTCTCTACTTTGAGTGGCTTATTTTCTGATGATATTAAGAAGCGTAGCTATTTTGTTGCTAAGATTTTTCCTTTCTCATTAAAAGATGATGCTAAAGCTTGGTATAACAACTTGTCTCCTGGTTCTATTACTAGTCCTACTGGTTTGCTTGATGTTTTCTTTCAGAAATATTTCCCTGCTAGTGCTCAACATGATGCTTTGCAGAGAATTTATAACTTTGACCAGGAAGATGAAGAGAAACTTCCAGAGGCATGGACAAGGTTTTGCTCTCTTATCAGAGCTCGGCCTGGACATGATTTGGAAAAGCATGATCTACTTGATATATTTTACAGTGGACTAACTATTGAATCTAGAGCATATCTGGATAGTTGTGCTAGTTGTGTTTTCAGGAAAAGAACCCCTGAAGAAGCTGAAGAATTATTGGCTAAAATCAGCCAGAATTATGATGATTGGACTCTACCTGCGCCGACCCCCACACCTACACCGACACCAATATCAAAGAAGAGGGGAGGTATGATTGAATTGAATGATGAAACAATGAGGGAGGCCAAGAAGACTCTCATTGAGAAGGGTATTAAATCTGAAGATGTGAAGAACCTTCCACCTATTGAAGATTTGTGTAAGCCAATTCCTCATCCATCCATAATTGAGGTTCACTCTCTCCACAGGTTCGATGAAGGAGATATTCCCTACTCTAAACCACCTGATCAATGCTTAGATGAATTTGATAATTATGTTATTAAGCAAGATAATTTTAATATGAGAGTAGAGAATCATTTGCATGAAAACTCTCAAGCTATTAGTAAGTTGCATGATATTGTGGAGAGAACCTCCAATGATGTTAAGATGCTTATTAAACATTTCCATATGGTTCAAACTCAAATTGATCAACTCACTAAAGTGCAACAAGACATGTTAGCCAATGCTTCTAAAGAAAAATTAAAACCTGTCTATGTTAGCACTAGAAGTGGAGCTCATACTCAGGATCCTTTATATCCTGAGGGACACCCTAAAAGAATTGAACAAGATTCTCAACTAGCTGAAAATCCAGTTTCTCCTTCTAAGAAAAAGAAGAAGAAGAAACATAAAAATGTTGTAGAATCCTCTGAAACTGTTAATGATCCTAATAGTATATCTATCTCTGATGCTGAAACTGAAAGTGGTAATGAACTTGATAGTGATAAGGATAAAAATGATGCTCTTGATAAAGAAGTTAGTGAAAAGGAACCTGAAAAGCATACTAAAAACACAAAGTACACTAAGGAAGACTTCATTGCTAAGAAACATGGTAATGAAAGGGAACCTTGGGTTCAAAAGCAAATGCCTTTTCCAACTAAGAAACTAAAATCAAAGGAAGAAGAACATTATAATAAATTTTGTGAATGGATGAAACCCTTGTTCTTGCAAATTCCTTTGACTGATGCTATTAAATTGCCTCCTTACTCAAAGTATATGAAAGATATTGTTTCTAACAAGAGGAAAATTCCTAATGAGGAAATTTCTACTATGCTTGCTAATTATTCTTTCAATGGCAAGGTTCCTAAGAAGCTTGGAGATCCAGGTATACCAACCATCCCTTGCTCCATCAAGAATAATTATGTTAGAACTGCTTTATGTGATTTGGGAGCAGGAGTTAGTGTTATGCCTTTTTCTCTCTATAAGAGACTCTATCTTGATAAATTGATACCTACTGATATATCTTTGCAAATGGCTGATAAATCTACTGCTGTTCCTGTTGGCATTTGTGAGGATGTCCCTGTTCAAGTGGCTAACAATTGTTTAATTTTGACTGATTTTGTTGTTCTTGAAATGCCTGAAGATGATAATATGTCTATTATTCTTGGAAGACCTTTTCTAAATACTGCAGGTGCTGTTATTGATTGCAATAAAGGAAAAGTAACTTTCAATGTTAATGATAAAGAACATACTGTTTATTTCCCCAAGAAAGTTGACAAGATTTATGGAGTCAATACCATCTCCAATTTTAAAACTATCAAAGTGGGAAGTATTGATTGCCCTATATATGATCATCAAGAAGGATATCAAAACATTATGATTGGATCCATATCAATACAATACAAGGTAACATGAGTGTTTCATGATGTTTAAATCATTTGTGTCATGTAAATTTATTTGGTGCCAAGACTTGATCAACCTTGTTATCAAATGTATTTGCATACATAAAAGAGCTAAACAGCATTTCTTTCTTCAACTTTGTTTTACCTCCTGTAGTGATAATTAGGTTGCAAAAGTTTAGTTGTTTTGAATTTTAAAAATAATTTTTCTGCCCAAGTTTTATTAATTTAAATATCCAGATTTCATGCAAATTGAAAGTTTTCAAAACTCTGTAAAAATTATACCATTGGTCCTATTTTTCAAAGAGCATCGTGGGAGTGCCTGGTGCTGACCAAGGGGACCCACCATGGGGTCAAACCACATGGTGGCGCGGCTGCCCCTTGGCCGCGCCAGCCACTGAGGTGGGGCACCCTTGGCCCTCCAGCAGTTCCCCCACCTACCACTTCTTCCTCTTGCATCACTCAGCTCGTTTTTCTCTCTCACACTCGAGTTTTTGCTGTTCTTCCTCGCGATTTCGATCTCTTTGTTCAGCCCATCTCAGCTGCTGAGATTTGGGGCAATTGCTCTCAGGTATGTGACTCCTCCATGTATCCAAGTAGAATTTTGTTTAGTAAGTATACCTTGAGTATTTTGCTGCTGTAGGTGACTTGTTAAGTGAGTATGCATGCTTGTTCTATGTTGATATAATCAGTTTTGATGCATGTTTAGTCCTCTAGCAAGTCCATATAGTAGTTCCCCTCATTTGTATGCTTCAAAATAATTTTTATGATATGTGTCAAAAATTTCAGAGGATGGAGGGAAATGAACACCAACTAAATCAATATGAATTGGTGGTTCCTGAGGTCATGGGGATCCATCGTGAAGAAGGAGTGTTCCATCCTGCTATCCATGCTTGGAATTCATGAGAAGTTCGGGGATCTTGCGTGATTTTCGTACTCTTGTCTCTAATACAGGATTGAGTGATTTTGTAGAGGGAGAACCCTACCAATATGCAAAGCTAACTGTGTCTGTGGTGCAGGACTTTAGATTTGATTGGTCTTCACCTAACCCTATGGTTCACTATAAAATTTACAACAAAAGTGTCCACTTGCCTTTTGATGCTTTTTGTGCAGCAATTAGGGTGCCGCAATGGGGATCACGAGGGAAGATACATGGGCAACCCAAGCATTTGACGGACCTATACGAGGTAATATGTCAAGGAAGAACCTACTCAGATGAAAGTGGTAAAATTCGAAGTATTCAATTTCCATGCATTCGATATTTTGCTTACTTCATCACGAGGTGTGTACTTGCTAGGAAGACTGCAAATAAATTATCCATTCCTGATTTAGCTTTCCTAGCAGCAGCCTTGCAACATGATAAGAGTTATAATTTGGGTGCCTTGATAGCCTTTCGCATTGCTGCCAATCGCGAGAAAGGTGGATTTTGTGGAGGACTCATTGCTTCTCGTTTATTAGCTATGCATGGTGTAGTAGCTCTCCCTAATGATTTGCAGCTTTCTTTAGAGAGGCTCGATTTTGCTTCCATGGGGAGGCATGGCTTTGTTACTAGTTGGTCTACTTTGAATAATCTATCTTATGAGGTGCCTTTTGCCAAGAAGGTGAGGTGGAAAATGGTTAAATCTGAGCGAATAGTCGCTTTGCCTGCACCACGTTTGTTTGATCTTGGTTTCAGGAATGTTTGGTCAGTCACCGAGGATGAATTCGATGCATACTTGAGGGAACATGCCCTGCACACAGAGGATGATGGAGAATGGGCGGACGAGGACTCCACTCAGTTTTCCGGGACTGGGGGCTCGCGCCCCTATCCTGGGGATGCTGGACCCTCTGCCTCATCTTCCTCAGCGGAGCCGGATGTTGAGCACGCCCAGTATGACCCGCCGGCTTGGAGTTCCTACCCGCGTTATTATTAGCCTCCACTTAGGCCAAAAGCCTAAGCTTGGGGGGAGGTATATCGACATCTCACTCATTTACATATCATATCTTGTCGATACTTTGTATATCCATGTTGCAGTTTTCTTTCTTTCTTTTTAATTGTTTACCTTTTATTGCTGCATTCCAAAACACAAAAAGACCAAAAATATTTCTGTTGTTTCTCTTCATTTGTTTCTTTAAGTTTCAGTATTAGTTTGCTTAGTTTTAAAATTCGGTTTGTTATTCAAAAATCTAAAAATATTTTGCTTTATTGTTTGTTTCTTTTTGCTCTTGTTTCAAAAACTCGAAAACCCAAAAATATTTGTTGTTTCTTTTTGGTTTTGTATAGTGTTTTCAGAGTTGGACAGCCATCCGTGACTCCGATGGAGCTTGGTTTTCATTCTTATCATTCGAAGCAACACAAGTGAAAAAGCAATAAGGATGATCTACAACAACTCGAGTTGGGGTGAGAGGCTGGTATGAACTCTATTTGTTTTCATTTTTGTACATATACTCATCTATGTGAGCATGCTTAGTTGGTTCATGTGAGGTATATGTCATTTAGTGGATGCTTAGTAGTTCTTGTTCTCTCATGATCGGTCCCAATTTATTAATAGTGGTAGCATGTTATGTTGATGTTTGCTTGCATTGTTCTATTCATAGAGGGTATGACATTGTGGTATCCTCCTCTGAATAATTCATTCGAATTGACTTGGCACATGCTCATGCATGCATATGACTGAAAAACAAAAGTCAATTAAGCCTTGATGATTTATTTTGACTCAGAGTTCTTGTATCACTTTTATGTCTCAATTAATTTCATTTTGTCGCAAGCATGATTATGACGGTTATTGCTCTCTTGATTGTCGCTTCCCAGTCTATTGCTAGCCTTCACTTGTACTGAGCGGGAATGCTGCTCGTGCTTCCAAAACCATGAAAACCAAGTTATTCCAAAGTGTCCACCATAAATACCTATGCATGGCATTTCGAACCATTCAAGTAAATTTTCATGTGCTACCTTTAAAACCTTCAAAGTACTTCTCAATTTGTGTCAATGTTTTATAGCTCATGAGGAAGTATGTGGTGTTTTATCTTTCAATCTTGTCATTCAGACTTTCACCAATGGACTAGTGGCATATACATCCGCTTATCCAATAATTTTGCAAAAAGAGCTGGCAACGGGGTGCCCAGTCCCAATTAATTATAACTTTCATCAATAATTCTCTTCACATGTTTTGCCCTGATTTATCAGTAAGCAACTTAATTTGCAAATAGACACTCCTCCATGGTATGTGAATGTTGGAAGGCACCCGAGGATTCGGTTAGCCATGGCTTGTGCAAGCAAAGGTTGGGGGGAGTGTCACCCATAATGAAACTAAAATACATGTGTAAACAAAAGAGAAGAGGGATGATCTACCTTGCTGGTAGAAATAACGTCCTTCATGGGAGCCGCTCTTGAAAGTCTGGTTGACAAGGGGGTTAGAGTACCCACTACCATTCGTTGACAACAACAAACACTTCCCAAAACAATTTTGCTTCTGTTTTAAAAATAAAAAGCTCTAGCACATGATAATCCCTGCTTCCCTCTGCGAAGGGCCAATCTTTTACTTTCATGTTGAGTCACCATCCTTTCTTTGAGCACTTTCTCGAGAGCATAGTTGTCATTCTTAGTGTAATGTGCTTGTCCCAGAATGTGGTTAACTGTGATATAACTTTGATGCTTTTATCTTTGATATCTTTGATTCTAGTCTTCCCATGAACTTCAGAGGTGCCTGGGCATTTATGTTTTGCTGTACAAAAACGGGCAAGCGAGATACCATCTTATCATATCCTATTATGAGCATTACAATCTTGTGAATTAATATGTTTCATGTTTGTCGCTATTAGTATGTTGGTATCTTTTCATAGTTTACATGCCTATTGAGTGACATTATTTGCATTTGCCTCATCTTGAATTGCCTAAGCATTTGTTCATATAGTGAGAATATATGCATCATATGAAGCAAATGTGTTCGTGAAAGTCTTTTATCGCACTCAGTTGTTAACTGAATTGCTTGAGGACAAGCAATAAGCTAAGCTTGGGGGGAGTTGATACGTCCAAAACGTATCTACTTTCCCGAACACTTTTGCTATTGTTTTACCTCTAACTTGTGTGTTTTGAATACAACTAATGCGGACTAACGCTGTTTTCAGCAGAATTGCCCTGGTGTCTTGTTTTTGTGCAGAAAGTCAACTTTCGGGAAAAACACCAGAAAAGATCGCAAACCTCCTATTTTACCAGAAGACTCACGGAGCCAGAAGGGGAGGCGGAGATGGGCCACGAGTGGCCCAAACCACATGGTGGCGCGGCCGGGGCCCACCGCGCCAGCCACTGAGGAGGGCGACTCGGCACCTCCCCGAGTCCCCCTTTCGACTACTTAACCCTCTCTGACCTAAAACGCGAGGGGGTCGTCCACTTCATCCAGAAACATCACCGTACGCCGCCGCCATCGCGAAACCTATTTCGGGGACCAGAAACTCCGTTCTGGCACTCCGCCGGGACGGGGAATTGGAGGAGATCATCGCCATCATCATCACCGACGCTTCTCCATCGACCATCCATGTTTCCCCCATCCATGTGTGAGTAATTCCCTGCTGTAGGCTGAGGGGGATGGTAGGGATTGGATGAGATTGTTCATGTAATAAGTTATAAGATCATTAGGGCATGGTGCCTAGTATCCGTTGTTAGTACTTATTGATGTTGTTGCAACTTGTTGAGCTTAATGCTTGTCACTAGGGCCCGAGTGCCATGATTTCAGATCTGAACATGTTATTGTTTCATAATGATATGCACTGTTTATTGATCATACCTGCAAGTTGTATACACATATTGTTGTCCGGAACCCGCGGTCCCAAAGTGACAATAATTGGGACAGCCGAGGGGAATGGCTGCGATGTGAGGATCACATGTGTTCACGGCGTGTTAATGCTTTGCTCCGGTACTTTATTAAAAGGAGTACCTTAATTACCAGTAGATTCCCTTGAGGCCCGGCTGCCACCGGCTGGTAGGACAGAAGATGTTGTACAAGTTTCTCATTGCGAGCACGTACGACTATATACGGAACACATGCCTATGTTTACTTAGTACTTGGATGCTTTATCATTATTATCTGCAATGCCTATGTCTTGATTATTATATGAGCTATCTTATCCATGCAGCGCCCGTTCATCCATCCCTATGCCTACAGTGTTTTAATCCTACTGTTTACTGCAATCACTACTGCTGTCTCTATTTACTGCTGCTATTATTTCACCGCTACTACTGCTATAAAACTGTTGCTACTGATAATCTGTGTCGAGCAAGACTATTCACAGGTGCAGCTGAATTGACAACTCCGCTGTTAAGGCTCTCAAGTATTCTTTGGCTCCCCTTGTGTCGAATCAATAAATTGGGTTTTACTTCCCTCGAAGACTGTTGCGATCCCCTATACTTGTGGGTCATCAGCGCTCCACCTCTAGATCGCGGGCGCGTTCGCTCGTGGGCATGGGCGGCACCGGGATCCGCTGCGGGTTCAGATGCCAATACTCGGGGAGTTTGACATCTGGCCATGGCAGCGGGCAGACGTGCTCCCAGTACCACTCGCAATCCTCGCGCCGCACGTAAACGCGGTCGCGCCGCGCGATCTGTGCGCCCGGCGGCGCGAGCTCGAAGGCGGCAGGGGCCTCCGGCTCGGGGAAGATGGCGGCGTCGGGGAGGGCGTGCGGAGGCGGCGACGGCGGCCAGACGACGACTCCGCCTCGCCGTCGTTCTTGGCCTTGCCAAATCCGGGCCACCGTAGCGGCATTGCGTCGCCGGTGAGGGCTGTGGCTAGTCTTGCGGCTAGGGTTTGGTCGCCGGTGAGGGAGCGGAGTGGGTCAGTGGGAGTGGGTGGGGGCTGGCCGTCCCTATCCCCTGGCATTCCAGTCCGCCGCGCGTCCGCGCCCGACGCATCGGTGACCCAAATTTGGTCCAACAATGGGTCACGGCGGACAGAAAACCGGACCGTGGTCCGTTTGCGTCGCCCCGTTGTGCCATGATTTTCACAAAAAGATGCGTCGGCCCGTTGGATTCATCCTTATAGAGGAGTTAGAGGAGGAGGGGGGGGGGGGGGGGGTTCTGTTCAATTAGTTAGCTTAGACCTCGTTTGAAGTACAAATATATATTTCGGTGATATTGCATAAAAGAAGTGTGCCAAGAAGAGCAATCCATCTACCACGATCATCGAATGGAGCTATAGCAATTATGGACTTGTAAACAAGCAGCATGGCCGGACGGAGATATTTGTCTCAATGAAGCTGAAATAAGATTTTCCAGCCTTGGGTCATCATAACGAGACATCTTTTCAGTTGTATGGTAGATTTAGAGAGACTAATAATTTTGTGATTCGTCATACTGTGATAGAAATAGACGCAGAGGTGGAAGCTCATGCTGAACAGAATCGCCATGCCTCGGGAAAAGGCTGGAAAAAAGTACTGGAAAATGTCCTGGACTTGAGGCCTCGCAACACTTCTGTATGAGCATGCTCTGCTTGTGCATTGCTGCGCGGATGTGCCACGGACGCAAAGCAGCTGCATTGACCAGTTAGCCTGAATCAACCAGCTTATCTTCAAGCACACTCAGGACTGCACGCTGCTACCGTCGGCGCAATGGACAATTAACTCATGTTTAGAAAACGAACCAGGTAGTCAGGTAGAGAATGGTGACACTGCATAGACGGTATTATAGGAGGGTGGTGATGGTACGAGTTTTAATTATACGTCCATAGGTAAGCAACAATCAACAAAACAGGTCCATTTTGTTATTTATAGATATCGGCAGATACGACACAACGACACAATACAATCCACAAGTCCTGCTTACAACGAACAGCCTCCAAATCCATCCTGAAAAAGGTTTTCTCTGTTTAGAGGTTCTCGTATGGCAGAGTTTCTACTCGATGGCGACGCTCCTACATCGCGTGATAAGGCTAAAGAGAGGGAAAGCTAGCAAAATAAATCGACGGCTTCATCTCAATGTAACCGTGATTTCTATTCTCATGCCCCACTCAGCTTAGTTCAGCCTAGTTTTGCCTCAGTTCCTTTGTATTCCTCGCTCTTACCATCCTCTTGCAAAACCAACCTCGCAAATGCCCAAACAGACATATTATGTCGAGTCAATCCCTTGGCATGTTACGCTGCCAACTTTTTTAATGAGCCGAGTTAAACTGACCGCGGTCTCTCTCACTATTGACTGTTAAGTCGCATGGGGTGGGATATTTAGTTCTCCCTCGCTAGCTTAAAGTGTGTATAACGGATTTATATACCCGAACGCCGCGCTGGTGATCGTTAACATTGATCTAGGAGCTGGTCAGTCGTGCCCGATCAGCCCCCTTATTCATTGTTAACTACTAGAACGATACTCCGCGCGTTGCAGCGGGTATCTCTTAAGGAATTTAATAAAACATATGAAACCTGAGGTTGACTAAAGAAATATGCAATATTTAGTTAATTATGGCAGTTAAGAGACTAAAAATAAACGAACTTGTGTGATCTTATCATTCAAACTTCAACAAAATGATGTGAACAATTTGATTGGCTAAAAAAAGATGATGTGGATGCTTGCATGTAGAGATAGAAAATAATTAATAAATATTAGTGGGACGACATGGACAATTGATTGGCTAAAAGAGCAAGTGACGTGGATAGCTTGCATGTAGAGATCGAAAAATATTAATTACACTTAGTGAGTTTTTGCTTTATAAGAAGTATAGATTTGTATGAATCTCTTTCGCTATATGGTCATGGAACCACACGTGGCGGGATGTCAGGTTTACAACCACGACTCCCGGTGCGAGTGCAGACGTATCCCGTGTGCCATTGGCTTTGGCTCCCATCGGGAACCAGTGGCGTTAATACGTCACTTCCACTACGAACAACCGCGACAGTACACCGCGAGCCAAATTCATTCCCAGACCACTCAACAGCTAACCCTAGATCCATGCAGCACCGACAACCTACTCGACAAAGAGGTCGTACACAAGTCCGCAAAAACACAGTAACGACTGTGTTTGCAGGAGCACAAGATGGATAGTGATGGGAGCACCTCGTCGGGAACGGCATCCCCCGGTCCATTGGAGTGGATTAAATAGTTTTTCTTCTTTGAAATTACAAAAGGAAAAGAAGAACAATATATGAGTAGTCCGAAAGTAGAAGATGACATGTTCTTTATCATTCA
The DNA here is from genome assembly GCA_947311845.1 of Poa pratensis. NCBI lineage: Eukaryota > Viridiplantae > Streptophyta > Magnoliopsida > Poales > Poaceae > Poa > Poa pratensis. The sequence continues at coordinate 26,555,668 of CAMZMU010000070.1, read as the reverse complement.
TGTGTGATATAAGAGCCCGCGAGAAGCCCAACTTCCTCCCTGATCTCTGTCCCCTTCTCGTACCAGAAAAATATCAAAGAACCCAAGAAACCCCCACCATGGCTATCACCGGCGAGCCGCCATTTATTTCCCACATGAATAATCTTGAACTGTTGCAGCGCTATCTCATATCTAGAATCAATTCCGGGGATCTCCCTGCTCTTGGATCCACGAGGAGGCCACCGTCAATGTTGGCAAATCGACTTAGTACTTCCTCACGCCAATCTGCTCCAACACGGGATACAAGAACCGCAAGCACCGCGTCGTACCCTTAGGACGCAGAAGCTGGTTGGTCAAATAAAAAATGGGCGCGTGACGAATAAAAATTTATACAATTTATACCAAACTTTTATACTTCTCTGAGTTCTATTTTTGGCACGTTGTAACACTACAAGTATAATTTTCTGGTCTTCACATAGTTTAACCACATAACTTGCAATATTACTAAATAAAAGTTGGTATTTTTATAGTGAATTCATTTAAAATACTAAAATGTAATTTCTAACAAAATTTGTTCTAAAACTATATTGTCTACAATCCATAATCTATATAACTTATAAGTATTTATTGTAAAGATCCATAAAGATTATGATCTAACAAATGTCTCCATAGCAATTTCTAGTGTATGATTAAGTAAGTATCTTTATAGAAACTTGAAGTGTATAAACTGAACCAGTGACACTAATTTTTCGCGGTCCAAATTGTCTAATAAATCAAAATTTAACAGAGTGTGCGTTTTGTACTTGTTACTACAACAACATTGTTGAGAGTAATCACACAAAAAAATGAGGCGACTAGCTTAAGAGCATCTCCAACAGCGGTGTTTAAAACGCCACGCGCCGAAAAAGCCGCCAATATAGCGCGCGCGCGGCCGAATCCAGTCCTCCAGCGGCAGCGCCATAAGCCCGCGCGCGAAAAAGCGTCCAGCGCGCTGGACGAAGCGGGAGTTTTCGCATCATATTTGACGCAGCCAGTCCAGCGGGCGGGATGAAAGGGCAAAAGCGCGCGAGTGAGCAACCGCCGGATCTGAAATCTCCCGCCGCTCGCGCCGCCGTTCGCATCTCTCTCCCCGTCTCCTCTGGCGACCCCGCGCTCGATTTAACTGCCGGCGGCGCTTCCTCTGCTACTCCCCAGTGCGCCACCGCTATCTATGGCCGCGCCCAGGTCGCCGCGGTGCTGAGTCGGGCCCAGCCTTCACCGACGCCGTCGGCGCTTCCGGCGCTTCTCAGCAGCGCGCCGCCGCTGCTGCTTCCTCGACCCCTCGTCGCCGCCGCTGCTTACTCTACCCCCTCTGTCGCCGCCGTTCGCACCTCGCGCGCACAAGGTGTTTGACAAAACGCTTGCAAGGTGCATTTTAGATATGAACTTTGATTTATTTGATGAATTTGGTGCATTTTAGTTTAGAGTTTAAAGTTGTGTAAATTAATGTATATAGACGAGTTGGTCCTACGATTCTTCCGATGAAGAATTTGATCTTCAAGAGGAGGAGGACGTCGCAATGATCCTAACTATCCATGCCAACAAAAAGCCGAAGCACGGTGGTTCAGTTTTCGGTCATCAGAAATTGTGGAGGGAAATGATCGGTGCTCACAAAAGATTGATGAGGAACTATTTTGTGGAGCATCCCACATACCCCGGGTCATATTTCTGGCGCCGCTTTAGGATGAGCATCGACTTGTTCGAGCACATCGCGGAGAAGTTGGCGAGGCATGATCGGTTTTTTCAGCAAAGGAGGAACGCCGCCGGAGAGCTAGGGCATAGCACCTTTCAAAAGGTGACTGCCACTTTGCGTATGTTGGCATACGGGATTCCGGCGGATCTAGTTGATGACCACTTGGCCATGGGTGAGAGCCAAGCCATCATGTGTGTCAAGCGGTTTGCCGTTGGAGTTGTGCAAGTATTTGGTAAGGAATATTTGCGAGCTCCCAATGCTGCAGACACGGCTAGGCTTTTGAAGTTCAACGCCGCTCGGGGGTTCCCAGGTATGCTTGGCTCTATTGATTGCATGCACTGGAGTTGGAAGAACTGTCCTGCGGCATGGCATGGCCAATTCCAAGGCCACATAAAGGATTCGACTATAATCCTTGAAGCGGTGACCGATCATGAGACATGGATTTGGCATGCATTTTTTGGCATGCCCGGAGCTCTCAATGACATCAATGTTCTTCACCAGTCACCACTCATGAATAAGATTGCAAAAGGTCAAACTTGCCCGGTGGAGTTTGTAGCAAACGGTCATACATACAACTATGACTCCTATCTTGTGGATGGCATCTACCCAAGGTGGCAAACATTTGTGAAACCGGTTCGCAAACCGCAAGGTAAGAAAAAGCTTGATTTCCAGAATGCTCAAGCAGTGGCTAGGAAAGATGTGGAGAGAGCATTTGCGATTTTGCAAGCCCAATTTGCTATTGTGAGAGGACCGGCTAGATTTTGGGATCAAGACATGATTTGGTACATCATGACCGCTTGTGTGATCATGCATAATATGATCATCGGGAATGAGCGCGGGCAAGATTTGGACTACAATCACTATGAGTTGATGGGACATCCCGTGCAAGTGCGGAGGAGGCTGAGAGGGTGGCCCGGTTTTTTTGCATCTTATCATGTCATTCGACGTAATGAATGGCATGATGAACTTCAAAAGGATCTAATCGAGAAGTGGTGGGCATGGAATGGGCAACAATGAGTTTAAGATGTATATTTGTTGTATGTATGATGAACTATTTATTCTATTGTTGGTGAACTATTTGTATTCAAGAAAAAACTATATGTTTGTGTTGTAATAATAATTAAACTATTTATTGTTGATTTATTTGGTGTATGTTTGATCTTCTTGGTTGTATGTTTGAGTGCAAATGTTGTTTCTGCTGGGCGCGCGCTGCATTCAACCGCGCCTGGTGAAGCACGAAACATGCACTCAACGCGCGAAACGGCTATTTTGACGCTACAAAAAAATTATACCGCGCCGGCGCGTTGGGCGCCCAACAGACGCCCTTCGGCCTACGCCCTGGAGGTCGCGCGGGGACGCTACCTTTCTGACGCGTGGTAGTGCCGGGCAGATCGCTCCAGAAAATTTGATCCGCTCGCCTCCGGCGTGCTTTTCTCTTTTTTTTCTTCCGTTCGCTCGTAATGGCCGGTGCTAGGACTGGACATAAAGCTCGAAGCTCGACGAGCTTAATGAGCGCTCGGTAGTTCGACTCGTTTGAGTTCGGCTCGTTTTCTTAATGAACCGAGCTGAGCAGCAATTTTAGCTCGTTAACACTAACGAGTTAAATAATCAATCTAACGAGTTTCACGAGCTACTCGTTAAACTCGTTAAGATTGTCACAGCAGCTGCAAATCTGCATGGTTGCCCTTATAGTGTAGCTCATCTAACGTTAATATGCAAATAGCCCATTAGGAGATCCAAAAAAATCTTCTCTATATGGACGAAAAAAATCTTTTGCTCTTGATGCTTGCTTGATAGCTTGCTTAATTAGCTGAATACCCTGATACATCTTCTTAACGAGCTTTAACGAGTTGCTCGCGAGCGCTCACGAACATATAACAAACCGAGCCAATCTTTAAATTTAGCTCGTTATCCTTAACGAGCTTAACTATCCGAACATTAATGATCACGAGTCATAACGAGCCGAGGCTTAACGATCCGAGCAGCTCGTTAGTCCAGCCCTAGCTGGTGCCTATGTGTAGTGCGATGCATTTTTTGTTTTTACTCGCTTGAACGTACAGTGCAGTACAAAATACCCAGTGCACTGCACTGCCAATAAAGTAATGCATTTTCGCGTACATTTTTTAGTTGAATTTTTTTTGCGCGTTCTGCGGGCAGCGCTCCGTCACGGCGCTTTCGACGCTTTTGAATGGTTTACATTGGTCGTTGCACCTAATATTTCATAGATACCTTCATCGTGTCCTTACGGCGGCCTACGTCCCGTTTAAAGGCATGAAATGTGTGCACCGGTAGGCAATGCAATAGTGGTGCTCAGGGCAGGACATCAAAGCAACCCCATTCAAAAGCAGAATATCAGGGGACACCGAAAGGCACAACAACTAGCTTATTAAGAAAGGACATCAAAACTTTTTTTTTTTGAAACCGAAGGCAAAAGCTTTGCCTTATTCATTAATTAAGCAGAAGGTGCCCGGTTTATTAGAGGGAGAAACCGGGCGAAAACCATACAACGAGCACGACGGGGAAAAGCCCACAAAACAACCACTCCACGGCCGGACGGCCAACAACACACCCTTGCCGGAGAGAAGAATCCGCAACTGCTATGGGAGGAGCAGGTACGGGACGCTCCGTCGCAGATGAAAGCGGCCACCACCGGGAGCCTCGACGGTGAACAGCACCGAGAGCAACCTTGTCGCCCACACGACACAAGGAGAAACGCCCTCGATGATGCAGAAAGACTCGGAGCCCCCGCCCCGACATCCAACTCTCCATCACGCCCTGCGCAAACCACCTGGACCACCTTCCGGGGCCGCCGCCCCGACATGCCACCGCCCGCACGCGAGCCACGACGCCGCACAACTCGGTCACCCACAGCCCAAGCTGCACCAGGTAAGCCGCTCGCAGACCACGGCCGCCGTACCAACATCCGGGGCCGCCGCCCCGGCCTAAAAGGCAATCGCTGCTGCCGCTGCCCAAGCAGCCTCGACAGCCTCGCCGCCAACACCCCCTTCCGGGACCGCCGTCCTGACATAGCACCGCTCGCAACCGAGCCACGACGCCGCACGAACCAGCCACCCGCAGCCCAAGCTGCCCAGGGAAAGCTGCTCGCAGATCACGGCCGTCGTACCAACATCCGGGGCCGCCGCCCCGGCCTAAAAGACAGCCGCTGCTGCCGCCGCCACACCAGCCTCGACACCCACGCCGCCACCCTCCCGCAACCACTTGTCCCTTCGACCACAGCACAACTCCAAGAATGATGCCCCAAAGAGGGGAGCGACGTGGAAACGCCGCCATCATCCGATCCAAGGATCTAGGGTTTCCCCCGGAGGTAGCAGGAGGAGATGGGAGCTTCACCTCAGTGATGCCTTCAGGAAGGAAAACGGCGCACGAGGCATCGTCATCACCGGCTCCGGCCACAAGCCGAAGGCGAGGTTTTCACCCGGATCCGCGCCCACAACTCCATCCTTCGCATCAGGTCCACACCAGCACACCACAAACCACCACTGTCGAACCACACCTGCAGGACGCAGAAATGGAGCAGCGTCACCGTGCCAACCACACCTTGTGGAGGCAACCACGAGAAGCCGCGCCCAACACCCTGCGGCCGCCAGATGCGGGTGCGGCGCCGCCGCGCCGCCGTCCTCACCGGGGCCTCCTCCACCGCGGAGCTGCAGGCGCCGGCCGGAACCTCCGCGCGACCACCGCGCCAAGGAGCCGACGACCACCTTCCTGCACCCTCCACCGCGACTCCGGGACCGCCGCGCCCCTGCCCCGCCACCGCTGCACCGCCGGCGCCCCCCAACCGCCTGCACGCCCGCAGCGCCGCGAACAGCGAGCTCGCCGCCTGCAAGGGACCGCCAGGCCCAGATCGGGCCCGACGGGGCCCAGGCCCGCGCCCGAGCGCCGCATCGACGGAACCCTCGCCAGCGATGGCGCCCACCGTGCCACACCGCCGCAGAAGGGACCGCCGCCCTCCATTGCCGCCCGAGCCCGCCGGCTCGGCGTCCTCAAACCCCGACCGCCGCCGCCCCCACGGGCCGGTCCTCCTCCAAACCAGCTCGCGAGAGGCCACCCCCCGACCACCACTTGGCAGCGGGGGGGGGGGGGGGGGGGGGGGGGCGCCGCCACCGCCGCGGACGAAGCCAGCGACGGCAGTGGCTGGGGAGGCCGGTGGGGAGAGGGCTCGGCGGCGCCGCCTTTTTTCCCCTGGCGCCGCTGGGGGGCGACGCGAGGGGTTCTTTCTTTTGGAAATATCTCTCCTGGACATCAAAACTCAATGCATTGTAAAGCAGAATATCCGTGCAACGGAAGCAATGCATAACATACACTCAGGCAGGACATAGATGGCAGTTCAAAACATGCACGGGGCAAAACATAGAAGACAGTGTAAAACATGCACTCTAGGGAGAACACGGAAGGCAGTGCAAAACATGCACCCAGCCATACATGGAAGGCAGTGCAAAATATGCACTCGTGGCACAACATCAGTGTAATCAAACGCAGTGCAAACATAGACGATCGGGGTAGATATCAAAATACAGCAAGACAAGACATAACATGCACTCGAGACAGGACATAGCATGCATTTAGCGCAGTGCAACAGGAAAGCAGTGCATGAAATAGTCATTACCCTGCAAATCCACACTTAGTGCAACCTACGTGCCGTAGGCAGTGCAAAAAAAAGTTCATCGAAACGTATCAATATGAAATCTAGTTTTAAAAATCTGGATGTGACTTGCACAACTGTGAAAACGGATTGTAATTACGACGTTCGGTTCAAAAGCTATTTAATTTTTCATGTTCCAATCTACGAAAGAAAAGGGAAATAACAAGCGATGCACTCCACCATCAGCTTTCGTCACACAGGGAACAACTCACGGTAGCAACATGTTTCACCAGGTTGCGCCAGGTGGTCGCACGGGAAACCTAGGAACTAGTCAAGTCATGTAATGGCAGTTTCTATCATGCAAAATTTATGTCATTTCATTGCCCCAAAAACTTGAAAAATTCAAATGCTTACCTAAACTAGAAAACATAGCCGGCTTCCATAGAACTTGCATTGTATAGTTATTCAAAATGTAATGTTTAAGATAGTACCATATGGAGAACCGTGATGATCGTAACCATGATCTAGATTGGGACTTCATGGGCCTTTTGATTGCTTCCGAGCACAGACCGGCCGAGTTCAAAGATTATCTTGAGATGCATCAGTAAATCCATGACCGATCGGCGTTTGTCAACAGTTCTAAATTATTTTATTTGAGCACATGTGAATTTACAAAAGAAATGAGTATTTTCGTGTTAATGTGTTGTGCAGGATTTTTTTTAGGATTGTTGAAGTTTGATTCTTAATTTGAATTATTGTGTGAATTTGAATGTGTTAGCTGTTGTAGTTTATTTGTGTGTTAAAATAATCTATAATTTGTATGCTAATAGGAAGATATATACCAAATCAGACAAAGCAGATTATCACAATGTCTCTTTTAGGGTGCAATGGCCCATGATCCGCGGACATATGTCCAGCCAGCCCCAAATGGACACGTTGTGTTCAAAATCGTACACAATTTACAGAGTGCCGTTGGAGTTGCCATGGCAAGATCAAAACGGCCGTCACATCTGAGATATAACTAGTGCAAACCTAGGAAACTCAATTTGCACAAGCCAGATGTAAAGCATGGGATGTGGATGCACGATCTGCATTAGAAGACTTCCAATTTTTTATGCTTGCTGTTGACTCCGTCGTTTACTTTGGTAGCTAGTATCTTGTGGTTATTTTCTAGTGGATGCTAACTGTAAAGACAGTGCCCACAAAATTCACACACGACCATAAATATTCTGCGGAGAAAGGCGGCGAGAAAGAGTGGGCTTGTGAGTGCACATGGAAATTCAGGCCAGGCCATGCATGATAGGATGTTTCACTAGTCAAGAAATATGCATTTGTGGTGAAGCGAGTGAGGAGAAATATAATGGCAACGGGAATAAGGTGCTGAGTTAACTTGTCCGCTTGACATCTGTGGCTCGTTGCAAGAAATTCGGCTTGGCTTTATCATCTGTCTAGGTTAGTAGCCCCCTGTTTATCTTTGTTCTGGACCTTTAGCACTCTGTTTTCCAGAATATTATTCCCACGAGCTTTTGTTTGTGTGGAGAGTATACCAAGAGAATATTATGGAGACTATGATGTAAAGTTTCTGTACAGTTTTGCTTGCCAAAGTTAAATAAATGGTTCAGGCAGGCGCTTGTTGCCCGCCGTAGATTTCTCAAAAAAAAATGGAGATTAATGAAAAAGATTGAGATTTCATCTCTATGGAAATAGCCATGAGATATTTGTTTCACGAGTACGAAAACTACAGAAGAACCGAGTGAGTCATCAGTGTTCCCGTTTCAGGAAAAAAAAAGTGAGTCACGAGTAATGAAAGCGAATTACATTAACTTCTGTTTGGTTTTATGCTCCATTTGGCATTGTGCGGTGCGCTCTATGAAACCAAGCTTGACGTCTGTGGCCCGTTCCAGGATTTTTCTCCAACTTTTTATCATTCTTTGGTGCTAAACCTAGACTGGTACCCATCCGCTTCGTAGAGTAATAATCTCGGTGGAGAAGAAAGACAACAGAAATATGCGGACAGTGGCCGGCACAGGCTGCGGATTTAACGCAAGGAAAAATGTTCGAGTTTTTTTTTTTTTTTTGTGCGAGGGAAAGATACAATTACATCTAGCCAAGATTCTTACAGAAAAACCCAGAAAACATAAAAATTACAATCAAGTCCTTCTAAGTGGAGGCATCGTCTTCATCGAGCACGATGCTGCGCCGGCGAAACCCGCCGCACCACCTCCGATAGCTTGGACTGGGAGGCCCCCCATCGCGGACGGGGAGTCGACGCTCCTCGGTGCCGGAGCACCTCCACCATGCACAACGGACGGCGACACCACCTTGGCCTTCAGCAACCTCACCTTCCAAGACGTCAATCACCGGATCCACCACCTCTTGGACTCCGGCGAAGGGGGAACCCTCCCGAGCACTCCGAGGAGCCGCAGACGAGGGCAAGACGGCAGATCCGCGGCGAAGCTCCCACGGAGCCGCACCAACGGAGGGGAAGACCGCCGCCGACAAACTCCACTCCGGCACCACCTCCTCCACCACGGCGCCACCAGCTGGAACACCACCACGCACACCTAGACTATATACACGCCGGGATCCGTGGATTCCCCGTCCTCCCGCCGCCGAAGCGGCCGCCGGAAGGCGAGGAATCCGGCGAATCGCCGGCGGCGAGCTGATGCGCGCGGGTTCGCCCAAGAAATCGCCCTCTCTCTACTGTAGATGGGGAAAGGGGTGTCGGTCCGAGTTTTCTTTCACGAGTCTGCTATTGTGGAAGGCGCATAATTAATTGTACGAGGACATGCAATCACAGCAAAGGAAATGAAGTGCTCGAAAAGTCCTTTGGAGGATGGGCTCCATGTGGCCCATTTCTGATTTTTGTTTTTGAAATCGACATTAAAAGTTTAAAAAAAATCCCAACAAAAATTCATAGATGTTGTTCAAGACGTATTCTACAGTACTACAAAATTTCAACGCAACATAGTTTGTATTTCGGCCTACACAATAATGACAATCGATGACAAGTCTGAATGCATTCGAAATATGCATTATTCACAATCTCAGATCTAGAAATTTGCCATTTTTTACAAAGCCCAAAATACAGAATATTTTGCATTGGCTCACACCGGTAGAATCAATCATTATCTACATTTAGAGGAAAAAATCAGAATTTTTCAACTTAAAGTACCGTTCTTTTTTATTTTCAAAAAAGGGCTACATGGAGCCCGTCGTCACAAAAGTCGCTCTCATAGAGTGTTGAGTTAACTTGTCCACCTTGCTTATTCTCTGCATGGCATTGCGCGTATTCCATGAAACTCCGCTTGACATTTGTGCTCGTTACGAGAAATTCGGCTTGGCTTTATCATCTGTCAATGTTGGATTAGTAGCCCTCTGTTTCCGGAAACTATAATCTTTGTGCTGGACCAGTAGCCTCTGTTTTCCAAGATAATAATAAGCTTTGATGGTGCGGAAATTTCACCCAGGGAATTAGTATGGAGATAATGGGAAAGAAGTTTGAGATTCATCACTATGGAAATAAACATGAGATGTTCCTTTCACGACTCGGAGAGGAACTGCGTGAGTCATCATTCATGAATGACGTCTCAAACAGAGGTTGATATAAGTGCTGCATCAACTCCTGTTTGGTTTTATGCTCCATTTGGCACTGCGCAAGGTGCGCTCTATCAAACTCAGCTTTACGTTTGTGGCCGTTCCAGGATTTTTGTCCAACTTTTTATCATTCTGTAGTGCTAGACTTAGAATGGTACCCATCCGCTTCCTAGAGTGATAATAATCTCGATAACGATCGAGCGCCATTCGACGTAGTTTTAGGCTCCTTTTGACACCGCGGGGAGCTCCTAGCCGGAGAGAGATGTTATACAACATGCAGCATTGTAGCGAGTGAGGAGTGACATCAAAACGGCAATGAGAATAAAGCGGTGCATCAAACTTGTGTGTCGATTGTGCTCCCGGTTGGTGTCAAGGTGTACTCCACGAAACTCCGCTTGACATTTGTGGCTCCTTCCAGAAAAATCTCCATCCAACTTTTATCCCTCCGTGATACGCTAGATTAGTACTAACAATCGTCCTGACATGTGTCTGCCTACTTGCGGGGAACCCCCCGGCCGACTTCGTTTCATCACTTTCTAGCAGTAGTCAGTAGCCATCAGCTTCAGTTCACGTAATGGTCAATCTTTATGGGGAGAATTCTGGCGGGTGCAGTTGTAGTGTGAGCGTTTGACAGAGTGAAGAAAATGGCAATGGCTTCACGAGTCCAAAAGAAACTATGAAGGCAGAAGGCAATGACTGGGTCAATGGTGAGTGACGTTGAAAGGAAAGTGCAGAAAGTTTCGAATGCTAAATTGATACGAATTTCCAGGACAACTCATGCTGCAACATAATGACGGGTAAAGAAGTTAAAAATGCTAAACTACAACTTCCTTCATTCCTGAAACAAAAAAAGCGCGTATAAACTATGTCCAAAGTCAAACAATGTAAAATTTGACTTATTTTGTAGAAAACACTATTGACAACTAAAGTGAAATAAGTATAAAGCGAATAACGGACAAATGCTTCTTCTTAAACTCCGAGGACTTATTAAGTATAAAACTCACCCTATCAAAAAAAAAGCAAAATTGTCAAAGTGTAAAGCTGATAGAGAAATAACAAGCTCATCGAATAGCTGAAGAAAGCTGGCAATACCTTGCGTGCATTGTAATTGATTCCGTGGCACAATATGGTCAAAGCCAGACAGATAAAAAAAGATGTTGTCTGCTATTGTCATCATGCCATGTGGATTTGCACTGTCTGCAACCCGAGATGATTGCTTTGTTTCGACCTTAATTTACTCCTAACGCGGATGTCACTATGAGCAAGATCATAATGATTGTCTTCACTTGAGGTAAAGCAACGGAGTCCTATTATAAATTGTGCATGAAGAAAACATGATTCTAGCTGCCGAAACAGAGCACCATGAATTAAGATTGAAGACCAATTAATATATGGGCACTATCTATCCAGTGCAAACGGCCCTGTCCATTAAGATATGTTTTTTTTCTAATTAAGCAATGTGGCACTGACATATGTATATTTTTCTATCTCCAATAAAAATATATTAGTATCAAGACGATACCTCTAGAATGATTGTACATTTACATATGTTTTAAGCGAATTTCTAATGGAGCATTTGTATGAGTTTGCACCTATTCATTAGCATTTTCAGTGCCACTAGTCCAATTGCACATTTTCGCATTAATAATTTGTACGGTCAATGTAAAATGAGGTCACTACTCTTGTATAGATTTGCTTATCCTATGACAAAGATAATTATTGCTGCAGGGATGAGAAAACTATTGACGAAATAAGGTATATTGTTCAAGTTTCTTGTCGGTGTCAACTATACATTGATAGAGAAAAAGGCAAAAAATCGTCGGTGTACAAATTATGACATATAAAGCCATGTACACCCATAATGTTCTGTTTTGTTAAAAAACAAAACCATGTGTGTGCAACTTTGCATCCTTCCTAGTTTAAGCAAAAGAAAGATGAGAAAAAAGTTTGCAAAGAATGCACACTAGCTACCAAAAGAATATTTATGTTGCATGTGAACTGGCAGAAGATATGAGGAAATGGACGTCTGGCCATTGCATAAAAACACTTGTGTAGACACATAGAAATAGGCGACCACCGTCACATGCAGCAGATTTAATTAACCACAAGCAACAAGAATGATATAAACATCTTTATTCGTTAGCCAGAAAGATGCAATAAAAAATCAGGAAAGCTAAGCCATTTCAAGCGCCTGTGCGAGCCGCTAGGAAAGGACCTATTTTGAGCAGGTGCCCCAAAACATGTCTCTGGCCCTGACCTAACCCCACTGAGTTGATAGACTTTTTTTTTCACTTTTCCTTCATAAAAAAATATGAGGGGAAAATTTAAAAAGTAGCATCATGTTGTGTCTTTTGAGAAGCCTTTTTGCCCAGTATAAAACTAGCAGACATCCTCCCATCTTGAACAGGCAGCAGCATCTCTCGAGCTCTTCTTCCCATTTCTGCCTTTCGAGTTTCATACAACCTTTCCTCCACTTACTAATCTTTGCCGCAGCCTCTTCCCATTGTTGTCCATGAGGCTTCCCCTGGTGTTCTTTGCATGCTGCACTCTCCTGGCATGTTCTGGTCTCCTGCAATGTGCAGAGGCAGCCAAGGCCAGGCACTTGAAATGGGAGGTGAGCAGCATGTTCTGGTCGCCGGACTGCGAGGAGAAGGTGCTCATCGGCATCAATGGGCAGTTCCCCGGCCCGACGATACGCGCCAAGGCCGGTGACACCATCGTCGTCGAGCTCAAGAACGGGCTGCACACCGAGGGGGTGGTCATCCATTGGCACGGCATCAGACAGGTAACCACATAAGCACGCTGTCACTGTTATATGTATCTCCTTCTCATGTCATGCTCATACAGAGCTGAGCTAGCATGAGATGTTCTTTTGCTAACATTTCAACAACGGCATACACAAATCGTCACAGATTGGGACGCCATGGGCGGACGGCACGGCGGCAATCTCCCAATGCGCAATCAACCCCGAAGAAACCTTACTTATCGATTCGTCGTCGACAAGGTATTGCTACTGACCAAACCTCCGGCACGACACAGTATTAGTTGTTAGCACCAAGATTACTATCAAGTGTTGCCAAACTTGCTCATTTCAATGGTTGGCTCATGGCTTGCAGCCGGGGACATACTTCTACCATGGCCACTACGGGATGCAGAGGGCAGCAGGGCTGTACGGGTCTCTGATTGTGGATGTGGCAGATGGGGAGGAGGAACCGTTCAAGTATGACGGCGAGCTGATCCTGCTGCTCAGCGATTGGTACCATGAGAGCATCTACAACCAGATGGTTGGCCTCTCCTCCAGCCCCATGAGATGGATCGGCGAGCCGCAGGTAACCGTCGATTATTGATCTCAATCAAACTGTGCTGCTATACGTTATTGCTGTAGGTGTTGTATTTGATATTTCAGCTATATGCAGTTTTCAGGGTAGAAAAATATTTTATGATCGGTGTGACTGACAATCAGGACCGTCGAAAAAACACTGTTTCGAGTAAAATTCAAAAGACAAAAATAATATTACCTGGGTACTTCAAGACAAATGGCACTGGGATTTTGTATCACATCCGTCTTATTAGGAGGATCTCAGAAAGAGCACATGGTTTCTGTCCTCTTCTGAATATTTGAACTGGAATGCCCTAGAAAATTTCAGTTAACTGGTGGACTGGATGCTTTAAAGATCTTGCAACATCCTTAGTTTGAAAAACTAACACATCCCTTTCCTACTATAATTTATTATATTTCATACTTCGTAATTTTTCAGAAATCGTGGGTTCAATTATTGTTGTGCAATAGTACCGTTAAAAACAGAATTGTTGGTACACCATACAGATGTGTAGGACAGTAAAAAAGGCATGGCCACGATTTGTTTGCTATGAAAATGATCACTCTTGTCAGTTAAATATTAGTTTAGGCACAAAATCTTGGGTTGTTGCTAGACCAATCACTAAAGTTAAGCAAGCATGGCCTCCAAGATGCAGCTGGTGGTAATAAACTACACTCAGCTTTCTCACAAGGGCCAGAAAGCTCGCATGCATCCAGGGCCGGCCAACTGTGCTGATCTGAAAGGCAACAAAACGAATGGAACCCACCCTATTGGGCTTCCTTCCTACAAAGAAGGCCTCCAATGTATAGGACAGTATGTAGACTCGAGAGCAGTATAATATATGATGTGCGCTATAACAGTGTCAGAACATATCATGTTCCTATGCACAGCACGGGCACGCATACAAATTTCTGAAGAAAAGGTTGGGGGTGTCACAAGGCCACATGATTTTCAGAGGGGACACTTGTGGTCATATGTCACCGAAAAGTACCCATGCAAGGACCCTTTCTCTCTCGATCTTGGAAACATCTGCCCGGGGAGATGCATGATGCAGAGCAGAGATGATAAAAAAGTTACAGAGGGAGCAGTGAGGTGGTACTATTATTTGTGTGGGGAGCTTTGGCTTGGCCATTGGGTGGTCAGGGAAAAGGTCAAGCCACCAAGAGTGGTAGATCTTTTACCTTGTGTGCACATTGCACATGTAGTGTATTGCATATGCAGTGCTTGTGTTGGGGAAGAAAGTCCAATTAGAATAGTGTGTCACTGCCGGTTCACACAAAGATGCACTTTGACACACAATGGGCATCTGGTAAATTCCATGTCTTTGGGGAACTGAGGTCCATGGGTTGACAGGGTCAGTGGACTATTGTCAGTGCTAACATCTGTAGTGTTAGGAAACATAATGTGTTAATTCCACACAAGCAAAACTTAACTGGAAGTGTTCAGTAACAATGGGACGCAGTGGCACTGAATTGTTATTTTGAATCTCTGGTCACCTTAACTAATTCAGGCTGCATTTTCCTTTGGGCAGATGATGTTTTCTTCTTGCAGTCCTTTTAAGGGAGATTCTGCCTGAATTTTTGGTGCTAACGTTACGCACTGTTCTTGTTTCTTGTTCTGGTGCAGTCGTTGCTGATCAACGGAAGGGGGCAGTTCAACTGCTCGCTCGCGGCGGCGCACAATCCGGGCACCAAGCAATGCACCGCCGGAGGCAACAAGCATTGCGCCCCGGTGATCTTCCCCGTCCAGCCCAACAAAACCTACAGGCTCAGGATCGCCAGCACCACTTCACTGGCCTCTCTGAACCTCGCCATTGGGGTAAGCAAATCCATGATTAATAGTTCGCCAAGAAGAGAACAATATAACCTGTTGCTGCAATGTACAGAATCATGATCGGTTGTGTTTTTTTGGGTATCAGAATCACAAGCTGACGGTGGTGGAGGCCGACGGCAACTACGTGGAGCCGTTCGTCGTCGACGACATCGACATCTACTCCGGCGACAGCTACTCCGTCCTGCTCACAACCGACCAGGACCCCTCGTCCAACTACTGGATCAGCGTCGGCGTGCGCGGCCGGATGCCCAAGACGGCGCCGGCGCTGGCTCTGCTGAACTACCGGTCCAACCGCGGGCAGGCCCGGCCCTGGGGCAGGGCTGGAGGGGCGACCGCCCTGGGCCTGTGAAAAATAGGGGCCCTGAAATATGTGCGCCCTGCTCTTGGCTTGGCTGGCCCAAATTTACAGCGTGCGGCCCGGGGAGTAGCTGTTCAACGACCGTAGCAAGAAAAAGAAGGCCGAGTTCATCAGCCACCTCAGCCCATGCAGAGAGAAAACGACAAATATCCCATGCTCGCGTTTCCCTCAAAATAAAAACGTGATGCTCCCGTTGACACTTTCTATTCGTGGTTGTCCTGTTTTTTTTTCTTTGGCCAATTCCAAAATTAGGTGTACATTGTTGCCGTAGGACCATTATTAATCATCGACGGGAAATTTTTTGGGGTATATATTATTATGATTTAAGATTTACGAGTTTGAGGTGATAATCGGTAATATTTTAGTTACGCTCATTTCAATTTTGATCGTCAAAAATCTGTTGGGTGAAATTGATATTGATACCATCATCACACACTTTATATCTTAGACAAAAAAAATGCATATGCATATCCCTTCGCGCACTCGAGCTCGATCGAGACCTCTTACTCGTATTTTCGATGATGTTGCAAAATTCTTCTCCCGTTAGTGGTTTTTTTATTGATACCATTGCCACTCACTTAATTTTTTTAACTCTAACTTATATTATATCTAGCATTGTAAGAAAAATTAATATTGATATAAGAGATCATTTGCATGCGCTTAAGTGTTCATTGGCAATATTTTATAGGCACGGTCTTGGATTTTTATACTAAGGAGCCTCAATTTTTATTTTCGCCCCGGGCCGTAGAAATCTCAGAACCGGCCCTGACCGCGGGTTCAAGCTTCCGGCCATTGCCCCGCCGGTGACCCCAGTTTGGAATGACACCGCGCACAGCAAGGCCTTTACGTACAAGATCCGCGCCCGCGCCGGCACGCCCCCGCCGCCGGCGACGTCTGACCGCCGCATCGAGCTTCTCAATACGCAGAACAAGATCGACGGGCACATCAAGTGGTCCATCAACAACGTCTCCATGGTGCTCCCGGCGACGCCGTACCTGGGCTCCCTGAAGCTCGGGCTCAAGACGGCGCTCGCCGCCGCGCGTCCCGCGGACACGTTCGGGCGCGCCTACGACGTGACGCGGCCGCCGCACAACCCAAACACGACGACCGGGGACAACGTGTACGTGCTGCGCCACAACACCACCGTGGACGTGGTGCTCCAGAACGCCAACGCGCTCGCGCACAACGTCAGCGAGGTGCACCCGTGGCACCTGCACGGACACGACTTCTGGGTGCTCGGCTACGGGGACGGCTTGTTCAAGGGGGACGCCGCCGACGCCGCCAGGCTGAACCTGGTGAACCCGCCGCTGCGGAACACGGCGGTGATCTTCCCCTACGGCTGGACGGCGCTCCGGTTCGTGGCCGACAATCCTGGAGTCTGGGCGTTCCACTGCCACATCGAGCCGCACCTGCACATGGGCATGGGTGTCATCTTCGCCGAGGCCATCGACCGGGTCGGCAAGGTGCCCAAAGAGGCCGTGTCATGCGGCGCCACTGCCACCGCGCTCATGAACGGCGACCACCTATGATTCATTGTTCGTGAATCGCATGTGTGAGCCTAGCTACTAGTAGGTTTTTTGCGTGAGGCCGGTAACCTATCACCTATGCGGCATCGCCTGCGATTGAGGCGTACGTGTTCTTCTTTGTGGAATTGTACGTGGAGACTGAGATTGTATTTGTTAACTAGTGCTTGCGATTTTATTGGAATGCAACCGAATCGTTTTATCGGCAGTAATAATGTACTAAGTAGTGTCAACAAGGTTAAGTTTTGATCTAAAAAAATTGGATTAAGTCTTGCTGGATTTTTTTACACGAATTAAATTACTTTGAAGTAGTAGTGGTTTATGAATTTTTCGAATTTTTAATGCATCTTAATCAAATTTATAGAGATCTAAAATGATCAATGGTCAAGTGTCCAAAGCATTCAAATTACAGCCCCGAATTTCCTTGTGATTTTCTTGTTCGTCTGTAAAAATTCTCGAGTCACCATTTGCATTCTTAGGCAGCCCATGGGCCTATCTTTTGCACAAACGATTCTCATTTTCTTTGGAGCCCAGCCCATAATTTTCTCGAGTCATTTGCATTCTTTTGCACAAACGATTCTCATTTTCTTTGGAGCCCAGCCCACTTTCTTTTCACCCTTCTGCCTCTTCCATCTGACTGTACTACCTTGCTATACATGATTCCGATATGGTTCTAAACAATTCTGCTTCATCCAACATGACCTGATTCTATATTGTTCTGACCAAGAGAAAAGGTATACACATTGTGGTGACGGTACTCATATGTTTTGTAGCTTCAAAAAGGTTCGTCTTTTAAAATGTGCAGCACGTGTGATACATTTTTTTGTTGGGCTCATTTTAAATTCACGCTATTGAATATAGTAACTTGTGCGCTCGTATACGCAACACGCGAAGTTCCTTTCAAGAAGGAAGATCGCCACTGCCCACTAGTGTCCGGATAAATGCAGCCAAACTAAAGACAAATGGAATGTAATAGTACCAGCCAACTAAAAACTTAAGTGCCTTTTTTGCGGGTAAAACTTGAAGTGGTTTGATGGTTCTTGGTCTGACTTAAACTTCAAACTGTAATAATAAAGGAGTGAAATGCGAACCTGTCGAGTAGGTTTAGTTTTACCTTGAAACGGATACATTTTAGACCTCGAACTTGACAAAGAGCTCCATATATGGTGTTTTCTACATTCCCCTTATTGCGCTGATCCTTGTACTTCGGAGGGCACCATGGAAATACGGAGTAATCAAGTGTAGACTAGATAGCCGGAAATTGTATTTGGCTCGTGAGTTTCAGTGCTCCCACCATTTTAAGATATTTAAAAATCATATTTATATGTTCAAAAAAATCTGAAAAATTCTTGACATAGCCAATGATATAATATATCCTACAAGCATGAAAAACCGCAACACAAAATTATTTGTATTATAAGGTACAAAAATGACAATATCTGATAAAATTTAGAAACTTGGAAATATGCATACTCTGATCGGTGTAGCTCAGAATACAAGTATTTAAAATTGATTTTTTTTACGTCAGTGGGATACAACAACATTAGCTACATCCGGATTTTTTTCAAAAAAAAATTAAACCTATAAATACTATTTCGAATTTTAAAAAATAGCATGATCACCACATCTCGGGAGCGAGAAATCTCCACACTCCCAAATAGCCGACAAACATTTAACCCATTGGACGGCGTGGGATACACCACCAAGTAAGACAAATACTAGAGCGTTCTCACAAAAATTAGCCAATGGATAGAAGTATGGACAACCCAAACATAGCACAGCGGCATGGGAGAGAAAGGTGTGACGGGCCGGGATGACGCACAGAATCGTGCAAAACGACCCTCTCGCCGGATCGCTGTCACTCTCTTCCCCAGTGATAATCCGATCAGAGAAGCAAGGAGCAGGGGTACGCGTACGTTACGTACGGTGCGAGTGCGACCCCCGCTTCCGGCGCACATGCGTTGGTTGGGTTTTCCCGGCGGAATGGACCGTCCAAATCCGATGGGGCGAAATGGAGACGATTGACGTTGTGGCGAAACTATTTCACAAACTGAACGTTCGGCGAAACTATTTCACCGAAATAACCACCATGTAGAGCATAGCGCCCGATCGTTAGGCGCTACTCAAAATGGTTATTTCGGTGAAATAGTTTCGTCGAACATTAAGTTTGTGAAATAGTTTCGTCACGTAGTCAATCGTCTCCATTTTGCCTCCGATGGGCTCACCGATTGCACGTTTCCATGGCGAGCATGTCATGCATGTCCCCACGAAGACCTCACGGGCCTCACGGGATCGAGATGACGCACAGAATCGTGCTTGCTGGCTGGCGACCGTCGTGGCTCGTACAAAGTTGCTGCGGTGTGGTAGCAACAGACCGTAAGTAGAGGACAAAACATCCTGAAAAAGTCGTTTTTTTTCTCCCGAGCTCCATCCCACGATTTAATAAAATTCAAAAAAAAAAAATCAAGAGTTTTAAAAAGATGTAAAACAAATTCTGCATGTTGTCAATGATGAACTCCCTCCGTTCCAAATTAAATGAATTCACTTTGTCAAAATGTGGATGTATCTATACTTGTAACATGTCTAAATACATCCACATGTTGACAAGTAGAAGTCATTTAAATTGGAACGGAGGGAGTATATTATAAGTGTGAAAAATCACAATGCGAAATGTTTTGTATTATGGGCTACAAAAACGACAAAAAATGGAGATTTGAAAGTATACATTGTTCACCATACTGAGATATGTAGATTTGTCATTTCTGTGTATCACAAACCGAAAGTATTTTGCGTTCAGATTTTGCACGATTTTAGGATATATCATTGAGAAGATGCATGATTTTTTCAGATTTTTCTAGAACATTTCAATATAATTTTGATTTTTTTGAAAATAGTGAGATCGATGAATCTCGGAGCACGAAATCTCTGCTCACAAAACATCCAAAGTGTGTGCGGAACGGTGTTGCATGTTTGAAGTCTACAGTTTAGGAGCTTCCAATTTGCCGGATGTGGATGGAAGTTTAGTTGGCGGCCTTGGACGGTGGGAGTCCTTTTGGTTGACGGGCGGACTCAGGTGTTGTCCGGTGACCTCAGTCATCAAGGTGGAGTGGTGGCTGGCGAGCAACTTGTGGAGACGGTGGCTCGGGTGTCGCTTGTCGACGTTCAGTGCCCCGTGTAGAAGGCGGAGAGAGCTTGCGAGGGGGAAACGACCCTTGCCCGGGGTCTTCTCGGGATGTGGTGGCAACGTCCACAGACGTCGTCCCCTTCTTGAAGGCGTCGTAGTTGTTCTTTCGTCGTAGTGGAGTCACGACAGATCAATCAAACATGCGTACTGTTGTTTCATTTAGAGTCACGAGACTATACTTTATTTTAGAGTTTTTAGTGACCAAGCAATATCTTTTCCGAATTTTTGCAAAAACAAAGAGATACCCATCCGTGGCCCGCCGGCGGTCTCCGACGGCTTCTCTCAACGTCCGGTTGTCCGATATGTGGGTTCCAAACCGGAGTTAATTTCCGCACGTCGTCTCTACTATCCGAGCCGCACGTAGCCATACCGAAGTCTCCCCCAGCCGCAAGCGCATGGTAATTTTCTTGGACACCAACCATCCCGGAAACGGGGAACAACGCAAGGTTGTTCAAAGTTTGAGTTTAGTTCTGAAAATTTGCAATTAGATTTGAGCTGAGCTGCACATTGTAAGGATTCATCAACATGTCATTGCAATATCCGGGTGTGATATCAGAGTTGAATAGTAGTCTATAGAGAAAAATGCTTATTTTGAAAGATTTGAACATCACAATCGATAAAAAAAAAAGATCGAAACAAAGTTAAAGGTAACTCAAGAGAAGCCAAAAGATGGAAGAGGCAATAAAAAAGATTGAAAAAGAGGATAAGAGAGTAGAAAAAGACGGAAGACAAGAATGTGCTAGAAGAAGAGAATTGAGAAAAATAAAATAAGATAGAAATGGACTCACGTCTTACCAATATCGTCGAATCAAGACAGATGCAACTCCGTTGGAAGGGTCAACATTTGAGAGTTGTCCAGCCCCTGTCCGTGGACAGATCAGTGGCCAAATTTGCCGGAGATGCTTTAACTGAACTTTAACTAGGTAGGGTTGTCAAAGTGAATGTTTCTGGCCACGATAAACATTCTGATCGGTGCATTGCTCGATCGAAGAATCAAATATCAGCTAAGATATTTTCACACCCAATGATTTAGCCATCCATATTCTTCCTCAGAAAATTCATATCTCACGCCTATAAAAGGCACGACACCCCACGGCAAACTCCACACCACCCAGACCCCTCCCAAAAGCCAAGATGGCCAAGCCTCACTCGAGTGACCTCCTAGCCGCAGTGCAGCTGCTGCTATGTTGCACGTCGCTCCTCCTGGCCTTGGCCGCTCCCTCCGCCACCGCAGCCTCTGCTCCTGCTCCTGCTCCTGCTCCGGCCTCTGCGGCGAAGGTGCGGAACATGACGTGGGACGTGGAGTACATCCTGTGGGCGCCGGACTGCCAGCAGCGGGTGATGATCGGCATCAACGGGAAGTTCCCCGGCCCGACAATCACCGCCCGCGCCGGCGACGTCGTGAGCGTCACCGTCAACAACAAGCTCCAGACGGAGGGGCTCGTCATCCACTGGCACGGCATGCTGCAGGTCGGCACGCCGTGGGCGGACGGGACGGCGTCCATCTCCCAGTGCGCCATCAACCCCATGGAGTCGTTCACCTACGAGTTCGTCGCCGACAAGGTACGCAATCGTATAACTATCCGACAGATATCTACTTGGCCGGGCACGTGAAGAGTGAACTGGCGGACGCGTCGCGCGCCGCGTACTTACACGTTTAATTTGTCTGTTTGTGTGCGTTGTGTGCAGCCGGGGACGTTCTTCTACCACGGGCACTTCGGGATGCAGAGGGCGATGGGGCTGTACGGGTCTCTCATCGTGAACGCGACGGCGGAGCAGGACGAGCCGTACCGGAAGGACTACGACGGCGAGCTCAGCGTGCTGCTCAGCGACTGGTACCACAAGAGCGTGTACGCGCAGTCTGCGGGCTAGAGCGCAAGGACAAGCACTTCCAGTGGGTCGGCGAGCCTCAGACGATCCTCATCAACGGGCAAGGGCAGTACGAGTGCATGCTGGGGAAGGTGACGAAGTACCACAGGGGCATCGTCAAGTCCGCCAATACCTGCGTGAGGGGCAAGGCGGCGAAGCTGTGCAAGGACGAGGAGCGGTGCGGGAGGCGGAGCGAGTGCGGGCCCTACTGCGACCAGAGCCAGTGCGCCCCCGTGGTGTTCGACGTGGAGCCTGGCAAGACCTACAGGCTCAGGATCGCCAGCACCACCTCCCTCTCTGCTCTCAACCTGCAGGTCCAAGGGGTACGAAACTTTTACTTGTTCTCAATCTTCAGTAATACGTACAACTACTCAGTATCAATGTCTGCTGCCATTCCAATAAGAGATAGATGATGTCTGTTGACACGGTGGGTAATTTTGCTTTGCAGCACGAGCTGACGGTGGTGGAGGCGGACGGCAACGCCGTGGAACCATTCAACGTGACAGACATCGACATCTACTCCGGCGAGAGCTACTCCGTGCTCCTCACGACCAACCATACGCCGACCTTCTACAGGCCGGGGGCCTTCTGGATCTCCGTGGGCGTGACGGGACGGAAACCCCAGACGCTGCCGGCTACCGCCGTCATAAGATACACCAACAGTAAGTTCGATTGGCCGGGCAGCGTGCCCCCGGAGACTCCCGACTGGAACGACATGGAACGCAGCAAGAGGTTCACCTACAGGATCAAAGCCCGGAACGACGCCGCCACCAAGCAGGAACGGCCGCCGGTGTTCGTTGTTAGAGATATAATTAGCGTACATGTATTTGGTAGGTTAGGATTTGTATCCGGCTCCTACCTTATCTCTAGGAGAGGCTTCTTGCCCTCCAAGTCTGTACCCCTTTATATACTAGCCCATGAGGCTCAATAATACATCCACCAATTCCGCCAATCTCATAATTCTACATGGTATCAGAGCGGCACGATCTGACCTAGCCGTCGCCGTCACGCTTCCGCACCGCGCCGCCCCCGGGGAGATCGATCTCCATGATCTCTCTCGGGGGCCGCGCCGCCCGTACCTAGGGTTCGTCCGCCGGTCGGTTGATCGGCTGCCCTAGAGTCTTTTTTTTTCGATCTATAGATCGGTTTTTCTCTCCGTCGGTCGCTCGACCGGCGTTTTCTTTTTTGGTTTGCCGATCATAGATCGGATTGCGTCGCCCACCGCCCGTCGTCTTCTCGCGCCTCTACTCCGACAACGGCATCGACCTGCACCGGCCCACTCTTCGACAGCCGGCTATCGCGGCCGACTCGCCGGCGCCGACTCCGCACCGGCCGGCTCCTTCAAGCCGGCTATTGCGTCCGACTCGCCAGCGTTGACTCCGCACCGACCGACTCGTCTTCACCGACCACGCAGTAAGGCCGGACGCGCCGTCCAAGGGACGCCTCGACGCGTCGCAGCCGATTTCCCTCGTCTGCACGGTCTCCATCGCCGGTTCGTCTTCGCCGTCATCGACCGGGACTTCACCGACAACTTCGCCATCGACTCCGATCTGCGCGTCGTCGTCGCCGCCATGGCGCGTTCCGCGCTGCGTCGATCTGATCAACCGATCGCGCGCCTGCACTGCCAAGCACGTCCCCGAGCACGCGCCTACCACCGATCGAACTGCAGGCTGCCGCCGCGTCGCCCCTTCGGGCCGCGCCGCCGCCGCCTTTGGTCCATGTTGTCGGCTGCCAACGCGCCTTCCCAGGCGTGTACGCCGCCGGCGGCACCCGCCGTCGCCCCGACCCGCGCGCTGCTGCTGCGTCGCCCCTTCGGGGCGTAGCGCCGCGGCACGCCGTCCACTCCGCCGTCCCCGCGCGTCGACTTCCACGTGGTATGCGCCGCGCCGCTTCCCTAGGCGCGGGAACGCCACCGTCCGCGCATGGTCTTCGTCAAGCCGCCGGGTTCTTCCTCGCCTACTTCGAGTAACGCCGCCGCCATCTACAGGTAACCTGCATGGCCACTTCAGGCCGTCGCAGGTCCCGCCGACCACCCCTTGTCCAGGCGTCCAGCATGGCCACCCCCGGCCGCCGCTGCCTTCGCCGCCTTCTACATCTTAGTCCACCACGACCACGTCGCCAGCGTCATCATCCTCGTCCCCGACTACGTCTACTCCGACAACCGCGGACGACATCGGCACCTTCTACCCCCCGCTGATTGGCGCCGCAATCGTCGTCGAGTACTCCTCTGCTGGCCCCTCCGACGCTGGCGTATGGTTCACGGTAGTCCCTGCCCCGCATGCACGGTACTGGCAACACCGGTGTGTGCCTTCGTCCCCGACGTGTCCCCGGGTCTGGCAAACCCGGGTCGGCGCCTCGTCTACATCGGCCTCGACAACATCTTCGGCATCGACTTCATCCTCTACGACTGCCTCGACCACGTCACCGACTTCTTCTATGCGTACTCGGTTCTGGCAAAACCGGAGTATGCCTTCGTCCCCGACGTGCACCTTGTTCTGGCAAAACAATGGCCGCACCTCGTCCTCGACGGCTCGTACTGCGTCGTCCCCGGCATCGGCATCCTCGACGACTGCCTCGACGCGTCCCCGTCACTCTCCTCGCGTACTATGCGCAAGCGGCTTCTTCTGCGTCTACCTCGACACCGGCAACCCGACCACGACATCGACCACGGCGACCCCTCGCACGGCAACCACGACCAAGGCTGCACCGCCCAACGCTCTCGGCTTTCTCGACATCGGCACAAAGGGCTATCACCTCACTTGAGCTCCTCATCAGCTTCCTCTACAGTCCAAGCATCGGCGCCATGACACCGTCCACGACGTTTCCGCTCCTACTGCGGGGGATGTCAGCCCACTGGATTCTACTTCGGCTTATCTCCAGTCTGACCGTCCGCGACGTTCCAGTTGTTCACGACGCTACCGCTACGACTGCGGGGGATGTTAGAGATATAATTAGCGTACATGTATTTGGTAGGTTAGGATTTGTATCCGGCTCCTACCTTATCTCTAGGAGAGGCTTCTTGCCCTCCAAGTCTGTACCCCTTTATATACTCGCCCATGAGGCTCAATAATACATCCACCAATTCCGCCAATCTCATAATTCTACATTCGTGGCGCTGAACCGGACGATCGTGATGCTCAACACGCAGACCATCGTGGACGGGCATGTGAAGTGGGCGATCAACAACGTGTCCCTGACGCTCCCAGCCACCCCGTACCTGGGCGCCTACTTCCACCGCGTCCAGGGCAGCGCCTTCGACGCCAAGGCCGAGGCGCCCAACGGGTTCCCGCCAGGGTACGATGTCCGCCTGCCGGCCGTGAGCAAGAGCAACGGCTACGTGGCGAAGCTCAGCGACCGGGTGTACGAGCTGCCGGACGGCGCGCTGGTGGACGTGGTGCTCCAGAACGCCAACATGCTCAGTGAGAACCACAGCGAGACGCACCCGTGGCACCTGCACGGCCACGACTTCTGGGTGCTCGGCTATGGCGACGGGCGGTACGACGCCGGCAAGGACTTCGCGAAGCTCAACACGGACGACCCGCCACTGCGGAACACGGTGGTGGTGTTCCCGCACGGGTGGACGGCGCTCCGGTTCGTAGCGGACAACGCGGGGGCCTGGGCGTTCCACTGCCACATCGAGCCGCACCTCCACATGGGCATGGGCGCCGTCTTCATCGAAGGGGTCGACAAGATCCCCGAGCTCAACGTGCCCAAGGAGACCATGATGTGCGGCGTGATCACGAGAAGCTCCACCGCAGCCCTGACTCCCGCTACACCGGGCGCACCGGCACCGGCGCCGTGATAGGCTCCTCCTCCTCGCATGCTCGTTCCAGTATGTTTTGTGGTCATCTCTGAGTGCCGACTCACAAGTGCAGTTCCCCTCGAACTCGAGATATGGTTAGTTGTGAAATGCAAAATGTTTCACCGCATTCTCACTGAATAAAGAAATAAGTTTTACTTTCTGATGAACGATTTACACAATACACGTCGACGAAAACGCAACCAATGTCTGTCAAATGTTCTTTCATTCCAGGATATGCACCAATCAATCGTGTCAAATTGAGAACCTCTTGTTTCTGATGGATCTAAGATTGAGAGGAGCCAGCGGATTATACTGACTGCAGTAAACAAGTATTTCAGTGAGAATTTGATCCAACAGTTTAAGAAAAAAAAGATGACCAATATATGTGACATACTCAAAATTGTGTATAGAAAATGCAACATAACAGGTGCATATTCGATACACACCTACTTAGAGGCTGCAAAAACTACCCAGTTCTATTACATGACAGATCATCACACATGCACAACGAGGACTAGTTTCTGACCTCTAACAAAATGAACAAAAGAAACTCCCAGAAAGTAATCCACCCCTACCCGCCTCCATGTGTTCGGACAGCCCCCAAACGGACCGAATTTGGAGGTCTCCAGGCAATATTTCGAGGGTGCCCTTGCACATGCATCAAGTCTGCGACGCAGAGAGCCCCAAGCCAAACATGTCACCTTTTTTATTTTAATTTTCACACCATGTAATACTTTCCCATTATGATGGCCAGTAGTACATTTTATTATTCCCTCATTATCGACTATTTGCATATAGTTTTCGGTTAACATCGAAAAAATTAAATTTGATCAAGAATATAGCTAGGGAAAATAAATATTAACTTCTATAATATTTAATCAATATTATCATCATCATCATGAATTCATTTTTTATTGCGAGTATTTGGTATTATAAATGTTGATATTGATTTTCTGTATACTTGTTAATTTTTTTGACAAAACTATATGTTGTTTATTCTGAAAAGAATGAAGTAGTAATTAGACTAAATGACCCATATCTTCGATCAATGTCCACTGCCTTCGAAGGACCTGTTTGAAGCTTGGGAATTTAATTACTAGATTCTTTTTTTGAAATAAAGGCACAAAGTTTGCTTCATCTATTAAAGAAGGGGTTCAACACAAGAAGGTTCCAACAGGCTCTGGCATAGGAAAACCATGCCATAAAATAAAAACCTACTCATGTGACATATGAGTGCCCAAATGCTTCCTCCCTGATCTTTTTGAGGACATATGAAGGCGTGTAGGAGGAGTTCTTAAACACTCTAGCATTGTGCTTGTTCCAGATCTCCCTTGAGACTAGCATAGCTAGCAACGGAGTTGCCCTCCAGCACGCTTCCCTCCTCGTGGAGATGAAAGACCATCAATCCTTGACCGGCAAAGATTCGCTCCACCTATCGACGCGAAGGTTGACAAGCCCGAGCCAATCTCTCACCATGTCCCAAATCATGAGCAAGTATCGACACAGAAAAAGGATATGTGCCTCTGACTCGGACTTGCACCTGCAAAGCTGAAAAGGGCCACCGTTTTTGGCCACCCATGGTGCTCAAACAGGTCTGTCATCCATAGTCTCTTGTAGAGAATCAACCAAACAAAGAATTTACATTCCGGCGGCGCCCAAACCCTCCTTACAAGCGCCTACATAGGAGAAAGAAGGGTGCCCACAAACTAGGCCTTGTAGGTAGATGAAGTGGAGTAGGTCCCCAAATTCTTGAATTTCTACGTGATGGCACCCATGTGAAGGTGCACCTGCTGAATAAGGCCCCAAAGAGTGGCGAACTCACTAGTATGGTCATCTCACGGTAGTTTGAGTGATTTTCACCCATGCCTCTAGGTGAGTGGCATGCTTTAACCTGCCATATTTAACTTAATTAAACAACAATAACCTTTGTTACAGGAAATCTAGCCTTTGCAACTCCGCCTCCTTCATCCCTCGGTTCCCCCTCCTTTGGCTGATCTTGTCTGCGTATGGAGGGGCAGGGAACCCAATTTATGAGTTGAGTGTGTTTAATAAAAGCAGCGTTTTCAATATATTAATTTAGGGTTTTGGTAGGTATCACTAGTATAGATCGGGCAATTTAAGTCCCCGCCATCGCCACCCGTGTGCGTTATCCCCTATCGCATTCGCTTCGCAATTATAGCCATGTGCGAGTCCCTGAATGGTGTTCGCTGGCCAAACATTCGCCTACGGTTGTGGTTTTTAAAGCGTTGGCGATATATCGCACACGGTTACATATAGAAACGTGTTTGCATTATCGTGTTGTTTCACACACGCGTTACTTCCACGAATCGTCTGTAATCTCAATTGCCTCCTCGTATTCCGTCGAACGCGTGTACACTGTACATTCTTCTCGCCTCCTCCAGTTTGCCACGCGTTCGTGACGAGCCAGCTTCCTCGTCCTATATAATGCTCGCCGCCGTTCATGAGTGAACTCAGCAGCGGCGCCACCGTAGACTCAGTAGGTACACGATGGTGCGCCACAAGAAGACAGCTCGCCTGTCGTGTGTGGCTCAATGGAGCATTGCCGCGCCCGCTGCGGCTTCGGGAACTCCTCCCCGTCTTCGGATTCCGGGAACTCCTCCCCACCTGCGCGCCATCGACGCGTGGAGAACGAGTGCCCGGAGGAGGAGGGGGAGGCGAATTTGGAGAAGGGCGAGGACACGGCGATTGAGAGACCGGAGGATTCCTCTGAGCGCGACGCCGGGGCGCGTCTCGAGTGGTGGGAGGTGGCTGAGCGCGTGGCCGAGAAAGCTGAGTTCGAGGCCGCGGAGGCCATGGCGGCTGTGCGCTCGGCTTCTGTGCCCAAGGCCGAGAAGGCTGAGGAGGACAACCGGGCCATGATTGAAGAGCATCGCATGGTCGAAGACTCCATCGCCAAGAAGCTAGAAGAAGACAGATCGCGTGCATTCAATGATGCCGAGGCCTCAGGCTCTGGCAAGGAGATAATCTGCATCTCCGATTCCGACGAGGAGTAGTAGTATTGTAGATTATTGTAATAGTTATTTTGCTCTTTTCCTTATGTGTAGCATGTTTCCTCGCAAGTATTTTGTTAGAAATAAAAATATAATGTATGAAATTAGTTAAAAAACACGGCAGAGCGAGAATAGCCGTGTGCGCTGCTCAACTATTGCACACGACTGGAGTGAGCAAATCGTGTCCGTTGTTACCTCGTCGCACACGATTTAGCGGAAGATGCCGTTTGCGTTGTTATCTATCACACACGGTATTTTTTGGGTCTAATAATTCGTCTTCCCGCTTCTTTCAGAATTCGTGCTTATTATGAAATACCATGGTGTTCCCGCCTTTTGGCCTACTCCTGCTTGCCTATATATTTCGTCGACGGACATGGCTATTTGTTTATTTAGCTTTTGTACAATGCCTCACAGCATAAAAGCCATGACAGATCTTGCCGTCACGCTGGCATTTGTCGGAGGAACTGCTGTCCACAGCGTCCGTAGTTGGGAGTAGCTCATTCGACCTCACGCCGAATGAGGCGAAGGAGGAGATGTCCCCAGGGCACGAAGCTGAGGGTAACTTTGTTGACCTCACGGTGGAGGAGCCCGAAGACAGCAATTCGGGTTCGTCGTCGGACGAGCCGCTGGCCAGCCAAGAGGAACTACAGGAGCATAAGTTGGTGGAGGTGTCCATCGCGTCGGCGCGGCGTGAGGATCAGTGGTGCATCGCGTGGTCGAGGAGTCTTTCGACTCTCTTCGCAAGGACCGGGTGTGTGCGCTGCTGCGCGCTAGGAAGGAGGCCAAGAAGCAGAAGCGGCTCTGGATGGGCGCCGCGGCAAAGCGTTTGGCCAAGTGGAAAGCCGCTCGCCACGATGCCGAGGCCTCAGGGTCCGGCAACCCGCTCGCCGACGATGCCGAGGCCTCAAGCAACGGCAAGGACCCAACCGGCGACGAAGACGTTGTCGTCCTCTCTGACGACGACGATGATGCTTAGATAGGTATTAATAGGTGTTTTCTATGTGTTATATACATGTACGTACTGTGAGATTGGGAATGTCCAATCTTTTTGTAGAGGGCAAACCATGCGTTTGAATTAATGATGCCCTTCCGGTAGCAACTAATATTATCCAAATATTATTAACCAGGTTCAATTATGTCTAGTACTCATTTCCAATGTTTTGTTCAGAAGTTGATAAATTGGGCAAAAAACTAGAGATATCGCACACGGTTATGACTCAGAAAAAGCGTGTGCGAAATGTACTCTTTAGCACAACTATCGCCCAAGGTTATGCCCGTGCAGAACCGTGTGCGATAACTTCTTAGACAGCTGCATTTTCGCACACGTTTTACTCCTCTATAATTGTGTGCGATACCTGTTGAGCCGCTAGTGCCCAGTAAGTGGAACCCTAACTTATAAATAAGGACCAGACATGCTTGACCCGTACACACAATCCACTCTCCCCTCTCCCAGCCGCCTCCTCTCCTCTATAATCGCACATGCCCTCTTGGCCCCCGTGGTGCGGCACTGCCGCATCTGGCCTTCCCCGCAGGCCGATGACCTCGCGGGATGCCTGTCCAATGCCTCCCACCCCCCTCCCCCATGGCGATATCGCTGTCTTCTCGTCGACATCCCGAAGGTTAGCGCTCGTTTAGCAAGACTATCTCCATGTTTTATATGTCGTCTCTTGTTCATGCTGTAGCAAGGCCGGATTAGTTAGTTGATTGATCTGTTAGAATATCTTGTTAGTCCTTGTTTATTTATGTGGTACTGTTAGATCTTTCTGCACCTCGATTATCTTGCATCTTTGTTTAATAGGCTGGTTCAGTTAGATCTTATATATTGGTTTCTACTGTTAGAATGTCTTGTTATTCCTTGTTTATTGGTGTGGTACTGTTAGATCTTTGTGCACCTCGATTATGTTGATTCTTTGTTTAATAGGTTGGTTCAGTTAGATCTTCTATATTGGTTCCTACTGTTAGATCTTCCATATTGGTTCCTACTGTTAGATCTTGTTTATTCTTGTATATATGATCTTCTATATTTTATACTTGTGTAATAGGGATCATATTTTGGTGGCACTGTACAAGAAAACGAAAAGGGCAGAGGGCTTTGCCCCATATCTAGTTGGTGAATAAGATCCTTGCGGCTAGGCAAGCTTCACCACATTCTTTTGCCTTCATTTGTCCCTAGTAAGTGAACAAGCATTTTGATTTGCACTCTCTTCATTGTTTTTACATTCTCGCTTTACTGATTTTTATGCACGAAACATGCAGGGCCTTCGAGCAATACTTGCAAGTAGCTTGACTTGGAAGCATTTCTCTTCCTCTTGGGGATGCACCTTGCCTAGAAAGATTGGCAAAGATCAAAGAAGGATAACAAAGTTTCTCAAATATCGTACAGAAAGAAGGATGATGAGATTTCTGAAGTATCATTCTTTTCAAACGAGTGGCATCTACCCTTGCTGTCCTCTGCGGGATGATGACCATGATGAGGTGCAGCTAGAAGAAATGTCCACCTTCCTTCTAGCTTTTGCATTCAAAACAAAGACGTAACTAAGAAAAGTTCTCTCTTCTTTTGTGTAGTTTTCACATTTTTATAGCTACCAATTGATATTTTTGTCGCAATGTACGAATATGAAATGTGAAATGAATGAAACAAGGAGATTTGCTACTGGATGATGCTTGTTCTTGATATTTGCATCTGTCGCAATGTATGAATCTAAAATGAAAGCCTACGGGGCATGATCCTGATAAATTATAAACGTGTGCGATGAGTCTTCAAACACACACAACTAGAACCACGACAAGCGTTAGCAATAAGTTTTCAAACACATACGAAAGAACTTACTAAAGCGCGTGCAAATAGCTAGTAACCCAGACGACTACATAAATACAAGCCTGTGCGATAACCTGAGACATCGCACACGATTTCGGGAAACCAGCCGTATGCGAAGTTTGCGCCATCGCACACGATTTATTCGCTCGTCTGTGATATCTGCCCACATCGCCCTCCCATGGATAGCGACAGGCGCTATAATCGTTTGTGATGGCAGAAGTCGCCCGTGTGCGTTTGGCCGATCTGTACTAGTGTATCATCCTTTTGCCCACCGTGTCGATGGAGACAACATCATCTACAATAAGTGCTCCTAGTCGTTTTGTTCGACGACGAGATCTCCCTCTCCAACATCAATGGCGGTATTGGAAGATAAAACTATATGGATATGGTGATTCAGATATCAAGTTTGGAATTTCTCTCATGGTTTTCACGAGGAGGATGGTCCATCGCAATATTTGTCCCGGATGCTTCTTCTCTTCCCGTGTGTACACCGTAGACTCCCTCCAAACATACAACACCGTTCGTTCCTCCGTGCAAAACACTGGCTGTTTTGTCCTCTTCTACTTATTGGCTGTTGCTACATTGCAGCAATGGTCGCCTTCAAGCAGGAATTATGTGCGTCATCTCGGGCCCGTGAGCTCTACGTGGGGACATGCATGACATGCTCGCGATGGAAACGTGCATAGAGATCAGAGGTGAGCATGCGGCGAGCCAATCCGATCTGGAGTTCTGGACGATAGCGGATGGGTGCTCGAGATCGGTCTAGCTATAAGTATCGATCCTTCTCTTTCGAGGCTGTCACCTTATGCCAATTAATACGTTCATTAACCTCTGCTGGTTTCTTCCGGCGTCGTGAAACACGCCTCCGGTCAGTCACACACCATTCTCTCTCGATCATGTCGCTATGGCTTTCAATGGCTAAATTTTGGTGAGAACGTCCACCTCGTTTTTGTCTTACTTGGTGATCTATCCCAGGCCGTCCAATTGTGTTATGGGCTTTGTGTGGCGCCCTCGAGAGTAGAAGGATCAGGCCAAGGAGATAACGTAGAAAACGCCATGTCCATGTATGGAGGTCTTTTATTTTTTTTTCGAAATGGAGGCAAATCTCATCAAGATCGCCATCCCGCGTGGCACGTTGAGTCGGTTAGTCTACGTGAGTCGTGGTTGTCCAAGTGCTTGTCTATGTAAGGATCTGTTGCAGTTGAAATGTGTCTAATGAGGTATATCACCATGGGTGAAGGCGCAAAAACAAGTTCGCGATTGCTACCAGCATGGCTCGACCATATCGTCTAGTCTGAGGAGAGGATCAAATTCAAGTGTGAAGGGGCGGTAAACCAGTGAAGAGTGAAGGTGAGTCTCTTCCATGAGGCTATGTCCACAAGGTAGTCGGCGTGTATCGCGTTATGGTGGATGTGTTTTTTCCACAAGGTTTCTAGCATGTCTGGGTAGTATGGATCATGTTAGAGTTGGTCCATAAATTCGCCAACTCGAAATTGGAGAATCAATTAGACTTGTCGTGAAACGAGATCTAGACAAATGCAGATCAACAAGACAAGATCAGAGAAACACAAGGCCAAGAGTCAATGTGGGAGAGATTCCTAGATATACTCTTGAGTAAATTAGTGTCTGGCTTGCACGCCGTTAGTCCCCGTGTGACCCTAGTACGTGTATTGCTAGAAAATAAAGCACACAAATATTTCGTCGTCGTCGAAGAATAAAAGCACCAGCAGGTTGGTCCACATCTTGACGCTGAAGAAATCTCTAGCCATGAGACGTTAACAAGCCGCATTAGCCACCAACCCCTTAAGACTAGATCTAGCCTGGTAAAGAACATCGCCAGAGGAGCCCTCCGAGCCTCTTCAACGCCGGATCCAGGGCCAACGCCACTCCGCCCTTCATCAGGCGGTCGGATCCTCCACCGTCTTCCACAGTTCCGCAACAGTCAACACTGCCGTCCTCCAAGAGCAACTCATCCTCGCCGCCACGCCAAGACGCAACTCCAGATCCAAGTCGCTCCCACAGTTTGGACTCCACAAGCCTCTCGCCGGCGCCAACAACACCACCAAACGAGCAGGAGCATGGGCTGGGAGACCATTATTCCTACTAACACCATCACTATCCGCCCCACCATGACACCGATGGAGAAAACTCGAAAAGCTAGAAAAAACCTAGGACAAAACACACGCACATACGAAGACCAGAGCTCCCCTACCCCTCACAACGGCGCCAGGACGGCGATCGGAGAAGGGGAGCAGTGAATTCGCCGGCGAGAAACTTGGAGACGTGCCTGTGGCGGCTAGGTTAGGAAAGATAATTACATGCTAATTAATAATTAATGTATGCTGCATGGTGGGTGGGCTAGAAAATCATGTACTAGTGTCTAGTGAGTCGTGTCCTAGTCTATGTCCCTGATGGATTAGATTAGCATAGCAATGTAGTCTTAGATTGTTTAGGTAAGTACACTTAGTTTGAGTCCGTGTAGGACATGCTCGAGAGGGTCGGGCTGACCACTCACAAAATGAACAATCAGAAAGTTGAAGTACACGCATGGCATGTCTTAATTCAAGATACAAGTTCATTAGAAGCTTGATTATTCCAAGAAAACCCACATGGCCACATACCCATGTGATAGGCCCAGGTAAGATAATGCTCCCAGAGAGTAACAGACAGTAAAGCTGGCAGTGCAGCATCAGAGTAGCCTGGAACCCTGTACACAAAATTTTGCAGCAGACCATCGAACGAAATCATTTCCAGCAACGAGAAATTATGCTGTAAGAAATAGTGCCATCTCCAGCGTATTCTGGATAAGGCAATAAAAAACTGGAACAGGCATGGTCAATCAAGATCCAAAACAGTACAAGAGCACTCAATATCTTTAGTATATTACATAAGCAGTGCTAAGCAGCAACAAGTACAAATTCTCTCTCGAACAACCGTGAAGATCCGACGATTCTTAATCCTACCAGACTACATATTCTACCAAAACCATGGAATCCATCTCACATCCCAGTTTCCTTCATATATGGCAATTGAGCAGCACCATGTCTGATATTGCAAGAAAACCTTGTCCGGGAGATGCTCTAGAAACAGACAGGAAGTTTGTCTTGACAGTTGTTACATCAGTCGATCTTCACAGAAGCATATATCTTCCTCACAAACCAGAAGCAAGCATAAAAGCCAATTGTGCCAGTCAGCACGAAGAAGGCATAAGAAATGATCAGCATGTAACCAAAGTACAGAATGCCTGAAACAAGCTTTGTGATCTCCAGCTTGTTGAAGAAGTAGAAGATAGCATACGCAAAAAGATATAGAGCTGAAGAGCCTGCAGTCAGGTATGCCCTCCACCACCAGTGGTAGTCCTCGCTGCATAGCTGGAAGTAGCAGAGCACAATTGTGATCTCAGCACAAGTTACCAGGAGAATGACGAAGACTATGAAGAGGAAGCCAAAGATGTAGTAGAACTGGTTCAGCCAGATAGATGTGAGGATGAAGAAGAGCTCAATAAAGACAGCACCAAATGGCAATATGCCACCAGCAAGTATCGAGAAAGCTGGCTGCAAGTACCATGCTTGCTCAGGAATTTGCCTGGGGATCTTGTTTGTCTTAACTGGATCCTCAATAGCTGGCTGCTTGAATCCCAAGAAACTTCCAACAAAGACCAGTGGCACGAGATGCCAAACCAGAGGAGGAACAGAGCAAACATTGTCCCGAAAGGAACTGCACCAGATGATTTCTCACCCCAGATAAGGGCATTCAGCACGAAAAAGACCCCAAAGATTATACCAGGAAACATGAAGGCGGTTTTGAGGGTGATCTTCTTCCACTCATTGCCCTTGAACATCTTGTAGAGGCGGGATGATGTGTAACCCGCCAACACGCCCATGAAAACCCACAAAAGGACCATAGCAGTCATGAGTCCTCCACGGTTTGCAGGGGATAAGAATCCAAGTAGCGCAAACATCATGGTAACCACTGTCATACCAAAGAATTGCACACCAGTTCCAACATAAACACAAAGAAGGCCTGAATGAACAGGAGGCCTGAATGCATCACCATGCACTAACTTCCACCCAGTTTCTTCTTGGGCCTCCTCCTGATTGTCAAGTTGATTATAGTTTGCTATGTCCTTGTAAAGGGTTCTCATCATAATCATGGCTATCATGCCGGAAAGGAAAAGGACAATCATCAAGGAGTTAACGATTGAGAACCAGTGGATTTGGCTGTCACTAGAAAGAAGGTAGACATCCCAGCGAGATGCCCATATGATCTCACTAGCCTGCAGCAGATCGATTCCAAATTAATCAAACTAACAGGAACAATAATACCAGCAAGAGAGGATACCGAGAAAGGAATATACCTCAAAGGTAACGTCATAAGAGAATACAACATATGCATCAGGAGCCACCTCTTGAGGTGTGTGACTACCAGGAGTTATCTTAGTGTTAGCACTGCAAGTTTGCACTGTAGGATTCTTGTCATCCCAGGCACCATATTCATGCTTAATGCTGTATACAGGTGGACAGTGAATAGACAAGTTATCATAAGCACATAAAAATAAATCCAGGCAAGCAATAATTTCTCCTAAATAATGGTTTTGTTGACCATTTGATATATCCTATCAACCCATTTGAAATCAACGAAATGACAAAACCATTCGATGAACATGAAATTCAATTGGTTTCACACTGGTCAGCTATGCATACAAAACAATAACAAAACAAGATTAGTTACACCATGGGGCATGCTAAGTTAGACATGACCAAATATCCATACCTGCTAGGAATCACATGGAAGCCAACAATACGGGCATCTGGAGAGTTTAGGTCTTCATGGTACAAGACTTTAAAGCTCAAGTGATTGTTAATATAGTACTTGTCATCCTTGAGCTGCCAATATTGTGCTCAAATTAAGTAACTTCCATGATAAATATTTCAAGTTTCAACGAGTATCAATCGACTAGGTGAGATGCTCACCTTGTAGCCAACTCGGTAACCATGCTCAAAGCTTGGTGTTTGGCTTCCTTCCCGTGTCTGCCTAGGACCACAACTGGGAGATTATCCAAAATCCTGATAGAAAAAAGGCAAAATATACATTGTTAGGCACTGTACAGTATACAGCATATGCTGAAGATACCACAACTTCAACCAGTATCATATAAGGTGGCTAGATGGCCGTGTTAATCAACTGACAATAGCAAAGCCTTCAAATTCAGATACATACATGTTCACTCGATATTCATCATCGATCTTTTCTTTGAAATTCTTTGCAGCTTCTGGAGAAAGCTGTTTTCGACAAATAACTTTGCAACTCTCGTCCCTCCTCATCTTGAACTGTAAGCATTGGAAAATTAAACTGAAGCTAAAAAGAATACAACTTCTCATATTATGTTATCCTGCTGCCTACACCCTAGAACTAACGGGCAACATCATTTTCTAGAGTAATGAATGCAAAATACACGGATAGTATACTTACATTATAGACAGAATTTTCAATGCGGTCCCCACGAAGGACTTCCCCTAAGTTTTCAGCACTGTTCTTAATCGCCTCAGGTTTGCAGTAGTCCAGGAAATAATAGTCATATGGAAGCTGCGTCTTTATAGACGACAGCTTGTTAACCTTCACCTGGAGATCGTCATCCTGCAATATGAATGGTTAGTCAACAATTGAAAACAATTTAGCAAAGAGAGAATATATATATATACAGGGAAAATGGATGAAATTGCCACGCAATTAAGACTAGAAGTCTGGTTATTCAACAGAAACTGTAATAATTACAGTGTGGTAAGTTGGTAACTTTTTCTGAGAAGAAATGACAATCAACAATGCAACAAGAAGCCCACAAACAAGAGGATTCCATCAACTTGTAAACGATAAATCGATGAACACCTCAACTTAATGGCATCATGAACAATATGCAAGTGACCAATACAAAATGTATCTAGTTCTCCTGAACTCCTGGGATAGTAACGGGATCAGGAGGCAACGAGACAATAACCATGTACTTGTCTACAGGTGGGGCCTCTTCAAGTAGATCGTCAAGCACATGCAACATCTTAAGGCCCTAGCATAAAGTTTACTATAGTGATTATATTTCTTGACATTTGATTCTCATCAGAATAGCACCCGACCAAGATAGTCAAATGAGCTTTAAAATGAGTAAAGAACAGGCTCTATACGTCAATACCAAACTTATTATACTGTGATTGTCTAACAGAAAAGGAACTCAGGATGCCATGTCATCATTAAGATAATTTGGGCATTATGAATTAACAACTCTAGTACAGGTACAACACTAAGGGACAATATCTTTATACCACACAAGGTGTGTGACATTTCAAGCATATTTATCAAAGAATGGCATGCTTGTTGTAGTTTGCTGCCATCATAGGAAACAACTTAGGCCCTAGCAAGTTAGACCAAGAAGACACTTCAATTCATGTCACTTCCCCGAGGTATGTGATTGCAGCGTTTGCAATTTCCCTGAAACCTGCAAAAATTAACAACAACAGGTGCCTACTGAATTTTACCCAAAACACCGAAATAGCATACCGCCCACGAAAATACATGTTCTCTAACAGGATAAAGTAGACTAAATCAAACAGCAACCAAAACAAGCAATGAAGTGATAATGTGTCAACACTTCTAGATTAACCAAAATCTTTGCTTATCAACACTTTCTACAGTGCGACCCGCACTCACCACAAAACAATACATATACACTACAGCAAACACAGTTTATCACACAACGA
Organism: Poa pratensis; assembly: GCA_947311845.1. Lineage (NCBI taxonomy): Eukaryota > Viridiplantae > Streptophyta > Magnoliopsida > Poales > Poaceae > Poa > Poa pratensis. The sequence goes on along the minus strand of CAMZMU010000070.1, from coordinate 26,517,290 downwards.
ACTTCTCTATACTGCGCAATACTATTTCGGCTCGTGCTACAGCATCAGGAGTCGGCCACGGGAACGAAGCGCCCTGTCCCAATGCAAAGCGGGCATCACCCCGTACAGCTTTCCCCCTACGTCGACGAACGCCTAACATAGACATTTCGCTCGCCACTTCCATTGCTCAGATCACTAAACCCTGAACCTAATAATCCTCCAAACGCAGGGAAACCTTCCAAACATTGGGAAACCAAGGTCTGGGGAGCCAGATCTGGGGCCGCGCCTACCGGCACGTCTAGATCCAGCGGCGCGGACGACCGGGAGGTCACCTAGAGCTAGATCCGACGAGGAGAGGGCGGGTGGGGAACGGATTGGTCACCTTCTGGAAGTCGCGGGGGGCGACCCCGGGAAGGTAGAAGGCGCGGGCGGGGGAGGAGGCGAGGACGACGGCGGCGACGATGAGGAGCGGGAGCAGGAGGAGGCGGCCGCTACGGCCGCCGGTGATCGCCATGATGGGGGAGGCGAGGCGGGGAGATGCGAGACGATAAATGGGGAGGTGGTGGGCGAGTGCGAGCTACGGAAGGTGCAACAAACGGCCGCGATTCCTCGAAAAAAATATTAACGTAAAGCATCGTGTAGAACAAGAATTCCAAATCAAACCCGTTCTGAACTCAACCTCAAATCACTTTCATCATTTTGGAGTCACCATGAAGGAACAGCCTAATGCTTTGCGTTCGTTGTACAGTTTTAGATAGTGGTGGTACATTTGTTTTTGTATATTTTTAGGTGTAAGTAGTACATTTGTTGGATGACACTTCACCGTCTAAGCTGATGCTCATCAAAGACTTTTCTTTGCTTCTTATTAGGAGACATTTCACCTTCTTATACCATTTTTTTGAGAGTACAAAAGTCAAAGCAACTGATCACAACCAAACATTGGTTAAATAGTTAGGAGGGTACTTAGGGTGTGTTTGGTAGCCCGGCTCACCCTAGCATGGCTTTCCCACTTGATACAAGCTGGGCATATACACGTTGTGTTGAGATAATGTTGGGTGTTTGGTAGCTCGTATGAGCTGAGACAGGTTGAAGGGAGACGTTGTTTGGTAGCTCGTACGAAAGGAACTTGTTGCATAAATATAAAATTACAAAAAGGTCCAAAGGTTTACAAAAAGGACCTTGAACAAGAAATAGAAAAGCAATCGGGTCCATAGGAATTCCCAAATCGTGGTCTCTGCACACGAGAACGATGGGAGGCGGCGGTGGTGCTCGTCTCCGGCGCGGGCTCCTCCGTGGCGGCGCGAGGAGGAGGCGGTGGTGATTCTCCGTGGATGCGTGAGGTGGCGGCGGTGCTATTTAGAATTTGTAAGCGATCCTTTAAAACGGCAACCCATAAAATCGGTAAAGGGTATCTTAAATCCAGGAACTTAAAATGTGAACTGTAAAATTTAGAAAACAACTTCACGCTGAGATTCAGAGATTGATCACAGTGGTCCAGTCTAGATTTAGATCAGATTCATTGCAAACAACATAATTTATATAGTTTTTCTATAGAATTAAGTACTACATGACTAACTAAAACCCTAACTTAACCAAAAGGGCCACCGGAAATTTCACTCGGCATGTATCCGCGATGTAGCGGTGGTGGTCCCACTCTCGCGCGCGAGAGGCGTGCTCAGCGTCCTGCTGAAGGCCGCTCAAGTTGGTCGGCTTTCCATGCCTCCATCACCGCTTCGCTAGCACGAGGGCGTTTCACCGCCGCTTCTCGGAGCGCATCGACTTGGTGTAGACGTCGTCCAACAGCTGATATTTGTCCTCGGTCACGGCAAGGTCCTTCGAGTCATCGTCGGAGGTGCTAAACGCGCAGCGGCCCGTGAGGACCCTTCCTCTGCGTCGTGTGTTGGGAATATGCCCTATAGGAAAAAATAATATTAAGTTATTATTATATCTCATGTTCATTATTAATGTTTATATGTTTATGCTATAATTTCTATGACACTTGAATTTGAGATTCAAAGGAAAACCCATAGCACGTGTGGAGAAATAAACAAACAAGTGTTCCTAATCTAACCTCTAAGATTAGCTTGCATGTTATGTGATGATCACGTTTTCTGATCATGGACTAAGTTACGTCAACAACTGTGAGTGTACATTGTTGGCATAATAATGGTACTGAACCGACCCTATTATATGATCTTGCTATGCGATATTATTCGCCGTTGTTAATAGCAATGTTTATTGTGTTGTCATTTTGCATAAATTTTTAGGCCGTGAGAATATCTAGTGACCACATACTTGACAGGTATGCTTTGATTGTCATCTAACGTCATTCCGTAACTTGGTGATCATAATGGTGGTTCTTAGGTATATCCTAAATTGTGCACGGAACTTGGATTATTCAAGAGTGAGATCTTGCTCCTCCTAACGATGGAGAGATACACTCCGGGCCCTCTCAGTATTACGATATCACCCAATCGTCTGGCCAGACACAACGTGATATTAGTCACGAGGATATCGAAATAAGAAATGAGAAAAAAGTGATATTGGTACGAGGATAACGAGTATAGTAATTAAAGAGTTTAATTACGAGGATACCGACATCTCACTTCGGGATATTGAAAGGACAATGATGTCGCCTAGAGGGGGGTGAATAGGCGATTAAAACTTTTCCGGTTTAGGCTTGATAATTGCGGAATAAAACTATGTGTTTAAATTAACAAGCCAACAACCTAAATAAACTAGGTTCACCTATGTGCACCAACAACTTATGCTAAGCAAGACAAGCAACAAGGTGATAGAAATATAGAATACTTCAAGCACGAAGGTTATCACAATGTAAAGTGCATAAGTAAAGAGCTCGGGTATAGAAATAACCGAGTCACGCGGAGACGAGGATGTATTCCCGAGTTCCTCCTTTTTAGAGGAGTACGTCTCGTTGGAGAGGTGTGAACCAACACAATGGTTCAACAACCACAAAGGTTTCACCTTCTTCTCCGATGAATCGCACCACAAAGGTTTGGTTCACCTTCCACTATCGGAATCATTCGAGGCGGAAATCTGGAGCCTTTCAACAACGATCCGGGGCACAATTCACAACGGGATTGGGGGCTCCCGAACAGCTACAAGTGACCACCAAGGGTCTCAACCACCACGCGGGCGTCTAGGGTCCAAAGACCCAAGAGTAACAAGTTCACAAGCTTTCAACTTCCACGAATCCTCGTGGAGAGCACAAACCGATGCAACGAAGCAATGGTAAGAGCACAAGGCTCAAATCCTTCACTCTCGAATCCCACCACAAGCAACTAATGCTTATGGGGGGAGAAGAGAGGAAGAACAACGAAGAACACAACAAATGGAACTCCAAGATCTAGATCTAGATCAAGAGACTTCCCCTCACTTAGAGGAGAGATGGATTGGTGGAAATGTAGATCTAGATCTCATCTCTGAAATCCCTCAAAGATATGCAAGAATCATGGGAGGAATTGGAAGAGGGGCAAGCTTTCCAAGGTCAACAATGGAGGTGAGAGAAGAGGGAAAACGTGCTTGGAAAAAACTACTCCTTTGGGGAAGAAGGGGGCCTTCAATAGGCCCCCCAGAAAAACGAGCCGTTGGCTGCAGATTCGCGACGAGCGGTACTACCGCTGGAAGGGGAGGTACTACCGCCAGAGCGGTACTACCGCTGAAAGGAGAGGTACTACCGCCAGCGCGCTTCGCGCAGCCGCAGGGTCAACGGTCAGCCGTAGCCTCATCCCGTGCCGGCGGTACTACCGCCCGTAGTACCGCGGTCGGTACCGCACAAAGCCTCCGAGGCATGTCTGGAGCGGTAGTGCGGGCGGCACTACCGCCGCTTCGGGCTGCGCAGGAATCCCAGGGCGGTACTACCGCTGGCAGTGCCGCTGCCAGTACCGCACATTGCATCCGAAGACGTATTTCGGCGGTACTGGGAGCGGTACTGCCGCTGAGTCTTCTCAGCCCAGGGCCAGCGGTACTACCGCCCGTTCCGGCGGTATTACCGCTGGCAGGATTTCAGCCTGAAACCTGAACTGCGATAACTTTTGCAAGGAAGCTCCAAACGAGATGAAACCAACGAGGTTAGAAAGGTAACGACAAGAGCTAAGTATTAAGAACCATAAATAGAGTTAAGTTGACACACATGGGAAGGTGTGAAACTTTTCTCACGGGTAAACCGATAATATTTTCAACACGAAAACGCAACAAGTTTTCCATCCGGACTCTGTTTTCTATGATCTTGGGCTTGCTCCGAAGATAATCACAAGCACTACAAGATCATTCATATACACATCATAGTCCATCATGTGAGGAGGATAACACAAGAGGAGAGTTTGACCTCTGTACAAGAGACGAACCGGTAAAACCTCCAACATCAAAAACACCACAAGATATTCAAATGAAATCCGTTTTTGATGAACTAGAGCTTGGTATGAAGATGAACATAAGCTCTAAATTCTCACATGGATAAAAGCCAAATAAGAACCAAGAAAGATGATATGCCAAATATGCAAAGGTTTGAGCTCTCCACAAAGATGCGACCAAGTTACTCACTTGAGAGCCCCTCTTGATAGTACGCCGTCTATCCTATAACCCGGTCTCCTACACCATGAGACCGGTAAAATAGAAACCCTATCAAGATCATACCTTTGCCTTGCGCATTCCACTTGAGCTAGATGATGGCGATCTTGATCTCTTCAAGTGGACCACCTTTCTTGATTGCGCTTGCTAGCACATGCTTGATGAAGACTTTTCCAAATACTCCCCCATACACCATTATGGGAGAGCCTCGCTTAGCTCCGTCTTCATGTAGATGATGTCTTGAATCCTTCAAGACATACTTGCAATATGCTCAACTCTACACATGACCATTCTTCATATAAACCCTTGGATGGAACCTTGGTCATCATGTAATCTTCTAGAGTCCAACACATAAACTCCAATCTTTTCCTATGGACAAGATCTACAAGAATATCTCAATGCAAACATTAGTCCATAAGGATTGTCATTAATTACCAAAACCACGCATGGGGCAACACATGCACTTTCAGATATCACTAGTATCATGAAGCAAAGGTATTAGCAACATGAGTAACGAAAGATTCGCTCGATGTATTCGTGTATGCATGGGAATCATCGTGGGCGTCCACGGCTCTGCCGTTTGTTATTGACCGGAAGATGTTCCGGACATGTCTATGTATTGTCGAACCTACTGGGTCACACACTTAAGGTGGTTTAATATTTTTTGAGAAAATTTAAGTAGGTTGATAGATTTGAGAGACACCGGAAACATGGTGATGTTATCGGTGACACTCCGAAAGTTTTTCTGACTATTCTTGAAGAGACATATGATGTCGGAGAGACTCCGAAAGTGTTCTGTGAATTTTATAAGCTATCATAAGATGTCTCGGGGTCATAGAAATAGTTTCTATAGCTGTCGGATTTATTCCGAGATTTTATATGGAGGTTATATATCAATCCGGAGGATATCGGAGAAAACCCGAGAAAAGGGGGAAGTGTCGGAGGGGGGAATGGTGCCCTAGGGCTGCGCCCCACTTGGGAGAGCCGCATGGGCCCATAGGGCCCACCCTAGTCGGTGGCTGCCTCTCCCTGGGCTTCCTCCACTTTCCTTTTAGGGCAATTCGGATTGGGCCTTTATGGGCCGAATTGGACTTGGAGTCCAATTACCAAAGAAGAAAAGGAGGGAGCGAACCCATCTAGGGTTTGGGGGTAGCTCCAGCCAGCCCTAGGTCCGGCGGCGTTCCAAGGGGTGGATACCCCCTCCCCAAGTCGGCCTCCCCCTGGTCCTCCTATATATACCCTCCCTGTCCCCCTTGTGGAGACAAACAATTGCCTCCTCGCTCTCTTCTCTCTCTCTAGATCATCTGTTTCTCTACCTCTCGTTAGATCTAATATAGTAAGTTAGTTCTAATCTACACATTCACCGAAAGGCTGCTCTCCCTGGACGACGGAGTGCTGGTGCGCGGGTTGAAGTGTTGGACGCATGGATACCGGTGGAGGAATCATACCCTTTGATCTTTTGCTGGACGCATGCAACCCAACATCGTGATGGTCGACAGGCAAGCGCCGAGGCTGCCTCCGCGAGAGATGGGTGCGGCCCCTCCTCCTGTTGTTCACCGACCACATGCTAGGGGTGGCGGTGGTGGATCCGCTGGTTGTAGTGGCGGAGGTGGTCGGATTCGACCGAATCGCACGACTAACACGAGGGACAAGAAATGCGAGAAATTGAGGACGGTTGTAACAATCAGCCCCATGGCACCCAGGTATACACCCTCCTCGCACAATAGAAGCCGAGTAATGACACGACGACAACAAGACCGGCGAACGCTTGGTTCGAAACATCGGGACCCAAGCGAGGTGAAAACCCCATCGTACTGTCCCTCGAAGGAGATATTCTCCGGGGGCAAGAACGACGACGGAGACCGATGGAGTGCAGGCGCATGCCTTCGGCGCACAGTAGAGCGCACCCGACGACTAATGGCGAGCGGCCAACGAGAGGAACTCCCCGAGCCCCGAAACAATGGGGACATGAACGACGCGAAAATCCCATCGTACTCCCTGCACGGAGAAATCCTACTCGCCCTTAAAACGACGACATGAACCGACGTCAAACTGAGCCGAGCAACCAAAAGGTGGACCCAAACAAAGCCGGGCCCAAGGACATCAACAAACGAAACCCGATGGGTGCAACCCGAGCAGATCCAGGACGTAGAGCGGCGAACGAAAAAACCTAGCCGGGTAAAACACCATGGCGAGCCAATGGGCGGCCTCCCACCCGAGACACGGCCCGCGTACACCCGAATTAATCATGGTTACCGACACCATGCCATAGGACCGATAGCGCCCGGAGCAACGAGTAGAAAAGTGTGCATGAAGCGCGGGGATCACAGTTCAGGCCGACTAGAGAAAGCCGGCCCGAACAGAGAGTGTGTATCCGCCCCGAGTAGCATATCAGACGGCTGTAAAGTTCTAATTGCTAAGAGAGCGTATGGAGGGCTAGCCGTTTATCTCCACTAATATAAAAAGACACAGAGGGTGGCTGATCCAAATAACATGAGCCGTCGATTCGCATAATCTAATGCTCCAAACTTCTCCATTGATGTATCAAACTTAAGTCGTACCCCCTAATCCTATCCATCCATCTGCTAAATCGAACGGTCACGATTAGGCTAATGATGAGCTATTTCCCACGAAGGAAATTTACCACGGGTTCCTCCGAAATCGCTCCCCATTTTCCCTCCGACGGGTTCCTCCCATGTCTCGAGCCTTTCTCCTCCTCCGCTCCCCTCCGGCAAGCCGCCCGCCCCCGCCTTCCGAAATCGCCGCCGCAGCCACGAAGCTCGCCCCCACCTCCCCTCCGATGCTCTAGGCCCTCCACGGCCGCCGTCGAGGCTGGCTGCACCTCTCTCCACGCCGCGTCGCCGGTGACACTACAGGGCCTCACGAACGGCTGCGGGGAGCAGCCACGGCGCACGCCCGCCTCCTCCTCCAAGTGCACGTCGCGCCGCCCCAGCATCGCCGACGGGTGCATCCTCGCGCCCGCCTGTGCAGATACGTCTAGCTCCGGCCAGCGCTGCCGACGGAATGCTCCCCGCACGCCATGGATGTTTGCAGAAATCTGAGGACCTGATTGATTTTTTAGAGAATCCGATTGCTTTTTCTAAATTCTTTTCAGGGTCTTTTCAGGACCCTGTCCTCGGTGCCCTTTGTGACATGTCTTCTGTGAAGTAATCTGAATCACTTGGACAGAGCAAGCTCAGGTAATTTTCTAATCGCCGTCTGTTCTTGATTTTTCTGCTCAGGTATCTATTCTTATATTGCGTATAGATGGGACAATTTTGATGTATCCATAGTCAGCCATGTTTGAGTTAATACCTGCTCAGCCATGGTGACTTCGTGGCTGCATCATCGTGCGTGTTCTTGGATTCAGATGGAGGGGTCTAGGTTCACCGATGCACTGTCTAATGGATGAAACGTGTAGAGCGACTAGCACACTCTGAAAAGGGTGTAATTGAACTGTTGAATTTATTTAACTGTAGAACTTGATCCCGCAGAAGAACTAAATATGAAAGGTGTGCAGGAAAAAATGATTGATTGAATGATTAAATGGCCAAAGAAGAATTTATGTTTGACCACGAAATTTTTCTCTGAAATAAGAACGCTCAGCGGGATGTGTTCGATTTACTACCGGAGTGAATGCTTTCTGTGAAATTGATCTATTCTGCCGGAGGCACTTTACAACATTTTGGGAATGTTTTGAAAAAAAGGACTGGACCGATCCCAGATAAGCGAGTCAGTGTAGGGACAAGGCTGATGATTCTAAAGGTGGTTTCTAACTACAAGATGACTTCATCTGGAAACATAATCCAAATAGCAACAAAAAGATAAATTTGAAAGTCTTGTCGATATGAATTGATCTTAAACCAATGACGATGCTTCGATTTCAATCTTGACTTCTTTCTTGCGAGCCTCCTTTTCTTCAGCTAGCTCTTTTTTCGTCCTCTCTTTATTTTGCTTTTTCTGATATTCATGAATCGGTGGAGATTATTTGAGAACAAGATCAATTTTTTTTACCGGCATGGAGTTGTGGTTGTGCCTTTGAACTGCACACTGTGATATGCAGTCTGGTATACTAACTTTTTTACTTTTGTGTGCATGGAAGTGTTATCTCACTGCACACCGAGTCGGAGAGGGTTGTCAATGTCCATGCAGCATCTGCTCAAGCCATCAAGGTAGTACCATACTCGAAATGACAGAAAGCCTAGGTACTCTATTGTGGTCTTCTCTGTATGTACGGGTGGTTGTAATCCATTATTCAGTTCTTCCGGTTCGTATGTAATTTTACTTTATCACTGAACCCTGGCAGTTTTTCATTTGTGGGCACCAAAAATGTTTGATTTTAACTTCTTACTTTCAATTGATTTCGCCAGCTTCATACCTGCAATTATAATCTGTTCTCCTACTTTTGAAAGTGGTCCTGTAGTAGCTTAGTTTATCTGAAAAGTAGAAATTGAATAATCGTACCACTTCTGTAATGTGTAGTGCAGACCCAACACCTCCAGTACTTCATGAGTTCTCTGCCTTAGAAGGTATATTTTCCTATTTAGCTCTTCGTTTCTTCTTTTTTCCATGCTCCCATTGTTTCACTCTGAAACGAAGATGATATAATTATTTTGCCTTTAGCCCTTGCAGATTGTTCAGGTTTTGCAAGTGTTCGGAAAAACATCTTGTTGTTCAAGGCGGTTGGAGAATAAATTGAGCGCTTTTAAGCTTTGCTTTCTATTTTATTGTTGTGCAAGCTATTTTGCATATTTAGATAATGCACCACAATTGGCATTTACATAGAATCATTAAGTCTCCACATTTTTTTATTGTTACAAGCTATTTTGCCTATTTAGATAATGTATCACAATTGGCATTTACATAGAATCATTTAGTCTCCATGTTTTCTTAACACGTTGTTTTTAATCTCTAATTAAAGAAGTGACCAATAAATCCTTTCGTCCTACAGCTATGCTACACAATATGGGACACAAAAAACATCAGAAAGATATTGTGTCAGTTTTGCACAAGCTTCTGATTGCCCCATGTGATTATATTGCCCACTTTGCACACAGTACAATTGTTATTTTTGCCAGATCAATTTATTTTCAGGGCTGCTATTGATTGTTGTTGAGCCACAACGTGTAAATGATACTTGGCTACTTCAAACATGCTTCAACTTAGTGTGAGACTAATTATTTTACTCCACTTATGCATCTCAACATGAGACCATTTATTTTACAACAGGTATTATGAGTTTGATTATTTGCACTCATTTGTGGCTTCTGATTCCCACTTCAACTGAATGGTTTACTAGACTTTGTCGAAACACAAAAAACAAAACGCTCACATATAAAAGCTAATGTTAACCATCTATAATAAGCAGTTTTGCAAGCAAACACTGAACCTACGAAAACAAACAAAGAATGTTCATATTTTTGCAATATTAAACATATTCTCATATTTATTAATTTATACTATAGATGTTAATAATTTTGCAAACTTGGTAAAAAAAATTCTTTTGAAAAAACTAATACACTTTATCAAGAGGAATGGAGGGAGTATTAGTTAGAGCGCATTGCGCGTGCAAGATTACTAGTAATTTAAATTATCGATGTTGCTTGAGTATACTTCCAGTAGAGACCCCACGAGGGACACTAAAGGAAAAAATATCAGGGCAGGCACATGAACTGAAAACAAACGAATTCAGCTAAAACAATGCCAGAGGCACATACACATGCTTCACTTGTAAGTCCATCTTTTTGCAAAACACATCCAGCGAAGTTTCAACTTAACAACGACACCACAGGTCAACAAGAGTGTCCACTCAATCCTGGATAGGCGGCATACGGTAGAAATACGGAACCCTACAATGTTCCCCATCTTATCCTGAAGGATACCTGATTTCTCATAGGACTCAACGCTATCTGCCAGTGTCTCCCTAGTGTCCTTGCCTTCCAGCCTAGATTCTTAAGTTTATTTGAACTCATTGCGACCTTATAATCTACATCAACCAGTCTGCCAAAAAAAAAAATTTTGTGGTGAAAACATGTGGATCTGACAACCTCAAACATGAAAGTGTGCTAATATATAAGGCTTACTTGTCTGCATAATCGTAGTTAGGGTACATGCTCCTCATCAAATATATCAAATCTTTTATATCGATTTGGTGTTCAGAGCATATGTATCTCTGAGATGATCCCGCCTTATGGTATAATAGGAGCAGCGCATCAGCAACGTCGCGGACATCTACTATGGGCCAGAATTTGTTGTTTATTGTGTCAGGACCTCCTGCAATTTAATCCAACTAATATAGTTACAGTAGGATAAAAAAAGGCAAAAAAAAAAGAAGTATCCATTTGTTGAACTGTTGTAGTAGTAGTAGATAATGCCCTCCTTGGGATAAATGAGATGACACCATAGAAAACAGAATTCAAAGATCAGGAGTGAACCTTTTATGATATAACGGAGGAATTCAGTGGTGATATTAAGCACGTCAGACTGCAACAGAGGCCCAAAGACCGCACCGGGACAAAATGTGACGACGTGCAATCCGCTATTCTCTGCATAGTCCAAGGCCATCTCTTCAGCTTCCGACTTGGCAAGAGCATACCAGATCTGCCAAAACAAAGTGAATAATCTAGTCCCTAACCGTGGAATCTACTACCTCCGATTCATAATAAGTGTCGTAGTTTTGAACTAACCCCAGTCAAAACTGCCACAATTGTTTTGGATTGGAGGGAGTAATTAAGCTATGCTTCCACGGTGTATTTCAAATAATAAAATCTCTATGGAGAGTTGGTGCATGAAGGCGTTATGTAAATAGCAATGCTGACCTCATTTTCCTTGCAGAACTCTTTGTCTGACCAACAACTCTCATCTTTCAGTTTATCTGGAGGCCAGTTCGGGTTCAGAACAACAGCAGCGCCGGATGAGACCACAATGAGTTTCTGAACGCCCATATCAGAGCAAGCCTTGAGTACATTCATGGTGCCGTTGACAGTAGGAGCCATCATCTCTCTCTGCATAGTTTTAATTTAGGACCTTAACAAAGAGTTGCTCATTTGTCTACGACATAGTGAGCTTGTACCTTGTACTCATCTAACTTTGAGCTCATGCAAAAGCATATTTCTGTCCTAAGATGGTGAAAAATAATTCCCTTTTCCCCTTATTTATACCCATCATTTATGTATTATTCCGCAATTTACCTCGTCTTATAAATTAACGCATTCGTCAAAGTATTTTACACATTTTAACAAAGTGCCATGTCTAACATGCGCGGCAACTGACTCGGATGACATCACACAAATAATCGAATAATCTCGTCCCAAACGTGAAAAAATTACAACTCACCCACTTTACTTAAAATTGAGGGTTTTTTATCCGAAACATTTCCGCTCTGCATTATGTACGATAAAAAAATTGCATTTCATATTTTCCATTCTGATTTAAAGTTTATATCAACTCTTATGTTAATTCAGATATTTTGAGGAAATTCAGGTTATATCCTAATTTAAATCATTAGTCTTCTGGATGAAATAGAAAATTCTACCATTTTGATTGATATTCTCCATTTTCATTTTTAATTTGGATTTGGGTCCTTAGATTCAAAATCAATTAATTTTACAACATCCATTAATTTTCATGAAAGATAAAGGATTGTATTATAAAGTAGGTATTACATTTGCAAGACTGAAGATGTAGCAATCAGCCTGAAGCGAATATATACTTGCCTCTTTATCAACCATCTTTTCTATCGGCACTGGAGAGGCGACATGGAAGATGTAATACCCCAAGGTTTAGAGAGTCGAAAGGGTAGAAATAGAATATGTGCATTTGCATAGCATGCATCTGAAAATGCGGGTAATTTTGGCGCGTTTAAGAAAAGAGACAAAGGGATCGATGTTTCTCTCGACTCGATGAATTAGGAGCTAGATCATCCTGTTGAGTGCTATAAACTTCGACGTGATCTTTGAAACAACTAATTAGAAACTAGGATCATCTGTCGAGGCATTCCAGAAATTGGACATGACCTTTCCTATTCATCGACACTTCTGATCACAGTTTCAAACACGACAAGGTATAATTCAATTTAACAAAATACACAAGCATAATTTCATCTATATGATCATCTCAATTCACACATACATGATCATATAATAATAATCCAAATACAACATGTCCTAATTTCAATTTTATCTCATCTCATCATTTCAACACATCTCAAATACAAATTCCAGAGTTTGAATGTCCAAGTCGAATTAATTACAACAATTGGAATTGGGCATTCCACAACTTTACCAAATGAACTTAAATGAATATTACAACATAATTGAATAATTACATATCTCATCCAAAGAGAAAGGAAAATTACACAAGAATAAAAGAAATTCCTAAACTAAATATTAAACTTGATCTTCACTCCATTTTTGATCTTCTCAACTTATCTTGATCTTCTTATCTCCCAAGTCTTATTCTTGATTCCTGCATTTAAGAAGGACAGAAATAAAGGAATTAAGCAAGTATCTGTTCTTCTCAACTTCTCTAGAAATTGTGAAATTCAAAAGTTTTGTGCTATGTAAAAGAAGATGGTAGCAAGGCTGATCACCTTGTGAACAAATTCTTTTTACATACATGAAGCAATTGGAGATCATCTAAAAATGAACCATGTGAAATCCAAAGGCCTTGTGCTATATAGAAGTATTTGGTAACAAGCCTTGCAACCTTGTTATCTTATTCCTTTTGTATGCATAAAGCAATTGAGTATCACCTAAATAAATAAAAACCAAAACAAAAGAAAGGTTTCTTCTAATTAAAATGTTTGCCTTCACCACAAGGGTGAGGCAACTTTGTGTTGGAATTCGACTACTGGATACTAGGAACTTGTCCTAATACCCAAGTGGTGATTAGAGGGAATTATATCTAAGGCAGCAATGGATCATGGATCAACTTTGGATCATTTGGATCATCTAGAGGCAAATAGGCAGCAAGGAAAAGAAGGCAACATTGATCCATTTGAGCAAGCAACAAAGGCAACAGGGGGCAAAGGCAAATATAATTGATCCAATTATCTTAGTCTACAAGGCAACATTTTTGTTTCCCTCTAATCTAGTCAAATTCCTATTAAAGAAAAGCCCACAATTAAATTATTCTCTATTGGTATTAAGAACCAATAAGAACAAAGCCACATGGAATTTAAATTGTTTCTCCAATGGTATTAATTACCAAGGAAGAAAATAAGCCAATTGAGAACCCACAGATCTGAAATTGTAAAGCCCACATGATCACCACCCATAACTTGTAAAGCCACTAATATTTCACAAGCCCACATAGGAGAATCAGCCCACAAGTCCATCTAGTGACAATTACCACTTGTCTTGCTCAAGAATAAATCCCACAAGGAGATAAGACCAAGCTTGGGATGGATAAGCTTGCCACATAGGAGAGTTATCCACAAGCAAAATATCTCACATTACTTGAACCCTAAGGAATGCCCAAGCATGAGAGCTTGACAACCAAGCACCTTACTCACCAATGCAAATGAGGAGTCACCTAGTTGTGTGTCACCACCACAACAACCAGCCAGTAGTTTATAAACAGCACCACAACCATCCTAGCAAATTCATTTGCCACAAAGACATTTTCAAGAAGCAGCCAGCAGCACACACAATTCACAGCAACCACAACTCACACATTATACAACCATCAGCACACCCATTTCTATTTGTTCTTCCACAAGAACAAGCACAACCAAGCACTACTCATGGAGATCACCTAATCCATCCACCACAAGCCATTTCAGCTAGCAATTAAACTCTAGGAAAAGTCAAGCAGCAAGGAGGAGACGGTAGAACCACAAGAAGCAGCAAGGAGGAGACGGTTGAACCTTGGAGCAAGATCAGAGCTCTTCCGTAGCTCTAGCTGCTCTACAACAGAGGTTGATTCATAAGTGCTAGTGAGAGGCTAAGCAGGTTCTGTAAATGACAGAATCATGCTAGAGTGTTCATTTTAGCATCTGTTCTTAACAGAGCCTTGCACTGCAAGGTAGGGTGCTATAGGAAAATAAATTGCACCACAGAGAACTTCTGTTTTGTGCAAGAAATAGGACAGAGAGATGAAAGGGAGTGAAGTTGTGTGCTTTAGCATTTGTTTGAGCATTGGAGGCAAGGGAAAAAGGCAACAGTGTAGTATCTGTTCTTATTTTGTTTTTAACAAAGCATCACACAAGCCAGTGAACCAGCAGAGCTGGATTAGCTGAGCTATGCACATCCTTACACATGGAAGAAGCACAGGAAAACATAAAAAGCATCTCTAAACAAGAAAGCCACTGTGTAACTCTACAAGGAGGCATCACAGCAAGCAAAACATGTTTAAATCATGCTAAAATTAAGATATCATCACAGCTAGTACAAGTTCTAGCTCAGAATTAATTTTCTAAAGTCAAATTCATCATCTGTGAGCAAGAAATGCTCTCCACAGTAAATTCAGAGGCAGTGGGAAGATCTACACATGCTAGATCTACACCATTCACCTCTACTGTGTGCACATAGAGGAGGCAGTGCACAAATTCGAGTAATTCATCATCAAATCATCTTCTGCACATCACGAACCTAGCCAGGGTTTGAGCAATAGTTCAAATCAGGGCCACGAGCTGCTAGCAGAGGGTCGAGAGATAGTAGAGCAGAGGAAGAAGGAACTCACCGTGCGTCCATGGCCGTAGCTCCACGGTGGCGAGGCAGTGCTCGCGCTACCGTTGGAGGGGGCACACGGAAGTCGTGGACCAACACCACCACACCACGGCGGCACAGGGGCGAGCCCTGCGCCCAGCCATGGCGAGCACGCGGAGCAGGAGGTCGCGGACGGCGGAACAGCGCGGCACCGAAACCCTAACCCTAGGGGATTGGGTTGTGCGCGGCCGCGGAGGAAGCGGAGACGAATCGCTCCGGTGAGGTGGAAGAGCGGAGCGAGGGGAGTGTTTTGCCCCACGCCACGGCGGCGGAGGTGGCCAGAGTTGGCCGGAGCAAGGCGGCGACGGCGCGGGCGACACGCGCCAGAGGAGTCGAGCACGGGTCGAACGCGAGAGAGAGAGAGAGAAGAGTGGCTCGGTCGGTTGACCCGACCCGAGCCAGGTCTTTGACTTGGTTCAACCAAGTTGGACCAGGGGTACTTTTATAATTATGAATTTGAAAAATTCAAATCTTTCAAAGTACTCTAAAAATTCAAATAAATTCCTAAAAATACTTTAAAAATATCTACAAATATTAGCAGAAAATAAGCTATTTAAATAAAATACTAACAGGAATTTTTGAAAATTATTTCTTTGATTAAAAATCCAAAGATCCTTAAGTGGATTATTCTTTGGAATAATTTCTTAAAATTATTTTCTCAAGAAAAATAATTGGGAAAATAAATACTAAGTTCAAAATAATATTTGAACTATACCAAGACTATCTTGTTACTCATCCTAAATCAAAAATATTCAAACTTAAATGAATTTTTACACCAAATTCAAATACACAAAAATCAACTAAAAATATGCAACATACTCTACAAAATATGAGGAATTTTTATGTAAGTTTTATTTGAAGTTTTGAAAAACATTTTGTGGATGAAAAATTCAAGGATCCTTAAGTGGAAATGACTTGAAATTCTTTTTCAAAAACTATTTTCTTAAAAGAAAATAATATGGGAAAATAAAGTCTTGAAGTTCAATTATATTGAACTATTTCAATTTAATCACTTTAAATTTATTCCTCATGAAAATTGTTGTCAAATTCTTTAAATAATTAAAAACTCTAAAGCACTTGAAAAGTCTTAAGTCCGCAACTTGGGTATTTTGGGGTGGCGATGCATATCATGATTATGCATAATAGCATGCTGCTAGATTTTTCAGTAGTCCTTATCAGGATTACTTTGCTATTTTCAGAACTCGGGGTTTTACCGCAAACCCTAGAATCCCGAAGAGTTGAACGGCCATTTCTACCACAGGCAAGTTCATTCTTGCATATCCTTATTGAACTATTTTATAAAAACTATTTTCAAAAACGTATTATTATCATTGCATTGAAAAAGAAAAACTATTTTCGAATGATGTGAATTGCTATATATATATTGTTTGGCTGGCAATGGAACCACGGATTGATGTTGTGGTGGAGGTTCCATTGTACGGGAAAGTATATACCTAGGATTAATTACCAATGTCACAGTGATCCTTGCGCCGTATTGAAGCGTTTACCATGAGATCTGCTATGGACGGTAAAAGTCAGCCGTATCTTCTCTCGTTCACATATCCTCGGCAGGCTATTACCTGGTTGTGTCCGTTGCGGCGGCCAACAGCGTGGAAGCGCGTGACCTTCCCACCTGACGGGGTGATTGGAATAGAAGCTCGGGAGGGGTGGCGGGATAGCGGTCTTTGTTACCGGCCGCGCCACAATTGGGCGGATATGTGTTGTGCGGAGAGGGCGGTGATTGGCTTTGGACTCACACCTGGCCCCATACCATGGAAGTATGGACGAGTTTGGCCGCTCGGAAAGGCAACAAGGCTGGGTTTCTCTCATGGGTAAAGTTACGCAGCTCTGCAGAGTCAACAACAAGAAATTGTGACCGTCACATCCGTGTTCCCGGAAGGAACTACAGAACGCTGCGGGAAAGGCATCCCAAGTGATGACTAAAGACCCGTGGAGACTGTGAGCATAGTTTTCTGAAATAAAACTTGACCTTTGAAGAATGGTTTTTCCAAAACTTGCATTATGCCTACGACCGTTGGTCATGGCAGTAGCTAGTGCATTCAAAACAAAAACTCTTTCCTATATTATTAAACTTGCTAAGTAACGCTCGAGTTGCTTACCCTTTCCTCGTTGACCCCTGCTTAGACTTTTGGAGCCATCCAAGGAGACGACAAATATCCATGATGACAACGAGGAGGTCTTCAACAAGGAGTCCAAACCTATCTGGTGGAGCTTGAAGGAGTCAACTGCTACTTCACCAACAAAAGGATGACGACAAACTTACCCAGGTGTATATAACGACAACACTGCCGATGGAGGAGACAACATCATTTTGGAAGAAGGAGTACAATTTGGATAAAGATATTCCAGATGGATTAGAGTAGGGTTGTGACAACAGCAGTAGTGGAATAGGAATTAGAGATAGAGCTGATATCCAGCTTAGAGTTACGATTTGGATTTTTCTGTATTTCATTTGCAAGGGACTTGCTTCAATATAGAAAGAGGGTCTCGAGATTTTGTATTGAATAGTGTTGTAATCCTATAGTGTTACCTTGGACCGGCTATGTTTCTGTTGTACTACTCTGAGGGATGTAATATTTGCGGAGAGGTCCTTCCGTGCGTGTTACATCAACGACTTGTACACTACAACATGCAGTGGTGTGCTGGGTCACCGCAGAAGACGCCCTCGCACCCCGCTAAACGCAGCTCTCATTGTGTCATAGTCCAACATGTCTGTCTTGAACAGATTCAGATTCTTCGGTGCATTGTCCAGCTGCTTCAGACATGCATTTTTGGATCACCTGAAATGGAGGTTAACAAAAATATTAACATATAATCGACTTTAAGAAGCCAACTTCCTTCCCCTTCTCTCCTGCGACTCGTGAGGCGAAAGGGCGAAAGTTTCCTCCCCTCGGTCTGCCGCCGGCGAGGCCGGCAGTTCCCCTCCCTCCGTCTGCTGCTCCGGCGGGGGAGGGTAGGGGAACTCCGGTCCTCTCCGTGCGGTGTGTACATAGTAGGGTTAGGGTTTCTGCTGGCGGCGTTGTGGGGGTGGAGGCGGCGTCGGAGAGAATAAAGTTGTTGCAGCGTCGTCCCTTCTACGCCGGCGTTCGTCGGGGCTATGGCGTGGCGCTTGTAGCTTTTGGTGCTCCTAGATCCTCGGATCTGTGGAGATCTTGCTCCCCCCGAGCGGACGGCGCGGCGACGCCGTCGTTCGTTCTTCGTGGGGCCTCTGTCCCTCCTCTCCGTCGTCGTCGGGCCGTCGTCTCCTTCAGCGGCGGCTTTGGGAGTGTGAGGTGGTTCGGTGGAGGCTTGGGGTGCTCGTGCTCGTCTCTCGTGCAGGGTTTTTGGTTGGCAGGCGGAGGATCTGGCGTGGCTGGGCTGTCCCGGGGGCAGACGGCGTTCGATCTGGAGGACTGGGTGGCCTGGTCGTGTTGGTGTTTGTTCATCGGGCTAGGTCTCGTCGCCGTGCGGCGAGTGGATTCTGCGGTCTTCGTCAACGACGGTGGTCCTCTCTTCTCCAGGGCTCGGGATGCTCTGCTTCTTTCTTCTCCGGCGGTCGTCGGCGTTAGGATGAGGCAGCTGTTGTGGTGGTTCAGTGGCGTCCGTCGCTGCTGTTGTGCGTGCGTCGTGTACGGGCGTTTCGATCTGCGTATGAGTTTCATTTCGTGGTTCTTGGAGATGCTCGCCGGCTTTTCGAGCGATGTTCTGCCTTCTCCGGCTGGCCGTGGTGGCGAGGGGAGGAGTGCTTGGTGCAGTTTGCTCTGGTTCCAGAAGGCCTTGCTTCGTCGTGCCCTGGCCTGCCGTGGTGGTGAGGGGGGAAGCTCTTGGCGTGCTTGGTTTCTCGGCGACGGTTCCGGCAAAGAGGAGATTATGCTCAGTGCAGGGTTGCTGGAAGATGGGTGGTTGCGGAGAGGAAGCGCCATGGCCGTGCGTGTTCAACGTGCTCGGTTTCGTCGCCTGTGCCGGACGGCTCATGCGGTCTTCTACAAGAGTGGGGGTGCTCTCTCTCCGGGGCGTGGCGGCGGCCTGGTTGCTTCCTCTCCGGCGACGAAGAGGATGCTTGCAGGTGTTGCGGCGGATCAGCGTTCAAGGCTCCAGGTTCTTAGTTGTGTTCTTGGCCTTGTTGCTGTTGTTCTGGGTGTTTTCTTCTTTGTTCTTCGGCGTGCGTTTGTTCTTTCCCTTGTAATTCTGTGGTGATCGCTCGCTGAGGAAGTTCCACTATCAAAAAAAAAAAAATTAACATATATCTTGAAAACGTTTGTCTTAACTTTTACGTGGTACTCGATTGTAAACTCGTTAATCGTTAGAAAGTCTGTTATTATGACTGTGGGCGTAAAATGCCCAGGTGTGCGTCTCTTTTTCTATTTAATTCAAAATATGCCGGATCAAACAAAATGTCAAAATTGGATGAAGGTCCTGTCCATTAAAAAAATCTGTTATACTGTAATTTAAAACAGCATGTGTTGTAGTTCCTTGAAGAAAAAAGATGTAAAAGAAACTTGATTGGTAAGAGACACCTATCTACCCACGAGAGTGAGTTTCCATTGGAAAAATATCTACTCCCTCCGTTCGGAAAAGGATGTCGACATCCTTTTCCGAACGGAGGGAGTACAAGACCAGAACGCAGTCTTCATCCATCCTCCAAGCAAAACAAGTAATGGGTCACGAATGGTGGCGTGCACGGCGTAGCCGTGGGAGAGGAGCAGCTTCACGAGCCAGGAGGCGATATACCCGCCGGCTCCGGTAACGCAGACTCGCGGCTGCGACGACGACGACGAAGAAACCATCTGGCCTGGCCTCTGGGCTAGCTGGAGGAGTATAACGAGAGTAGAATATTGCAAAGGAAAAGCCTTGTGATCCCCCGGGATCACGCCCTCGCATCCTCCGTCTCGAGCGTGCGACACGCGTCCCCGCTATGGCCCACCTCCCTTGTCTTATCCCTTCCGAGACGATTTCCCCTCCTGCTTTCGTCCCCAAATCAAAACCGATAGACGAGCTCGCACCAGCTGATGTCGCCGTTCCTCTACCATCCCGCCATCTCCTCCTCGGCCCTCCCCATGCGCAGCGCAACGGCCTCCACCTCACGCCTCTGCCCGTGCGAAATCCAAGCTCCTCCTCTCTCCGCCGTCCTCCCTCCAAGGCTCCAAAGCAGGTCGAGAAGAGATGCTACGAGCGGCAACCGTGGCTGCAGTCAGCGGTGCACGGTGGTGCTGCATGTGCTCAGAGGAAGTGCTTCCAGAAGAGGGCGGCGGTGCTGCCGTCGGTGGGGGCGGTGCTACCGCCGGTGTCGGTGATGCTACCGTCGGTGGTCCGGGATGCTACTGTAGCTTTTCGTGATGCTACCGTACCAAGGCGACGATGCTACCGTCGGTGCTCGGTGATGCTACTTTAGCACCGTCCGTGGGCGGCGGTGATGCTCGTTGGAGTTGGTGTCCCCGGCGGTGGTGCGGGGATGCTGCCGTCGATGGTCGGGGGATGTTGCCGCGATGCTGCCGACGGTGGTGCATGGATGTTGCCGTCGGTGGGCGACGATGCTATTGTAGCTTATCGGTGATGCTACTGTAGGTTCTCGGTGATGCTACCGTACCAAGGCGACGATGCTATCGTCGGCGCTCGGTGATGCTACCGTACCAAGGCGATGATGCTACAGTCGACGCTCGGTGATGCTACCGTACCAAGACGACGATGCTACCGTCGACGCTCGGTGATGCTACCGCACCAAGGCAACAATGCTATCATAGCTGGATGGCGGTGATGCTCGCCGGAGTTGGTGCCATGGACTGCTGGGAGGAGGAGGCAAAGATGCTCCCACGGGGAGACGGTGATGCTACCATGGTGTGCTGCGAGGAGACGACGGCGATGCTGCCAATGGGCAACCGACGATGCTCCCATTGGCAACGGCGAAGCTATGCCGACGTCTTCTCCGGCGACGACGTCTTCTCCGTCGAGGGCGCCTTCTTTGGGGCGGCGTATTCTCCGGCGACGGGGCCTTCTCCGTCGTCGGCGTCTTCTCCAGCGGCGGCGCCTTCTCCGACGACGGGGCCTTCTCCAGCGGCGGCGCCTTCTCCGGCAACGGTTGGGATAGGTGCACGCGGCGCCATGGTCGAGGGGAGTTTTGTTGGTTTTTTCTTTTTTCCTGCGAGGGGAAACGCAATTGGTCTGCACGTGATCTGTTCTCGTTGACCAGTAAACATGACACGTGTCGGCCTCTCCACCCAGGAGATCGGACGGAAAGATCCCGGGAACGCCTAGTGCTGTCCTATTGCAAAGGCAGTACAGAAATTAACATAATAAATCCCTACACGCAACAACCCAAGCTAATTCACTGGACCAGCACAGCACGACTTTAAATTCTTCTATTTTGCACTTCGCTGCCAAGCGACGTACTGAACTCTGTAATCAGCCAACCAGACAAAAATAGTAAGTAGGGCAAT
This sequence comes from Poa pratensis, assembly GCA_947311845.1. NCBI lineage: Eukaryota > Viridiplantae > Streptophyta > Magnoliopsida > Poales > Poaceae > Poa > Poa pratensis. The sequence goes on along the minus strand of CAMZMU010000070.1, from coordinate 26,495,578 downwards.
TTAAAATATCATCCACTCTCCGGCCCTATGTAGAGCTTCTCTGGTCCGCAAAATTCAAGAAAATGCAAATCTATACTACTATTAAAAGAGCAAACTTGTGTTGATACATTGAATCTGAGCACTTCAATATTTGGCCAACGGTGCAGATCGCTCCAATGTTTGACAACTCAACACAAATCCACTTTTGCCCGTTTTACCCTCCCACCAAATCACATAATACTGCTAATGCCATCGTACCGGTTCGTTTTATTTCGTTTCGTGATAATTACGAGATTTGCCACCGCTAAAAGAAATTAAAAAACAGAACTTCTTGACGGGGCCGGTGGTCCGCTGCGCCGTCGCAGCCACCCGCTTCTCCACTTTCCTCGACGGCTTCCTCCAGTCCCTCGCTGCTCTTTCTCGACGTCTCTGAAACGCGGCCCTCCTCGGCGCGGCCGGATGCGCGGCTTCGGCGACGGCGACGAGTACGGGCGCGGCTCCGGGGAGGCGAGCAGTCGAGGGCAGGGACGAGCATCAGAGCACGGCCTCTGCAGCGGCGACGGGCGGGGCCGGCCAGGCAGGAGCTGGCTCGATGCGTGGTCTCGGCAACGGGGAGCGGTCGCATATTCACGCCACCGTCCGCTGCGGGTCCATGGAGCTTCTTCGGGCGAGGGCAACGACAAGGCGCGATAGAGGATTGTGACAATCGGCGTGCGGCGAGCAACGAGCGGGCAAGCGGTGGGCAACAACTAGCAGAAGAGACGGCATCGTAGCCACTTTGGTGACCGATTCGTATGTCCCCCGATTGGGAAACGTCTCTAGATGTGTCGCCGTCTAATGCGGAGGCAGCCCCTTCGCCATCCATCAGCGACGGCGTGGTGCACCTACAGGCCGAACGCCAGGCCAGCACCAAGGCAGGAGGCCTGCACGGGTGCCGGGAGCGCACGCGGGTAGAGCGCGGGCACGAGGCTCAGTAATGTCGTGCTCCCTCGCCCGGCACGAGCCGGCGCACGTCGATGTCGTCCTCAGCTTCGACGAAGGCGAAACGTCTCTGGATGTGTCGCCGTCTGATGCAGTTTGCAGGCCGTAGCTACCGACGATCCACCCTGGTCGCTGCGGCCGTCGATCCGCGCGAGCCAGCGCGCCGCGAACTGCACTCCAGGGCCCCGCCCTGCACGCCACGAACCTGACGGTAATTTCCTCAATCCCGTAAACTGAATTGAGTGCAGGTTTGCAAATCCAGGCTACCCAACGAGAGCCGCCCAACACCCGCCGCCTGCACGCCAGGCTGAATCCGAGACGCCAGCGATTATATTGTTGCAAGATTATATTTTTGCAGTTACAATTTTTTATGTGAGATTATACTGTAAATAATATATAAATTGTATATTTTTGTTAGTCAAGACGTGCGTGCACGTGCACATTTTAACTCCTGGTAGGATTAAACGGTTACAGGCTGAAACTGTGCAGCTTTTAGAGAAACAAAGTGCATTGAATTATCAAATGAGTATTAATTACTTAACTTTTAACAGAAGTGTATTTTCAGGGTTTAGAATGTGGATTGAGATTTGAGAATGTTGAGCTTGGAATTGTTTTTTTTTTTTTGAACAATTGAGCTTGGAATTGTTATTTTCAAGATAAACTTTAGATGGATCGCAAACACTCACAAATCAAAGATAGTGATCGAGGGCGCATCGTCAACTCTTCATTTTACTTTCAATGTTTAGTCAATTTCCATTTGATCCAAATTTCAAAATGCATTAGTTAATTTACGAGACGTGCGTTGCACGTGCAATTATACTAGTACAGATAAAACACACGATTGCAGTATCATCGTACAACTCTCCGTTTTCCGCCTCTACGTGGAATTCCTTGGGACAATTTTGATCGAGTAATTTCGTCCACGAGGATAGCTTCGCTTTCAAAGTAAATGCCATGGAACCATTCTTACAAACTCCACTAGAAAAAAGAAAAACTTCAGCAAATGGAACATTTATTCTCATTGTTGTTTAACATTGTGGACGACATGTTGGCAGTTCTTATTAACAGAGGAGCATCAACCTTAATATGCACAATTATCTGGTCGTCGTTTAGATCACCCTTACGAGAGAAAAGAACGAGGCAAACCTAAATGATTACACCTTCCTCGTTCTCTAGGACTAGTTGGGTTAAGTTGCAACCCATAGTAAGGTGCAGAAGTAAAAAATATAGCAATGAAATCATTTATAGGAGAGAAAAAAAAAGGGTTAGAGGCTTGACTTTACAGAACCTGTATACACAATGTACAATAACACGTATAGTCCAGAATAGTTTATTGCCCCATCTTTATTCATACACAAAAGATACAACCAGCGTGCTCGAGCATCTTGGTCTAGAATGCTCTTGCTAACAGTTCTGGGAAGTGAAACCAAAAAGAGCTCAAGTGTGTTGGTTCAACAATACAGCAGATAATATTACAGATGTCGCCGTGACAAAGAAATCTACAAATAACTTATGCTCACTGACTCGAAAGAATGGGATCTGACTATATATAATAACTACAGCAAAAAGGCCAGAGGTTTACTGTGCATTTATTCAAGCTGCACTTGGGAAAATACCAATTTTTTTTAACAGAGACAAGATCAGTTGGTAGCATCTCTGCTGTAGAACTGGTCCAAGGTCTTCGCGGGGATACGATGGAGAAGCTCGCGAGGGAATATGCGAAGCAATGTCCATGCTAGATCAAGCGACTGGAAGATGTTACGAGTATCGTATGCTCCTTGTGCCACAAATTTCCTCTCAAATTTGTCGAGGAATTCTAGATAAAGCTGGACAAGTGATAAAGAATAATACATTAGCTTTTTTACTTCTACAAAGACCATCAGCCCATGGGTTAATTTGCTAGCGAGTAGTAACATACCAGATCTTCAGAAGAGAGCGCCTCCTCTCCCACAACGGCTTTCATGGCCTGGACATCCTTTCCAATAGCATAGTTGGCATAAAGCTGAACATAAAACAATAGGTGTGATTCTTCTGGAAGTTATCCTTGACACTTGAAAGAAACCGAGTATATGGTGTTCAAACAAGTACCTGATTCGACACATCTGAATGGTCTCGACGGGTCATACCCTCGCCAATAGCACTCTGCAATAAGTATTGATAGTTCTTAGAACTAACATTTGGGCAGAATCCTGATAGCATCTTACAGTTACGGACTAAGTTTTGAAAAGCAAAACTCGACAAGACATCTCACCTTCATCAACCGAGAGAGAGATGGAAGGACATTGATGGGTGGGTATATCTGAAAGTACCATGACATCACGTCAACATATAGAAGATATTACAGTTGAAAAACGGAAGGAAAAGAAAATAATCCCAAGATTTGGTTCCCGAAGTCACGTCAATACGAAAACTAATACAACTCTAAATGATAGTAATAACTTAATATATGAAGCTGTTGCCTTTGCTAACTTAATAGAACATGCAAAAGCTAACTTAATAGAACATGCAAAAGCACCTGTCTGTTATGGAGCTGTCTGTCAATGTATATCTGTCCTTCAGTAATGTACCCCGTTAGATCAGGAGTTGGATGTGTGATATCTGTTTAAGAAGGAAAAGAACAATATGTCAAACAATGAACAAAATGAAATGTGTGGTAACTATTTATCTCAAAAGCAATCAGATGTGCAGCAAACTCGTTAATATACAGACAAGTGTGTTGAGATACTCATGCTCTGATGCTCAACTACTGCATATACTCGATTGTGTCACACTAAGCAAAATGGTTAAAACACTAGTTCTATCATCTATGAGATGCTATATGCTGATTTTAATCCATTGCACAGCAAGTTTACAGAATGCTCAGACGATAATGGTAATGTATAACTGATATGTACAGAGCGAGCAATTCATTACTTACCATCATTAGGCATAGTTAGAATTGGTATTTGGGTAATGGAGCCCGTTCTTCCTTCAATACGCCCAGCACGCTCATAAATGGTTGCCAGATCAGTATACATATATCCAGGATAACCACGCCTACCTGGGACCTCTTCTCGGGCTGCCGATACCTACACATAAGCACGATTTCCATCCAGGGTTATTGTGGACAAAAAGAAGAAGAGATGGCAGTAATTACCATTTTATTACAGCTGAACACAGAAGTAACTAAATAAAATGGGAGGTGCAATACGACCAAGTCAAAGATCTTCCAACTTGCTAGATAGAGAAAACTACAGAACACTCTTGGAAGCTAATAGAAGAAGGTTCTGTTTACAACACTACTTGTCCATTTGGGCAGTGGTATAATGACGATCAAATGAAAACAAGAGAATAACTGCACCAGATTCTGACCAAATTTATATCACTTCTGGAAAGTTGTCATGTGACACATACACTTCAGTTTGTACTGCATTATGTACATTGACTTAAAAATGCAACCTTTTTTTTCCGTTCATTCTAACAGTAAACTTTGCAACTACATGGATTACATGTTAGTGTGGAGTATGGATATAAGACATATTAACTCTTCCCTAAAATCAATAATTATTCATGCCACTGGAAAAATATCAGGACAGAAAGTAACTCCCAAGGAAGAGCCAACTGATTGGGAAATGCTTTTCTATTAAATTCAGTTTTCAGATTAGTTGATGAAGCAAATATCAAGTGCAATACCTCACGAAGTGCATCTGCATATGAACTCATATCTGTCAAGATGACAAGCACATGCTTCCCACATTCATAAGCCAAATATTCTGCTGTTGTTAGTGCAATTCGAGGGGTGATGATACGTTCAATCGTGGGATCATTTGCCTGAAAGATAAACAGGAGCAGAGTGTCACTAATATGCTTTGCTTGGTATTGACAGAGTAAAATTTTGTTAAGGGGACATAAAACATTATTTAATCAACTATATCAATATTAAAAATAATAATTGTCTTGCAACATAAAAGATCTGGTTAACAAGTATAATGTAAGTACCAAGTTCAGAAAAAGGGTGACCCTCTCCATTGAACCGTTCTCTTCAAAATCACGTTTGAAGAACTGGGCTGTTTCCATGTTCACTCCCATAGCGGCAAACACAATAGCAAAATTGTCGTCTTCACCACCACCCTGGCACGTCAAGAAAATTAGATCAAGCAAGAAGCAATGATTCTGCCACGATAAAAAAAAGGTACCATGGGAAAATTCGAACAGATTATTACCTCTGCGTGCTTGCCTTTCTCCAACCTCTTGACAAGACCAGCCTGACGGCAAATCTGAGCAGCAATTTCATTATGAGGAAGCCCAGCAGCAGAAAAGAGAGGAATCTTTTGCCCTCGAGCAATGGAGTTCATGACATCAATGGTAGATATCCCTGTCTGAATCATCTCCTCAGGGTAGGTTCTCTCACTTGGGTTAATGGAACTTCCTGAAATAAACATGAGTACATAATTATCACAAGTAAAAAATGAGGACAATTTACCACCGTTCATAGTAATAATGATGTATGTGTCCTATCATGATGAACGTAGAAAAATTCATGAGGTTCTTGCAGAACAGTGTGCCTGAACTGAGAAAGCACTTACCAGAGATGTCCAAGTAGGCCTCGGGCAAGATTGGGGGACCATTATCAATAGGTTTTCCAGAACCATTAAAAATACGCCCAAGCATATCAAGTGATACAGGAGTTTTCAAAACCTGTCAGAGAAGCAGAATACATAAGTATGCAACAAAACGTAGCAACTTCTCATATTCATATACACACACGGAGAAGGCAGGCATTATTTTAAATTTCATCCTGAAAGTTCGCCATGGGCTAGTCCACTTTATTCAGTTCCAGTGCTATGCAATTGTGATGCCTTAATAAACAATAACCATGACTTAAAAATGTCAAGAATGAATATGCTGTCCAGTTGTCCCTATCACCAGTTCATGATGCTAACACTTGCCAGTTGAAAGTGTTGTCCTATTAGAGAACACTTAAACAGTATGCTATCAGGAAATAAAAAGACAAGAGACTCGTGAATGCAAGTACCTCGCCCGTGAACTGAACGGTAGTATATTTGTTGTCTATTCCTGAAGTGCCTTCAAACACCTGTATAATCACACAGTTCAGATAAAATAATACAGTCTAAATTTACTCTTTTTGGTCAACACAGAACAGAATTAACTAACCTGCACAACGGCCTTTTCACCATCAACTTCCAGAACTTGACCACGGCGAGTGGTACCATCTCCCAATCGGATGTTTACAATTTCCTGGTATTTGGGGCCCTATCAACCACAAAGAGAATAATGAAGTAGTGAGAAAAAATGTGCTACTAGAACAGTCTGCTAAAAAGCGGGAATATGCTAAGACATGCAAAATTTAGAAAAGCAAACACACCTTTACTTTGTCCAAGATAACCAGAGGTCCTGCCACACCAGAAACGGTCCTGTACTCTGCAGAGGTAAATATTTAGTAAACACCATCTTTGTTAAGTCATCTGACAAGAATACGTTTGTAATGCACTTAAAAGCAGTACAAGTACAACTATGTGGTCTTTGACCCATGACATTGGCAAAATATATGGTACTTTGTGAAACATAAAATTTCGAATGTGAATCAAATTATCTGAAAAAACAACATAAATAAATAATGAACATTGGTAATCTATAAAAATTGGCAGGGGAGTGTAAGACCTGAAGGAACATAATAATGTTGCATAGCTCTAAAGAACTGCAAAGCTACAAAAGGCAAACTCCATCTATAATGGATTAGGAACCTCTCTATTGGCACATATGCATTTTTATTTTTTATAAGCAAAAGCTTTGTGACTGTATTATGTATTACATCTGATGATCCATTATCTTGTAGCCTAAGCACATTTACATATATGGTACTAAGCATCTGAAACCTTCGACCTATTTCATTTTCAATCAACAAGCAAGCCCTCCCCCCTCCCCACATAAGCCCACGACGACAGCACGCAATGGCGCAACGCCAGGCACACAAAACAACAGCATGGGGGAGTCATTTGCACGAGATTTGTCGAAACACTCACCCATGCCGATCTCCAGGGTGCCCTCCTCCATGTCGACGCCATCCTTCACCAGGCTCATGCTGAACCCACCCAAGAGCAACCTGCAGAGAGCAACATCGACGCGCACCCATCAGAATGACGGACGAGACAAACCGATCCGCGATTCTCCCAAAAAAAAACGCGCATCACTACGATTCTACCGACAAAAAACAACAAGGAAGCTCGCTGCCAATCGCGCTCGCAGTTCAGGCGAAATGATCGAAACGCGGGACCTGCGCCCGATCCGTCGACCCAGATCTACCAATGGGAGCAGATCTCGATCCCAATCTCGGATTCGAGGCCCGTAACAGCCCGGCGGGACCAACCTAATCTCCCCCGCGCGCGGCAATTGGCCGGGCGCGGCGCGGTGCGAGCGAAGCTTCCCGGTACTAGGCGTGGGGATTGGAGCGCGAGAGAGGGGACGACGCGTACCTCGGGTCGAGATCGGTGGGAGACGGCGAGGAGCGGGAAGAGGAGGTGGATCGTGTGGGCGACGACGACGCAGCTGGGAGAAGAAGAAGAGGAGGGCAGCAGAGAAATTAATGCACAGAAAATGATATCGTTCAGAGACGGGAGACCGTTTTGCGAACCTGCCCTGCTGGAATACCGATTTGACAAATAGTTCCACATTGACAGGAATCGGCCAGCATAAAAAATGACACTCCTCCGTTCAGTTTTGGGAACAAGAGGAAAACGAGGAATGCTATTTTTAGAATCTTGTTTTTAGATGGAACAGACTCATTCTATTAGAAAATGCCTAATGATAACTGCTTAACATTTTTGTTGTCTAAAGTAGGAACATGTGCCACTTGATAGAATTGCATTTTCTTTGGATTTTCCACCAATGTGATGGATGAAATATGGGAAATAGATTCGAGAAAATGGATTCACAATCTATTGCCATTATTCGGTTTGTTCATCGACATTTCAAAAAGGATGTTGTCGCCGTCTCCCGTACGGCATCTGCTGAGTGAATAATCTCTTCCCTTGTTTCAAACATGTGGTTGTCTATTCATTGGCTATATGAAACCTTCGTAAATCGTAATGATATTTTTAAGCTCTTAACTAAACATCTAACTATTCTCTTATGCAAGCACTTGTATATAACCTAGAGCCAAAAATTACACTGACATCCACCAATGTTCCATGCCTTAAACAAGTGTAATTTAAGGGGCCGAAATTGGAAAAATATATAAAGAACGGATAATTCTAAAAAGTTAATTCGATGTGTAAAAATAACGATGAAGTTAACATAGAAAACAAGGAAAGCTAGAAAAAATTGATCCATAAAACCAAAGACGGCTACACACAAGTTTCACATGAAATAAGATAGATCCCCTAAAAGGTCATGTTTGTGAGCAGAGATACCTGCAAACACTTTTCATTATCCTTTGGATCTATTTTTTGTTTCAAATGAAATTACCAATCTGCTGCTGGACCACGGGATGATATGATCATGTCCCGGGACCATCGCTCCCTGGCTTATCCATTCTCCAAAGGCCGTGACTTCAGCCATATGCACCCATGTAGGTAATATGGATTTTGTAATCGTGCACCAGTTAATTAGTTCAAGCAGAACATATGCTACACTCTCTCGTTCCCCTCCCTATCTGCTACAGTAGATCGAGGCGGAGAAAAGGCGACCTGAGCCCTCGCCGGCGAATCCGCCGCTTCCCTCCGTCTCCGGCGCCGTTCTGGCGTCGCGAGGCGGGGGGAAGCTCCGGATCTCGTTCGTGCGTGTGTATAGGGGTAGGTTTTTAGGTAGTAGGGTCCCTGGTGGCGCCGCCGTGAGGGGTGAGGCGGCGCGGCTGTGGGGTTGTGTTGCCGGAGCTCGATCCCCTTCCCGGCGTTGCCTTGGGCGGCGTCGGCGGGCTGCGGCTGCTAGGTGCTCTCGGATCCCTCGATCCGGTGAGTGGTGGTGCTCAGGCGTTGGTCGTCGACGTGAAGACGGCGGCCGGCAAGTGGAGCTTTTGTCCCCTGCTCCTTTCTTCGCCGCAGCGGGGTGGGCTCTGGCCCTGCTGTGCAGGACCTGGGGGTGGTGCGGCCATCCTGGCCGCGTGTACAGGAGCCCCAAATCGTGGATCGTGGAGGTGCTCGCCGGCTTTTTGAGCACTGTTCAGCCTTCTCCGGCCGGCCGAGGTGGCGAGGGGAGGAGTGGTTGGTGCAGTTCGCTCTGCTTCAGTTGGCTTTGCTTCGTTGTGCTCTGCCTGCCGTGGTGGTGTGGGAGGTTGCTCTTGGCGTGCTTGGCTTCCCGGCGACGGTTCCGACAGAGAGGACTTCGTGCTCAGGACAGGGTTGCTGGAAGATGGGTGGTTGCGGGGAGGAAGCGCCATGGCCGTGCGTGTTCATCGTGCTCAGTTTCGTCGCCTGCGGCGGACGGCTCATGCGGCTTCTACAAGAGTGGGGTGCTGTCTCTCCGGGGTGTGGCGGCGGCCTGGTTGCTTCTTCTCCGGCGACGAAGAGGGTGCTCTCAGGTGTTGCGGCGGTGCAGCGTTCAGGGTCCCAGGTTCTTTGTGTTCTTGGCCTTGGTGCTGTTGTTCTGGGTGTGTCCTCTCTGTTCTTCGGCGTGCGTTTTGTTCTTCTTCTTGTAATTCTCTGATGTTCGCTCGCTGAGGATGATCCAATTCAAAAAAAAAAAAGAACATATGCTACCATGTGGCCCTACATGCTTCCTCCTCCGGGCAAGGAGACACGTGTAGAATCCGTGTTCTTTTAGTTTTCTATCTTCAGCCAATTGAAGACCCCCCCGGTTATGAGTTGTTTATAATCGTGCACCGAATTCTTTTTTCACCAATAAAATGGGGCACTGACGTGATAATGTAAGTACATATGTACAATGGTATGAGTAGATAGTAAAAGTGTTTTATTGATTATTAGTAAATCAAGAAACTAAGAGGATTTGATGTCTTTCTTTCACAAAAATTCATAGAAATTTAAAGAAGAAAATGTAATTCCCATAGAAAGGTTTAAATAAGAAAATGATACTCGCATTTGTACGCGCTCAACTAGAGCTGGTTCAATTCCTCAAAAAGATGTTTGGTTATATTTCTCTTGACAGTCAAACTCATGGGCACAAAATATGAAAACAAAATGATATTGTTCAGACAATAGGCAATTTTTATTCTCAGCCTACACAAAGCCAAAATATTCAGGGGTACTTACCATGATTAACATAGAGCATATCATCTCTAAAAGCCTTTTTATTTGGACTTTTTTTTTTGGCTTTTTACGGGAATAAATTGGACAAACGAAACAAAGAGTTCAGCTATGCGGTAGGCTTTTCCAGAGCCACCATCACAAATGTAATGTCGAGAAAAAGCACGATTTGAGATGCTTTCCATGGCTTCCCGCAGCTTTTGACTTATAATTGAACCGTTATATCTATCTGCCCTTGTAGTAATTACGTAAGACTGGCATCGAGCCTTTTTCAAATAGTTTTTCCTATATCCCACCCAGTACGAGAGGAGTGAACATGGTTATTCTGTTTCGATCCAATCGAGCGCCTGCGGGTGGTCACCGGCTCCCTGCTTCCCGGCTATCATCGAATGTTTGTCTCCGCCCGCACTAGATCTTCCACATTGTTGTTCTCCCACTCGCTTGAGGTCGTCGTCCTTCCCACCGGCGACTAGGCCATCTCCCGCCGTCTATGATGTGTGATGCCGCCTGTTTTGTTGCTATTGCTTGCTTGCTTGTTGGTGTGCGCCGCTGCCGTCTCGCTTATGCTGATGTTGACTAGTAGTAGTGGCTTTGTGTACACAATTTGGATTAATGTAGGTATTTGATGCTAATGCAAATGGCTGACCCATATGTTATTTACACATAAAGCACATAATACACGTTCTCAAAACTCGGGTGTATTTCAGACAAGTTCTCAGTTTACCTCCAGATAGCCAGCCAAATTACCAAAAAAAAAAAGTCGCAACAACATATTTCTCAGGACCAGCACATAGCAGTTTTTAACAACACAACCAGCCCAAACAAAAAGGCTCTTAATGGACCATTTTCGAGAAATATGAGGAGGTATCAACCCTTTGGCAGTTAAGGGTGAGCGCGTGCAGTTGGGGACGAAAACGGCTTTCGCGAGTGAGTCTAGCGTGCGAGCCGTAGGTGGTTGCCCTTGTCCGGCACATTTGGCCGGATGAGCTTAACCATCGTTTCAGGAGCATATTTTCAGATATTCTCAGATTCTGGTTATCCCTATCCATCTCACCCCATAAATCAAACATGGGGTAACCACTAAAAAATGGCTATCTCTAGCCACTTTGGAGATAGCCACTGAACCCAACACTCTAAGTTCAGATATAGATCACTTGATTTGCAGATTCATCTAAGAACTGATTTGCGACTGCTGCATTCTGAGTTTCTCACTAGTGACTCCGCATTTTTTGGGCACATATTGACATCTCCGTATGACCGCCAATGAGAGCCAAGGAAATCATATGCTGTTGCATGCCGTCTTCCGCCAGATTATCTAGACTTAATTTGAAACCTCAAAACATCCTCGAAACCAACGTTCACTACGCACAACCTTGACGCTGTCCAAGATGCAATGCCAACTTGCCAGGAGCAACAAAAATGCGCATATGGCAACAACAATGGCATCTTGGCACCTAGCACAATCCACCAACACGCAATCCTAGGATAGCCAATTCTACTAATTAAGAACTAAGCTCAGCATCTACCTACCGATGCGTCTATAAGAGCATCGGCTTCTTGCTGGAGTGAGCCGATCGATCGATCGAGCCAAGGCCGGCCATGGCGAGCTGCTTCTGCGGCGGAGAGTGGGGCGGAGGGGACAGTGCGTGAAGCTGGTGTTCCCCGGCGGGCACGTGGAGTTGCTGGACCGCCCGGTGCTGGCTGCGGAGGTGATGGCGCAGCACCCTCGGTTCTGCGTGGCGCGCCCCGACGTGTTCCGGGAGCCCGTTGGCGCCGTGGCGGCGCCGGACGCCATGCTGCACCTCGGGCACAAGTACTACGTGGTGCCCAAGAGCACCGTGCGGAGGCTGCTCAAGTACTCCTCCTCGTCGTCCTCCTCCTTCCACGGCGCCGGCAGCGGGCAGGGCAGCGTGTCGCTGAGGAGGCACCTGGCGAGGCCCGACGGCCATGACAGGGGCGACGGCAAGAGGTGGTTCGGCTGGGCGGTTGGCGGGACCGGAGCCAAGCCGCCGCAGAGGCCTCCTCGGAAGGGCGTGAGCGATGGCGGTGAAGGGGAAGTGGTCAGGGAGGTTGGCGTGCAAGTGGTAAGAGAGAAAGGGAAGCGTGTGAAGAAAGGGGAATCGCCCGGACGGCGGCGGCGGCTTGCCTCGCCGGCGGACTCGGAGTCCTATTCCTGGCAGCCTAGCCTTCACAGCATAACTGAAGAATAACCATGCAAGTATGCGGATTGTGCATCCATGTACCATGTAATGTCATTGCTGGTGATTCTCATCGTTTGATGCCGGATGCTCGAAGATAGCCCATGATCTTTTACACAGAATCCAAATTTCCAAGGACCGTACGTCCGTACGGCTTGTTGGACGAAACAAACTGTCATGAAGATACAATAATGAATTACTGCCTCGGGTTAAGTACAAGTTCCTGTTATGCAAAGATTGTTCAGGTAAACCTGTATCCATTATACACGTACAATATTGCAATCTCGTTTGGCCAGTTCTGAAGAACAGCCCGTTCAAATTCCACGGTTCAGAGTTCACATCCTTCTCCTTGGTGTGAGATATACATACAGCGGGTGGAGCTTGTAGCTCATGAGCTGGACGGTGTCCACATTGTCCTCGTCGCCCTCCTTGAGCCTCCACGCGAACTCCTGCACGAACCGCGCAATGGCGGTGCACGAAATGTTTGTCACCTGCACGACACCCGGGCAGGCCCTCCTTCCGGCACCGAATGCCATGGTCTTGTACATGTCCGCGGACTCGAACCTCCCGTCCAGGAACCTCTCTGGCCTCCACTCCTCAGGAGCCTCCCAATCGTTCTTGTTCATGTTACATCCGTACAGGTTGACGATGATCTAGCACAGTTGAGCAATCGTTTCAGAAATCCATATCCAGCAGGCGAAACTTCATGTGTCATCATGATTTATGACTGTTCATGTAGCTCCATGCCATTTCTGTGGTCAATTACCTGTGTTCCGGCTGGGATGTTGTAGCCGGCCAGTTTGGTGTTCTCATGGACGAACCTTGGAGGTACAAGTGGAGCGGGAGAATGAAGCCGCAGCGTCTCGTGGAACACGGCGTTTAGGTATGCCAGCCCAGGAAGATGATCCTCGGTGACTGTCTCGTCACCGCACACCTCCTGGATTTCCTGGAAGAGGCGATCCTGACGAGCCAAGAAAAATCTGGTTAATATTTTAAGAATGAACCCGGCGGTATGCAGGAGAGTACAAAACCGAGAATCGTGGATGTAGTAAGTTCCATCAGCGCTTGCCTGTTTCTCGGGTTCTTGGCAAGCTCATACATAGCCCACTCAGTTGCGACCAAAGTTGTATCTGCAGCCTCTATGAGTTCCTCCCACACCAGCATCGTCAATTGCTCGTCTGTCAGCATGTTCTCCGCCACCAAGAAGTCCAGATACGATACCTTTGGCTGCACATCAAAGTTTTCTTTGTCAGGACGATCAATGAACATAGGCCAGTTGCACCGTAGCTATTCAGTTATAGTGCATTTGTGTCACCTCGCTACGCGCAATTCTTATCTTCTGTTGCTGGAGCAAGGCCCGCATCACCGCGGTTCGCCTATATTCCATGGTATGAACTCTTGTTTCGAAGCTCCTGTTCGGGATCCAGCTGAGGTACGGAAAGAAGTCCCTCCAATCAACCTCAATTGCACACATCATCACGTCAACCACAGTGATCTTGTAGATTTCATCCTTTGGATATCTCCCTCCCAAACTCCTCAACATAGACTGAACTCACATCCTCACCTAAGCTCTGAAATTCTAGTGTGCATTCTCAATATCAAAGATTGCAGTGTGCATTCTGACAGCACAAATTCACAATAGTATGGCACTATGTTAAATTGCACCAAATTTTGGGGTTTGTACACTAACCTGGATCAGCGACAAGCGAAATAACTCATTCTTGAAAACTTCTCTGAAGTTCAGAGGAGCATGTGGGTCATCAGTCACCAACTTATGGTAAGCGCTTAACATGTTATCGATCATCATGTCTCTTGTGTTCCGAAATTTTCTCTACGTTATTTCAAGCATGTCATTGTTTGACCTTAGTTAACTGAAATCCTAGAGGTGGTGGCTAAACTATATTGTTTTGAAAGTCTTACGTCTCATACCTGAGCAGAAGAACCTAAGGCGCCCGTGATAACATAACGCTTCACCATTTTGGGAAGTCATCGTAGTCACTTGTAGCAACCATAGTTTTATCACGTGTGATCGCTGACATGACTTTAGAAAGCTTTCGAGTAGATATAGATGAGAATTTCGCAACCATTGCCTGCAAAGACATGAAATCGAAATATTTTCTCGTTATATTTTGGTACCTGCATCGCAGCCAATAATTACAGAGGAGAAGCATTGACCATAGAACAACTGTATAAATGTTTTTCGTATGAACATGTGACTGTTGTTAACTTAGTTTTTGTATGTATTTCGGTAGTTTGTCAGTTTAGCTCAAAATCCCTTTTTTTTCTGGCATGAGAAACATAGAAAGAATAAGATCTTCTCAGTTTAAAAATTAATGTTTGGGTAAGAACTGTGGGCTTCACAAACTGAGGAAACAAGATATATGATTATTATACTATTGTGGAGAATCTGGCATCTTCGCAATGATATCACACCTGCAAAATCTGTCCCGCCAACTGAAGTTGTGAAAACATTCATACGCAGCTACGTTGGATAACTTTTCCACATCAGACAACAGATCGTTACAGAAATAGTGAAAGGGCCTTGTTTCATGGCGCTACAGTCGAAATGTGACAGGAGGTCACCGCCAAGTCCGCAATGGCCCAAACCTGCTGTAGGCTGGGTTGCCTTATCTTTCGATGGATCCTATGGTCATACGCTCTGTAAACTGGTCCCAGACTACCACCGGCGTGGATTTGGCGTGACCCGCCGGTAATGACCTTTCTGCTATAAGCAGTTTCCTTGTAGTGTGATGATGGAAGAGCAGGCATGGGTATAATCTTATGTGATTCTAATGGTGCAGCGGGAGCCTCAATTTTGGCTCTCACATGGAACTAAAATATGCAAAAAAAATCACAACACTAGAATATGCACTTTTACACTACTAGGATTAGCTTGACACCATGGCTATACTTTCATGACCTCCAATGCAATTTACTCTACAAAATCCATGGTTAGATGGCATTTTCTATCTTACCTCCTTGGCGACTTCTGTGGAGTTGAGCACAACTACGGAAGAAGCCCCGGTCCTTATGGTATATATCGGCCCATAAGTATAAGACCATCTTGCAAAGGTCTTATGTGGCTTCTTTTCTCTCAGCTGATGAAGATTACCAATGAGAGGAAAACCGGGAACACCTGCAAGCAAGCCAATCAAATAAAACGGAATACATATGAGAATTAGTTTTTGCCTTGAAGTATAATTGACCTTATTATTGTAAGCAAATATTGAAATGTGTTGATTTTCTATATCTTTCGCATATATATGATCCAAATCACAATTAGGTCATCACATATGCACATATGTAGAAATGTCTAACGATTGTATGTTTCAAATAGAAATAATTACTTGCAAACGTAAATGAAAAGGGGAATCTTCAAATTTCAAGTTTTTTTTGCAAGGAAGATTCTCTAAATTTCCTTTGTTGTTGGTACCAAACAGTAAACATATATTGTTGCATTACTGTGTGACAATTAACCTATGCCCCCCCTGGGGGGCGCCATGCATCTTCAGAATGCCATTGGTTAATTGCTAGCACAGCCTATTAATTAAACTCCAATTTCCTTAAAATAATCTCCGAGGGAGATGCAGCTCCTGAAGATGATGAATAAAGGGAGCTATTCAGTGTAAAAAGTCAAAACTGAGCCTGCTATTTGATATGGAAAGGGGCTAAGTCAACAACATAACTGAGGCACCGGAGCAACAGGAACGACATACATAATTGGGGGAAAAGAAAAGCAAGATCAGCACCACTGTCGGCCGCCGGGCATTTTGACAACAGTCGATCGGTGGTGAGACGACTCACCTGGGGGTGCGTTGTTGCGGTCCTTGTGCCACAGCGCGACGCCGGCCTTCGCGGCGAGCGCGGCTAGAACGCCGACGGCTGTCGCGAGAGCAGCCACCGCGCCCCAGCCGGCCGAGGGGACGGCCTGATCCATCGGTGTGTTCGGGTGAGGTGAGGCTGAGGGCCGTCCCTCCGGCTGTACTGGCTGGTGCGGAACGGAGAGTGGGACTGTGGGAGGACCGGAGGAGGAATCCGAATTCAGAGGTGGCGGCCGCAACGCTGGCGGTGGTCTCGCGCTTCAGTTTACTCGGCGGGATGACCTCCGGGACAGCTACAAAAATTACAAATACTTGATCAGCAGTTGACAAAAAGTTACTACTCCTACCTGATTAGCGCCGCACGTTCGTCTGCATGTGCCGCCGCGTTTCCTTTTTCTTTGCTGAAATGTGCTGCCGCGAGCTCGCGAGCTTTGTTAATCGGAGCGTCACTACCCGATCTCGCCAGCCGCTTATCTAGCGCCTGTCGAAAAAAGAAATTATTACCTCTGTTCGCTGGAATCGGAGGCCTCACAGCGATTCCCCGCTACAAACAGTACCCGTAACACGGTAGCAGCTACAGTTCGTCTTTTTTTTTTTGCAAAAAATAAACCCAATTTTTCGCGTCAACAAACAGGTTCCATTCCCGTGATCGGTTTCGAATTTCGTTCACTCTAGCTCTTTAATTTGTGATCTAAACTCGCAAAAACATTCGACGAATTTTGTCAAATTCGCGCTCAGTCACCCGTTTGAATTTTCCTTCCACCAGTGGATGCATATCACCCTTCCAAACAAGTTTCATGTTTTAGCCTTTTTATTTTGACCGACATATAGATGTGCACTTCTACAGTGCTTGCCCTTTTTTCACAGTAAAACCCTCACGTTTTCCAAAAATCATAAATCGGGCCTCTGGAATAAAACTTTTTGCATCAAAAGTCCCTGCACGTCGCTTTTTGCGAAAAAGACCTCGCGTTTCCTACAAAACGCTCCTTACCTTTCCAACATTTTAGAAGTTTCTATTTTTTCCCCCTCTACTCATAAATCACAATTTTCAACAATTTTCTTTTCCATATAAACGACAAGACATCCAACAAAATATGAATTAACAGTACATTCAAAAAATCACAATACTTTCTACTCATAAATCACAATTTTCAACAAATTTTTTTCCATATAAACGACAAGACATCCAACAAAATATGAATTAACAGTACATTCAAAAAATCACAATAATCTCAAAACCAATAAAGATTTAACACAGTTGGACCAAATATCCATTGTGTACAAAATTGATTTAATTTTTTTTGAATTTAAGAAATTACCAAACTTCCAAACTTTCCACAGAAACTAAGAAATGTTCAATCTATTCAACAATTGTTCTTCCAAATAATTTTTCTTCCCAGAAAATAGAGGAGGGATCTATTTGCAATCACATGAAAGCACAGGTGCCTTACTGCAAAAAAACCCACAAATCCCCCTCCCTCTCTTCTCTCTCCCGCGCGAGCCGGAGGTCGCCGGCGATGCCGACGCGCCGCCCCGCCGTTTCGCTCCTCCCCGCTCAAATCGACGGCCACAGCAAGCTCCGCCGTCGTGTCCTCTCTCTCCTCGCCGACAGCCGCGTGCTGGGCCATCCGAATAGCGCCGGAATCGTCGCCGCCGTGCGCTTGCTCGGGCCACCGCGTCCGCACGCCGCCGGCGACGCTCCGACGAACCAAGTGCAGCGGCACCGCCGCTCCCGGGCACCCCGCCTCCACGCGCGTTCTCCACGCCAGCCGCGCGTCCCACATCGCCCCGTCCCACATCGCCCTGGCGCGGCGCCGCCGTGGTCATTGTTGCCGTCGCCGTGGGAGGCCCGTCCACCGATGACGTCACCCCGACGCTACAGTGGGTCCCACATGTCATATTTTTATTTTTTCGCAGATATTTCCAGAAATTGAAAAACTACTGACAGATGAGTCCCACTTATTCAAACAATTTCCACAAAATGATTAATAATGCAAAATTAATATCTATAAATCTATGCAAAATCAATATCTATAAATCTATCCACCGGAAAAATACGAAAAAAAAATCAAAATGCTCGGAAAAAATTGCTAATTACTTATGCTCATGTTTTTAGCTGAGGGATTTTATTTCCCAACAAAATATGACGTGAGCTATTAATATATTGCATTAAAATAATAAGAATATTGCATATGTAGTTATTAAGAATTTGTGCCGACATACTTCAAAGAAGAGAGAAATGACAATTTTCCAACTATAAAAGTTAAAAAATATCAGTTTTTTACCAAACTTTCAACAAAACTACAAATAATATACCAAAATTTGCACAAAAAAGAAATCTTTACAACTAACACATTTCTATGCTTGATTAAACAACTTTAAATAATTTCAATTAGAAGAACTAATATAACCTTTTTACTATTAACTATGGAGCTTGTGGAAATGCAATTTTCTTTAAAAAAAATTACAACAACTACAAATGTTTAGATTTCATGTCACTTTATATTGTGTCGTCAAAGCACACATAAATTTAGTTCTCAATTGCACTATTACTATATACATCTAATCTTACTACATTCATATGATCATTTGTTTTTGTTTATTTCGCAAAGATTCATGTTTTTATGTTATATACTTCTATCCCTTTTCAGTAACAATGACCATACACTCAGATAATCTTTTTGTCACCACCGCCGCACCACATTTACCTAGTCACTAAATTAAGTACTGTAACACAGAATTAAGTTAGAGATTAGTCAAGTCTTACCACTGAATTATCACTAAACTGTGTTCTGCTAGCGCCAGCTCCTTGCTACTCCAAGAGTAAGGGTAACTCCAACGGGGCGGTGTATTTAGGGTGTATTTAGGTCGTTCGCGCTCCGTTTCTATCTCCGCACAAAATAAAAATGATTCAACGCGGCGACATAGATGGATCGATGTCGCTTTGTCTGATTTATGGTCCTTGTGCCACAGCGCGATGCCGGCCTTCGCTGCGAGCGTGGCCAGGACGCCGATGGCCGCCGCGAGAGCAGCCACCGTGCCCCAGCCGGCTGCGCTCGGGTGAGGTGAGGGTAGTCCGGCTGTGCTGGCTGGTACGGAACGGGGCGTGGGAGTCAGACTGTGGGAGGAGTCCGAGGAGGAATCAGAGGTGGCAGCTGCGACACTGCCGGTGGCCTCGCGCTTCAGTTCTTTCGGCGTGATGACCTCTCGGATAGGTGAAAATTTACAAAAATAACCACATGGCAAAATTTTAGCAAAGAATAAACTTATTGTATTTTTTTCGAAAATAACCTTTTTTTAGCGCTGCAAAGGGGCGCGATGCGTGCTTGTGCTGTGCCCCAGGCTGTGGCGCTATACACCCTGCCATCAAGGCAGCGTAGGCCCCCGGCCATCACCGTACAATATCACCATACAACATCTTGAAATATGGCTTGCTTATCCTTACATGCCTTCCATACTTCACCGAGTATCCAAAGATTTCTTTCATCGTTTCCATGACAGCTTTCAGCATAAACGTCGGGAATGCCTGTATGGAATTGGAAAGTTTATAGCCGATTGATAACCCCCAAGAGCAGGGGATCACTGTAGCACCTCTCAATGTGGAAGTAGGGTATCGATCCGCAGGAGCAAGAAGGAAAAGTTATCTATTCCCTACAACTAAAGTGTCACAAGTTTTAGTTGATTATGCACTAAACAAGTTTAAAGAACAAGATGGTTGATTTAATGGATGGAAGTTTAATGTAACAAAACAAGAATGTAAAAGTGTCCCAATCCTCTTCAATGCAAGAGGACAAGACAAAGGTTTTCTCTTATAGGAACAATGGACATGGGTTCACTCAATCCTCTCTCCCATCTATGGTGATTATCATGTTATAGATAAAAAGTACACACAATTGTCATGCTTTAATGGTAAACTTCTATGACGGCTACATGTCCTAAAACACATAGTTGAAAGAAAATAATCATTTGTGTTGCTAGGTCACCCTCGTAAGGCTAGCGTGGTTTGTTGTCACTCCCACATCATACTTCTTCCTTTTTACCCCCAGATAAAGGATGTTGGGCTGTATTGTGTCACTCAATACATATGCCGTTGTCACATCGGCCATCCCGTACCTACATACATCATACTTCATAATGGACAATATTCTAAACACTAGTGCAATGATTCATATTTCGTGTGCATGACCACATCTCTCTCATCTATCTACACTTGGTGGTGTCAATCACCTCATGACATGGATAAACAAGGCATTATGCATAAATCGAACCATCACATGCATCATAGAATATCTCCAAAGTATGACAAGTCATAAAAGATCCAACACAACGGTAAATGCATAACAAATATCATCTCATACCACAATATCCACCATAGGAATTACATAGATAGATCCATACTTATGCAAGGCACATCATATGGACTTCAACAATGATCATACATAGAGAGATTAGATCAAGTTACCACCACAAACCCAAAGTCCAGGGGGTGGACTACTCCCCCTTCATCATGGTGATGATGGTGGAGATGTTGGAGAAGATGGAGACCACCCCGGCAGCGCCCCGCCGGAGTTTTCCCCCTCCAATCTGCAGCTCCAGGTCTTCTGTTTCGTGGTTTTGTGTTTCTGCGGCGCTCCCTTCCGAAAGCCGTCGGGGGACTATTTTTATAGTCGTTTTTAGGTCAAGACGAAGGCACGGGGACGAAGATCGACGGCATCGGAGGCTCGAGGCCCAGGATAGGGGGTCCCACGCGGCCAAGGAATCTGGCCGCGTGGGCCCACCTCTTTTGGCCCTCGGGTTTCCATTTTTTCGCTTCCTTCGCTCCTACGCTTTGTTCCTTCCAAAAAATGATCCCCGCAAAATATTAGGTCATTTGGACGTCGTTTGGGTCCCTGAAACATCAAAATATAGAAAATAGGGTTTTCTGCCAGTGCAGGGTTAATTCCAGAAAAATAGGGAAACTGTGAAATATTCCCAAAATCAATATAAAACAATGATATAACCCTTATATGATGCAAATATGATTGAAATATAAGTAATATAATGCAAAGTTCATGTATGCATTTTACATGCATCAACATCCCCAAGCTTAACCTATACTCGTCCTCGAGTATGAAGGTGATAAAACTAACATGGACTTTGCTTTTTAATACTATCAATGGATATCAAAGATGATTACTATTGCTACATAGAGTCAAATGATTCATTCTTCAAAGGAATAGCAATATACAAGATAGATTATGAAGTGATATCAAATATTCAATGTAAGGATGTTCAATGATAATTCACAAAGTGTAACATAGAAGAAAGTACTATGGACCAAATGTATGCATAATAAAAAGTAAAAACATCCTATAATGGTCATAGAGTATTCTTGTAAATCTGAATATAAAAGGTGGACACTTTGGAAAGATATATAAATAAGTAGAGGTAAAACATGAATAAGTTTCATCTAGCTTCCAAATGCTTCTACTTAAGTTAATGTTTGCAATGTGGTATCCATTGGTGTGGAGCTCTCATTACCCCTATCATAGCATCTTGAATGGTTAAAGTTTAAAGTGAAAGCAAATATGAGTAGTGTGCTTGACAAAGTATGGGTTGAATGCCTCATGCCCCGTGAATACGAGTACCTACACCACGGTGTTACTCAACTCGGGCCACAAAGCAAGTTCAAGTTAAAGTCATTGTAAGTAATATAATAGCGTCATCAAGAGCGTCAACTGGGGTACCTCTTGCCTCAGGACATGGAAACTAGCCCATGTCAAAATGACAAGACAAACAGACAATGAACAATCTCAGCACTCTTTTATTTACTATTTGTATAGCTTTTTATTATGACGTGCATCACTGAATGTTCACTTTGGTACGCTGTAAATTTCCACCATGAATGATGCATGGCTTAGGTTAGCGGCCCAGGCGTCTCTCTAGCCATTTATACAAACTCCTCAAACTTACTAAGTTTCCGCATTTATTTGGCACCATGATAAGCATCCATAAACAAAAGTACATGATATCAACTAAATATAATTAAGAGCACGTTGAAAGCTTGCCATGTGACAGCACATATGAGCTAACTCCCAACCAAGACTCTTGTCAAGCATACAACTTCATAATTTTAATCACAATGGTTCATGTTTATTAAGTGCAATAAAAGTAAAGTGTGCATCAAGTTCGTGAGAGCTTTTTAACCAACTTTCCCATAACAATCAATAACATAAGCATTTTAATTTGGAAACATAGATAATACAATATAACATGATAAACATACTCGGAATAGCATTAAGCTAATAGGTAGATATGGTGGACTCACTGGAAAACTTTGGTTGAAGGTGTTGGAAAACAAGTTTTTACTTGTTGGAATTTTTGGGCTAGCAAAAGGGAGAAAGTTGACCGTCTAAATGCATGCATAAGTGTCCATAGAACTAATCAATCCATGTTAAACAAAGTAAAGTAACATTCAGCATCAAAACATGAATAAAAGATAGCTCTTGATAAAACACTTGCAAATTAATACTCATTAAAAAGCACATGAATCATGCAACTATATGTATCTTTTTGAATCAACTCAAACATCCCTTTCCCAATCTTTTTAATAGCATCCAACTTAATTCAACCCAAATTTCCAGTAGCTCTCTCATACATAAATGAAAAGTGGTGGTCTCACAAAAAAAACCAAACCGAAATAACAAAAATAAAAGACGCTCCAAGTTTATGCGATAAAGTGCATTGATCGAAAAACAGAAGTTAGACGTGTGCAAACCGAGAGTGTGTTGGTCCAATGGGGTTGTCTTCACATCCCCAAGCTTATGGTCTTCACCATCCTTGGATAACTCTTGGTGCATCTCCTCTAATCCCTGTGAAAAAACTTCAAAACACCGTTTCTCCCATCTCTTTTCTGTGGGGTGACATTAGTAGTGATAGACAAATGAATTGCTTGCTGCATAAAATCCTTAAACAAAAATGTGAAACATGTCCAGAAAGTATATAATGTTGTATGCCTACTTATAAACTCAATTGGATCAAAAAGATTCAAGTTAAAAGTTCAAAGAATGCATCAAACAAAATGGGACAGAATCTGTCCAGAAAAACAGCAGCAGCAAAACGCATTTTTCTACCCTACTTAAATATGTCGAAAAAATCTGAAAAATTCACGCTTACAGAGGATGAAAAGTTGCAATTACAGTTCAAATTTCAGCTCATTCGGAGTTACAGAATAGAAATGAAAAATCATACCGTGCACAGATTCGTGCTGGAATAAAATCTCCGAATACAAATAGCAACTTTTTCAAACCAAAACGGGTAAAACTTGGCACTTTATTAAAAATTCCAGAAACAAAATTAAAAACTAAGTCTCTTGTTACAGCAAGAGGACACAAAGAAAATCAAAAAAAAAACAACCGGGTTGCCTCCCGTAAAGCGCTTTCTTTATAGCCATGTAGCTAGGCTTCTTACTTGATATCAAGATGGTTGGAGTGAGGTGGCTTGGCATCCCCAAGCTTGAATTCTTGTCCTTATTTGATATATGTTGGGTGAGTCTAGGGGTAACATCCCCAAGCTTGAGTGTTTGTCTCTCTTGATCTTTGTTCATCACCCTCAACTCTTCCACTTGAAAATTCTCTTTACACAAAACTCAACATAAAACTTGATTAGAGGGGTTAGTGTCTCCATAAATTAAATCCTCATAGGTACAGCAAAGACATATAATGAGTTGATTCTAAACATTAACTACTGTTACTAAGGTTATGTTTTGCTCTTTGATCAAAAGAACCACACAAAACATAGTAATGAGACTAATGCAAAATAAAAACAGAATCTGTCAAAAACTGGACAGCCTGAAAGGAGCGAATTTTTAGAGGCACTTATGTTGCTCAAATCAGAAAACTTTGAACTAATGAAATGTGTAATAACAACTGAATATTGCTGTCGTAAAATATCAGGTCAAAATTCCTCTTCTGTGATTTTTAACATTCTTCGCAGTGAAGCTTAGGAATCTGTTTTCTGGACAGCAAATCACTATTGTTTGATCCTAGCTCTCAAATAGGACCATCATCTAAAGCATTATCATATAGAATATCTAAACCAAATTCCTCATCACTTTCAAAGCTATTATCAATAATAATATCATTTTGAATGTGTTGATCATCATCAGAATCAGAATCAAAATAGCATGGTGAGTAAGGATATGGGCAATCCTCTAATACCTTTTCCTCTTCTCTATATTCTTCTTGTTCCTGCAAGCCATTAGATCTCTCCTTGATAGCAACAAGATTGTTATAATATTCAAGGATATAGGTATTCTTACAAAAGAGTTTCAAGAGTTGTTCAAGTGTTGTAGCAAGTCTTGGTGTGAGGCTACGAGCTTTATCTATATTAAACATAACTATCTCAAGAATTCCCATTACAATAGTAAATTCCTCGGCTGCCTTCATATCAGTGGTCATAATTTCATTATTATGGTAAGAGGCAATTATAGGCATACTCTCAAGCTTGCATTGAAAATTAAGATGCTTAGGATATTGATCTATGCAGCAAGATACATTATACCTATCACATAATCCATGGCCAATTACATTTAATGCTTCCATTATAAACCTTTTTTGATCAACATTAATTGATCCAACCATAGGGGGTTGCATAAGTACGTGACTCATACATTCCACGAACATAACAAATGAACTAATTTTTTTGTGTTTTTCAAATAAGGAGAGTATAAACTGATACATAACTAAAAGTAAAGCTAATGAGAAACTCACAACCAAACAAGTTTAAAGGAACCTCCCCAAGCTTAGATGATTGTAAGATATAAAACAAGATAAAATAAATCTAAAGTCTAGTGCACACAAGAATAGAAACTTAAGCGCTACGCTCCCCGGCAACGGCGCCAGAAAAGTACTTGATAACCCCCAAGAGCAGGGGATCACTGTAGCACCTCTCAATGTGGAAGTAGGGTATCGATCCGCAGGAGCAAGAAGGAAAAGTTATCTATTCCCTACAACTAAAGTGTCACAAGTTTTAGTTGATTATGCACTAAACAAGTTTAAAGAACAAGATGGTTGATTTAATGGATGGAAGTTTAATGTAACAAAACAAGAATGTAAAAGTGTCCCAATCCTCTTCAATGCAAGAGGACAAGACAAAGGTTTTCTCTTATAGGAACAATGGACATGGGTTCATGGGTTCACTCAATCCTCTCTCCCATCTATGGTGATTATCATGTTATAGATAAAAAGTACACACAATTGTCATGCTTTAATGGTAAACTTCTATGACGGCTACATGTCCTAAAACACATAGTTGAAAGAAAATAATCATTTGTGTTGCTAGGTCACCCTCGTAAGGCTAGCGTGGTTTGTTGTCACTCCCACATCATACTTCTTCCTTTTTACCCCCAGATAAAGGATGTTGGGCTGTATTGTGTCACTCAATACATATGCCGTTGTCACATCGGCCATCCCGTACCTACATACATCATACTTCATAATGGACAATATTCTAAACACTAGTGCAATGATTCATATTTCGTGTGCATGACCACATCTCTCTCATCTATCTACACTTGGTGGTGTCAATCACCTCATGACATGGATAAACAAGGCATTATGCATAAATCGAACCATCACATGCATCATAGAATATCTCCAAAGTATGACAAGTCATAAAAGATCCAACACAACGGTAAATGCATAACAAATATCATCTCATACCACAATATCCACCATAGGAATTACATAGATAGATCCATACTTATGCAAGGCACATCATATGGACTTCAACAATGATCATACATAGAGAGATTAGATCAAGTTACCACCACAAACCCAAAGTCCAGGGGGTGGACTACTCCCCCTTCATCATGGTGATGATGGTGGAGATGTTGGAGAAGATGGAGACCACCCCGGCAGCGCCCCGCCGGAGTTTTCCCCCTCCAATCTGCAGCTCCAGGTCTTCTGTTTCGTGGTTTTGTGTTTCTGCGGCGTCCCTTCCGAAAGCCGTCGGGGGACTATTTTTATAGTCGTTTTTAGGTCAAGACGAAGGCACGGGGACGAAGATCGACGGCATCGGAGGCTCGAGGCCCAGGATAGGGGGTCCCACGCGGCCAAGGAATCTGGCCGCGTGGGCCCACCTCTTTTGGCCCTCGGGTTTCCATTTTTTCGCTTCCTTCGCTCCTACGCTTTGTTCCTTCCAAAAAATGATCCCCGCAAAATATTAGGTCATTTGGACGTCGTTTGGGTCCCTGAAACATCAAAATATAGAAAATAGGGTTTTCTGCCAGTGCAGGGTTAATTCCAGAAAAATAGGGAAACTGTGAAATATTCCCAAAATCAATATAAAACAATGATATAACCCTTATATGATGCAAATATGATTGAAATATAAGTAATATAATGCAAAGTTCATGTATGCATTTTACATGCGTCACCGATGAAATCGGAGGATAGTAGCCCATGGCCGTCCTTCACATCCTTGTCATCGTCATCCTTGCCGCTACACATGTGAGTTGACACATAAATTTTTACAATCCATTGAGGATCCCCTTTCCATGGTCTTGCACGCACAATTCATGGACACCCATTATCCTCGGCCTCACACTTAACCATGTAATGTTTCTTGACGTCAGAGTGAACCACTTTGTACGGTCGATAATACTTAAGCGCATACTCCTTGAGCCATGTCTTCAATTCCAACAAGCTTTCGAACTTCACTCCCTCACCAATACCATACTTTTTGGATCTGTATACTTCTTCGAAGTTGGCCTTGGTTCAAGCAATTTACTCGTGTCACCATCCACCACGGCTTTATCCACGAGACTAAGATCACAGAACAATGATATCCGATAATCCCGGTCTTCTTTAGCCGTGAACCCATCCCCATCGACATCTTCCTCGTGATCGTCGTCATCGAGTCTGATGCATAGCATCAGATATAAGGAATGTCAGGGTCCATTTCCTCATGCTTACAATATGTCTCCACATCACCGATATCATTGTTATGAAGCTCATCCTCCAGCTCATCACTCTCCTCCTCCGATTCTTGATATTTGTCATTTTGAATCGGGCTTGAAGGTTGGCTCCTTTCATGTGGGATCAATGTAGGTTGGCTAAATTCATGTTGGTCATGGGAGGTGGACTCGACGTTGCATCGTACACTTCATGGTCATGAGGTGGCTCATTTTGAACCGGGCTCCTAACATCATGTTCGGAGGCAAACTGGTTCAAGTCAAACATTTTGGTGGCAAATAACTCGAGAGCCTTGTCTTGAAATCCCGCCACCGTCTCCTTATATGCACTCAAACACAACTCGGAGTTGAGAGGCATGATCTTCCAACAAATGTGCATTTCGAACCCAACATTATTTCTTCCTCCAAAAAAACTACATCATTTGGCTCCGTCCAATTCAATGCAATCCTCACTTTATCCACAACCTCAGCATAGTTAGGACTACGGTCAAACACCACCACTTTCTCGTTCAAGTCATGCTCGACATTGCCTTTCAAAAAAGCATCCTTGTCCACATAATGAACACTAACCATTCTCTCCATCTAAACAATAATTATTAGGTTCCGGAAATGTAAATGGTAACAGCGGCCCAAAAATGATGTATCAAATGATAGATAAATGGCACTAAACTATGCATTTGAAACAAATACAATAACAAAATCTAACTACTCATGTTAAGTTTAAATCTAGCCATTAAGCACTAATCCTAACTAAACCTATCTCATTAACTAGTTCTAACAATACACCTAAGCCTAACCTACAAATCAGCACCACAACACTACATAGTCATCATAGACACTCATTGAACAATATAGTCAAGAAATAACCACACATTTTCACTCATATTCAATTTTAGGGTTTCCAAGATCTACACCAATGCCACCAAATTGGAAGATATCTATTGAACAAAAACGAGGACAGGGGAGAGTACGTTGCCACGCTATTGTCGCGCTGGTAGGGCTGCGCTACTCTGCTCAGCATATAAGAGTGTCACGCGGCGCCCGGATCCGGCCCGCTTCAGCCGAAAATAAGCCAGCTTCCGTTGTTGTCAACTTGGTTAGATGACCGCCTGAGCAGGTGGGGTAGAGCGGAGTGGGTCCCTGACCACGATGACCGCCTAGTGGATAATCCACTGCCTTCAAAGACGCCTGAAGGTAATGATGCGAGAGACTTGTGGACAGCGATCACCTTGATCTGCTGGAGCCAGTGGAGGCATAGGAACAATGTGGTCTTCGAGGGCCACAGGCCATCGGTGGAGGCTGCCACCAGGATGGTAAAGGCCGAGGCAGACCTGTGGCGGGCAGCACGGCTGTTCAGGGGTAGCTTAGAACCCGTAGATAGGTGGAGGGTTGGCGAGTGATCTTTTTTTTCCTTTGTGTCTGATGGATGGCGTTTTTTGGCGCATGTGCCTAAATGCGTTGTAATCGGCCGCTTGGCCTCTCCTTCTTGAAATCGATACGTCTGCTTGGACGTATCCTTAAAAACTTGGTTAGATTTTAGCTGTTTTTAACTGAAATCCTGTTATGCGGGCCTATGCGGAACCCACCACTACAACCTGATTAGCATAGCGCCGACCATGCAGGCGCGATTAAAAAGGACCAAACGCGAGCTCACGTCTCGCGGCCGCGCGATGCACAACTCATGGTAGCGCGCGACCCGACACTCCACAGTCTTTCGGCCCCAGCGCAAGTGCTCGTTCCCCATTTCCGCTCCCCCTTCTCCTCCCGTGCTCCGGCGATCTCTTCGTCGTTTTTTCCGCCGATTTTGCGCAGCCCAGGGGAGAATTTGGGCGGTGGACACCATGCTCTTCCCCTGACATCTCCTCGCCCGCCCCGTCCCCTTAGCCGCTGTTGCCCGGCGCCCCCCCGCCGGACGAGCTGCTAAGGCTGCGGTGCGGCGTGCAGCACTACGATTGGGGTCGTCGCGATGACGCCTCTCCGCCGCCAGCGACTCCAACATCGAGGTCGAACCCGCGCTACCCTACGCGAAGCTTTGGAGGGGCACGCACCTGGCCGCGACCTCCGTCGTACACCCGGGGGGAGAGCCCCTCGGCGACTGGCTCGCGCGCTCGGCCACGACGTCGCCTCGCACCCAAGTTGTTGTCCGTGGCCAAGTTGTTGTCCATCCAGGCACACCCGGACAAGCGCCTGGCGGAGCTGCTGCACGACCTTCGCCCGGCCATCTACAGGGATGCCAACCACAATCTAGAGATGGCCCTCGGATGTAAGTTAATATGAGTGTTCACTGTTTAGTATAATTAACTAAAAAAGCAATAGATGTAAGCTCCACCAAAGTGTTCTTATGGTTCACTTCCACCTAAGTAAATGTAAGATGATACTCATATAGATGTAAGTTTTTATGATAGAGTTGTTCTGGCATAGTGCACCCAATGAAGGAAAACACTACATGTAGATTCAACTTACACAGATATAAGTTAATATGAGTGTTCAGATATAGTTAACTCAGAATAAACAGTAGATGTAAGTCCCCCCTCCATTTTTGGAAGATGATACTCATCCAGATGTAAGTTGGTAGCTCACACTAGTGACGATTGTATGTTGCATAAATTTTTTAAGCGTAAGTCCTGATCTTTTTTAGTGTTAGAACTTACAATTTTTTGCGGGAAAAGTCCATATATTATCTTATACCAGTCCTTACAAGTTACAAGAACATCCTTACAATAAAAAGAAATAACACACAAATTCTTGAAAATTTCAGCACCATCTTCCTTCTGCATCCCTCGACGGCGCGCCGTGAGCAAAGGTCGATGCCGCCTCTGGGCTTCAGGCGTAGCGAACCTCGTGTCGGAGAAAATTTGAAAAAACCCAGGCACTTGTATAAGCAGCGGCCGGGAAGTCGTCGGCGTAGACCAGAAGATGCCGGCGACCACGATCACAAGAGATCGCCATCCCAGAGAAGCTAGTACCGAGATAGGCCGGGAGATAATCCCAGCTCCGGCCAGGCGGAGATGGTGGACACCAAACTCGCAAGTTCCCCGACGAAGCTGTACCTGGCTGAGCCTGATCGGACAAAGACGGAACTTGAGGACATCAATACGCTGCGACATCATCCTCTCCACAGAATCGACGTCGATATAGACAGACACTTATCATGCCAGACCTAATGCCCGACGATCGACTCAAAACTCCAGTCCGTGGACGCTCCTCCGAAGAAGAACATCCATTAGGGACGGGCTGAAGGACTTTTATTCTAATCGCCGTCGATGCCACTTCACCGGAAACGAAGAACTCAAAGACCCTACGGGACCAGACACACGGATCCGAGGTTCCCCCACCCTCTTGTCGCCTTAGCGACCGGTGGAGGGCAGGGGAACCAGCGGCGGCGGCGCTGGCGTCCCCGAGGGTAGATGCGATCGCTTCTTGTCGCTAGCCTCGGGAAAATGTTTCGTACGTTAGAACTTATAATTTTTAGAACGCCTTAGACACGACCACAAAATTTAATTTAGTTGCAGGGGCAGACTTTGTAATATCATAGATGTAGTCTAGTGCTAGTGCCTAGTTGGATACAGCTCGGTGTTAATATAGATATACTTAGAGAAACACATAGAACTTGTGTTTTTGGGTCTACCTCGGTGGTGGCCAGGTATGAAAGTGGGATTTAGTTTCGGTAAACAATCTTTACAACATCTATGAAAGTTGGATGTATTTCGGAAGTATTTGCTTAAAAGACAGCACAAACAATCCTTACACACTTTCCTGATCCAATTTAGTTTTAGATGGAATCCCATCACAATTCGATGTTATTTTAAACTTTTTCTCCTTTTTTTCACATATACATGCAGACTTCATTTACAAGTGAACAGATGAATGCCACAAGGTTCGCATCAGGTTTGTGATGTAATTCTGATAGATGTACGTTTTTTTATAGAAATTGCACTCATGGAAAATACTTACATCTATAAGTACATGAAAAATACTCCATGTAGAATACACTCATGGAGTATGTGTACCTACCAGTGGATTGCTAACTGACTTGCAAACGAGTATTACTCATGGAGTACTCTGTAATCTGTTTTGTTTAGAAGGAGTACAAATTTCACGGAATATTATTTTTCCTCCTTGAACAGAATCGACATCCATATCCTCTGCAATAATATAGCAAAATCTCTGCTTGCAATTTTCCCTTTTCTAGCAAATGTACTCTAAAATTTTCAGTGTCATTCCTTGCATCTATGTGTCCTTTATTTTTCCTTTTTTTGCTGGTCAGTACATACAAGGGAAATGTGCAATCAAGCAAGGAAAGCAACCACAAAGTAAGGGAAGAGTGGGACTGTTAGTTTGTTTACATACCAGTAAGAAATTAGATGGTACTGGTAGTTTTGGTTACATACCAGTAAGAAAGTAGATGGTACTGTCAGTTTGGTCATATGCCAGTAAGAAAATAGGTGGTTATGTTATTGCGACCGGCTTTTAGGTTTACCTGCTAGATTGCTCGTCTATTTTGGTGTTGCTACTGTCATAAGCCTACTGTTTGTTAAGTAAGAAAACCATTTACTGCCACTTATCCATGCATATACTTTTACACCACTTGGATATATGTTCCAACTAGATGTAAGCTTCAACTGAAAAACTCTCTTTTTCAGAAACAGAGCAGATGTGTAAAAGCTACTGCAATTTCTCTGCACTTATATTTGAAAGCTTCAGATTTATTTTTTACCCCAATTTTTTACAGTTAGATGGTTCAGTAGACTTGGTGTAAATTTACAGTAGGAGTTCAAACAAAAGATTGTAGAGGATAGCTTTCCCATTGCTTGCACAAGATGTAAACTTGCACCAGCATGATAGAGGAAAGTGACAGACTCCAGGTTTTTACACCACTAATCCCACCAGCATGATAGATGATTCAGATGTAAATTTACAGGACGATTTAAAAAAGCATGGTAGATCACAGCTTCCACATGATCTGCACCATAACTTTTTGCACCATTGACTTGCACCAGCATGATAGATGTAAGTGAAAGACTCCAGGTTTTTTCACAATTACTTCCATAAGAATGATGTAAAAAACCTTTAGGGGTTTTTGTTTCATGATCAGGTAATTGTTTTTCTGTTTTAAACTTACAGTACCATGGCAATTTTGTAGCATGGTAGCATGTAAACTTACAGTTGCATGGTACATGTAAGCTTCAGATACCATAAGGAAGGGGGGGTGGTCGTCCATGGATTTTTTTTTCAATGGTGTTGATGATTCATATAATGCTGGTGTGAGAAACTACAGAATATCCAGTCAATTTTTAGGGTGTAAGAACTAGCAGCTTCAGGTTCAGATACCATGCATAGAAGATTTGGTACTAGTAGGGTGTAAGAACTAGCAGCTTCAGGTTCAGAAACAAGCTGGGGGTAAGAACTAGTTAAGAACTAGCAGTGTGTAAGAATTAGTTATGGATCTAGCAGGTTCAGAACTAGCGGGGTGTAAAGATCGTACAGGTTTGTGGGTCGGTGGGGGGAACTAGAAAGGAACTAAATAGGAGTTCATGTGTAACTTACATCCTGTATGAATTCTGATCAATGTAGCATGCCTAAGATCCTTTTTTTAGGGGAAATACTGCGGCATTTATCAATCACCAGACAAGTCCTAGCTTAGAGCGTTTTCAATACACTCAGAATACAATAGGAACCAAGTTTTATTCAGTTCTAAGCCGCAACCTCCTTAGCTAAAACGTGGGCAGCATAGTCGTCCAACTCGCGAAGTGAAGCTTTGCTCTCCTCGATCCATGGTCCATACAGAGACCTATCTTGCTCCTCCTTTGTTCGTTACCACATTCACACTATCAGACTACAGAATCACTCGCCGCGTCTTCACTAGGGCCATAGCCTGTTTGCACGCTCGGATCTCCGCATCTTCAGGGTGTATCAGAGAAGGGGAAAAAGGACACGATCCCGCAAGAAATCGTCCGTTGTGGTCACGAACTACAGCACCTCCTCCTCCTTTCTCCGAAGATTTGGACATAGCTCTATCTGCATTTACCTTCGTCCACCCTCCGAAGGAGAAGCCCATCGCTCTTTCGCTGGAGGGGCCTTTTCTTATCTTGGGGCCTTGGACATTCCTCCATTCATCAAGAAGGTTCATGCAACGCTTTGCAACCCGGTTAGGATCTTCAATCTTCAACGAGTCCCTGGCATCATTCCTCGCTAGCCACGTGTGATAAAGCGCCAACAGCGCGCTATCAACCTCTTCGTCTTTAACTGAACTAATCCATTCGAGCAGCCAATTAAGAAGATCACGCTGGTTGTGCACATTAGCAGGAGGTGCCTAGATAACAAAACCCAGGTGGGATTCGATTGCTGACCAAACCTGCTGGGCATGTGGGCATTGCCAGAATCAATGAAGAGCCGTCTCTTCACGTGCGTAAGCCACACAGCGATCCCCATGTTTGATTTTCCGTCATTGAAGCTCGGCTCCAAGAGCCTAGCCATTCCGCATTAGTCGCCACACATGAATCTTAACCTTGCCTGGCACATTGGCACTCCAAAGAGCAAGCCATCCTTTCTGCGCTGCAGCCGAACTTGATGAACCCAAA
Source organism: Poa pratensis (assembly GCA_947311845.1). Taxonomy (NCBI): domain Eukaryota; kingdom Viridiplantae; phylum Streptophyta; class Magnoliopsida; order Poales; family Poaceae; genus Poa; species Poa pratensis. The sequence goes on along the minus strand of CAMZMU010000070.1, from coordinate 26,461,867 downwards.
CCTCCTGTTTGATCCTTCTTTTGCTGCATTTTTAGATGGTAGGCGGAGCGAACCGACAACACGTAAGATTTGGTGAAGTTTCACGCATAGTAGTCTACCATGTCGGGCCCTCCCATGGGTAACTTCATAACACATCATCTGCATCAAAGGCGTGCAAGACTGATGCACCTTCGTCTCATCCCACTCCTGTTATAAACGATAGCAAAGAAACGACGAAGAAAACGGAAGATCAACGAACGGGGACACGAGATTTAACGTAGAAAACCCCTCCAACAATGGAGGAGAAAAACTACGGGCGCCAACCAGCAATACTTCACTATATCGGGTGAGATTACAAACGCCGGGGATTTACAACTTACGACTTATCCCAACCGACGGCTTACAAGATGTATTTATGGTGGTAAAACCCTAAGTCGGCTGTAGTCCGACTCGGCAACGATGCGTATCGTACCGCGGCGGCTGCCGCCCCCGCACCCCCGCAAGTGGGCAACCTGATGGGCTAACTTCTCCGCTACGGTACGGCCCAAGCCTCCTGGCGACGGGCCTCCGCTTCGCTTTGAAGTTAGCCTTTATCTTCATATGAATTTGGACCATATCAAAATAACACGCCACCTTGAGACAGATTCCATCTTGTAGCATGAGCGAGAACTTCACTCTGAAACAACAAAGAAAACACCTTCGACGCCAAATAGCCACTTGGGCTAAACAGTGATACCAACTAAGCCCAAGCAAAGCTCGAACTTAGTAACAGGAACTGGCTTTGTCATCATATCAGCAGGATTATCATGAGTGCTTATCTTCCATACCTTCAACTTATCTTGTGCAACAACATCACACACATAATGGTATTTGACGTCAATTTGCTTTGTTCTCTCATGGAACATCTGATCCTTAGTAAGGTAAATAGCACTCTGACTGTCACAAAACAGGTTAATGCAAGTATCATCTCCACAAAGCTCAGCAAACAAACCTTTCAGCCAAACCGATTCTTTACATGCTTCATCAATAGCCATGTACTTTGCTTCAGTGGTAGACTGGGCAACAACGGATTGCAACGTTGCCTTCCAACTCACGGCACAACCACCAAGTGTGAACACATAAGCTATGCGGGATCTCCTCTTATCCAAATCGGCAGCAAAATCTGAATCCACATAGCCAGCGAGTCCCTCATCAGTCTTGCCGAACTTCACGCAAGCAGTGGATGTGCCACGAAGGTACCTGAAAATCCACTGAACAGCCTTCCACTGTTCTTTAATAGGATTAGTCATGTATCTACTAACCAAACTCATAGCATATGATAAATTAGGACGGGAGCAAACCATGGCATACATTAAGCAACCAACAGCACTAGAATATGGAACTCTTGACATGTACTCAAAATTCTCATCCGTACAAGGACATTGTAAAGCTGACAATTTAAATTGAGGAGCAATAGGAGTACTAACAGACTTTGCATCAAGCATATTAAAACGATGAAGAACTTTCTTAATGTAATTTTGCTGACTAAGAAACAACAAATCAGAATTTCTGTCACGGGTAATCTCCATACATAGGATTTTGCACGGCCCAAGCCTCCCGGCGACGGGCCTCCGCTTTGCTTCGAAGTTAGCCTTTATCTTCATATGAATTTGGATCACATCATAATAAAAACTCCGTGCCATCTGTATTTAGCAAGTCCACTACCCTAGAGAATGGCATGCTAATTGTGTCTTACGACCCAGTGGACGTAGAGCACCATTCCGGGGAATGCAATTGCTTGACCAGACTTCAATATTCTCTCATTTACCCACCCTCCAGATCAACCCGATTCCAGTAGGTCCCTTCCTGCAGAATGCTTCTCCAGGAAAAGGACCCACGTCACAGGCAGCCCGCATGGAGAAGTTTTGAATTTTTGAAGTACATTGTCTTTAAAACTCTTGCAATGAGGGGGCTCGGGACCGTGAGAATTCTCCACGCCTGTTTGACGAGAAGAGCTGGTGGGGAGCAACTGATGGAACAAGATATGCACACCGAAAAAGGCAGGAGGTTTGGGATTTTGAAATTTTGAGGCCTTCAATCAAACATGCCGAAGATCCAGTGATGTAAATTCTTTATCTGGATATAAGAGGGGCACCTCCATCGATGCAATAAATTTCATGGGTAGCAGTACCCCTAATGTGGCGGACACATGTCCGACACTCCAAAAAAGCACAATTGGGGTGATAGACAATATTTGGTAAGTAGCACATCTCAGCAAAGAAAAAAACGCGGTGTATGGTTTTCGAATTAGGATACTTTCGATCCCGTGCCCCGAGCGCACGTTCCTCGACGGATTTTCCCTCCGACCAAATCTCCTCCCCACCGGACACCAGCCCCCACGTGACCGGCCCACGTGATCGCCTCAGCATCTCCGTCTTGTACCTGCTCCCTGGAGAAAATCTTTCTTCCTGCTTTTTTTTTAATCTGATCGAGAACATACATGTGTTTGCCGTATTGAGGCTGCTGCTTTTCCCCCTCCACACCAGGGGTGTCGGCTCCAAGCAGGCCGGCGCCGAACTGAACAAACTCGGCTCCACGCGCACTGGCGCCAAAAACTGTGACTTTGTTTTTTTGGTTCCAGAGAGGATGCCGGGGCGTGCACGACGTCGACGCCGTTTGTGATGGAGACGACGTTATTCAGTTTGGCGCCATTTTCAGTGGAGCCGAAGTACTCAGCAAATTGGGCAAATCAAACCCAGTTTTTGGCGCCAGGAAACTAATCGTCGACATGAACAACTTCGGCTCCATTGCAATTGGCGCCGAACTTTTCAAATAGCAAAATTTTTGGGAGCTCGCACTTCCAGAGAGCAAATCGGTGCATGCACCGTCTCGGCACCAAGTCAGGTGGAGCCGAAGTTCTTCAGTTCGATGCCATTTGCCATGGAGCCGACGTCCTCAGAGCAAATTGGGCAAATTATGCCCAGTTTTCGGCGCCAGGAAAACTAATCGCCGACATGAACAATTACGGCTCCACTGCAATTGGCGCCGAACTTTTCAAATAGCAAATTTTGTGGGAGTTCGCACTTCCAGAGAGGAAATCGGTGCGTGCACCGTGTCGGTGCCACTTCAAGTGGAGCCGACGTCCTTCAGTTCGGCGCCATTTGCCATGGAGCCGACGTCCTCAGAGCAAATTGGGCAAATTACGCCCAGTTTTCGGTGCGAGGAAAACTAATCGCCGACATGAAATTTTTTGGCTCCACTGCAATTGGTGCCGAACTTTTCAAATAGCAAGTTTTTTAGGAGTTCACACTTCCAGAGAGCAAATCGGTGCGTGCACCATGTCGGCGCCACTTCAGGTGGAGCCGACGTCCTTCGGTTCGGCGCTAACTCTATTGGAGCCGACCTTGCTCCAGCGAGATATGCAGAACGTGCCCAATTTTCGGTGCCAGAGGAAAAATTCGTCGAACTCAAGGATTTCGGCTCCATAAAGGATGGCGCCGAATCCTGGGACTTGGGCTTTTTTAGAGTTAACACTTCTAGAGAGCGAATCGGTGGGTGCACCATGTCGGCACCAACCCGGTTGAAACCAACGTCCTTCAGTTCGGCACCATGGAGCCTGCAGCCGACAGTGCTCGACCGAGATATGCATACCTTGAATAGTTTATGTTGCCAGTCCAGACAGTATTAGAGACCAATATATATGTTTCTCTCACAAACAAGTTGGAAAGACTTTTATTTCTCTCGCAGTACAATTACAACACACTAACAAAAGCAAGATAATAACTGATACTAATGATCATATAGTCATCACTAGTACAGAACGACACATCGGATACCCCTCTATGGAAACGGCAGGAGTTAGGCGACGGAGAATCGAGCCTTCCGCGCGGAAAAAGCCGCCCGCGAGGGCTATCCTCCCGCGACCCGCGACACATCGGCAACGGTTGTGCTTTCCGCAACCGTTTGCTTTATATGAGCAACGGACATATTTTCGTGTCCGTATGCATTATTTTCATTATTGTAAACGGTTAATATGGATGACCGTATCCGATGATTCCATCCAGACCTAACGCTATGAGTGGTGTCGAGTTAGCCAGCTGCGGAGATTCCCATAAGACTGAAAGATAGGAGCGGCGGCGGTGAGGGCGGAGGCGGAGGCGAGGGCGGAGGCGGAGTCCAGATCTTACATCTGTGCTGCGGGCGTCGATAGGCGCGCGGTGGTTGCCGGCGTCGAGAGGCAGCGCGTTGGTTGCCGGCGTCGAGAGGCAGCGCAGGGAAGCTTGGGCCCGATTCCACAGCTACTGGGGCGGTGGTATAACCCGAAAACCTACTACTTATTTTTTTAATTATTTTGATTTAGGAGCGCGGAGTATAAATCTTACATATGTAGTTTGCCATTTTACTAGATGGATCTTGATCGAGCTTGGATGTACGGTTGTCGCACGAGTCCTGAATTCTCACAAGGTGTGGTTGAATTCTTGGACAGGGCTTCGCAACACATGCTAGAAAGTAATGAACCGAAGATGTTTTGTCCTTGTGTTATCTGTAAGAATGAAGTCTTGTGGCCTAGAAGACAAACGATAGAAGAACACATAATTTTGAGGGGATTTATGGAATCGTACACATGTTGGTCAAAACACGGTGAACAACAACCAGCAATCTTTGCCGACAACCGTGATGATTTGAGCAACGATAATCATGAAGTCAATGCCAGAGATGGTTTGGGCAACGCTGATGATGATGTGCATCCAGATGAAACCAGAGCCGATGGTCCACAAAAAAACCTAGAACAGATGATCAATGATTTGGAGAATAATATGGAAGGTAATGATGAGATAAAGAATTTCCTCTGTCAGTCGGCGGACTCGAAGAAACCTCTGTATCCGGAATGCAAGCTCAGCAAGTTGGATGCGACACTAGAATTGTTGAAATACAAGGCAGAGAGTAGTACATCCGATGTGAGCTTCACAAAGCTGTTAAAACTTGTCGCATTATTACTTCCACCTGGAAATGACTTGCCAGCGAACACTTACCATGCCAAGAGGGTGATCTGCCCCATTCCAGCCGAGTACGTGAAGATACACGCTTGTAAGAATGATTGTATTCTCTACCGAGGGGAAAATGAAAATATGCGGCGTTGTCCCATATGTAACTTTCCTCGTTACAAACGCAACCTAGCAAAAGACAGAGACAAGGGCGAGGATGAGGTCACAACGGGAGTCCCTTACAAGGTTGTGTGGTATTTGCCAATAATACCCAGATTGAAGCGTATGTATGCAGACCCAAAGCAGTCAGAGCTGATGCGTTGGCATGCCGATAAAAGGAAAAATGATGGACTGCTCAGACACCCGGCTGATGGACCACAGTGGAGGCTTATCGATTATGAGTTCCCAGACTTTGGCAGGGACCCCAGAAATGTAAGGTTTGCACTAAGTACAGATGGAATGAATCCTTTTGGCAGCATGAGCAGCAGACATAGCACTTGGCCAGTTCTTTTAGCAATGTATAACCTTCCTCCTTGGTTGTGCATGAAGAAGAGGTATATCATGATGTCGATGCTTATTCAAGGACCAAAACAACCTGGGAATGACATTGATGTTTACTTGAGTTTACTTGTCGAAGAACTACAAGTACTGTGGGATGGGGTAAGAATGTATGATGCGTTCAAGAGAGAACAGTTTGATCTCAGAGCAATGTTGTTTCTGACCATTCAAGATTATCCTGCACTTGCGAACTTGTCAGGGCAGAGTTTGAAGGGATCCTTTGCATGTGTCACTTGCAAAGAGAGAACAAAAAGTCTTTGGCTGCCGAATTCAAGGAAGACAGTGTACATGCGGCACCGAAGGTTTTTGGCAAAGAATCACCCGTATCGTAGATTGAAGGCCCCGTTCGATAATACGATTGAGACCGATGACACGCCAGAACCATTTTCAGGAGCGGATGTCGATGACCAGACGAAGGATGTACACACTATTTTTGGTAAGGGGAAGAAACCCCAGTCTCGTGAGAAGGCAGTGTGGAAGAAAAGATCGGTTTTCTGGGCATTGAAGTATTGGGCATATCTGGACGTTCAACATTGCATCGATGTCATGCATGTCGAGAAAAACGTAACTGAAAGCGTTCTTGGATGTGTAATGAATAACAAGGATAAAACGAAGGATGGTATGAATTCACGGCTGGATATTCTTGCATTGAAATATAAAAGGAAAAAGTTGAAGCCACAAGAGAAGCCTAATGGGCAGTGGTACCTCCCACCTGCTTGCTACCAGTTATCGAAGGAAGAGTTGAAGGAGTTCTTGCAATTCTTGTATGATATGAAAGTTCCGTCAGCATACTGCGCAAACATCAGGACTCTGGTGTCGTTTGAAGAAAAGAAACTGATGGGGATGAAGTCACATGACTGCCATGTGATGATGACACAGATGCTCCCTGTGGCAATTAGAAATATGTTGCCTAAACCCGTTCGAGAGGCTCTCATGAGGTTATGTGATTTTTTCAACGCTATATACCAGAAGGTAATAGATCCATTCAAATTAGACAGATTGCAAGAAGATGTTGTGAAGACTATCTGCCAGCTGGAGATGTTCTTCCCCCCTTCGTTTTTCGACGTAATGGTCCATCTAATTGTACACATTGTTTATGAGATAAAGCAATGTGGTCCAGTGTATCTGCGCACTATGTATCCGTTCGAGCGCTTCATGGGTATACTCAAGCACTACGTCCGTAACAGGTATCGGCCAGAGGCAAGTATCGTTGAAGGATATCTTTCGGAGGAGGTGGTTGAGTATTTCATCAGCTACATGGATGGCCACCGACCTATCGGGGTGCCTCTGTCCAGGCATGAGGGGAGGCTAGATGGAAAAGGGTTAATGAAAGATAAATCATGTTGGCCAGAGTGTGAATTATTTGAGAAAGCACATTTGTACGTATTGCAGCACCTTGCAGTCGTTACACCATATGTGGATGCTCACAAGGATCTACTTAGAATTGAGCTAGGAGGCCGAGGCTTGACAGAGAATCAGAAGGAAGCACAAGTCTTGAAACTGCACAACCAGAGATTCGCTGATTGGCTGATGACGAATTGTGTCGGAGATGATGACGAGACTTTAAAAAGTTTGGCAAGAAAGCCAAACTTTACGGTTCATAAATGGGAAGCATATGACCTGAATGGCTACACCTTTTATACAAAGAATAGAGACAACAAGACCATGTATCAGAATAGCTCTATTAAAGTGGAAGCGGTAGATCCGAATGGGAGGAAGGATTGGTACTATGGAGTAATTGAGGAGATTTGGGAGCTTGAGTACGATACATTACTCACGGTTCCATTGTTTAAATGCAAATGGGTCAAACTGGGTCATGCGAAAGTTGACCAGTACGGCACTACATATGTCAATCTCAACGAATTGGGATACAAAGATGAACCTTTCGTTTTAGCTACCCAAGCCACCCAGATCTTCTATGTCAAAGACCTACTACATAAAAATTGCCATGTTGTGATGAATGGGAAAAGGAAGATCGTTGGGGTGGATGACGTTACTGATGAAGAAGAGTACAACCAGTATGAAGACTTGCCAGCAACTGGAGAACGCATACAGATCAATGACCGACAGGCTCCTGGAGATGGCTTTTACGCAAGAGATGATCACTCCGATGGGGCAATTTACAAAGGAAATATTCAGGTTGATCCAGTTTTACTAGAGGAGGACGAAGAATGAGCAAATTAATTTGTACCCTAAAGTGATAATTGTATTTCTTAATTGGCAAAGTAATGTGCTGTTTTTATTTCTTAATTTTCAACCGTAAACGCTACGTTTATTCAAATTCCGAAATATAATTTATTTATACCACATCGGCAACGTTTTTTTGAATGCACCGTTGCCGATGTGACAGAAACCCTACTTCCAGACTTAGACTATGGCGACCAACCTACCACCCCTCGCATTTCCCCCCGCTCACCGTCTTCAAACCACCCCGGCGGCGTACTCATGCTCAGCTGAGTTCATTATGCGGACTACTCGGGCCGCCCTTGCGGCGCAGACGGCTTCCCTGGCCGTCCCCCAACCCACGCCGCGGGGCAGCTCCAGGCTACGACGGCGTCGCGCCGACGCCGTGGTCAGTGAAGACGCCCAGAGGGTGGGCTCTATGCCCCCCTCAGGCTCCCGGAGATGCGGCCGCCACAGATTTGGCCGCCGTCTCCACTGATTTGCTCCCGGAGATGCGGCCGCCACAGATTTGGCCGCCGTCTCCACTGATTTGGCTCCCGGAGATGCGGCCGCCACAGATTTGGCCGCCGTCTCCACTGATTTGGCTCCCGGAGCTGCTGCCACCACAGATTTGCCCGCAATAGAGGAAGGGGCAGACAGCGGCGACCTCATACATGCCGGAGACACACTTGGGACAAGTTAGTTGTGCTGATTAACTGTATTACACACTGTAAAGTCGGACCTTTTAGTTTTAGTTAGTGCTGAGATCCACCTTCTATTATTCACCTGTTATTCAGAGCTGTCGTCTGGTGATGAAGGGTCCTCGAGCTCATCCTCGCAGCAGGATCAGTTTATCATGAAACAAAGGGGTCGAGGAATTAGAAAACCAACCCTAAAGCCAAGAGGAACATTTACAGTGAGATGATTGACAAGAAAACTGGTGCCCCGTTGAAACCAGTCAAGGCACATAGGAAATTTAAGACATTGTGTGGGTGTGTAGTCAGGGAAAAGGTCCCCATTACGGTTGACGACTGGAGTCAAGTCACTCCAGAAGAAAAGAGTTTCATCGTCAACGCCATAATGAGCCAGTTCCAGCTCGCAAATGAGGAATGGAAGCCTGCAGTTCAAGCTGCTGCTCTTTCTAAAGCAAAGGATTCGTTCCGTAACTTCAGGCACCGTCTGTACTCCAAATTCCAGAAGAAAAATCGGGATGCGACACTTGTATACCCCTTCATTAAACCTGACGACTGGAAGGAGTTCAAGAAGTATAGGAGGACGGAGGAGTTCCTAACAAAGAGTAAAGCCGGCAGCGCCCTCATCAGTAAAAACAAGCATCCCCACAATATGGGGGTTCTTGGATATGCTGGTTCGAAGCCCATATGGAGAAAACAGGATGAAGAAGCAGTTGCTTCGGGGGCACGGTTCCTTACTCTGATCTTGAAGGTGAACGGGCACGAGACTTCTTGAGGGCGAGGTCTAAAACAAACGAAGTTGGTGAACTTGTTATAACTCACCCCGAGACCCAAAAGTTACATAAAACAATGGTAATAACCATATATAACCTAAGTTGTTTCCTCCTTAACTGACACAATATTTCCTTGTGTACTGAATTCAGTGTACTACTTGTCTTATCTCCAGCTGGAGCTGAAAAATAAAAGGACAGCGGAGAGATTCTGGCACGAGGGAAAGATGACATTCTCTCAAAAGCTTTGGCTACGCCTGAGCCCTCTGGTCGGTCTCGGACGTACGGCACCCATGTTGGCCACAAGAAGGCTTTCGCGATAGACCAGGCTGAAAGGCAGGCAATGAAAAAGGCCAGACATGACGCTCAAATGAAAGCACTAGAGACAAATATTACGGCCAATATCGTTAAGCAGATTCGAGACGGTCACCTTGATCCCCAGGGGGGAGTGCCCTACAGCCAGGAGTAGTTGTGGATCATTGTCGGTTGATGGTCTTGTAGACACCGGCAAATATGCTGTGGACGACATCACGAGCCCGGTGAGATGCAAACTACATGTGCCTGTAACCGTGATGACGCATCATCCCCTGGTGGCAGCACTAGGTATGGTTCAGCCACCTACCGATGTGGTACCTCAAGTGGATGGTGTGCCCTTAAAGCCAGGTTTTGCAATGTGCTTTGTGGACAAGGTCATGCCTGGCTTCGAAGGCATCTTGCTATTTAACACCCGCGTCGATGCAGACGTACAAAGCTTGGGCCAGGCTAAGCTGAGATACGTACAGTGGCCCAAGAAGGAGATTTCTCTTCTCAGTGCCCTGCCATCCACCTCAACAGCTTCTCGACAGATGGCGTCGTCTGAAGGCCTCCGTTCAGCACAGCTCCTCCTTGATATTGCGGCCAAACAGCCTTCCAGAGAACAAGCAGTTGAAGATACAACGGTTGCACAGAATTGTGAAGCCACACCAACACCGCCTGTCGATGGTAACTCACCTACTGCCCTTGTGGTGAACAACACCACCAACTTGGTTGAAGCTACACCAACACCGCCTACGCCTCCGCCTCAGCCACAGCAGGCTTATCTGCCGCCTCCGCCTCAGTCACAGGAGGCTCAACTGCCGTCCCTGCCTCCTCAGCCACAGCAGGCTCATCTGCCGCCTCCGCCTCCGCCCCAACTTGTTCGGACACGTAGAGGCACCACACCCGTCCGGGCGAAGGACCATGCCAAGATGGCCCCGATAAATAGAACCCCGATGAAGCCCAAGTCCAAGCCCAAGCCCAAGCCCAAGCCCAAGACCACTAAAAATAAAAAAATACTGCACCGATTTACAGCGACCAATACCTAGATGACGAAGAATTTAATAAGAAATACAATGCAGAGGTGCAAAGTTGCCCCAAATACGTGCATGGACAGCCATTGTTGACTAAAGATGGATTACAAAGATCAGGCTTGGCTTGCCAGAAGCTTCATGAAAAGTACCTCCTATATTGTGAAGAGAATAAGGATGACCTTCAGTATCAGGAAAGAGGATTTTTACGGCGTCCAAGATGGCGTTCGACTATGCTGGGAGTTTTCAGAGATGTTCCAAGTTTTCAACCTGAATACTGTTGATGCCTTGATGCACGTTCATGCGTTTGTTCACATTGTATGTGCCTTACAAATACTTTTCACATTTTAATAGCTTTCTTCTGTTCAGTACATGCTAACTATTCTCTTTCTTGTACTTAGGAGCCAGGTATTCGAGTGCAACCGCAGGAAAGAACCGGTAGGTTTCCTTGACCCGGCTCTTATCGCTTACCCGAACATCTGCAGCAATGGATACGACGATGTATTCGACTATGCTGTGAAAGCGTTGACTCATTATCAAGACAAAGAGTTGATCCTGCTTCCTTACAATCAGGCGTAAGTTTGTTATAAAAAATTATCTGTACATCCTGCTTCCTTACCATCAGGCGTAAGTTTGTTATTTTCCTTTGCAGTTTTCACTGGATCTTAGCTGTCATCATTCCTAAACAGAACAAGGTATTGTATATAGATTCCCTACTTGGAAGTATAATTATACACCCTTGAAGGAATTCTTGAACAGGTATTACATCGTTCCCTAGTTTACTTTATGATTTAACTTTCACGTGTTGTTTTCTCAATCCGCCAACTCATTACTTTTGTAGTGTGTTCGAAAAGTACCTGACGATAATCAAGAGACCGTTGGCCAAGAGAGGAGAACAGAGGACATATTGAGTCACGTAAAGTTAACCCGGTAACAGTTGCTACTTTATTCCTAGTTTTCACAAATACCTGCTAGCAAACCAAACTAAGTGAGCGATTTTGTCACCAACATTACAGTGCCCTCAGCAACCACCTGGTACAAATCTTTGTGGGTATTATGTGTGCAATGCAATATTGAAAGTCGTTCCCACCTCGAAAAGTCTGTCAAGCCTCGATTCGGTTAGTAATCCACGACATCATCAACAATTCATGTTTCCTAACAATATTTGCAGACATACATGACGAAAGATACCTAACTAAGAATCTACTGCAGCTTATAAGTGGAATGGGCACCTTTGAAGAAGGATGTTCTTACGATGGTGAGAGGCATGTTTGCTGCGTTCGTCCTTGCACAAATCTTAAGCAAGGAGGGAAAACTACACCCTATCCATGATCATGAGATCCTATTCGGCATTTGTTCACCTGTCCATACCGGCATTCTCGCTGGTGAGACTATAGATTTTTCCAAAACAATTGTTGTCACCATTGTTGATGTAACTTCTTTAAATTGTGTCCACTTTTTTCCCAACAATGGCTGAAAACTTTGTATTTGTAGCAATAGCAATAGCTGTGAACTTGTATTCCAACATTTGCTGTAAACTTTGTGTTCATATGATTGTTGTAAACTTGTATTGCTGAATGTCTGCTAAATAATTGCTATAGCACGGGCGTGCAAGCGCAGCTAATTACTATTAGCTTGCAATTAGACATCGAAAACGGGCAAACAGAAATAGCCGTTGCCAACATGATACCACACTGGTAACGGAGGACAAAACACTCCGTTACCGAAATGGTCACACATTGGTAACGGAGGGCACGGAGGCTCCGATGCCGAAATTATCTCACATCGGAAACGGTGTTCTGCCACCGTTGCCGATGAGGGCCTTCACATCAGTATCGGAAGCGGGGACACAGACCCTTTCTCCGTTTCCGAAGGTTTTTTTGGCCCGTTTCCGATGTGTCGTTCTGTACTAGTGCATGGTTCGTCACCCAGCATGCGAATTGATACATCTCATCAAACGTATCTATAATTTTTGATTGTTCCATGCTTGTTATATATCATTGCCAAATGTTTTTATAATATTTTTATATTATTTTGGCATATTTTATGGAACTAACCTATTAACAAGATGCCCAGTGCCAGTTCCTGTTTTTTGCTGTCTTTTTGTTTCAGAAAACCTAGTTGGAGAAGTTTCTCCGAATCGCCTGAAAATTTACGGGAAATATTTTTCAGAAAACATCCGAGGCCGCCGCCATCGCCAACCCTAGATCGGGAGGGTCCTGAAGCTCTTCCCGGCACCCTGCCGGAGGGGGAGATCGTCACGGGGGCATCTACACCACCATGCCTATCTCTGGAGTGATGCGTGAGTAGTCCACCACGGGACTACGGGTCCATGGCAGTATCTAGATGGTTGTCTCTCTCCCTTGTACTCCATTGTTTAGATCTTGTGAGCTGCCTAACATGATCAAGATCATCTATTTGTAATGCTACATGTTGTGTTTGCGGGGATCCGATTAATTATGGAGTCATGACATTATTGTTCAGTTTATTTATGCTATGTTTTATTTATGATCTTGCATGCTCTCCGATGCTTGTGGATGCTTTGGCCGAAGTAATTGCTAGTGTCTTAGAGAGGGTATTTATGCTAGATAGTGGGTTCATGCCTCTCTTGTCTGAGCTCGAGTTAACAGAAAAGATTAAGCCTTGAGATGTGTTGTTCCTACTAGGGGTAAAACATCGGTGTTTATTGCTATATGTTGTAACCATGGCTTACATTACGCACCATGCTTAGTGCAATTATATGTTGCTTGCAACTTAATACTTTCGGGTGACAGGCTGGATAGCGATCCCGGGGTGGATTATTAGTCATAAATGCAGTTGGATAACTGTCTATGTATTTTGTCGTAATGCCCATATTATATGAAACGATGAACTTTGTGTCATAATAGTATTGTGTTGCGCTCATGTTTGTCAATTGTCTCGCTGTAATTTGTTTGCCCAATATGTTTATCTTTTGGAGGGATGCCACTAGTGAACTGTGGACCCCGGTCCTATTTTCCTATATTACTTACAACCGTTTTCATAGCTTTTCCTAGTCATTTGCTCGCTGGTCATTTTTGCTCTCACATTATTTTACACACATATATTTAATTCTTTGTGTTCAGCAAGCCGGAGAGATTGACAACCTCTCTGTTTCGTTGGGGCAAAATAGTTTGTTCGTGTGTGCGCAGGTCCACGTTTACCTCCTAGCGCCAGGGAAGGGAGACACCTTTCCGAAGCCTTCTCGAAGTCCTACTGGATCGATAAACCTTGGTTTTGTATCAAGGAAAATTGCTGCTACGCTACATCATACCTTCCTCTTAGGGTTCCCAGCGAACGTGTGATACACGCCATCACGAATCATCGACTTCAACCGCAAAATCTCGACGTGATAGTTATAAATTATAACTCTCGCTTCTGGGGAAAACTCATCATCTTCATACTCAAAGTGGTTGCATTGATACCCCTAGGCGAATTCATAAAAAATTTGTAAACAATAATGATACCATTTTATAGCAACCGAAATGTTATTTGCACGTACCTCTGGTTTAGGACATATCGAAAACGTTCGGCCGACATTCTCAAACGACCAATCATACTCAACTCTCACAATGCACTTTGGTATACACTCACACAGTATACCTTTATGATTAGGATCGTACGGATGTACCGAGCTCCCTGGAAGAGCTTGGTTTATAGACATTGTGGATATTGCATGGTGAGAGCTGCTCCTTTTGTAGAATGAAGCCAACAACTAGTGAACTGACTCAGATAAGCACCCACAAAATAGTAAACTAACTCACAATTGCTGCCGCAAATAGTTAACTAACTCAGATAATAGTAAACTGATTGAATTTCCTGCTGCAAATAGTAAACTGATTTTGAATTTCCTGCTGCAAATAGTAAACTGATTGAATTCCTGCTGCAAATAGTTAACTAACTCAGATAATAGTAAACTGATTGAATTCCTGCACCAAATAGTCTGGCATTTATCCACGAGGTTGTCCTACTTATGCAATACCAATAAATATGAAACGCATGCTACTCTCCTTATACTTAACAACAGTACAAATAGTTTGACAGTAAGGTCCACATCAACTACATGAACAGAGTACTCAACATTACAATAATTATCAAATATTCCAACAATTCCTAAATAAAACATCTTGGTTCGACATAAAGTTCATCATGACAAACATACCCACAACATGACTAGAAACAACCTTGCATATTCAACCACAAGTGTTAATCAATACACTCTTGAAATAACCCGCGTTGTATTTTTTCAAGAATTCCTTGCTTTCATCCACCTCATTCCTCCTCTCCTCTCCTCTTCCCTTTCCCTTGCTTGTTCTTCCTTCCTTCTCTTGGATTGTACCTCCCTCTCCTTTCGGTCATTCTCTAATTCGACCTCCAAGCGTTCTCTCTTCAAAGCTTCTTCGGCTTGCTTCCTCTTGCGCTCCATTTTCCATATTTCATTTTCTTGCCTTTTTTCTTCTTCATCAAAAACCTTCCATGACTCTTCCAAAGTGTCGGGGCCGTAAAGGGAGCACCACCGTGTCATGTCTTGGCAATGCTCAGACCAAACTAGTGGAGGAGCCTTAGGTGTGGTTTCGTCTAATTCCATAGAGCCGGTGGAGATGGAGGTGGACGCACAATACGTGTCCAAGTCTCAGCCGGCCATGGGCCCGCATGAATCCCGACATATGGTGAAAGAAGGTAGTCATCATACAACTCAAGCCCATCAATCCATTGGAAAAGTACCATGTACAATATTACTGTCAATTTTGTAAGCAAAAAGGTCATCAAATAAAAATAAATTTCGAAATAATAATAAGGAAAATAAATAAGAAAACTCACGCGAGAATCGCTGCACATGTAGAATGCACGACCGGCGGTAGCAGCGTGCATAGATTGTTAGATTCGACAAGGCTTGCCGCAAGGACAATTCGGAACAGGATACCTTGGTGGCACTGGAGCATCTTTGCATGATACATTGGGATAATTGCCTTTGGTTGTTTCTACTATCTTCATCTTACGTGCAAGTTCTTTGTAAATGTCAGTGGAATCTAGCAAAAAATAAATGAAACATTAGAAACTATACGAGAGCCTAGAAAATGAAACACATAAATACATTTCGGCCAAAAAATTAGAGGAAAAATCATATTAATGTATCATGGTTGAAAAATTCTACTAACTTGATTCAGAAGAAACACATGGTGTGCAATCCTAAGGGTTGTATTCCTAGAAGCTTTAAAGTATCATGCATTGGAAAAACACGTTGATACCATAACCACTAAAAACATCTCGAAGCTCCTAGTAATAAAAGGAGGGCCTGATTGCCTGAAGTTGCGGCCGGTATTATCCAGAGTCTTGAGCAAGCAAAATAGAATTTGTCTGAGATAACCCTAATACTACAGAAAATTGTTTGCACGCAAGTGCACCGTGCACACATGAGGCATATAGGATTGAGCAACGATTCGGGGCATCTTTTGATACGAGTGACTCTGGGGCAGGGAAAATGCAGTTGTCGTGAAGGAAAGTAACGTACTCTCAGATTAATATACAGTGGCCCATGTATTAGGGAAACTCGCACGGGAGGCTGGGGGTTCTGTATTAGGGACTACAACGGCGACGTCTGCAGTGCAGGTATGGGCCAACTTCCTCATATTAATGATGCTCTTCAGGCTGAAACAATGGCCTGCCTGAAGGCCATCGAGTTTGCGGCTGAGGTAGGCATGGAAGGATAATCATCGAGACTGATGCAACCTTTCTTAAGTCAGCTCTCCAATCTACTGAGTTGGACTCGGCTCGCCATGCAGTTCTCTTCCGGGAGGCAAAATTCCTGCTGCTTACCAACTTTTTAGACTACAAAGTTCTGTACTGTAAGCGCAGCTGTAATACAGTGGCCCATGTATTAGCCACTAAAGTGCTACCTTAGGTGCGGGTGGTGTTATGCTTTGGCATGATGATGTACCAGATTTTGTGTCTCATGCTGTTGCCAGGAATCTTGCTGCAACATATTAATAAAGTTCACTTTTTCATGTAAAAAAAAGCAACGTACTACCAGATTTAAAAAAAGGTACGGATAGAACTGAGTAAAAAACCAAAACCATCTTGAAAAGAAAAAAAGACTCATGATCGAAGCAGACAGCCGGCTGGCGCTAGCTATTCCACAGCCTATACCTCATCGTTGCCCAAAACGTTTTTGAGGCATCGCTGGTCGATGCCCTCCCCTGCCCACTCGGTGCCTTAAAAATATTCTGGGAAGCAGCAAGGTGCTCAGGCCAACTCAACAACTACTCCATTTGTTCCAAATTAATTGACATACATTTGTCTAGTAACAAATATATCTAGACACTATACAAGTATAGGTATATCCGTATTTAGACAAAGTCAAGTCAATTAATTTGGAACGAAGGGAGTATTAAATTAATCGTCTCATTCAGTCCAGCTTGATCGTGCGAAGATAAACTTTTCTATCCTAATAATATTGGTCACGCTTGTTTTTTATGGGCATCAATACGCTGTGAGAGCGGAGCCTAAATTATTTTCCTGTGCATCACTGATGAGTAGCCCATTTTTCTGGTTTTGGGCATCGACCACCCGGCTTTCCACAGTGTGAGCAAAAATCGGTGCCCAAACGAATTTGAGGCTATTTGGCACCGGTGTTTTCCGTTGCCCAGCATGCATCACTCTCTCTGATGCATGTTTAAGTGAAAACACATGTTGGTGCAAGTCTCGACGGCAAGAAATGACACGAAGAAGAGAGTGATGCATGCTGCCTTGATCAAGTTCTTTACTCACTCATGGGCCCTCTTATTTTCTAGGCTCCGAAAACACGCTGTGAGACCGGTGCCAAAACTTGTTTCAGGGCATCGCTGCAGATGTGGCCACTTTTTTATGTTTTGTGCATCGGCTACTGTGGAAGGCCTTAACCTCATTCAGCATCTTAGACTAGTCACAATGGGGAGTATCATATACTGGCATCATGCATATGATACTAGTCTATGTTACTAGTGCCACAATGGGTAGTAACATATGTGTGGTATCATATACTACTGCATTTATTAGGTTGTAGACTCATCTTGTATTGGAATCTGTTATGTTACGGTATCTACCTATGATACCACTATCACCTCTCTCATCATTAATTGCAGTGACACGTCAGCTTTTTGCCAACATGGAATGCATGATACCACCTATGATACATCCATTGTGGCTAGTCTTAGCCACTTCTACCTGCTTTCATGACTGCGACTGCAGAGAGATGCTCCTATTTTTATCAACATGGATCAGAGCTAGATCCAAAGTTAGCGATACAAGAAATCAATGAGCTAGATGCTGGCTGATTTTTCAAAAACTCTTGTAATGGGGGACGGTTTCTTTATATGAAATCGATGAGAGTGCTCGTTTGTTCTAAAAAAGATCCTGACTGATTCCCCGCCACTCCCAACAACATGATACAAACTACTTTTTATATTGCAGCATGAAAGTTGAGACCTTATTCAATTGCGTAGGTACTTGCATTGCACACTCCTAGAGATCTTACGAGATCTGGTATTCATTCCGGCATCAAAATTAGAGAACCGTTGTGGTCACCTGGATGGGTGTGGTTCAATCTTCTTGGACAAATCTGCCACCTGCCTCCTATGCTATACTAGTTAGATCAATTTCAATAGTAGAGCCAACCACCGACTGTAAGACATTCTCATGCCATTTATAGATAACCATATAACAGTCATGCATAATAGTAGTTATAAAAATATGTTATTTTATTAAGACATGATCCACCTTCCACTCTCACAAAATGATTAGAAACACGTGTTGCAGCTGGCTCTTATATGAGAGTTCACTTCTTTTCTCTCTACTCTTTTCACTACTCCACGTCAGAAAAAAAATGTTATTTAACCCTTACAACATGTTTAAATAAGATTACTGTACTTGCTCTTACAGAGAGAAGAGCCACAGACACAACTACTGTCCGGACTACTGAGATACTGCAGTTTGATGTGGTGGTGCCTTTGACATGGGCTGTTAGAGCATCTCCAACCATGGCCCCCAAAGCCTCCACAAACGTCCGGACATGAGAGAGAGTGAAATCATGCACCCAACCATGGTCCCCAAACACTCCCCATACATCCGGGCGGTCCGGCAACCCCCAAAGTGGAGGCAAATATGTGGAGAGTTTGGGGAGGATTTGCCCGTCCGGGCATGTGACCGGACCACCTCTTTTGCTTTATTTTATTTTCTTTTGTCCTTTGTTTCTTCTTCTCTCTCCTTCTCAACCAATCACATGCAAATGACCCCACAATTTGGGAAAGCTTTGAGGTACATGGTTGGAGGAGACCACTTTTGGGGGTGGTCCGGTCACTGTCCGCGGACACGTCCGGAAATGTCCGCGGACAGTTTGGAGGCTGATTTTGGGGGTTGCGACTGGAGATGCTCTAATACCGCAGCCTATGCCTTTTTTCTCTACGGAGAGCTCACACAGATTGAGTTATGTTCAACTAGAAATCAGTAGTAGGGGCATGGTCTGGTTGATGGTGCCTTTAACAGACTGATCAATCTACTTGTTTGTCGGAACCTCAAATTCTTGTAGGATAGGGTGTCACACAAATAGCTATGCTAATCACAAGCCATTGATCTAGCTAAAGATCTACGGAAGACCAAAAACAATAGTTACTGTCCCAAATGTAGAGTGGTTAGCTTCATAAATCGTAACGTTGGACCTTGAAATTTTGGGGCAAGTTAGGATCAACAATGTCTCAATTGTCAATGATGTACATAGACAGATAGAAAAACAGGAGCATTCGCTGTGACGGCCTCACGGAAATGACAACTTGACAACAAAGACACGTATATCCTAACATAATTTAGGAGGAGCCGGACGACGGTGCCCTTTTTTTTTATTTCTCTCAGCCAAAGAGGAGTGGATGCATTGGTTTGGGAATTAAATAACTCACGAGAATTATTAGGAGTTGATGCATTGGTTTGGGAATCCCTACAATCTCTAATCCGACAGGAAATGGGGTGCTCTGGTTGCTCCCCTTTTTTAATACAAAGTTCTGGATATATTAATCAGGAAAACCAGAATTACATGTAATATCCAGAAACAGCACAACTGTTCTACAAATTACAGAAAGGACCCTACAAATCTCAAAATTACAAACATGACCCTGGGACCTTCTCTGCATCGTTGAATCCGCCACCGTTCGCTCCGTCGTCGTCGCCGTCGCGCCACCAGAGAACCGAAGACGACGAGAATAGCAGCTACGTCACCGGAACGAATCTGTAGAGGAAAGCACCTCGTTGAAGTCGCCACATCAGCCACCCTTCGCGGACGGCGGGATCTGAGCTCTGATGATACCACATCGGCGGGGGGCAACGCCCCGATTCGGCCCGATGGTCAGGCCGCAAGCTCCGGCCAGAACCGTCGCGCAGACCTGCAAGCAACCCTCGAAGAACAGCTGCAGAGGAGCTCCTCCGACGGCGTTGAACACCGCGCAAGGAGCAAAAGCCCATTCCACCGAAGAAGAGGAAAAGCGACGGCTCCTCTTCTGCTCCTCGCCACCACGGCCGGCCAGGGGAAAAAGACACCACCACATCCCTCGAACTGTAGAATAGGCGATACGGCGAGCGAGATTATTGAAACGGCCCTGACCCTCTCGATCCCTGCAAGAGATCCACCATGGATCCGCCGTGTAGAGAGGAGAAGATCCGGCGCCGGTGTCGCTGCGAGTCGCCGGCGACCAGCCGAGGAGGAAGAAGAAAAGAAAAAACACGGGCATCCGCCACGAAACTACAAAAACAAACCTAGATCTAGCCCTACCCCTAGTATTTACATCCCGCGCTGCGCTTCCTCGTCCACGCCGGCCGGCAACGCCGCCGGAGAGGAGAGGGGAGCGAGCCGGGGCCGAGATTTGGGAGCGAGCAACGACTCTCAAGGAGGAGAGGAGAGGGGAGCGGAGAAAGAAAAGAGGTCCCTCACTCTGGTTGCTCCGCGTAGAGACATGCAAACTGGGATCTAACTCGCCTATTTTTTTATTAAGTAGCTACGCACTCAGCTAAGCTATCGTGGCAGGCGCTCATATACACGCGCACACACTCACCCCTATGAACGCACGCACGCACACCCTACCCCTATGAGCACCTCCGAGAGACTGAGTCGGCGGGTCGAGTCTTGAGATTGACGAAGTCACCACGGGCGCCTCGCTGTCGACGGGAACGTCGCCTCCCACTGAAGAATATTCCGCCTTAAATGAGAAACACCAGCGTCAAACCTGGGGTTTGAACTCTGGTGGGCTAGGGGTACAACCACCCAACTAACCATCTTGCCACAGGCAAAAAAAAAAAAAAAAAAGCTATCGTGGCAGACATTGCATGTGACCCAACTTGCCTATTTTTTATTAAGTGTACACACTCAGCTATGGTGGCGATGAAAATGATAAATGCTGATTTTCTTTCTCTCCCTACTGGTTTGTCCATAACTTGTAATATTGATGTTGCAGACCACGAAAAAAATGTACATGAAATATACGACGCGTCGACGAGTAGATTTCATTCCTATGATTGGTTTCGGATTTCATCGACTGTAACTTCTCAATTTTTTACCGAAGGTTGCCCTATTTTTAGACAAATTTTATCAAATTCGTCGCACTCGGTCGACTGTTTGAAATTTCCTTTTATGAGTAGATTTATTTCGCTGTTTCTCAAAACTTTCATGTTGAAACTTTGCCGTTTCGTCGGACTTATACGAGTAGATTTTGTACACCTATGTATGAGTTTACAATGTCCATGTTGTAAGTGTATTCTTCAATCTCTTTGTTGTCTCCGCTCAACCGCTGCCGCTCACTGTCATGAACTCCGGCGTAGCATGTGTTGTTTAACCTGCTCCATGGAGTATAGATATTATATTATTCATATGATGATTGTTGAACATGTGAACACATGGTACGCCACAGAATGTCGTTCCACAGAAAGCCGTTTTCCTAGTAGTGACATATGGTACGCTTGTGCACTGCCACTTCATACTTTGTTGGCGTTGACACAATTCCTGTCACGACCTCCTCCGCCGCACCGCCGTTGTCCCGCTGCCGCTCCATATGGGGATGTCACATACACGAATTTATTCCTAGAGGTGTGAGATAATTTACCATGTAGATTAGAGGTGAGAGTAATTGATAGTGCACACGGTACACACTTGCAACCAAACGCTGGAGTTTGTGTTTCTCGAAAAATCAATGCAGGCAACAAAATGGGTATAGAACATGACTCAGCTCACGTTTCTTCTTGATCAGACTCTAGCATGGCACGGATGACGTAAGGAGGCAAAAACGATACATGTAACTAAAAACGTCTTTGTTGTATGCTATGGATGGATTCATCTTCAACATGGCGATATTTTTGGCAGATCATATCCTGGCTACTACCAGAGGAAGTGTTTTTTTATGGTTTAAATTAAAAAAAAATCCCCAGCTTCAAGATAAATCTCATAAACTCAAGTCGATTTCTCAACCATCAATTTATTGCTAATTCGTACGCACCGATGTGGAAACGGCAGGAATATAAAGTAGACGCAATGCAGTGGCAACGACAGACTGATAGAGATAAGGACATCCATTATGTGGTAGGGTTTGGGTCAAAGCAGGTAGTGTGACTAGGTATCGACACCGGTCGAAGGAGAGATTGACTACCAGTTGGGCTGCATATGAGGCCGGATCGCCGGAAACTAAGAACGGAGAGACACTGAAGAAAATATAAAGACACTGAATGGCGATATGATGGACGCTGTATCTTTAGCCAATTTCCAGGCATCTGAATTACATCTGCTTGCAGTTCTTCATCGAAAATCGATCATGCGGGCGCGGCAAAGCGCGCCTTACCCTTCTAGTACCAATCAAACAGGGACTAAGCAAACACCTCAGTAATAGCAACATTAAGACTTTGCGAGACTGTCTGAAAGGAACATCCCATACCCAAGCAACGCACATGACCAGTTCTGTTATGTACGTAAGGCCAAAAGTAAACTGTTGCAGCTGTAGATAGATAGGTGCATATAAATATAGTGAGAGAAAATAAAATCTTTAAAACCGTGGTCCGATTACTTCCTCGTTTTTGTTCTTTGAAAAATCTTTAAAACCGCTGATCAATATAGAGATGCGAACAATTATCCTTTTGCTGGTGGGCTCTGAAGTGTCTGTCTTTTGCGCAAGGCCTCGTGTCACAAAACTTCCAACCACGTCCTCCTACTTCGCCCATTTGCGGAGATCATCTACATTTTGCTCCGTGTCAAGCTCTAGCCGGTCCAACGTTTTCCTTGCGAAGATGTGGTGGTGCTTGCGCACCTAGTGTGCTAGGAAATCTTGTACAGGAATTGTGGAGCTAGAGCCATTGAAATCTAGTGGACCTTTTGCCCTTGTAGAGGAGGTCATGCAGAGATTGGATTGATCTTGAGCCATTACACGTTCATAAAATCATCCCAGCGGGGCCTGCGACTCCATCAATAGAAGTTGATGGCATGTTTATAGTCTGCTCTCTCCTATTACTGTGGAGATGAACCCAATCCACAATATATACAATAAAATAAAACACCTACTAAACTAATCTCAGCAATACCAGCTACATTAGTATCGGCCATTTCCCCGGCTTTCGAGTAAGAAAGGGCCCCTCCTAGAAGCGGTTTCAACCTTTAGCCGGAAGAAATGGTTTTCAAAATCGACCTGGGGGGGGGGGGGGGGGGGGGGGGGTGGTTTGTAGAGGGGATAGACAACCATGTGATAAGCGAGGATGAGATCTGTCTTCCCAAAGTAGTGAGGCCGATGGGTTTTGGTATAATATTTAGCTATCCACACAAGGACATATGGGGACCGGAGGGGCATCGCGGGTCAGCAGGAATCTTTGGGGCTGTGTGGTACACATGTCAATGGCTTAAAAGATGTAGGGGACCACATTACCAATTTGTATAATTTGGATTTGGATTTGCATATTTGCCAATTGAGAGTTAAAGGCTATCAGGATTTGGAAAATTTCTGAGCAGGAAACCACTAATACAAATGCTTTTGGAGCTACTATTTTGGCCTAGATTGGTAAAATTTCAGTTTTACAAATTTGGCGGCAAATATACAAATGCTATTTGAGATGCTCTAATTGTATATTACAGACACTAGGTGGGTATAGGATTAATGAAGGCTGGGAATATACTTCCTTCAACGGAGTCATTGGATCCAAAATTCTGGAAGAAACAGTACTCCCTCCATTCCGGTTTATTGGATGCAATTCCAAAACCAGTTTTTTCAAGAATAAGCAACAATTAGCATTAACTAAGAGCAGTTAATGTTGGGTTTTGGCCTTTCCCAAGAACAATATGAAAACCGATTGGGTTTGGCCTTTCCCTAATTAATGTTGGCATTAAATATGAGAGTGCTAATTGAGTGAAATATTGGGGAGAGAGATTTTGCGTGGCCAATCCCTATTCACCTAGGTTCCAGAGATTTGCCAAACACATCCTATAAACTGGAATGGAGGGAGTACCTCCTTGGCTGTCTCTTTACTCACTTGTAAAATTCAAGCAATAAATTTCGTTAGCTTGCTAGCATATTTATAATTTGCTATATAAAAAACTGAACTGGAGAAAAATTCCATTTCCACAACCTTCCATAGATTAAATCTTTTTTGGTGCTTCTTTCCGAGGACAACTCTCTCATGTCCAAACACTCAAAACTTGTAGCAAGGTCTCCTGTTTATTTTTACAACAAATTTAAATCTTGCAAAGTACTCCCTCCGTTGCACAATATAAAATGTTTTGGGCCTTTTCCACATTTAAATGTATACACATATATAAATACATGTTTTAGTGATGTTCACTCCTTTTAGTCTGAATCTAGACAACATGTAAAACAACTAAAACATCTTATATTGTCAAACGGAGGGAGTATTAATCTGCCCTCTTCACCTCCCTCTCTAGGCTGTGGTGTCATTTTTTCGGTACTTTATTTTATAAAGTATTAGCAAAACTCCTCGTTTTACCCAAAAAAGTACTTATCCATGCCCGACTCGTGAATTCACGAGTATCCACTCTATGAAATCTATGGGCTAAAAATGACCTCCAATTCATTGCCTAGCATGTCAGATATCCATGGATATCCGGATTCAAGAATATTTATTGCCATCCATAAAATCGAGGCATACCACGAAATTGCCAGAACATAGGACTGATAATTCAATCCTCCACAATAGGAAGTAGGTTCTTTACCGGACAATTTTCGCCGGGGCCGAACCCTGTATAAATCTTTGTGTCCCATGTCTACCATCCTGATCTGCGAGGAAGGCCCCTCAAAATATATATTTACCTTTGGTAAAATACAACGAAAATTACTTATCTAGGATCACATAAGATTAATACATATATTATCCATCTAAAAAAAGCAACATGGATCAACTTTCCATTTAATAATCTACTAATATGCCGCCAAATGCTGTTAAAATCCTGAGCAATCTGTGAGCGGCTGATTGCATCTGGTAGTAATAGACTTCCATTTACCGAGGGGAGAAGGAAAGACCATAGTAGAATCCTACACTAGTACAAAACGGCACATCGGACACCTTATATGAAAATGGCACGAGTTAGACGACGGAAGAAACCAATGTACCCCGCGTGCCGGCACTGGGCCGTTGACAGGCCCACCACAAAGGCAATGGGTGAATTGGGGATCCACATTGGCAACAATTATTTATTTACCTCCGTTACAGAACTCGGAAAGGATCCGCCGGCTAGCCGGCTCTCAAAGGACATCAGTCAAGACACAAACTAGAAGACAAGATGGTATGGGCTTGGTGTACTGCATTGTCCCCCAAGTTAAGGGATGACGTCGGGAACAGTGCATGGTATCCGTCTGCCATATAGACAAAACACAAAGTAGACGGCCACGTCGCTGACCATCGTGCTACTGTCGTGCACAATGGCGCAGTCCTCTCGGCAACGTCATCATCGGCGCTACACTATAGATGGGCAGTAGGTGGGTCCACCCGGAACTGCACAATCTCACAGGGGACCGGGATGTTTAATTTTCACAACCATTTTCTAGTATGACCATTCATTCCACGGACATAGACTTCAGAGTAAATGAACCTGGGGTTGAAAGCTTCCCGACAAATTTGTCCTGCTCATCGGACTGCCGTACCATTCTTTGGCATAAGTAGATATCAGCAAATCTATTCAATTTCGGTTGTATCAAAGTGTACCAGTATTAGATACCAATCAAACAGGACCTATGATAACAACCTGTGTAATTGCAATATAGCGAGAGAAAGCGAAAGGAGCTTGCAACCCCAGCAACATACAAGACAAGTTCTGGTACGTACGGCCAAGAGAACTGTTTCGTGTTGTGATAGATTGGTGCATATAAATCTTTAAAACCGGTGGACAAGCTCTGGTTTATTTTGAAAAAGCTTCAGAGGACAACGATCTAAGAAGAAAATCCAGAATGTCTAGCATTCCACGTTACCGCCGGTGGTCCATTGCCCAATTATTCGCCGTATTCTAATAGGTGATCTAGACTGTTCATGTAGGACGCTAACGGCTAAACACTATTGTTTATATGTGAGCCTTTGATCGCGCAGAGCAATACGACATAATAAAGGAAACGTTTTTTTCGATGAAGGATTAATGAAGGAAGCGTTTAGACACAAAATAAACAATGAACCATGTTTACCACACAGAAGGAATTTGGATGTTGGTATAAAGAATCTCGCAAGGGACCTCGCCTCGACTTTTTAGTTTCTTCCATGATGGATAATCAATTTCAGCAAACAAGATAACTCTCCAGTGAGACGCGACCTTATCCTCTCCTCTCCACGTCTACTGTTGAGGGAGGCGATTTTTGGGCGATCCCGCCGATCCACCGCGTCCTCGCCGCTGAGGCGTGGGATTCCTCCCCTCCGCCGGCCGCTTCGGCGGCGGGAGGGTGGGGGATCCCCGTCTCCGGCTTGTACAGATGGTAGGGTAGGGTGGTGTTCTCGCCGGCGGCGTCTCGGAGGAGGTGGTGCTGCAGGCGGGTGGTTTGGTGTCGGCGCGTCCTTCTCCGGCGGTGGAGCTCTCCGGAGTTCTTCGTCAACGTGCTCGACTTGCAGGCGGTCGAGGCCCGGCGTGGCGCTCGTCTCCGTCTGCCTCCCTCCGGATCTGTGTAGCCGGCGGATCTGGGGGGGGGTTCGCAGATCCAGGCGTGCTGGGCGGCTCCGCTCGGCGTCGAGGGTGAAGGTGGCTGCGGCAATGAGGTGTGGATGGTGGAGAAGGGCGCTCGCCGTGGTCTTTCACCGCCAAGTGCTCCGCCGCACACGGCCTCCGGGCGGTGTCTGTGTGGAAGCTGGGTCCTGTGGCGATCTTGTTCAAAGGAGGTGCCCTCGGTTGGTGGCTAGTTGGGGGACGGCGGCCTTCGTCCTCGACGCCGGTGGTGCTGCCGGCGACTGCTATGGTTCTGTATCCCCCGCGTATGTATTTCAGTTCTTTGTATTTGTACTCTGTACTTTGTACGTGGTACTATGTTGAATATACGTGGAAAATTCAAAAAAAAAGATAACTCTCCAGTGAACTTATAAGTAGAGCTGTGCTCCCCGACTGACGAGGTGTACCCTCATCAAATCTCATGGTTGAGGACCTAGGGTTGAAATTATGGGGAGAGAACGTGGTAGTACTGGTAGTTTCGTCGGCTGACAAGCAGAGGCAAAGATTTACCCAGGTTCAGGCCCCTCGGGTGGAGGTAAAGACCCTACTTCCTGCTTGTCTGTTATTGATCGCTGGAGATTATGAGGTTACAAGGTGGCTCCGGCGAGATGACGATCTCGCAAGAGTTTTGGTGGTTCGAGTATGGCTTGGTCCTAGATCGGCACCCCTCCCAGCCTTTAAATAGGCTGGGTCTCGGGAGTTTGTAACCGACCTAGTTTACAATTAGGAAAGTCTAAACCGACTACGCCTATGTCTAATCTTGGAGGGTACTCCACCTTCTTGGGGCTCTTGTCTTGAGCTTCGAGTAGGCTATTCGATATTGGGCCTTATTCGTTACGTGCACCAGGTACCCTCATGATAGGGTACCCGATATGTATACCCATGTCAGTAGCCCCCGAGTACTTGGCTGACTCGAAGAATCGGGCATTGACTCTTTCGTAAGTGCACGTCATATGCTTTGTATTCTGAGTATATAATTTGGAATTCATGTATGAATAGCACACGTTTGGCTATGTCGAGTATCTCATCGACTGTGTTTTATGATGATCAAGGGATAATAGCTTAGCAGGCCCAGTACACTCGACGGATCGGGACTGGTTAACTACTCATTCGGGTAAAACCTTACTAGCTTTCAATCAAACTCGAGTCACCGGACTCGAATCTGGAACAAACTGGTCACATTCGACTAGGCCGCTGAGGTCTTACTGAGTCGATCTGCAGTATAACTTTGAATTTTTACCCAACGCGTCCGTCGGGATTTTTCATCATGTCTGTTGACACGGAAAGTATAAGGATTGACGTTGCTGGAACGGTCCTTAGCCCAGCTCGAAAGGTCGGCGGGTCTTACCTTTGCACCATGCGTGCAGCATCCGAGGTATTTGCGACGGACGCAACTCGGGAATGTTTCGAGTATGATTTCTGAACTTTGTTGGACGAGTCATGCCCTTTGTCGACTGATATTTGCTGTTATGCTATCGGGTGCGCGACAGCGCTTCCGATGGGAGTAGCCCCTGAGATTGTGCTTTATTGCTTTGCAATGGAGGATAATCTCAAAATCCCCTTACTCTGCATATGTTAATCGAAGAAATTTGTGCCATAATTCTATCGGGTGCACGACAGTGCTCCCGATGGGAGTAGCCCCCGAGATTATGCTGTATTACTTGTAAATGGAGGATAATCTCAATCATTGTCCTAAGCATCTTCAGTCGAAGAATTTTTTGAATACGCTCCCGATGGAGTAATATGACTTAGTCGAAGGAACGGTCGAGTCACCAATTTTGCCTTAAGAAGGTTTTGTCATAGCCGAACTAATCAAGGCAATCGAGTGACCAATATGCGTTGGGCATACTCGAACGTATTTTCTGAACAGATGCTTCAATGACGTCAGGGATGACGTTTAATTCGACTGCGATTTCTGACACGCGTGGCGTGCGTTATGCTGCGATTGATGGGACGTGACACATAGGTGGGCCCATTTGTGCAGAGCTGACCGAAGACGGTGCCGTTTGGACTTGATTTGACTATACGGGCCCACTTTTTCCGCAAGCGTGATGATGGCTCCTCTTTTTACATGCGTAGTGGGCGGAGTGGCCGGCGACGGTTGCCCTCCGCGTTTGCCACGTGTACGGTCAGATTGCGTGCGTAACGCACGATTTGGATCTGAACGGCTGTGATTGCTTTTGACTTGTGGTAAATAGGGGAACGGCGCTGGCATTTGTTTTTTACCTGCCATTTACTCTGCGCGCCGCCCCTGTTCCATCGTCTTCCTTGCGCTCTACCTCCATTGCTCCTGTGCTAAATCTTTGCGCGCTCCCCCACCTGTTCATTGACAATGAAGAAAGTGGCGGGCAACAAGCGTTCTGCCTCGACTGCTGCCGCCGCGCCCGATGCGGCGGCGATGAAGGGGAAGAAGACTGCGGCTAGCGCATCTGCGGCCGCCGTCGACCTCAAGAAGACCAATGGGGATTGGATGAAATCCACCATGAAGGAGGCACAACTAGACAAGCTGCGCGAGGAGGGGTTGCTGCCACCTTCGGACCAGCTCTTCGTCCGCGCACCTTCACCCAAGGAGGTACTTCCCGAGCCTCGCGACAACGAGCGCGTCTGTTTCGCGGAGTTTTTGCCTAGGGGTTTCTCGCTCTGAAAGAGCATGAATTGCTCTTACTCGTGTTTTGGTGATGTTGACAATACAACATGTGCCTCTAACCCCTTGTTTAAGTGTGATCAGGTTTATGCAAACATTGCCATTGATCTCGCATCAAGAAAAGGAAGAAATCGAGTGTTTACTGTCCTTGGGCGGTAGTACCGCCCCTTCGGGCGGTAGTACCGCTGTGCCATCCTGGTTTACAGGGGCGCGGCAGTACCGCTCTCAGTGCCGCTGAAATGGGGTTCGGGCGCCCATGTGCGGCAGTACCAGCGGTACTACGGGCGGTAGTACCGCTGGCTCATGGTGGTCAGCGTTGGTTTGACCACCACGGCGGCAGTACCGCTCGCAGTACCGCCAAATGGAGCTTCAGATGGCCATGTGCGGTACTACCGGCGACTTGGGCGGTAGTACCGCTCAGTAAGTTCCAAATGCACAGTCAGCGTGCAGCTTTGACCACAGCGCAGAAGGCGCCAGCGGTAGTACCGCCCGGCGCAGCGGTACTACCGCTGGCTCGGGAAAAAGGGCTCCAACGGCCAGAAATTGGAAGGGCTATATAATGCCCTTCACCTACCTCTTGCTTGGAGCTCGCCTCTACAAGAAAAACACCATTGTTGCAAGCTCAAGATTTCTTAGATCTCCCAATCCCTCCACCCAAACTCACTCATACTTGGAGGATTGAAGGAGAAGGCCCGGATCTACTACTTCACCAAAGCGTTCTTCATTTCCCCTTCATTCACTTGAGGGATTCGAGCCTAGGGTTTCCACTAGGAAAACCTAGGCATCTTGTTGTTCTCACTTGCTTGTTACTTTTGTGTAGCAGGTGTTGTTGGTGATTGAGAGCCCCCAATCCTTTTGTGGGTTGAGCCTCAAGTTGTTGTAACGAGCTTTTGTGCTCCGGATTCCGCTTTGGAGGATTCCGATAAAGAAAGGTGGACCGAGCTTTTGTGCGAGGTTCATCGGAGAATAGGGTGAAGCCTTTTGTGGCATCTTGAGTTTGAAGCTCACACCCCTCCAACGAGACGTACTCCCCTAAAAAGGAGGAACTCGGGAATACATTCTTGTCTCCGCGTGCTTTCCTATCGGTTAATCCTTTCTAGTTATTTACTACTTGTATCTTATCTTGTTTAGACTTAACTTGTCATATAGGTAAATTCACCATAGTTGCATATCTAGAGAATTTACCTTTTAGTCAAGCCTTAATCGAAAAAGAATTAAAAATTGGAGTAGCACCTATTCACCCCCCCCCCTCTAGGTGGCCATACGATCCTTTCAATTGGTATCAGAGCCTCGGCTCTTTATTCGGGCTTAACCGCCTAAGAGAAATATGGCCCTCGACGAACATGGGAATGAGATACCCGATGACACCATCGTTCCCACTTCTGTTTCCGTGGAGGACTTCACTTCCTTGAAGTCCTCTATGGATACTCAAATGGGAGAGTTGCGCAAAATGTTAGAGCAACTCATGGTGGCAAAGGGTATCGACTCCTCCCTAACTCCGGAGGCTCCTCCTAAGGAGAAGCCCTCGGATGTAAGTGTCGAAGAGAAAGCGGGGGTGAACTCAAATAAAAATGAATCCTCACCTAAAACACCTAATGGGAAGGGAGAGCATGCTAGAGTTCCTTTTGCATACTCTCCCGACCTACCCGTGCCTCATCCTCCTATTCACTTAAGAGGAGCTCCACCTAGTCTTAATGCATCTTCCTTTACCCGTTGGCAATCTTCTATGAAATCTCACTTGAAAAGTGGTTGCATAGGTCTTTGGAAGATCATTGTTGATGGATTCAAGCCGGTGGATGAAAATGACTTGACAAGGAAAGAAGAAGTTGAAGCTCAACTAAATTCCACCGCTCTTGATGTGATCCGTGTTGCCGTGGGTGAAAAGAACATCCATCACATTGAAGATTGCACCACCGCCAAGGAAGCATGGAACAATCTCACGGAGGTGTTTGTTGGAAATGAGAGCATGAGAAGAAATAGATATGAAGCCATGAGCAATCAAATTGAAGGCTTCTACAAGAAAGATGATGAAACTCATGAGGAGATGTATCAAAGGCTCAAGGCTCTTGCTACCGCATTTAGAGACCTTGGTGCTAAACATGTGGATGATACTTACATCAAGAGGAAGTATGTGAATGCCCTCATGCCGTTTGAAGAGAACGACTTGAATAGTCTCCAAGGGAAGCACAACTATGACCTCTTGACCTCAAATGAAGTCATGCAAGAGATGCAATCTTACAAGGTCCGAGCTCAAATTGCTAGAGACTCTCGTGCCCGAGCTCTTGGAATGGCCCAAAGTTCCTCACTTGCTTTGAAGGCCAAGGTTGTGGAACTAGATGAAGACCAAGATCATGAAGAGGGAAGTTACTTGGCACCCGAGGAACTCAAGGGTGCTCATAGAGATTATGTGGCTCTCATGGCGAAGGACTTTTGGAAAAATCCATCTAAAGCTAAAGCTTATGTGGATAAAAAGCATAAAGCAAGAGGCTACAAGGAAGGCAACCCAAAAATGAAGACTTGCTTCAATTGTCAAGATCAATTCCACTATGTTGCCCAATGCCCTTACAAGAACCGTGAAGAACATGGAGGAAGACTCATTCGCAAGGAAGCGTCAAGTTCTTCTCCCACGAAGCCTTACTTCAAGAAGTTCAATCCCAACAAGAAGCTACCTTCCAAGGTGTTGGTGGTGAGAGAGGAATATATGTCCGGGGATGAGAGTGATGAAGAAGAAACAACCACAAGTGAAGTGGCCGCTTTAGCCATTGCTTCATCGACAACCCCTTCTCTCTTTGAATCCCCCAATGATAATGTCACCACCAAATCCGCTACGTGTCTCATGGCCAAGCTCTCCGAGGTATCACCTTCCCTTCCTCCTAAGACTATGAATGAAATGCATGAATTTATGAGTCTTAGAGTTAAGGAAGAAAATGTTGCTTTGGATTTCTTGATGACTAACTTGCAAGGTGAAAGCAAGATTCGGCTTGAGATTCTTATGAGTCAATATGGCATCGCACAAGATCTCCTTAAAGAAAAGGGGAGACTAGAAAGAGAATATGCTAATGAGATCGCTTCCCTTACCGAGGCGATTGAGGAAGAGCATGAACTTCGAGTTTCTCTTGAGGAGAAGCTTGAGAATCTTGATGAATCTCAAAATGAAACTCTTTCTAAGATCATTAAAGAACGTGACCATGCTATTGCTAAATACAATGTTTTAGAGAAACAAAAGGTCGTATTTGGTGTTGGTCATAATAGACTAGCCGATGAGTTAGGGTCGCTCACCAAGGCTCACAAGGCCTTGGAGAGTGAACACTCTATTCTCACCAAGTCTTTTGAACAACTTCAAATACAATCTACTAAAATTGATGAACCTAGCTCCTCTACTTGCTCTTGTGATCATGCAAATATCATTGAGGAAAATGCTAGGTTGAAGAATGAACTTGCCAAGGCCTCTAGCCCTCAAGGTGAGAAACCTCTTTATGAGCTCTTGCAAGCGCAAAAGCCTCACATAGGGAAAGAGGGTCTTGGTTATGTTGCCAAGAAGAAGAAGAACACGAACAAGAAGAATGCCAAGCCCGCACAAGCAAAAGAGACTACCATTGCGAGTGGTGATGCCACAAGGGGCAATGCCACTCACAATGACTTTGCGGGAAAATACAACCCTTCATATGTTCTTATGAAATCTATAGATGGTTGTGTTTTTGCTAAATATGTTGGCACTTCATATGGAGATGATTATCACTATGCTATTTGGGTTCCAAAGACCCTTGTGACTAACAAAAGAGGACCCATTTCACAATGGGTACCTAAAACAAAGACTTGATTCTTTGTAGGACTTTTCTTCCGGTGGATCTTCATGGCTCATTGATAGTGGGTGCTCTTCTCACATGACCGGAAGCAAAGAAGTAGTAAAGGGCCTATTGAATCAATTACTCACATTTTCTCATGTCACCGTCGGGAATAATGCAAGACTTAAGGTATTGGGATATGGCAATGTAGTGATCACTCCGGAGTTATCCATTGAGAAGGTCCTACTTGTTGAATCTCTCTCATATAATTTACTTTCCGTTGGTCAATTATGCAATGTCGGTTACACCGTTATCTTTAATAAACACCACGTGACCATCCTTTTCACTCAAACTCTTAAAGTAGCCTTTGTTGGATTTCGTGTAAACGGTTTGTATGTGGTCGATTTCTCGAAAGAGACCACTCAAATCGCCACGTGTCTAATGGCTAAATCCGACAAGGGTTGGCTTTGGCATCGCCGGCTAGGCCATGTCGGTATGAGAAATTTGCAAACTCTTGTGAAGGGTGGACACGTGGTAGGACTAACCGATGTTAATTTTTCCAAAGATCGTCCTTGTAGTGCTTGCATAGCCGGAAAGATGCATGAAAAGAATCATCCCAAGAAGAGCATTATCTCCACCGAGAGGCCTTTGGAGCTCCTTCATATGGATCTCTTTGGGCCTCCCACATATGATAGTCTTGGTGGCAAGAAATATTGTTTGGTGATTGTGGATGATTATACAAGATATTGTTGGACTTTCTACCTCAAGAGGAAGAGTGAAACTCAAAAAGTATTCATTGACTTTGCAACCTTAGTTCAACGCCAATATGACTCCAAGATTTTGGCAATAAGAAGTGACAATGGTACGGAGTTCAAGAATTACACTATGGATGATTTCCTAAGTGGGGAAGGCATACAACACCAATATTCCGCTGCTTATACTCCCCAACAAAATGGTGTCGCCGAAAGGAAGAACCGCACTCTTATTGATATGGCAAGAACTATGTTGGCCGAATTTCATTCCCCATATAACTTTTGGGCCGAAGCCATCAATACCGCTTGCCACTACTCCAACCGGCTCTTCTTTCGTCCTCTCATGAAAAAGACACCATATGAACTCCTTATCGGTAAAAAGCCAAATGTCTCTTACTTTCGCGTATTTGGATGCAAATGCCATGTTTACATTAAAGGTTGCCCAATTGCTAAATTTGAATCTAGAACTTTTGATGGTATTTTTGTTGGATATGCCGCAAACTCCCATACTTATAGGGTCTACAACATATCCACCGGATGTGTTGAAGAATCTATGAATGTGGAGTTTGTCGAGGATAATGGCTCCCAAGCGGAGCATATTGATCATGATAATGTAGGTGATGTACCTCCACCTCAAGCCATAAGAACTATGGGCATAGGGGAACTTATTCCTATTGAAGAACCTATTATGGACACTCAAGAAGAAGGAACAAGTTCTACTCAAGTTGAACCATCCACCTCAACCATTGATCAACAAGCTATACAAGAACAAGATCATGATAGTCATCCACATGAGCAAGATAATGGTCAAGACCCACCCAACTCTAGTGGAGAACAAGAACATGATGAACCCCCATCTCCAAGAACTCCACTTCGGGTTGACCATGAACAAGATGAAGGAAATGATGAAGATGTTCGTGTTGGTGAAACAATTGGTCAAGCCATAGAACGCCGAGTCATTCGGCGTGCATCAACATTGGATCATCTCCAACACTACAAAGAAAATATCCTTGGGAGTATTCGTAAGGGTGTGTCCACACGTAATCAATTAACTAACTTTTGTGGTCATGTCTCTTGTTTGTCTAGCTTAGAACCTCTCAAGGTATATGATGCTCTTGAAGACATGGATTGGGTTGCGGCCATGCATGAAGAATTGAACAACTTCGAGCGCAACAAAGTATGGTCATTAGTTGAAAGACCCAAAGACACATCACATAATGTCATTGGAACAAGTGGATATTCAAGAACAAGCAAGACTCACATGGTCAAGTCATTCGCAACAAAGCAAGATTGGTTGCACAAGGCTACACCCAAATCGAAGGAGTCGACTACGGTGAAACTTATGCCCCCGTTGCTAGACTTGAATCTATTCGTTTATTGATTGCCTATGCATCTACTCATAACATTACCTTATATCAAATGGATGTTAAAAGTGCTTTTCTAAATGGTCCACTAAGTGAATTAGTGTATGTGAAACAACCTCCGGGTTTTGAAGACCCTAAATTTCCTAACCATGTCTACTTACTACATAAGGCCCTTTATGGGCTCAAGCAAGCTCCACGTGCTTGGTATGATCATCTCAAGGAGTTCTTAGTAGACCATGGTTTTGAGATTGGGGTAATCGATCCCACCTTTTTCACAAAAAGGATAAATGGAGAGCTTTTCGTATGCCAAATATATGTTGATGATATTATCTTTGGTTCTACTAACCATGAATTTAGTGATCAATTCTCTAAGCTAATGACCAAGGAATTTGAGATGTCCATGATGGGAGAATTGAAGTATTTTCTTGGCTTTGAAATCCACCAATATAGTGAAGGAACATTCTTATGTCAAGCCAAGTATATTCAAGACATGCTCAAGAAATTTGATATGAACAACGCCAAGCCATATAAGTTTCCCATGGACTCTAAGGCGGATCTACACTTAGATCCGAAGGGTAAGGAAGTTGATCCCAAGCTTTATCGTTCTATGATTGGATCTTTACTTTACCTTTGTGCATCTAGACCGGATATTATGTTTAGTGTGGGTATGTGTGCAAGATTCCAATCAAGTCCTAAGGAAAGTCATGAAACCGCGGTTAAAAGGATTCTAAGATACTTGATAGATACTCCTAACTATGGTCTTTGGTACCCCCATGGGACAAGCTTTGATCTTGTAGGTTATTCGGATGCGGATTGGGCGGGTTGCAAAATGGATAGAAAATCAACTTCGGGTACTTGCCAATTCCTTGGTAGGTCTCTTGTGAGTTGGTCTTCCAAGAAACAAAATTGTGTGGCCTCGTCCTCCACCGAAGCCGAATACATTGCCGCCGGAAGTTGTTGTGCACAATTATTATGGATGAGGCAAATTTTAAAGGATTATGGTGTCATTTGTGACAAAGTGCCTCTTTTATGTGACAATGAAAGTGCCATCAAAATTGCTCACAATCCGGTACTTCATGGGAAGACCAAGCATATTGAGATCCGGTATCATTTTATACGAGA
The DNA here is from genome assembly GCA_947311845.1 of Poa pratensis. Classification (NCBI taxonomy): domain Eukaryota; kingdom Viridiplantae; phylum Streptophyta; class Magnoliopsida; order Poales; family Poaceae; genus Poa; species Poa pratensis. Next base: position 26,425,548 of record CAMZMU010000070.1, on the reverse strand, counting down.
TCATGTTGAGAAGGGTGATATTGCAATCGAGTATGTCAACACCAAGCATCAACTCGCCGATATGTTCACAAAGCCTCTTGGTGAAGCAAGATTCAAGGAGTTGAGAGGAGAACTAAATGTGGTGGACATAAGCAATTGGACTTAGTGGATTTCTTGCATACCTACCCATATTAGACAATAGTAATTTGGTTTAGGTGTAGGCATGGACATAGGGGAAGTGCGGTCCTAATACATTGGGCTATCCCTTCCCCCATTATGCCGATAGTAAGAACTCATTTGCATCTCTATATTCGTTCTATGAATTGTGAGCTTAAATGAAGAGTAGTGGCGGTGAACCCAAGATATATCTTCGCGGTGTCACACCACATACACTCTTACATGGTGGCCTAGGCCACCGCCCTCCTCCTTATGAGGAGTTGATCTTATTTGGCTCTTATTTGGGTATTTTAGACCTTTTTGCTTTGGGAGAGTGCTCAAATTTGGCCTTTCGTGTCGATTCTTGCATTTTTGGGTAAACTCTCTCTCTCCAGTTTCGAGTTCTATCCTAAGCCTCAACTTTATCCTAAGCCACTCAGTCTCAAATACCTTTTATTTCATGCTCTCGACAAAGTTGTTGGTCGGAACCGGTGACAAATCCTTTTTACGGCTTCAATTTGAGCCATAAAAAGTTTTTGCCCCCTGGCACCGGTACTACCGGCCCATGGAGCGGTACTACCGCTGGCTCGGGTGCCTCTGCCCCTGCCAGCGCGTGGGACCGCTGCCCGGGCCGCGCAGGAATCGGGGGCGGTACTACCGCTGGATCGAGCGGTAGTACCGCTCGTGCGGATTTTTCCAGGATAAGGGCACGGGCGGATGGGTGAAAGTCAATCCTTCCATTTTCCCCATCCGCCCCTCTCTCTCCTCCTGTGAATCCGCCGCCGCCGGCCATCCTCTCCGCCGGGACCGAGCTCCCCCGGCCGTGGTTCTTGCACCCCCGGCCCCGGGACCTCTCGGGCATCTCTCCCTCCCTCGATCCTCTGCCATGAGCACCGGTAAGCTCTCTCCCTCTCTCTCATCTAGTTGATGGATGGAGATGACCAGATTGCTTTCCTCGTGGTGTTCTTGACAAATTGGTGTGGTAGAGATGCAATCTAGGATGCCTAGAACCCTGTGTATGAATCTTGTGAAGAATCTATGGCTAGTTTTGTAGTTCTCCATCTAGATTTGTTGGATATGACTATGGATGTTTTTCATGTTCCTCTGTGAATGTATCACCATCTTGTGCCAAATCCAACCTTCCTAGATGTTGTACTCCCACCTAGCATTTGTTTCCTCCAAGTTATGTTCACTCGTGTTCTTGGTTTTTCTACCATGAAATATTTGTGTGTTTCTCATCTCCATGCTTTCCTACCCCATGCTATTCACAGGTGGTTCGAGTGGTTCTAAGACTCGGGGAAAGAAACCTAGGGTTGACGAGATGGACGAGGAGTTTGATCCCACAATGGAAGAAGTGTATGGTCCCTCGGTCACCAAGAGCAAGAAGGCTGCTCCGAAGAAGAAAGCTGCTGCCAACAAGAACAAGCACTTGACAGCGAGTGGATGTCTGACAAAGATTACACTTCCATGAGGAAAAGAGATCCATATGCAGTTGATCGAGTAAATTTGACTCCTCAGTTTCGGGGCACCAATCCCTTCTTCCATACCCGTTTTCAAGAGGAGTGCTACAATGAGATACTTTATCGCAAGCCCAATGACAATGTGCTAGAGCTGAGGTACATTGATATCCCTCACATGGAGAGAAAGCCCGAATACTTTGGAGAAGCATTGTCTATGTGCCATGAGTTTGGGATTGTTCCTTTCATCACTCTCCAACAAAATTATGATGAAGCTCTAGTTTGCCAATTCCTCGCCACCGTCTATTTTGGCACCGAGGAGCCCCGCTACATCACTTGGATGTCGAAAGACAAGCAGCTCACCGCTCTTTGGAGTGATATTGGATCCATGCTTGGATATGAAGATTTTGGTCCCCATTGGACCGATGCTCTTGATAAGAAGTACTTCCGGGTTCACCTCAATCCAAAGCCTTTGCCCAAGGATGATCTTGTTCCCCTCTATTTTTGGAAGAAGTACACAGTTGGCAACTCGGATGCTCTTTACCCTCCGTATGAGATCATGCATCGCATTTACCGGGAAACCATCAATCCCAAGGTTGGAAATTTGGATCAAATTCACAGCTACCTAGTTACCTTGATGGTCATGACTCATCGTATGAAAACCAAAGGGAAGAAACTGGATGTTATGGATTATCTTTGGAATGAGATTTGGAACGTCACCATTTTCAAGAAGAATGCTTGCTTCGGCCCCCTCATCATGAAGATTATCCTTTGGAAGTGGGCCAACGAGCATCCCTCTGAGGGTCTTAGTGACCACAACACTTGGATCATCCACAAGCCCAAGCAACTCCGTGTCAAAGATCATACGGAGAAGGTCAAGGATACCAAGGGTACCAAAACTACTAGGGGCAAGGACAAGGAAGTTGTAGGTGATGAAGGTCCCTCTCGGGCTGCCAAGGAGAGTGGCTTCACTTGGATGGCTCGTCAAATGAAGAAAGTGTTTGGTTTGTCCAAGGCTATTGAGAAGAGGGCATGGGAACGTGAAGACAAAGAGAAGCGTGCTCGTCAACTCGACATTCAACATCGCCGTGCTCTAGGTGAACAAGTTGCTTCCGGCTCGGAGAAGAACATTCCAACTTATGAAGAGTGGCAAGCAAAGAACTCTCAAGGCGAAATCTTCACTTGGTCGGACTATGATGGTGATGAAGAAGAAGTGTCCTCTCGTCGTCGCCCTCGCCCCCCAAGCAATGAGTAAACCCGGGACGTTAGCATCGGTTTCTCTCCTTTTTGGTGTCTTGATGCCAAAGGGGGAGAAATATCTATTAGGTCTTTGGGTTTTGCATGGGAGAAATATCTCTTTATGGGTTTTGCATGGGAAAGTCACAAGTGTTGCGCTCTTCTTGATTGGTTTGTTTATGCGCTTGTGAACTTGGTTATTTGTCGTTTTTATGTTGTGAACCTCGTTTGTTATGCATGGTGTAAGACATGTTGAACTTTAAACTTTATTCCCATGCTTATGTTGTGTATGATCTATATGTTGTGATATGATCTATATGTTATCTTGCACAGTTTGTAAAAGTTAGGGGGAGTGTTGATCCTATTTGTTGTGCATTTGAGCATTCAAAAGCTATCCGTTAATATGCACACATTTAGGGGGAGCTCTGTCTAAATTTTTACAAATTGTTGTATTGTCATCATCCACCAAAAAGGGGGAGATTGAAAGAGCATGAATTGCTCTTACTCGTGTTTTGGTGATGTTGACAATACAACATGTGCCTCTAACCCCTTGTTTAAGTGTGATCAGGTTTATGCAAACATTGCCATTGATCTCGCATCAAGAAAAGGAAGAAATCGAGTGTTTACTGTCCTTGGGCGGTAGTACCGCCCCTTCGGGCGGTAGTACCGCTGTGCCATCCTGGTTTACAGGGGCGCGGCAGTACCGCTCGCAGTGCCGCTGAAATGGGGTTCGGGCGCCCATGTGCGGCAGTACCAGCGGTACTACGGGCGGTAGTACCGCTGGCTCATGGTGGTCAGCGTTGGTTTGACCACCACGGCGGCAGTACCGCTCGCAGTACCGCCAAATGGAGCTTCAGATGGCCATGTGCGGTACTACCGGCGACTTGGGCGGTAGTACCGCTCAGTAAGTTCCAAATGCACAGTCAGCGTGCAGCTTTGACCACAGCGCAGAAGGCGCCAGCGGTAGTACCGCCCGGCGCAGCGGTACTACCGCTGGCTCGGGAAAAAGGGCTCCAACGGCCAGAAATTGGAAGGGCTATATAATGCCCTTCACCTACCTCTTGCTTGGGAGCTCGCCCTACAAGAAAAACACCATTGTTGCAAGCTCAAGATTTCTTAGATCTCCCAATCCCTCCACCCAAACTCACTCATACTTGGAGGATTGAAGGAGAAGGCCCGGATCTACTACTTCACCAAAGCGTTCTTCATTTCCCCTTCATTCACTTGAGGGATTCGAGCCTAGGGTTTCCACTAGGAAAACCTAGGCATCTTGTTGTTCTCACTTGCTTGTTACTTTTGTGTAGCAGGTGTTGTTGGTGATTGAGAGCCCCCAATCCTTTTGTCGGTTGAGCCTCAAGTTGTTGTATCGAGCTTTTGTGCTCCGGATTCCGCTTTGGAGGATTCCGATAAAGAAAGGTGGACCGAGCTTTTGTGCGAGGTTCATCGGAGAATAGGGTGAAGCCTTTTGTGGCATCTTGAGTTTGAAGCTCACACCCCTCCAACGAGACGTACTCCCCTAAAAAGGAGGAACTCGGGAATACATTCTTGTCTCCGCGTGCTTTCCTATCGGTTAATCCTTTCTAGTTATTTACTACTTGTATCTTATCTTGTTTAGACTTAACTTGTCATATAGGTAAATTCACCATAGTTGCATATCTAGAGAATTTACCTTTTAGTCAAGCCTTAATCGAAAAAGAATTAAAAATTGGAGTAGCACCTATTCACCCCCCCTCTAGGTGGCCATACGATCCTTTCACGCTCCCCCTCCATAATTTTGTTCGAGGTTTGCTTTTTGCCTACGGGGTGCAGATCCATGATCTCACCCCGAACGGTATTCTGCACATTGCGTGTTTAATCACGCTGTGCGAGTGTTTTTTGGGAGTTGCTCCAAGTTGGGCATTATGGAAGTCTATCTTCATGGTCCGGCCCAACAATCGAGGCGGCCGAACCTATCCAGTCGGAGGCCTGCAGATCCAAGTGCGCAGCGACACCCGGTACTTCGCCCTGAAGCCAGTCGACTCGGCGCAGGGGTGGAGGAAAAGGTGGTTCTATGTGCGAGTCGACCAGGATGGGGCCCCAGCATTTTCGACTGCTGGTATAGCCGCTAGGACGAAAACCTGGGACCATGAGCTTTCGTCTGAAGAAGTGGCGGAAGCAGCGCCTCTGCTGGAGACAATTGGAGGGCTCCTTAACAGCGTCACGGGTGTGCATCTGATTGCCACCTTTGTGAAGATGCGGGTATGGCCGCTCCGCGCTCGTGCCCACCCAATGTGGGAGTACGAAGGTCCCCTCGACTCCACTCGAATGAGCAAGGAGGAGCTGTCTAGGAGCGAACTGGTGGCACATGTGCGATCCATCACCAGTACAAAACAAAGCGAGCCCTGCAATGTCGACTGCCCAGTCGATCCTTATGGGGCTGAAAAGCCTTTGCCAGAGGTTAGTGAATCTTTCGAGTCTATGATCTCCTGTTTTTGTTATCCTTCTGTGCATCTTTTTGACTTTCGACTGCTATATTTTGTATGCAGGGCCACTCGACTACCTCAACTCTTCCTCCTCTTCCCGAAGATGGCCCAACTTATGAAACAGAGGTGACAGTAGAAGCGAAGGGAGGGGATGAATCCCCTTTACCTTCAGCTACCATTTCACCCACAGAAGAGGTTGAAGAGGAAGGGTAGAGGAAGCACAGGGCAAGGAGCCTGCCGCGACTGAGGATGTTAGCGAAGTTCCTGCTCGCAAGCGCCGTCGGGCAGCCCAAGTTATGTCTTCTTCCACGAGCTCACCCGCGAAGGAATCAGATGTGAGGGATGATGGAAACTCAGGTTCGTCTCCTACGACCACAGCTGCTCCTTTGGACGTGAGTCCTTTGAGCTCGGCTCCTCCTCCTCCTCCTCAGTCGGGTGGGCAGCTACCTTTTGGAGGCCCAAATTTTGACGAGCTCGACACTGAGGATGAAGAAGAGCACAGGTTTGCTCCTTTTTGTAATTTTTTTTTTTATGAGTTGAGTACTGTTTCTTTATGTTGCATGTCTTTCGGTCACTTGCAGTGTTGAGACTGTGCGACCTCCAACTCCTCCAACCGAGAGAGCTCCGACTCCAGGCCAGCCAGAAGCTTCCCCTGTTGCGGCTGAGGTTGTGAGAACAGTAGCCATGGCTACTACCTTTGAAGCCGCCAAGATCGCGAGTTCGTCAACTCTGCAAGTTGGGACTTCGGCTGCCAAGCCTGCGCCTTGGGTTGAACACGTTAGTGTCTTTTGTCGAGCCTTCATTCTAGGATTTAGTTGTGTATAACTTATGCTGGTTCCATTGTGCATGCAGCCCTTCTACCTCAACCTGGTTGAATCAGGCAAGGCTTTTGTCCAGGTTGAACAAGAGAGGGACAACCTACGCGCTGCCATGGAGCAACTCAGCCGTAAGTGTGTTTGACTTCTGTATGCCCTTGCTTTGTCGATTGTGAATGACATCTGTCCATCTATCTCAGGTGACAAGGCAACCGCTGAGTCTCGGGTAAAAGAGCTAGAAGAGGCACTCGCCAAGGAGCGCGCGGATTCGAAGAAGGCCTTGGATGATGCCAAGGACTCCGCCGCTTTGCGCGAGAAGAATTATGCTGAGCGCCTGGCGAGCCTCACCGAGACGTAGGCGGTGAGTTGAATCTTTCACTTTGTGCCTACTTCCTTTTGCCACTGAATAGTATGTAACATTTTCTGCTACTTCTGCTTTTTTGAAGGAGCTATTGGCGCACCGGCACCTGTAGACCAATCGAGTGTTGATTTGTCCCTTGACCGCGCAATCGGCGACCTGGATGTCGTCTCCACCCAAGCCAAGGATGCACTCGCCAAATCTACGAGCACGCTCGGCGCCGTGTTCAAGGATGTGTTCCCATCCAGCCAACCTCCTTCGACTGTGGATGGCTTTGCAGACGTCCTGGGCCCGGGAACTTCGACTATGGCGAACTTTGCTCGCACTTTGACGGTACGCGGCTCAGAGACCACCCTCAAACTCCTTTTAGGTCATGGGATAGAGGGTGACTTCGAAGCCGCTCTGTCTGCTTTCCCTCGCAAGCCTGGCGGGAAACTGGTGTCCCTAAAGCATTTGAACGAGCCAGCCGCAAAGTTGGCTGAAATTTTTATGGCCACCATGGAACGCCGGGCAGCAGAGGTCGCCGCTCGTGCGAGTAGGGCTAGGTCGGAGTCGATGTCTGAGAAGTAGGGCAGTCGTGCCTTTTTATGCTTTGTAATTAAACTTATGATCATGTGAGTACGCATGTGCTTTTGCTACCTTTGTATGAATATAATTTCCTCATTATGATCCTGCGTGTAAGGCTGTATGTTGTTGCTCGTCTGAGCTTTGTGACTAGTTTCTCATGAAACTTTTATGATGCTTGGAACAGAAACGGCCAGCCGCCACTTCATCCAGTTCGTCGCGGCATCATGCCCCTACTCGATCTCGAGCTCAGGCGGCAAACGATGCCGCAGTAATACGTTATATGAAGGCTCGACTCGCGAAACAGGAGCAAGAGCTGGCGAGTGCCCGAAGCGAGCTGGAAAGAATGAGGGCAAGGCCTGCTTTACCCACCCAACGGGAGGAGTGTGTGCTTGGCGAGATGGAGATCGTGAACAGACAGCTCGAGTGTAAGCATGACTGCCTTGATCTTATGAGTTCACAGCCTGTTCTTTTTTGTTCACCCAACTTGTGTTGTTGCAGGTTTTGTTCAAGATTTCTAGGCGGAGCAGGCTCGCGTGGATGAGCAGTTGAGCATGGCAACTGACGAACCCACGACTGGCCGCCAGCACTTTCGATGGGACAAGCACCGAGCACGCATACTCGCGACTCTGCAGGATCGGGTGTGGCGGAGCACTATGCTGCTTGAGTTATGCAGGTCGGCCTTCAGTCGAATCAACCAGATGCTTTTTCCAGCTGGGCCGCAACCTCAAGGAATCCATGCGCTACTCGAGCTCTTCCGGTCCACAGGTTCCATTCGAGCCTTTATCACCCAGAAGCTTGTGGATGGCGCCAACGCAACCATGGCATATCTTCGAAGTCAACGTCCAAATTTGCAGCTACGTCCACCCGTGCCTGGATCGTCCTTGTCCCAGTTGAATCTTGACGAAACATTCGATCACGCGAGGACATTGGTTGATTGCTATCATGCGCAACTTATGGGCCCTGTTCTTCCAGCAAAGGATGAACCGGAAGATTAGGGTTTTTCTGTATAGGAAACAGCCCCCGAGTGTAAATTTTGCCACTTGGTACATATTTGTTTACTTGTATGTATGCAGCCACCGAGTGTATCGAGTGGGGTTTATGAAAAACACTTTACATAGATCATGAATTACACAGCCCCCGAGTGCTCGAGTGAGGCTATGAATTTTACGAGAGTTGAAGCTTCAACTTATGCCTGCAGGCTCAGCCCCCGAGTGATTGATTGGGGTTGAGCAACTTTTTCCTTTGTGTTTAGTGTTATGATCCAGCCCCCGAGTATTCGAGTGTGGCTGAAGTATTATGTTTGAAGGAGCGAAAGCTTTTATGTTATGAGGCAGCTCAGCCCCCGAGCATACGGGTGAGGCTAAGCTTGTGCTGATAATTTATGCGAGTAGTAAGCATGAAAAGTATGAGGAATTTATTGACTATATTCCATTTATGAATGTTAGGCTGCAGGCCGCCTCATTAAAAACCTTCCAGTCCCTTTGGTACCCTGGTAAGGAAAAGAGCGCGTCTGAAACCTGCAGCCATCCGACATATGAGCCTATTACATTATGCGACTGAGCAATCTAAGCATAGAAACGGCGCAGCTGCGCAACGTTCCAAGGATGTGGGAGAGTTCGCCGGTCTTCGCGTGCTTTAGTCTGTATGCACCACCACCAATGACCTCGGTGATGATGAAGGGTCCTTCCCATGGAGAAGCAAGTTTATGCACCTTCTTTTGCTTCAGTCGAAGTACCAAGTCACCCACCTCGAAGGACTTGGTACGCAGTCGACGGCTGTGATAGTTGCGTAGATCTTGCTGGTAGACAGCTGTGCGTGCTAGCGCCGTGTTGCGTGCTTCTTCAAGCAAGTCAACTGCATCTTCGAGTGCTTCATCTGCATCTTCTTCATTGTATGCTTCGACCCTTGGTGCGCTGAACCTTACGTCTGATGGCAGGATTGCCTCTGCGCCGTAGACCATGAAGAATGGAGTGAATTGTGTTGAGGCGTTGGGTGTTGTGCGTAGGCTCCATAGCACAGACGGGAGCTCTTCTACCCAAGCACCCGCAGCCCTTTTGAGTGGCACCAGGAGGCGCTTCTTGATTCCACTCGTCACAAGCCCATTGGCCTTTTCGACTTGGCCGTTTGATTGCGGGTGCGCCACAGATGCATAATTGAGCGTGATATCTTGCTCTTTGCAGAAGGATTTGAATTCCTCAGCCGTGAAGTTTGTACCGTTGTCAGTGATGATGCTATTTGGCACACCAAAGCGGTATATGATGGATTTTATGAAATTGACTGCTGTAGTGGCAGTCGAACTTGTGATGGGTACTGCTTCAATCCACTTGGTGAACTTGTCGACCGCCACCAGAAGGTGAGTATGCCCTCCATGGGAGGATTTTTTTGAGTGGCCCAACCATATCGAGCCCCACTGGGTGAAGGGCCAGGCCAGTAGTATTGTCTTTGATAACCCACAAGTATAGGGGATCGCAACAGTCTTCGAGGGAAGTAAAACCCAAATTTATTGATTCGACACAAGGGGAGACAAAGAATACTTATAAGCCTTAACAACTGAGTTGTCAATTCAGCTGCACCTGGAATAACACTAGTAACAGGGGTGATGTGAAAGCAGCAGTAATATGAGAGCAATAGTAACAGTAACACAGCAGCAGTAACACGGAGGCAATGACACCAGAAAATAGTTGATACTACTTCTAATGACATATAGGACCGGAGAGCAATGATGATGACAAATGGACCGGGTTCTCAGCTATCTACACTAGTGGTAACTTCTCCAAACAAATAACATGTGTTGGGTGAACAAATTACAGTTGGGCAATTGATAATTGTGAGGGCATGACAATGCATGCTTATGATAAGATAAAGTTTACTGTAGTATTTAATTGGGCATTACGACAAGGTACACAGACCGCTATCCAGCATGCATCTGTGCCTAAATAATCCACCTTCCGGTTAGCATCCGCACCCCTTCCAGTATTAAGTTGCAAACAACAGATTATTGCATTAAGTATTGTGCATAATGTAAACAACACATTCATCCTTAGACAAAGCATTGCTGTTTTACCCTAGTGGCAACAACACATCTACAACCTTAGAACTTGCTGTCACTATCCCAGGTTAAATAGAGGCTGAACCCAACTATCTAGCATAAATACTCCCTCTTGGAGATACAAGCAACTACTTGATCAGGGTAACCACAAGTACCGGAGAGCATGCAAGATCTTAAATAAACAATAGTATGATAATATGATGAACAATCTGATCATAATGTAACAATTCATCGGATCCCAACAAACACAACACCAATTACATCATATGGATCTCAATCATGTAAGGCAGCTCATGAGATCATTGTATTGAAGTACATGGGAGAGAGAGTACCAACTAGCTACAGCCAAGAACCCGTAGTCCATGGGGGAACTACTCACAAACCATCATGGAGTCGAAGTGGAGGCGGTGGAGTCGATGGAGATGGCTCCGGGGGTCAATCCCGTCCCGGCAGGGTGCCAGAACAGAACTTCTGACCCCCGAAACGAGGTCTCGCGATGGCGACGGCGCTGCGGAAGTCTTTCTGGAGTATTAGATATATATTTAGGGTTTTCGCGTCGGGGTGACTAAATAGGCGAAGGGGCAACGTCGGTGGAGGTCCTGGGCTCCCTCCTCACCTCCCGGCGCGCCTGTGGGCCCAGCCGCGCGAGCATGTGGTTTGGAGGCCGTGGGCCTCCCCCTGGCTTGCCCTTCTGGCTTATGTGTGTCCCTCGGAAAAATAGGAGGTTTGGCTTTTGTTTCGTCGAATTCCGAGAATATTGCCCGAACAGCTTTTCTGGAACCAAAAACAGCAGAAAACAGGAACTGGCACTGTGGCATCTTGTTAATAGGTTAGTCCCAGAAAATGTATAATAATGATATATAATGCATATAAAACATGTGACAATGATACATAAAACAAGCATGAAACATCAGAAATTATAGATACGTTGGAGACGTATCAGTCTTCAGCGCCGATGCGGGTGCATGCGGCTTTGTGGCGAATTTTTGACAGCTGATGCACCTTTTGACTATGTCCTCCGCGTCTTTGAGTGCTGTGGGCCCGTAGAAGCCTGCGCGAAAGGCTTTGGCTACGAGTGATCGACTGCTGGCGTGATGCCCGCAAGTACCTGCATGAATATCACGAAGGATGGCTTGGCCATCTTCAAATGCTATGCAACGTTGGAACATACCTGATATGCTGCGTTTGTAAAGTTCACGTTGATGACAGTGTATGCTTTAGATCGTCGAGTGACGCGTCTTGACTCTGTGAAGTCTTCGGGTACCTCGCGCGGAGTATGTATGCGAGGAAGGGTTGAGTCCAAGTTGGCTCGATGAGAAGTACCTCGACTGGTGGGTCCTCTGTGCTAGGTGTTTTGCTCTTGGCTGGTGCGGCTGATGCAGGAGTTGCCCGCTTCTTTTTGATTGATCTGTGCTCGATGCGCTCGAAGAAGACACCAGGTGGTACTGGTGCTTTGGTCGCACCAATGTTGGCTAACTTATCTGCTTCTTCATTGCTCTCGCGCCCTATGTGCCGCAATTCGCAGCCTTCGAAGCTGCCCTCCATGATGTTGTACAGGTCACGTTAGGCGATCATGTTATCTGCAATTGCGTCACAAGCCTTCATTGTTTGCTGCACCACCAAATTCGAGTCGCCGTAGATCATTAGTCGAGTGCACCCGAGTGCTTTAGCCATCCTCATGCCGTGGATCAGGGCCTCGTACTCTGCTTCGTTATTGGATGGGAACTCGAATCCCATTTGCAGGATGTAGCGGAGCTTGTCGCCTTTTGGTGATATGAGGATGACACCTGCGCCTGCGCCTTCGTTTTTCTTCGAGCCATCAAAGTACATAGTCCAGGAATTGGACACATCTGGTGCTCCTGGGAGCTGAGCTTCAATCCACTCGGTGTGGAAGTCGGGTAAAATTTGTGCTTTGATGGCCTTCGGTTAATCATACTTGATGTCTCTTGGTGCTAGCTCGATGAGCCATTTTGCTACTCGCCCAGTTGCATTGGGGTTTGTGAGGATGTCCCCGATCCCTGAAGTGCTGATTACGGTGATCGGGTGCTCGGAGAAGTAATGTGTCAGCTTCCTTGAGGACATGAACACGGCGTATGCCAGCTTCTGATAGTGCGGGTACCGCTGTTTTGATGTGGAGAGCACTTCACTCAATTAATAGACTGGACGTTGTATACTTTGGGCGTGTCCCTCCTCTCTGCGTTCGACCACTAGAACAGTGCTCACCACCCTGTTAGTTGCAGAGACATATAGGTATAGTGGCTCGCGTTCCCTTGGTGCTACGAGGATTGGAGGGCTTGTGAGGACTCGCTTGAGGTCCGTGAAGGCTGCCTCGGCTTCTGGCGTCCACTCGAATTTATCTGCTTTCTTCATCAGTCGATAGAACGGGAGTGCTTTTTCGCCTAGCTTGCTGATGAATCGACTGAGTGCTGCTACTCTACCCGCCAACTTTTGCACGTCGTGGAGCTTTGAAGGCCTTTGCATCGTCAAGATGGCCTGTATTTTCTCCGGGTCCGCCTCGATTCCTCGAGCTGAGACTAGATATCTGAGGAGTTGCCCGTATGGCACGCCGAACGTGCACTTCTTCGGGTTGAGCTTAATGTGGAAGCGTTTGAGGTTTGCGAATGTCTCTCGCAAGTCATCGAGTAGCGTGTTTTCCTCTCTTGTGGTGATGACGATGTCATCTACATAGACCTGGACGTTTCGCCCAATCTGCTTCTTGAGGCTATCTTGCATCATGCGCTGATAGGTTGCGGCTGCGTTCTTGAGCCCGAAAGGCATTGTGGTGTAGCAGTAGACCCCGAGTGGGGTTATGAACGCCGTTTTCTCTTCATCTTCTTCCTTCATCCTTATCTGGTGGTAACCCGAGTAGGCATCCAGGAAGGACAAACGAACGCACCCGGCGGTAGAGTCGACGATCTGGTCGATTCGAGGTAGTGGAAAGTGATCCTTTGGACAACACTTGTTGAGTGCTGTAAAATCTACGCACATCCGAAGGATATCTGTGTGCTTCTTCTCTACGAGTACGGGGTTGGCCACCCATTGTGATTTCTTGATCTCTCTGATGAATCCTGCTGCGAGTAACCTGTCGACTTCGGCTTCGACTGCAGTTCTTTTTGGGCCGGATATGCGGTGCATTGTTTGTTTGACTGGTTTAGCACCTGGAAGCAGCTGGAGAGAGTGCTCGGCGAATTCCCTCGGAATACCTGGCATGTCTGCTAGACACCATGCAAATATATCCCAGTTCTCACGGAGGAATTCGACGAGCGCGCTTTCCTATGCGATAGGCAGACTCGACGAGACATTGACTGTCTTGGTCGGGTCAGTCGGGTGCACCTGATGCGATCTTGTGTCGTTGGTGGCACTGAATGCTCTATCGACTGCCACCTTTTTGTGCTCTGGCATAAGTGTTCGATCGTTGGATACCGCTAGATCAGCGAGTGTTGCTTCCATGCCAAACATCTCAGAGATTTTGCTGAATTCTCGGTCGCAAGAGTCAGACTTTTGGAAGTTCCCCTTGACTGTGATTACTCCTTTCGGTCCAGGCATCTTCAGCTGGAGGTATGCGTAATGTGGCACCGCCATGAATCGAGCGAACGTCGGGCGTCCAGGTATAGCATGGTATTGTGATTTCCAGTCGACCACTTCGAACTCAATCGACTCTGTCCTGAAGTGGTGCTTGTCCCTGAACGTCACGTCGAGTTGTATGGTGCCTTCTGGGCTTATTGCTTTCCCTGGAACGATACCGTGGAAGGTATTTGAAGATCTTGGCAGGTTTTCGACTGACCTGTTCATTTTGCGGAGCGTATCTGCGAAGATGATGTTTATGCCGTTCCCACCATCCATGAAGACCTTGGACATGGCGTAGCCTCCAATTTGCGCGTCGAGTACCCAATTCTGTAGGCCTGCGGCTGGCCGCAGTGTATGTGCTTTCGAGTCCTGTCATGGACTCGACATCTTCATCGAGGCTCATGTCTGAGTCCGTATGTTCGTCGAGTGGTCCGTCTGGATGGATCTCGCAGTCGACGCCTTCGTCGCCTATGCTCATCTCGGCGTCGGCGAGGTTGTTATGAATCTCGAAGTCGAGATTGTTGTTGGCGCAGATCTCGGAGTCGACGCGGTTGTCGATATAAGTTTCAGGTTCGTCGAAGTCGCTGAGGGAGATCCCGCAGTCGAAACTATCCTCGAGTGGGAGATCCAGCTCGGGATCGTTTGTGCGATATGCTGATTCGGCCTCCTCGCCCTGGAGTTCTTCAATGAGCTCGCGCATCTCTCGTGTGGACATGGTTGTTGCAGACGAACAAGCTTGGAGGGCCGACGATGGCATGGACACAGTTGAGGGGTTCGCAGTCGAAGGAGCCGCAACCGATGGAGCCTCGGGTGCGGAAGTCGCGAGTTGGCGTGGATCCGTCAGGTCCTGCACACCAAGCTTGTTGACGAAAAAATTGAATGAACCAACGGTTAAACCCACCTGACTCGAGATCGGAGAAGGCCTCCTGGAATCCTGGCGAGTGTGGCTCGAAATCCATCAGAGGATCCGATGCGCTTTTTGCGGGTGAAGCTGGCGTGTCGCCGTTTGTCGAGTGAGCCGGCGAGTTGCCGTATGCCGCCTGAGTCGGCGAGTTCTGGTTTGTCGATGCAGCCGGCGAGTTGCCGTTTGTAGATCCGATCGGCGAGTCGCCGTGTTCCGATGGAACCGAAGAAACCGCGAGTCCAGCACTATTCTTTCCCACAGACGGCGCCAATTGACGAGGTGTACCCTCATCAAATCCCATGGTTGAGGACGTAGGGTTGAGATTATGGGGAGAGAACGTGGTAGTACTGGTAGTTTCGTCGGCTGACAAGCAGAGGCAAAGATTTACCCAGGTTCAGGCCCCTCGGGTGGAGGTAAAGACCCTACTTCCTGCTTGTCTGTTATTGATCGCTGGAGATTATGAGGTTACAAGGTGGCTCCGGCGAGATGACGATCTCGCAAGAGTTTTGGTGGTTCGAGTATGGCTTGGTCCTAGATCGGCACCCCTCCCAGCCTTTAAATAGGCCGGGTCTCGGGAGTTTGTAGCCGACCTAGTTTACAATTAGGAAAGTCTAAACCGACTACGCCTATGTCTAATCTTGGAGGGTACTCCACCTTCTTGGGCCTCTTGTCTTGGGCTTCGAGTAGGCTATTCGATATTGGGCCTTAGTCGTTACGTGCACCAGGTACCCTCATGATAGGGTACCGATATGTATACCCATGTCACCGACAAACAAGCGACATAAAATAGTCTTGATGATACACAAATGTAGGGGACTGCAACAATCTTCGAGTGAAGTATTTCAGACCTAATTCATTGAGTCGAAACAAAGTGAGCCGAATAATATATAAGGCTTAGCAGTTGAGTCGTCAATTCAACCACACCTGAAAGTGATCTTGCTTGACAGAATTTATAGTAGCAACAGTGATATTAAGGTTGTGGAATAGTAATAACAAGAGCAATAGTGAATAAAAACAGTAGCAATAATCAATGTTCGGGATATTGCTTCTCGTTAACTTATAGGTCGACCCATGATAAGAGATAAATCGGCTTATCAGCAAATTTATCGATTTTATCGATGGACTATTTATGGACAAGGTTTTTAAAAAATCACAATTTTTTCGTATCATCAGGTTCAATCAACATGGCAAACTGGTAAGACATGTCATATGTATTCCTCTTAAGCTACCTGAAATGTAGCGGAAGTAGCCATCTACACAAATAGAAGGACAAGTAACATGTTACAGCCTTCCCCTTTGATATACCAATCATGTCACCTTGGGGTCTCCTGTCCCGTACAAGTAACATGTGCATACAACTTGCAAATATGATCCAAAACATCAATTATATTCATGCAAACATAAAGAGATCATATCTGAAATCATGGCACTCGTGCACTTGTGACAAGCATTAAGCATAACAAAGTCATAGAAAAAATAATTAACAATATAAAAGTATACTAGGCATGAAACTAAACTGATCATAATGTAACAATTCATCATATCCAAACAAACACAACATCGATAATATGAGATAAATCTTTATCCTTGGAGTCCTAGCTACTTGGAATCCTTCTAGTTAAATAAATCACGAGAATTATTACTTCGACCTTATAATCCGAAGAGCTAAATACACGAGTAGTGCCAATACTTTTCCATGATGTACAAACTAGTCCTAGTGCTTGTACATGGGTGAGGTGGTCCAATTGTCCACACGGTGCAAGACGGTACCAAATGATTCTGACGCCAACACGTGGCATCAGTTTTTTACGAAAATACCACTCTATGATATTTGTACAGCGTGGGTCCCACCTGTCAGAGTAGGAGGAGAAAATATCTAAAATTGAGGAGTTGCTCGGTTTTCAAACCAGTATCCTAACGTCGGAGTAGGGTGTACATGCTTCCATGCGTTACCATTACACCTCGCATAGATATGTGTCAAACAGTCAGATCGACGCTATGTTATACCAAACGGTTTTGAATCCGTGTCCTAAACAGTTTTTCTCCTCCTCCGGCAGGTGGGACCTACATAATTAATCAGTAGCAAGTCGCTTGTGCTGTAAAAAAATTGTGTAGGGGTATTGTCGGAAAAACTGACGCCACGTGTCGGTGCCAAAATATTTAGAACTGCTTACACTGTGTGGATAACTGTTAAAACTACCTGACCTCAGTTTACAAGTAGTGGGACTACTTTGCACATCGTGGACAACTATTAGGACATTTGGGTCTCGGATAATCAGTAGCAAGTCGCATGTGCTATACAATAACTATGTAGGGACGTTTCGGCGCCAGAATCATTTGGGACTATTTTGCATAGCATGGACAACTATTAGAACCACCTGAACCTAGTTTACAAGTTGTGAGACTACTTTGCACTTCATGGACAACTACTAGGACCTCTGGGTCTCGGGTTCGAAACTCAGCAACTCCTCCAATTATAGGTATTTTCTACTACTCTGACAGATGGGACCTACCTCGCTAATCAGTAGCAAGTCGCATGTACAGTGGAGGACGCAGCGGTGGGCAGGGTGGGCCATGGCCCACCCAGAATTATGGAAAAAAAATTGACCCCCCAGATATTTGGGCCTAGCTATTGGGCTTTTCCACTCCTTCCCCTTCTTTTCCATCGATCACGCACGGGACAAGAACAGCAGGCGAGGACGAACCGCAGTTACCGCACCATGGCGAGGACGACCTAGCTGCTGGGCTCCCCGCCGCCGGCCGCCACCTCCTCGAATCTTGGCTCCCCCGCCGCCAGACGACCCCCGCAGCCCCGCTGGCCCATGCCGCGCGACCCCCCCTCCCCCCCCCCCCCCGCCGGACGACCCCCACCGCCGGACGACGCCCTCGTTCTGGGCTCCCCCGCCGTCGGCCGCCGTTCGACTAGGGCCACTGCCCACTGCCCACTGAGCCAGCCGCCGCTGCTGCAATTCTGGGCCACACCTGAGCTTCTAAAAATCCGAAGGTATAAGAAATTATCAGCCTATTTATTGTATATGTTGCCCGAACTGAACCAAATAACCACA
Source organism: Poa pratensis (assembly GCA_947311845.1). NCBI lineage: Eukaryota > Viridiplantae > Streptophyta > Magnoliopsida > Poales > Poaceae > Poa > Poa pratensis. The sequence continues at coordinate 26,407,933 of CAMZMU010000070.1, read as the reverse complement.
ATTTGCTATATATTGTGTAAATTGACAATGTGTTGATTGTATGTGTAAACATCAACCTATTGATTGTATGTACAACCGCAACCTATTGATTGTATGTGTTGTTTATTAAAAAAATTCTAATTGTAGAATTCATCATGAAGAAGAGGAATAGTCATATTGCGTCTCTTTTTCGGAAACATGAAGCAAAGAAGATGGTGGTGGATGATTTACACACTGAAGATGGTGGTGTTCTTGGAAGTAAGTGAAGATGCCATAGTTGAATCTGTCATGTCAATGCGAGAATGTAGAGTTACAAAAAAAATCATAGTGATGTAATTTCTATTTATGCTATATTTTATCATGTAAGACTTTATTTATGTGTTTGAACTATTTTGCATTGGGATCACGCAAATTTAAGAAATATGTATTGATCTACAGTGTTGTGAATCAATTTGTTGTTTATATTGTCATTTGCCAAAAAAAATTTGGAGTGTGCCCACCCTCCAGTTTTTTCCTGCGTCCGCCACTGCGCATGTACTATACAAAAAATTGTGTAGGGTTGTTTTCGCCCGAATCATTTGGAACTGTTTTGCACCGTGTGAACAACTATTAGAACCAACCTCAATTTACAAGTAGTGGAACTACTCTACACATCGAACTATTAGGACCAGAGTGTATTCAGCTCTAATCCGAACTATCTGAAAAAACTACCCAACCTTATATCCCAAAAAGAATAGCATCGTGTTTCGTGTGTCCATCACGGACATACGATCCGTAGCTGAAATGCTCAATTAATTGTCCTCCAAATCAGTCGATCCATGTGTGCATGAGGTCACTAGGATTGTAGTAGTACAAAGTGGAGAGAGACGGTAGAGACGCACAAACGACAGCCATGTGGGGCCGGACAACCCATCCTCCAGCCCACAGCTTCCTCCTCCTCCCCGGAGGAATCTCCCTATATAAACCCCATTTCTGTTTTCCAAATTGTCTCGGCTACCATACGACCGAAGCCGTCACCTTGGACTCACTAAACCCGTGTGATCCAAGCTGTGTGGACCGCCAAGGAGAGCGCGCGATGGATCTCCTCGCGGACGCCCAGTCCCAGTGGCTCCTCGCCGGCGCCACGCTGCTCCTCGCCACCCTCGCCTTCCTCAAGGTCCTTGGCACCGGCGGCAAGCGGGCGCCGCCCACGATTCGGGCGGCGCCCCAGGTGGGCGGGCTGGTCCGGTTCATGCGGGGCCCGATCCCGCTCATCCGGGCCGAGTACGCACGCCTGGGCTCCGTCTTCACCGTCCCCATGCTCAACCGCCGGATCACCTTCCTCATCGGGCCCGAGGTCTCGGGCCACTTCTTCAATGCCAACGAGTCCGAGATGAGTCAGCAGGAGGTCTACCGCATCAACGTGCCCACATTTGGCCCCGGGGTCGTCTACGACGTCGACTACCAGGTCAGGCATGAGCAGTTCGGGTTCGTCACCGAGGCTCTCAGTTCCAACAAGCTCCGCGGCCACGTCGGCCACATGGTTTTCGAGGCTGAGGTGAGCTACCTCGTCCTTACTTCCTTTCTCTGTATCGGAATTCTGAATTCAAGTCTTCTTGGGTATGAATGAACGTATCACATGAACTTACCATCAGTGGCGGAGCCAGGAAATACATATAGGGGGGGCCGAGGATTGAGCACAACTCTAACATGAAAAAAATTGTACATAATTAATAGGTTTTTCAGCAAAATATGTACCCCAATTAATGTTAAACACTTGTTCTAGAAAAAATAATAATGTTACATGCGACTTTTTTTTAGGAAACATAGGAGAAACGTAGAAATCTCCGAGAGACTAATTCTCGATCAATCGACGGTTAATAATTTAAATTCTCAATCATATGACATCACCCAATTTCAGTTACGACTCAGTCGCAAATCATGTGCAATCTAGAAAATTTGATTGCAATTGCTAACCCAAATGAATTATATCGGAGAACGAATAAGCTCAGTTGGTTCTGGGAGCTTGGTCGCTTTGGTGTTCGAATATTAAAGACTACAGAGAGGGGAGAGAAACAACAGAAAGGTGAAAAGCACATGCAGCATGCAGGCTTGTGGCAGCATCCATGCATTCTCATCTCTCAGTAGATCTTCTGTGAACAGCGTATATGCAGTTTCATGTTTGGGAGATGATTATAGAATAGAACACATAAATCTTTGCATAACTAATCCGGGGTATTAAGAAATTTTCCATACGTTAGGGGGCCGTGGCCCCTGCTGGCCCCCTGCCTCCGCCAGTGCTTGCCATACAAAGGAAGATGGTACGATGTTTGGTGTCCTTAATTTGTCCTTGCTTGTGTTAATAAAAAAAATCAAATCTCAATGCGCTTTTGATAATTCCAGTGATCTTCTCATTAGCTCGTATTCATTTGAAATGCAAATATGCATTCGGCTTATGAACTATCCCAGAATTTAGAATAATTTCGTGCATGCATATGTTTATTAATTATACTAGCCCAAAGCCCGTGCGAGTTGCTACGGAGAGGAGAAAAATCATATTTTAATTATAAATCAAACTACAGAATAAATAAAGGCTTTTTCATCCATTAGAACCCGAAGTACTAAGATGTAATCTTAAGAATTTTGTTTAGCCTTTTCAAGTATGAAGATGTCTTGTAGGGAACTATTGTGTTCTGAATTGGGACGTGTGTACTGTGATACTGTCGGAAGTTGACGTGAATTAACAAAGCAGCGTGATGGGAAATTTAGTCGAGAAGCTAGAGATGCTGATTGGTTATGTAGTGCCAGCTGTATCAATACAGATAGCACTGTCTTCACAAGTAAATATTTTGAAATTTAGCTAGTCAACACTTGAAGTCATACATCAAGATTGATCCATCAGTAGTGTTACCTGGATACTTGAAACATGCTCTTTATTTGTATCTCCAAATATACTGCCGATTATTCAATATTCTCATTGCGTGATTAAAAATATAGTTGATCATTTATAGGCATCAAGTCATGTCTTGCTTGAATCATCTGAATTGCTTTAACTCGGGTACTCTACCATTGCAAGTACCGTTTTCCTCTAATTGCGTGCACTCTGGTAGAACCATGGCTCACTGACTGGCATCAGTTTAAAAATTATCTGTTGCAAAAACTGCGGTAGGATGGTGTCAGATTGCTTGCGGATTGTGAGTAGCACAGAGTTGGACGGCACACATAGAATTCTCTGTCAGACGGCGTCAGCAATCATGGCCGCCGAGTTTTTCACCAGGTCAGGCGCCACTCCAGTGGCCGCCGAGATGCCGCGACGTCGAGAAGCGCTGCTGCTATCTCTCTTCCAATAATCGATTGTCATGCCGTGGGGGCTCATGAAGCTAGTTATATCGATCTCCTAGCAGCTATAGACGCACGTCACGAACGCGACTTGATTGATTTTGAAGTAGTAGTCGTATACTACTCCAACTCGTGAAGTACGTATTGTATAGGCTTGGGCTGCCGGCGGCCGACGATGGGTTCGGCACGCTGAAAGAGTGGGCTCCCGTCAGCGGCGGAAGATGGAGGCGGAAAGGTTGGGGTTGGGTGCTGGCGGCGACCTCGACGGCTTTGCTTCTGCCCGCTCGATTCCGATCGTAAGCTTGGATCGATTTGATGCAAGGCAATCCATCGCTCCACATTTAAAGGCCGAGTTTTTTTTCTTCGCAAATTGATTTGAGTAGGACACGGTCTCGTGTGCTTGCCAAGGTTTCCTTTTAGAACGGAACACTATTTCCGGTTAGTTGACGTCATGGTTTCAAATTTCAGTTTCGGGAAAATTTCGGCCACCACTGAAATCACTGAAATTCATTTCGTTTTTTCGTTTCGGCCAAATGACCGAAATTTTCTCTTCAAATTCATTTAAATATTCAAAAATGGTTTATATATTTTAATTATTTTTTGAATTCCTGTGTAGTACTGAAAGTGGTGAAATATTTTGACCGAAAGGCAATTATTTCGGTGTTTACCGAAATCACTGAAATTCAGTGAATTTCGATGAAATCTCACTGAATTTGAAAACCATGGTTGACGTAGGAAGCTAGACACGCGTGCCGGGTGAACGGACGGAAAACCTAGCGATCGATTGGAGGAAAACACACCACGTACGAAATAAAAAAGACACGACGTACGAAACCAAGGAAGCCTTAGTTCCTTTATTATTAGGTAAAGACGACGTACGAAACCAAGGAAGTCTTAGTTCCTTTATTATTATTAGGTAAAGATAAAGATTTTGGGTTCCTGGATCCAACACTAGTAGAAAAGGAGGCTTTGGTACGCCACATTTAGTACCGGTTGTCCTAAAACGGTACTAAAGGAGGGCACTAGCACCGGTTGTGTTTGTGGCACAGCGGCGAGGACCTTTAGTACCGGTTTTTGATAGAAACCGCTACTAAAGACAGACCTTTAGTACCGGTTTCTATGAAAAACCGGTACTAAAGGGGTGGAGCCCCCGCCGGCACAAGCGGCCGCGGTCCGTGGCCCCACGCTCAGACCTTTAGTACCGGTTTGTATTAAAAACCGGTACTAAAGGTCCCGGCCACTATAACCTTCTTCCACCCCGAGCCAGTACCATTTTGAGCTCGAACTCACTCCATTTTTCCTCTCTTTTGCTCTCCCAAGCTCCAAATTCACCACCATTTTCTCCAACAACTTCCAAGATTGGTGGCACCTACATATATAAGGGTTAGCAACTTCATCTTCTCTTCCGGCATTTCAAGTTTAGCTCATTTTCGTGCAAGTTTAGCAAGTTTGATTTTGGTGGTGCTTGCAAGGTGTTTGATGAAATTCCTAAGTTAGGGATTTCATTTGTTTTATATGCATTTTGAGCTCAAATTAAAGTATAATTTGTGGTTTTATATAGTGTCGTCCCGTCCCCTTCCTGACCGCCGTCGATCGCCCGCGCCGCTCCGTCACCGACACCACCTCGGTGAGCCTCTTTTTTTATCTTTTATTTTAAAAAATGTTAGTTATATGATTTAAATGCATAATTATTTCTTGTATAATTTTCTTATGTTTTATTATATGTATAGTGTCATGGTTTTGATATCCGTCCCCGTCGGCCCTCGTCCGGTCTATGATTCCGATGTGGTATATTTTTATAACTATTTATTTTGTTTCATGGTTATAACAATCATGTCGACCAACTTGACATAGATATATTTTATTTAGGAGGTAGTTGAACCGGAAATTCCAGCCGACCCTATTGTCGAGTTTTTAGAAAAAGAAAACAACGATTTAAAAGCAAAATTGAAGATAAGTGAAGATCTTCGTCTCCAATGCCTGGAAGAGAAGATGATATTGGAATTGAAGATTGCCGACATCGTCGATGTCACACGGGTCAAGCTTGCCGACGTCATCGCTGCTAACGAGATGAAGATGGATGCAATGCGCGTCAAGCTTAAAAAGATTAGAAAATATGTCATTAGTCAAGAGGCTTGGTATCATTATGCTGTTGGTTCAATAGTTACCTTGGTTGCGATTCTGATCGCATTTGTTGTTGGATTTAAATTCTTTAGATAGTTGTATGTTAGTTTCGTTTGATGTATGTTTCGTGAGAACTATGTATCACATTTGGGCACTTCTCTACTTTGGTTTTAATGTGATGAACTTGTATTAATTAATTTGGTCACGTATCTCTATTCATTATTTAGCTGGTGTAATGGTTTTTAATGTATTTATGTAATGCAGATGAGCCGAGAATGGATGTACGGTGATCGACGCTGTCCCGAGTTCATTGATGGCATGCATCGTTTTCTCGATGTGGTTAAGTTAAACAAGCTGAAGAATGGTTTTATGATTTGTCCATGTGATAAATGTCGGAATACGAGGAATTACCCGAGCGTAAGAACCATACACTCCCACTTGTTGCGAGAAGGCTTCATGCCCAATTATTTTTGTTGGACCAAGCATGGAGAAAGAGGGGTTATAATGGAAGACCCTGAAGAAGAGGATGATGACAACTATCCTGTGTTCTCTGAACACGGCGATACTACAATGGGGGAAGACGAAGTTGAGCTCGAGGTCATTGTTGATGAGTCCGATGATGATGATCTTCGTCGGGTCATTCTTGATGAACAGATGAAGTGCGGAAGTGAAAACGAGTGGTCAAAGTTGGAGCGCATGTTAGAGGATCACAAAAAATTGTTGTACCCAAATTGTGAAGATGGCCAGAAAAAGCTGGGTACCACCCTGGAATTGCTGCAGTGGAAGGCAAAGAATGGAATATCTGACAAGGCATTTCAGGAGTTGCTACAAATATTTAAGAAGAGTCTTCCAAGGAATAATGAATTGCCGCACAATACATACGAAGCAAAGAAGATTGTCTGCCCTCTAGGATTAGAGGTGGAGAAAATACATGCATGCATCAATGACTGCATCCTCTACCGCGGTGCGAAGTACGAGAATTTGGATGCATGCCCGATATGCGGTGCATTGCGGTATAAGATCGGGCGAGATGACCCAGGTGATGTTGAGGGTGAGCCGAGCCCCAGGAAGAGGGTTCCCGCGAAGGTGATGTGGTATGCTCCTATAATACCACGGTTGAAACGTTTGTTCCGAAACAAAGAGCATGCCAAGTTGTTGCGATGGCACAAAGAAGACCGTAAGGAAGACGAGATGCTGAGACACCCCGCAGATGGGTCGCAGTGGAGAAACATCGACAGTGAGTTCAAGGATTTTGCAGCTGACGCAAGGAACTTAAGGTTTGGTCTAAGTACAGATGGCTTGAATCCGTTTGGGGAGCAGAGCAGCAGTCATAGCACCTGGCCCGTGACTCTATGTATCTATAACCTTCCTCCTTGGTTGTGCATGAAGCAAAAGTATATTATGATGCCATTGCTTATCCAAGGCCCGAGGCAACCCGGCAACGACATTGATGTGTATCTGAGGCCATTAGTTGATGAACTTTTACAGTTGTGGTCTGACGAGGGCGTACGTGTGTGGGATGAGTACAAACAGGAGGAATTTGGCCTACGAGCGTTGCTGTTTGTAACCATCAATGATTGGCCTGCTCTTAGTAACATTTCAGGACAGTCAAACAAGGGATACAATGCATGCACGCACTGTTTAGATAAGACTGACAGTGTATATTTAGGTAACAAGAATGTGTACCTTGGTCATCGTCGATTTCTTCCAAACAAGCATCACGTAAGAAAGGCAGGCAAACATTTCAAAGGATTTGGAAGTAATATTTGGAAAGGGTCCTGGCAGTCTAAATGTTCCGAAAGACGCTGATGGACACGTACCCATGTGGAAGAAGTGCTCGATATTTTGGGATTTACCCTATTGGAAAATCCTAGAGGTTCGCTCTGCCATCGACGTGATGCACGTGACGAAAAATCTTTGCGTGAACCTGCTAAAATTCTTAGGCGTGTATGGGAAGAAGAAATTAGATACATCGGATGCACGGAAGGACCATCAAAGTACGCACGAACGAGACAACCTGAATCCAGAGAAGTACCAAGGTACTGCCAGCTACGCTCTTACCAAAGAAGAGAAGGTGATCTTTTTTCAAGTCCTGAGCAGTATCAAGGTCCCGTCTGGCTACTCGTCGAATATAAAGGGAATAATAAACATGGCAGAGAAAAAGTTCCAAAACCTGAAGTCTCATGACTGCCACGTGATTATGACACAATTACTTCCGGTTGCATTGAGGGGGCTTCTACCGGAAAACGTTCGAGTACCCATTGTGAAGCTATGTGCATTCCTCAATGCAATTTCTCAGAAGGTAATCGATCCAGCAACTCTACCAAGTTTAGGTACGGGTGTGGTCCAATGTCTTGTCAGCTTCGAGTTGGTGTTTCCACCGTCCTTCTTCAATATTATGACGCACCTCATAGTTCACCTCGTCGAAGAGATTTCCATTCTCGGTCCTGTATTTCTACACAACATGTTCCCCTTTGAGAGGTTCATGGGAGTCTTAAAGAAATACGTTCATAACCGTGCTAGGCCAGAAGGAAGCATGTCCAAGGGCTATGGAACAGAGGAGGTCATTGAGTTTTGTGTTGACTTTATTCATGATCTTAAGCCGATCGGTGTTCCTCAATCGCGCCATGAGGGGAGACTGCGTGGAAAAGGCACGCTAGGAAAGAAAGCAACAACATGTATGGACGGGCATTCTTTCACTCGAGCACACTACACAGTTCTACAAAATTCCAGATTGGTGGCTCCGTATATCGTGAAACACATGGATATTTTACGCTCCGAATACCCGGAGGAGACTAACTTCTGGATTAAAGGAAAGCACATGGAAACTTTCGGCAGTTGGTTGCGTACACATCTCATTAATAACAGCACTGTTGAAGATGAGCTATACTTGTTGGCCAAGTCACCATCTTCGACCATATTGACTTTCCAAGGGTACGAGATAAATGGGAATACATTTTACACGGAAACCCAAGACAAAAAGAGCAGTAACCAAAACAGTGGTGTCCGCTTTGATGCAACAAACGACGATGGGACAAAGGACACATATTATGGTTGCATACAGCAGATATGGGAACTTGACTACGGACCTTCTTTTAAGATCCCTTTGTTTCAGTGCAAATGGGTCAACCTGTCAGGCGGGGTAGAGATAGACCGGCGGTACGGAATGACTACAGTGGATCTCAACAATCTTGGGTACCACACCGAGCCATTCGTCCTAGCCAATGATGCGGCTCAGGTTTTCTATGTAAAGGACATGTCTTCCAGACCGAAAAAAAGAAAAGATAAGCAAGCGGATACATCATACGATCAGCCAAAGCGCCACATAGTTCTTTCAGGGAAAAGAAACATCGTGGGAGTGGAGGACAAGACAGACATGTCAGAAGATTACAATAAGTTTCATGAAATTCCGCCCTTCAAAGTGAAAACTGACCCAAGCATCGTGTTAAATGATGAAGATTGTCCATGGCTACGGCGCAAGAAGAAGAAAGGGACACACACGAAGAAAAAAGTGAACACTAGTTAGGGATGTTGTTGGTGATGTGTAATAATGTATTAAACCTTTATGTGGTGAACATAATACATTGCTCGGGTCCATTCTTATTTAACCATCCATCTACTGTTATACACCGCTGGCGTATCCAACATAGACACATAGCGATCTGAAAAAATGAGACCAAAACACAAGGTTTCCCCGTCATACAGCCCTACAGTGCCTCGTGAGTGACTGCATATCAAATGCACCGTAGGGCCTGTAGGGCTGCATGATCATCGCGTGGTCGTGAGCATGGCTACCACTTCCACCACCACCACTCCCACCTCCTCGGCAATTCATCATTGTGTCACCCTAATCCAGTGGTTGGATTCAACCTACCTGAGGGCTTGTGTTTCCAACAGCGTCGTTGTGTTGTCATTGTTCACCGACCTATAGGAGGTGGCCGGTGAACAATGACGAACACAATAATGCCAGGGAACATGCCATCAGGTAGGCTAAATCCAACCATTGGATTCGGTGGCAAGGGTAGACGCTAGTTGTGTGCCGTTCGGCAAGACGTCTCTGATGTTCTACAACCGTCCGGCAAGACGTCCCTGATGATCTGCAACCGTTTGGAACGGTCGCAGGTCATCAGAGACGTCTTGCCGCTGATTGCCCAAAGATGCCTCTCCGAGTGACGCTGGAATGATTTGCGTGAGTGAGTAACCTGTCTGAGGTGGGCTATATATAGGGTCGGATGGGTTATGAAGTGGTCGTGATAGTGCTGATCCGACGGCTCAGAAGCGTTCGAAAGAAACACACCGCTGATCCAACGGCTCACAAGCGCTGGAAGGAAGCACACGATCCGTGTGCTTCTTCCTGATTGGGCATACTACATTAGTCCCGGTTGGTGTTACCAACCGGGACTAGTTCTAAAAATCCAACGGCTCACAAGCTCTCAAAAGAAACACACCCCTGATCCAACGGCTCACAAGCGTTCGAAAGAAACACACGATCCGTGTGATTCTTTAGTCCCGGTTGGTAACATGCATTTTCTTTCAATTTTGTTTCAATTTTTTGATGATATGGATTTAAATCTATGTCAAATTTACTCAAATCAACCATTTGAAATTTGAATACATTCAACTTAGTCAAATTTGAAAATAACCAGTAGGAAAAGATTTGGACAATTAAATCATCCATTTGAAATTTGAATACATTCAACTTAAATTTACTCAAATCATCCATTTGAAATTTGAATACATTCAACTTAAATTTGATATAAAGTTTGTCAAATTTGGATCAAATATAGACAATTAAGTTAGCAAAGTTAGAACTTTTAAGTTGAAAATTTTAAACACGATGCAATTTTTAGTAAATTTGAAAGTTAGTAAATTTGAAACTTAGCATTTTGTTTCAATTATTTCAAACAGTAGCAAAAGATTAAAGAAAACAAGCGGTTGCATTTTGTTTCAATTATTTCAAACAGTACCAAAAATTAAAGAAAACAAGCGGTTGCATTTTTGTTTCAAATACCTTTAGCACCGGTTGTAAACAGAAACCGGTACTAAAGGGGGTTCTCCCGCGGGAAAAATGAACCGCCGAAAAAAGGCCTTTAGTACCGGTTGTAAATTACAACCGGTACTAAAGGGGGGGTCTTTTGTACCGGTTGTAATATACAACCGGTACTAAAGCCCTTTAGTACTTAAACGCACGGCCGTTTCTTCTTCTTCCTCACTTAGCAGAAATCGATCGAGCGCTCTCCTCTCTCCACTACGGCCCTGCTCCGGCGAAGCGCTGCCCCCGTGCTCCGGCCTCCGCCGCCACCGTGCTCCGGCCTCCGCCGCGTCCCCCGCCGTCGCGCGCCCCTGCTACGGCCCTCCCGGCCCGTTGCGCGCCCCCGGCCCCGCGCGGTCGCGCCTCTCTCCCGTCGCCGGCGCCCGCGCCGCTCCTGGCCTCTCCCGTCGCCGGCCCCCGCGCCGCTCCTGGCCTCTGCCGCGCCCGCGCCCTCCCTCTCCACGGCCAGGTGAGCCCGCGCCCGCACCGAACGCCCTCCCTCTCCTGGCCGGCCGGCCTCTGCCGCGCCCGCACCATTGCTGACGTCAGCATGACGTCAGCGGATTAGTTAAGTATTTTTTTTTAGTAGCAATTTTTGTAGCACCATGTAGTAGAAAAGTTTAGTAGCACCATGTAGAAAAGTTTAGTTTAGCTAAGTATTTTTTTTTAGTAGCAATTTTTGTGTTATTACTTTTTTTATTACTGTTTTTAGTTAAGTTTTAAATTACTTTTTTTTTAGTAGCAATTTTTATTACTGTTATTACTTTTTTTATTACTGTTTTTAGCAAAATAACAGAAATATAGATAGCATTTTTGTATGAAAATTCTTGTTTCAATTAGCATTTTAGGTTGAGTAAATTAAGTGTTCATTTTTTTTGTTTTTAGGGTGAGTAAATTAATTTTAGGTTGAGTAAATTTTATATTTAGGATGAGTAAATATGTTTAGTTTGAGTAAATTTTGCTAAGTTTGAATTCTAGTAAATATGTGAAAATTTATTCTAGTAAATATGTAAATATGTGTATTTTGCTAAGTTTGAAATTGTAGTAGCAAAGTTTCAAAATTTTAGCTAAGTTCGAAAATTTGAAATATTGTAAAGTTTCAAATATTGTAAAATTTGAGTTAGCAAAGTTAGCAATTTTAAAATGTGTTAGCAATGTGTTAGCAATTGTGTTGTTGCCCATTTTTAAAATGTGTTAGCAATGTGTTAGCAATTTGTGCCAAATTTTTAAAATATTGCTAAGTTAGAAATATTGAAAAGTTATTTTATTAGTGTATAAGAAATTTTAGCTAAGTTAGAAATTTCAGCTAAGTTAGAAATTTTAGCTAAGTTTGAAAATTTTGCAGTGACATTGAGCTATGGAGGACGACGCCCCCATCATCGCCGATGTCCCCCCCTTCATCCGAGATATGGAGAAGGAAGAGCGAATGCAACAAGTAATATTTGACAACGCTGCCGGACCCAATACCGACGGAGAAGATTCTGATGGAGAAGATTCCGACGAAGAAGACGCCGAACATTTCAGCGCGAAATGTTTGAACGACTCCGGTGAGGGACTTGAGTTACAAAACTTCAGAGACGACGACGACGAAGAGAACCCCGGATCACTAGCTAAAAACGACTCCGGCAAGGTATATATTAAGTCTTGTTGATCACTAGCTAGATGCATTAATTGATTTATATGCGCACTTATTAACGAAACATTTTTCTTTCAGCCGTCTGGATCATCTAGCTCAATCCCTAAACGAGGCCCGACCAAAGGGTTAAAGCTGCCGGATGGTGCAAAGTTGTCGATCGACGAAGTTAGCATAAAAGGCAAACCGGAGAAACCCGATGGAATCTGCACTAAATATGTAGCTCAATGCGGAGTTCTTGTAAGGGACATGGTCCCGATCACCGTTGCAGAATGGAATGAGCCGAAGAAAAAGAACATTGGCGCAAAATTTCTCGAACAAAGAATTAAAGATACCCTTTGGGAGTCCATATTGAATTCTTTCAGCCTACCGGCAGATCTCCCACCGAGTAGGCAGAATAAAGTCAAGCAGTGGACTCTTAGCAAGATGGCCCAGCAATTCAACAAGTGGAAGAACACTTTGTGGAGAAAATATGCGAACGAAACTCCAGCATTCACTGGACGTCTAGAGAAGATAAAAAATGACTGGCCTGAATTTGTGGCGTATAGGAAATCGGGCGTCGCTGTGGCCCGATCGACCCAAAATAAGTTGAATGCTAAGAAGAAGAAATATTTCCATCGTTTGGGCTCAGGTGGCTACAAGACTGCCGTGCCTAAGTGGGAATCCTATGAAAACGAGCTGCGTCAAGAAGGGATCCCTCCAGAGACAGATGACTGGCCCGACAGGTCCAAGTTATGGTTGTTCGCGCATGGGGCAGTGTTGGACATGGAAACAGGGAAGATTGTTGCAAAGGGAAAATGGAGGAAAAGAATTACAAGGGTCGTAAAAAAGATAAAAGACGCAATAGAACTAGTCAAGTTGGGACAATATGTTCCCGATAGAGAGGACGACGAGCTGACACTCGCCCTCGGGAATAAAGAACACTGGGGACGATGTCGAGGTAGAGGAGGCGGGGTTGGTTTTCTTGAAGGGTTTCCGGAGGACACTGCAACTTACAGAAAACATTGCAGAAGTAAGAAGAAGGAGGCGGACAGGGTTACTGCGTTAGAACGCTCGTTGAAGGTTGTGCAGGAGCAACTGGCCTCAATTACCAAGTCAAGGGAATCTCAGCTGCGAGTAGAAGATCCTGCCGGCGATGCCTGCCCATCTCAGCGGAAAAGCAGCGTGGGTTCCACGCAGCTACAGGATGATCCTGCGCCAAGGCCACCGACTCCTCCAGTTGCTGAACCGTCGGCGGCTCACTACCCCGTGGATGATATCACGGAGAAGACAAATTGTGAGTTACATGCGCCAATGTTGAACATTACTTGTCCGGTGGCGATTGGCTATGCTTTACCACATCGACCTGGAGCAACCTTCCATTTTGGTGTGATTCCAGCTGGATTTGCTCGTGTCAGCGTCAAGAAAATTATGCCGGGAATGAACTCAATAGAGCTTGAAATTCCTGGACCTGAAGGAGAGAAGACACTAGGAGATGTCGAACTTGGTATCGTTCTATGGAAGAAGAATTTAATCAAGTTTCCAGACTCGGCGCCAAGGCCACCGACTCCTCCGGTTAGAAATTCACCACAGAATTGTCCACCCTCCTCCCCCCACGATTGGGACCCCACCGCGAGTCCATCGCCCGCGCCCTCCCGTCAGCCGACTGCTGCGGCCACTAGTAGTTTTTCAAAGCGGAAGCTGTTCACGGCGTCGTCCCCTGTCAAGAAACGTGCAAAAAAAACCAAGGAAGTCAAGGCTCCTGAGAAGTTAGCAGGCGAGATGACTTTGGAGGAATTACAAGTGAGGACACAAGGCCAGGCTGCAGCCTTTTTTGAACAGAAAAAAAAGGAAAGACTGGAGGCAAGACTTGACCCCATGAAGGAACTCCTGAAGACTATAGCAACTGAGGTAAAAGATCGCACAGTTGACAACCTGTATTGCCCTCCACCGTCGTCCCGTTCAGACTATGAGCGAGGTATTGACAAGGTACTTTCCTCACAGAAGAAGGAGGAAGAAAAAGCGTGCGGGAAAGGAGTTGCCCAGCTCGGAGAACAAGAAGCACAATCGATCGCCCCGCTCATTGTGCCTTCTGAAGCTCGGGAAATCGAGCATGGAGAAGTTGTCATTGGCGACACAGGTGTCCCCATAGCGGAGATGGTAATTAAATATAAATTTGAACTCGGGATGCCTCTGGTCGAAAATCCGAGTGCTCTAACAACACAGTTATATAAATTGCATACCTGGTACATGACCGCCGCAAAAGAAGGGAAGACATATCTCATGGCGGGAGTTAAGGAACAACACTTGTTCCGAGAATATGGTGTGGAGGTTGCGTTCTCCGAACTTTTTCAGATGTACAATCAACTTGCCCTCGACAAATCTATCCTCAGCCTCTATTGTCTGTAAGTTATTTATTCGTGTAATTTAATTATTTATAGTTCAGCTCGTTCATTGCTTGTAATTATCCTCACAACATTCTTTTGTACGCTATTATGCAGAATGAAGATTCGTGAATGCCGAATGGGAGGAATCTGGGACATTGGGTTCATTGACCCGGATAAAGTTAATGTGGAGAGCGTAGAAAAACCTTGGTATGTCAAGGACACAGAGGAACTTGTGCTAACTTGTTTTAAGCGACAAAGTACCAGAAAGGAAATACTTCTTCCTTACAACTTCGGGTGAGTGTTACTGTCTTGTACACATTCTATTTTGCTTTCCCGATATTAAGTGTAATTGATGAGTTCTGAATACCTGCGTATATAAATGTGCGCAGGTACCACTTCATTCTGCTAATCATTAGACTCGAGGAAGGACTAGTTGAAGTCTGGGATTCATTGAGGAAAAATCAAGATGATTACAAAAGCGTGCGTCTAATGCTTAGGAGGTAATTTCAATCGCACTATATCGTCCTCTTTCGTTCATTTTCGGATATCAAAAGTATAAGTAATAACTCCTCAATTCATTTTCTTTTCCGGGCAGGGTTTGGAAAAGGTTCATCGCGGAAGAACGCGGTGAATGGCCACAGAAGCTGGAGTTCAAGGCTAACACTGTAAGTACTACTACGTATCTAGGTCTGCGTATCTTTCTAATACCATTATCGTTCTCTTGATTATTATTTGATTAAATTATATTCTTGTATAGTGGTGTCTGCGACAACCACAGGGGACGGAACTATGTGGATACTACGTTTGCGAGTATATTCACACTTTGGTCAATGAGAGAGTCAATAGTCGAAGAAATCGAGAGGTACGTAAACATCATACACAACTTTTATTTTGCTACCATCAATTGTGTTTAGTTCCGATCATAACTGATTTGATCTCCTTCTTTTAAAGTTGGAAAGGAAGCGGAGCCAGCTCCTACCAGAAAACCGCGTGAAAGCTATTGCGGAGGAATTGGCGGGATTCATTCTGACGCATGTCCTAGATGATTTCGGTGAATTCCACTATGTCGAACAATAGACTCCCTCCATGCATGTACTAGTTATTAGCGGTGATCTCCATTGTAATTATGAGTACTTTATATGTAACGAGAGTACCTTATGTGTGTAATGAGTACTTCATATGTGTAGTGAGTACTTTATACGTGATCTCCTCCGAAACCCTGAAAAAATGAGCGACAAGGAAAAACAGAAACCCTAAACCACCGAAAAGAAAAAAACGAAACCCTAAACCCCCCTGAAAAAATAGGCGGGAGGGCAAAAATAGCAGGAACCTTTAGTACCGGTTTTTATGAAAAACCGGTACTAAAGGCCCTCAGGGTCGCGCGCGTCTGTGCGCCCACGTGGAGACCCTTTAGTACCGGTTGTATTTTGGTACCGGTACTAAAGGGTTACCCCTTTAGTCCCGACCTTTTAGTACCGGTTGCACAACCGGTACTAAAGGCCCAATACAACCGGTACTAATGCCCTGTTCTGTACTAGTGACAAGGCAATATTTTGTCATACAATGGCAGCAAATTGTGGTTAATAAGAGAAAATTATGATGTAGGTTCTCACAATGGTTACACTGGAGCACCTTAACTTTGCTCTTTATTCAGAACCTAGATGCTTGCATTTTTTGTGTGTGTGAGGTGCTAATTTGATTCTATTTATTATGTCACTAGAATCATGCGATAGCAACCATTCTTTCTCTGCAAGTCTTTATGAATAGTATCATAGTTTATCCATGTGGCATGCTATGTTTGGCCCAATTTTGGCAGAACCAACAACCCGTATAACTTGTCCTGCAGAGTTATATTTAACTAGTGCAAAATTGATGTGAGTGCCAACCTCTGAAAAAGCTTCATTCAGACCTTCAATGAAGAACTTCCTTTGAACTCCTTGCTGAAACTGAACATGGTTTTGTGGATGTAAGTGATCTTATACCCATGTACATGTAATGCAGCAGAACACGTTCGTTGTGCGGAATCTCATCTTCCTTGCAACTTTCATAACACCGATTGTCACAATGACGATGTTTGCTAGATTTCCTACACAGACTATTCTGCTATACAACCAGTATAAGTCTGATAGAAATTGTTTTCGTGCTAATAATCAACCAAGAGTTTACACAATGATGTGGACCCATCTCTCAGATGCTCCACATTTGATTTATCGCTCGCTGCTCTTCTGTGTGGTAGTAACACCATGCTAGCATTCAGTTAGCATGTCAAGATATATCATATTTTCTGTTCAATTATTTTTCTTACTGTATTGGTTTGCTTTTTTATGGTCATTTCTTTGGTTGAATAATATCGTATGCAAATCCAATCTACCTGCAGGAGTATTTCTCGAAGTGGGGAGAAAGTGGCACTGTGGATTTGAAGTATGAGATGGAGCACCTCATCATACTGACTGCTAGCCGATGCTTGTTGGGAAAGGAGGTGCGAGAAACGTTATTTGATGATGTTGCTGCTCTCTTCGGTAAGCTCGACAATGGGATGCTGCCAATCAGTGTCCTCTTCCCCTACCTCCCGATCCCCGCGCACCGCCAGCGTGACCAGGCACGAGCACGTTTGGGTGAAATCTTCTCCACTATCATGAAATCCCGCAAGGCCTCTGGACAGTGTGAGGAAGACCTGCTGCAGTGCTTGATTGATTCCAAGTACAAGAATGGCCGCCCCACCACAGAGAGTGAGGTGACTGGGCTACTTATCGCAACGCTATATGCTGGACAACATACTAGCTCTGTCACCGCAACCTGGACTGGGGCTTACCTCATTAAGTTCCAGCAGTACTTTGCAGAGGTTGTAGAGGAGCAGAAGGGGGTCATGAAGAGGCACGGTGAGAAAATCGATCATGACATCTTGGCGGAGATGGATGTCCTCTACCGGTGCATCAAGGAAGCACTCCGGCTCCACCCGCCGTTGTACATGCTGCTTCGCCAGTCGCACGCCGACTTCAGTGTGACCACGAGGGAAGGCAAAGAGTATGATATCCCCAAGGGCTTGATTGGCTATATAAGCACAACCCACAGAGACATACAGCTGAATTAAAGCACGTCACAGCCAGATTGGATGAGCTGCTCTTGAGAGAGGAGATGATGTGGAGACAAAGGTCCAGAGTTACTTGGCTAAAAGAAGGTGATCAGAATACGAAGTTCTTTCACAGAAGAGCTACCTGGAGAGCAAAAAAGAACACAATAAAGTCGCTGAGAACAGAGGATAATCAAATACTCCAGACTAAGGAAGACATGCTTAAATATGCAAAGGGTTTCTTCTCAAATATGTTTACTAAAGATTGTTTGGTAGATCCAACAGAGCTGATTGATATTATTCAACCTGAGGTGACACAGGACATGAATGAAACTTTACTTCAGAGTTACAGTGATAAAGAGATCTCTGATGCTTTGTTCCAAATCGGACCTCTAAAGCTCCGGGCCCGGATGGCTTCCCAGCAAGATTCTTCCAAAGGAATTGGTTAACTCTGAAGACAGATGTTATTAAGGCTGTAAAGAGTTTTTTCTCTGAAGGATCCATGCCTGAAGGAGTAAATGATACAGTCATTGTTTTGATTCCTAAATCAAATGATGCCTCTGAACTGAAGGATTTTAGACCTATCTCCTTGTGTAATGTTATCTACAAGGTAGTGTCCAAGTGCCTAGTGAACAGAATGAGACCTTTTCTGAATAAGTTGATATCTCATACGCAAAGCGCTTTCATCCCGGGAAGGCTGATCACAGATAATGCTCTTGTGGCTTTTGAATGTTTCCACTATATCCAAAAAGGAAAGTCACTAAAGAATGATTTCTGTGCGTATAAGCTGGATTTAACTAAGGCCTATGATAGGGTTGATTGGGGATACCTTGAAAATGCTCTCCTTAAATTGGGTTTCCATGCAGACTTTGTGAAACTAATTATGGCTTGTGTTAAATCAGTAAGGTATTCGGTGAGATTGAATGGTGAGCTCTCTGCCCAGTTCACTCCTACTAGGGGGCTTCGACAGGGAGATCCATTATCTCCTTATCTTTTCCTCTTTGTGGCTGATGGCATGTCAAAAATTCTGGAGAGAGCAGTTTATCTTGATGAAATCAAGTCTCTGAAGATTTGTAGAACTGCACCAGGGATATCACACTTACTCTTTGCTGATGATAGTCTTCTGTTCTTCCAAGCAAACAGACAGCAAGCTCAGAAAATAAAGGATGCGCTGAACCTTTATGAAAGATGTACAGGACAACTCATAAGCGCTGGGAAATGCTCCATTCTTTTCAGCAGCATATGCCCAGATGATTCACAAGCTGCTATTAAATCTATTTTACATGTGCAGCAAAGTACTTTTGAGGAGAAGTACCTGGGGTTTCCAACCCCGGAGGGAAGGATGAAGAAAGAAAAATTCCAACCTATTAAGGAAAAGTTCTCCAAAAAACTAAATGTTTGGAATGAGAACCATATGTCAATGGCTGCGAAGGAAACGCTGGTTAAATCTGTGGCTCAAGCTCTGGCTACATATATTATGAGTATTTTTAAATTACCAGCGAGTTTCCATGAGGACTACATGAAAACCATTAGGAAATTTTGGTGGGGAGAAGACGAAGATCACAGGAAAGTTCATTGGGCGTCCTGGGATAATCTAACCATGCCGAAAATTAAAGGAGGCATGGGGTTTAGAGACACCCAACTTTTCAACCAAGCCCTGCTTGCTAGACAGGCTTGGCGAATCCTTAAAAACCCTGATTCTTTATGTGCTAGACTGTTGAAAGCGAGATATTTCCCGCATGGAAATATTCTGGATACAGTTTTCGCTGCTGATGCTTCCCCAGCATGGAGAGGTATTGAACATGGACTTGAATTACTAAAAAAAGGAATTATTTGGAGAGTTGGGAATGGACAGCTGATTGACTTTCAGAGATGCAACTGGCTCCCTCGAAGGATGCCGATGTCAATTTCATCTGTCAGGCAACACACAAGATGCAGGAAGGTGAAGGATTTATTTAGCCCAGGAACTAGAGCATGGGACGAGACAAAGATTAGAGGTATCTTTCAATCTCACGATGCTGAAGATATTCTTAAGCTAAAACCCATGGAACATGATGATGATACCCCGGCTTGGCATTGTGAGAAATCTGGGGTTTTCACAGTCAAGAGTGCCTACAAGCTTGCCTTTGATCTGTCTAGAAATATTCATAACAGATCTGGTAATAGCAATGTTGGGGATGACACTAGAAACATTTGGAACCTTATTTGGAAATGCAAAATTCCAAACAAGATTCGTATTTTTGCTTGGAGGTGTGCTTCGGATAATCTAGCAACAAAGAAGAATAAGTGGAGAAGAACGTTGGAGATTGATTGCACCTGTGCAATTTGTGGAAATGGTGAAGAGAGCAGTTTCCATGCCACGGTCATGTGCACAAAGGCTAGGGCTTTAAGAAACGAAATGAGAAAGGTGTGGAATCTACCTGGAGAAGAGCAGTTCAGATACACGGGCCCTGACTGGTTGCTTCTCTTGCTTGCAAATTCAGCGTCTGAACAACACCCTTTCATCCTGCTTCTTTTATGGCGTGCTTGGCATTTGAGGAATAATATTATCCATGAAGACGGTCTTTGCACAATTGAAGCTTCTGTGGTGTTCTTACAGAACTATGTACAGACACTTTTTTGTGCAGGTTTTTCTGGGAACAAGAATGGAAAATTGAAGAAGCTTGCCACTGCTGGGAAATCACAACCGAATCAAATATGGATTCCGGTTGATGCCAATAAACGCTGGTCTCCACCTCCTATGGGTAAACTGAAATTAAATACTGATGCTTCGTTTATTCATGAAACAGGCCAGGCAACTATGGGTGGAATTATTAGAGACCATAATGGAGGTGTAATTTGCTCCATGTCTGAAAAGTTGCCTCTTTGTGCCGATGTCGAGGAAGCAGAAGCGCTGGCTCTCCTGAAATGTCTAAATATCTGTGAAGACATGAACTTTTCCCCAGCAATTGTTGAAATAGACAATGATGCTGTCTCTAAAGGTGTGTTGGCAGGGAGTCAAGATCTTTCGAGACTATGCTCAGCCTACAGGAAGATAAACATGTTTAGAGAGAGTGTTTTTCCTTTTTCTTTATCCCTGATTAAGAGGGATTGTAATAGTGTGGCACATGAGCTTGCAAAGCTTGCTAGAGCAGGGGATGCTGTTGGTATCTGGTATCTTTCGTTTCCTCATCAGATCAGCACCCCTGTTCAGAATGATTGTAACAAGTTTCTGAGGTAATGGTAAATGGAAAATGTCAAAAAAAAAAAAGATATCCCCAAGGGCCACATTGTTGCGACGTGTCCATATTTCGCAAACAGGCTCCCGCATATCTTCAAGAACCCTGACTCGTATGACCCTGATCGGTTTGCACCTGGGAGGGAGGAGGACAAGGCCTCGGGTGCCTTCTCATACATCTCCGCCGGGGGTGGCAGGCACGGGTGCCTAGGCCAGCCCTTCGCGTACCTGCAGATCAAGACAATATGGACACACCTACTGCGGAACTTTGAGTTCGAGCTGGTCTCACCGTTCCCCGAGATCGACTGGAGCGCAATGGTCGTCGGCCCCAAGGGTAAGGTGATGGTCAACTACAAGCGGCGTAAGCTCGTCGTCGACAACTAGCGCGGGCAGTCCCATAGGATGTTTACTTCCATATTTTTTCCTTTTTAAATAAATTTTGTTTGTCCACACGCCAATTTGTAGGTTAGATGTGTAGCATCAGAGTGTTTCTGTCATGTCGGGCAGAACACATAAGCGCAAGGATCTTGCTGACTAGAAGTGTGGCGTTTACAATTAAAGTAGGAGAGTAGGGTTCTAGGTCGGTAAGGGTTTTGTCCCGAAGAAGGTTTTCCCTATTGACCAGATCCAATCTTCTATTATATTATTAAAACAACAAACAACCAACGGTGGAGATTTGTCACCATAAATCCACAATGTACAAACAGTGGAGATTTATCAACCGCATATATCAAAAATAAGAGATACATATCTACGTGATTTAGATGTCCCGCGCGCATAGGCCCAATGGGCACTCAAAAATTGCTAGATTAATACAGAATAAAAGAACATGGACGTAATTACAGCCTGAGCGCTTGCACACCCAGCGAATTCAGAATTCCAGATTAACACGAGTCGTGAGAGATTGGCGTGTGGACATATCCATACATGTCAATGCTCGGTTGCATCTGTAGATAAAAGGCACGACAGGGAGCCGCCACCGCAGGACAGATCGAAGGCACCTCGAAAATGGTGGTTGCATCGGCAAAGCGATGACACGAGGCTACGAGGGTAGCAGGACGCCAGCAAATCCGCTCGGTTGTATCAGCAAATCGACGGCACGACACCAGCATATCAAAGGCACACATCAGATTTGGGTAATGGCTGCAATCTTGAGGTAACAGCTACAATCTTCATGTGTGTTTAATCCTTCCCTCCAACATGCAGTTTTATTACGGACAACCTGCTATCATGTGAATTATTGATTAGTCAGATCACTTAATTCTAACTAAAATTCATAGATGTATTATCAAGGAGCAAGTAAATTCTTACTAATAGTCAGAGAATACACTCTGATACATGATACAGTAACATGCACCCCAATTTTAACAAATCTAACCTACTATTAATCCATTGCAGTTATATACACAATAGATTTCCAGGAGAGGGGACTCCCTCCATATACTAATATTTCTTAAGGACAAAGACAAGTACCATGAACCATCGCAAATTGACAAAATAATAGGCGCGGAGATCCCAAACAAGGATGAGGATCCGGATGCATTTGCAGCAGTCGAGAACTTCATGATGCATGGGTCGTGCGCGGAAGCAAATCAAAAGTCACCATGCATGATGGACCATAAATGCACCAAGCACTTTCCAAAAAGGTACAATGTCAATACTACAATTGACAAGGGTGGCTTTCCAGTATATAAAAGGTGAGATGACGGTTGGCAGATAAAAAAGGGAGGGGTCAAGCTTGACAACGAATTTGTCGTGCCATACAACCGGGATGTTGGTCGAATTTCAAGTACACATAAATGTCGACTGGTGCAACATGTCCAGGCTAATCAAGTACCTATTTAAGTACATCCATAAAGACGATGACCAAGTGACAGCATCACAACATTGATGAAGGACAGAGACGCGACAAATGATACTGACGAGATCAAGTAATACCTAGAGATGAGGTACATATAACCAACCTGTCGAGAGGCTTCCATTCCATCTTGAAAACGAGCAGCAAGTTAATTTTCCTTACTCGACGGATCATGAGAGGATAGTAAGAGCATCTCCAAGCGGAGTCCGCCCGGACGGCATTTGGGGCTCAAACCGCTACCCAACGACGGCCCCCATAGTCAGCCCAAACGTCCGGGCGGTCCGGCACAACCCAAACCCAGCCCATATCTGGGGCGGGTTTGGGGCGGCCCGGACACGCCCGGACGCGTCCCCCCTTACTCGCTGACAAAGCGGACCCATTACAGGAGGCGGAGGCCTTCCGCATCGCCGTCGAGCAATCTTTGAAGGAGGTCGCCGGCAGATCCAGCGCGGCGGCGCCGCCAAGCGGAGGCCAATGCAGCCGCTGGTCCGAGCTTGCGCCGGTGCGGTGCCGTGCAATGCCGGCGGGATCTGTGGCGGCGTCATCGGCTCCTCCACCGCGCTCCGCTCCGGTAAGATCTGCGCCTCCCCATCTCCGCCTCCCCGCGGTCCCCCCATCCAAGCTCCACCTGGGTGGAAGATTCTGCCGGACGGGGCCGGCGGATGGCGCCTTCTTCCGAAGATCCCACCGTCTTCGAAGCGGATGCGCACGCCGGAGACGGAGGGGAAGGCCTACCGGCAGCTCCGCAAGGCGGACCCCGCTGCGGCGGAGCGGGCATTGCGCGCCGCGGCCAAAGAGCCGGTGCCGTTGGCCGTCTTGGAGCGGTCGTACACCACCGCTGAGACGGACGCCAGGCGCCTCCGCCGCAAGAACAAGGCGATGCTCGACGCCGCCATCGCCGAGTCGAAGAAGGAGGCGGCGAAGAGCGACCGCGCGGCCAGGCTCGCCGACGAGCAGACCCGCGCCGTCCTCGCCGCTCGCTCCAACAGCTCCGGCTCCTCCCACGCCGACCCGTACGCGGCCTTCGAGCTGCTGCGCCGCCATCGCCCTTCCGCTGATGACAAGGGGAAGGGGCCGGCGTCAAGGCAGTGAGCGCCGCCGATGGAGGCGAAGGGACCGGCGGACAGAGAGGATGGCGATGCCGCCGGTTTGCCTACTTTTGCTACAATTTGTCTATATAGTTTAGCCCGACTATGTATGTAATCCGAACTATGAGCTCCGATCGAACTAATCTTATGCAATCCGTACTACATTTGAGCTCCGATCTACGTTCTTTATTTACGTTGCATGGCTAGTATGGTTTTGAGGATGCGGATATGGAGGGCACGGTTGTAGGACACCTTTTTTGGGGTCTGTCCGGTCGCTGTTCGCGGACACGTCCGGACGTGTCCGCGGACACTTTGGGGGCCAAATTTGGCAACTCCGGTTGGAGATTCTCTAAGAAGAGAAGGATAAAAATTACAAAGTTCATTCAGTGGATGGAGGCAGATAAAATACATGATCTAAGAAAAGATTTAACCTACACAGAATTCCCTTCAAAATTTGTGTGGAAAAGCAAAACAAAAAAGCCGGGAGAAGCGGAAGAGAAGGGACTATGTGATTGGAAGAATCTACTACGCACATCCAACAAGTGGGTAGCAATACTATCTAAGCATGATTCTAAACACATTGTAAGGACGGACATCATTTGAGAACATTGAACCGTTGATGGGGTAATTCACCCAACATACAAATCAGCATGCCGAGCGCTCGGATTTCTTGACGACGACAATGAATGGATTGATTGTATCAACGAAGCATCAAGTTGGGCATCTAGAACACAACCGTGTCAGCTATTCACGACCAGATTGTCCCATTATGAAGTAAGAAGCTTAAAAATGTTGTGTGATTCAACGTGGGAGGCACTGTGCGAAGATATGCAGTACAAAAGAACTATTCTAAACTTTCCAATGCTGCAGCTTACCACCACAGAGAAAAAGGTGTATGCGCTGATTGAGATAGAGAAACTGATGAGGTAAGTAGGAAAGTCACTAAAGGACTATCCAGACATAGACCTACCAAATGATGCTGAGATAGAGGAACTTGGGAACATATTAATAAATGAAGAGCTCAACTACGACATGAAAAAACTAAAGTCTGAGCACCAAATCATACTAAACAATCTTAACCAAGATCAGAAAAGCAATCATTGAATCAATTGACAAAAGGCTAGGAAAACAGATATTTGTGGAAGGCTATGGTGGCACTGGCAAACCATATCTGTGGAAAGCAATCATGACAAAGCTAAGATCAGAGGGAAAGATAGTGCTTGTGGTAGCTTCATGCGGTATTGCAACGCTACGTCTCCAAGGTGGAAGGACATAAACTCAAGGTTTTGCATTCCACTGAATATCACTGAAGAATCAACGTGTGAAATAAAACAAGGCTCACATTTAGCTGAACTGCTAAAGAAGACCTCACTTATACTATGGGATGAAGCTCCTATGGAAAACAAACATTGCTTCGAGGTGCTATACAAAAGCCTTGGTTCACAAACGAGAACAACGATGAAAGCCATTTGGTGGGATGACGGTGGTACAAAAGATCGCTGAATTTGTAGAGTAGAGACTACAAATAGGCGAGGAAAAAACAACTCTAGATGAAGGAGAGGATTGAATTAAAGTTCCAAAGGACCTACTACTACAAAAAGGAGAAAAGGCGAAAGAATAAATAGTCCAAAGCACATAACCAGACCTGCTGCAAAATACCATGAGCGTGAATTCCTAGAAGAATCAGCAATACTATCTCCACGGAATGAAAGAGTAAAGGAGATAAACGAGAACATAATGAGCCAGATACAAGGTGAAGAGGTGACATACCGAAGCCTAGATACCGTGTGCAAGACCACAAAAAAAAACACCAGAATGAAAAATATGTGTCCCTCTGAGTTCCTCAACAACTTGAAGTTCCAAGAAATCCAGACCATCAGCTTGAACTGAAGGTAGTTTTGCCCGTGATGCTTCTACGCAACATCAACCAAGCTGCAGGTTTATGCAACGGTACGAGAATGGCCATAACACCAACTTGGTAGCAAGTACATTGAGGCACAAATAATTACAGGAACACACGTTGGTGATCGACTCATCATGTCACCCAGCAACTCAAAATGGCCATTTGTGCTGAAATGAAGGCAATATCCATTATCAGTCTGCTTCGAAGGACCATAAATAAGAGCCAAGGTCATTCCTTGAACAAGGTAGGAATATATTTGAATAAGAAATTATTCTGCGATGGGCAATTATGTGTTGAGAATATAGGCAATTGTTCGATTAAATTAATCCAAGTATAAATCATGAGCATGACGTAAACATTGCTAATGACATACTGAAACTCTATGATATAACCATGTACTAGAGAAATAGTAGAAACATCTACAGAAATCACTAGTATGGAAGACATGCAAGTAATCAGGAGAGGGATAAACATGTACCCTCTAATGGGCCAGTTGGCCGTAGTAGCAGCGGAGGCAGCGGCGGCGGCGGCAGCGTTGGCAGTCTCTTGGGCGGAGGCGGCCGCAGCAGCAGCGGTGGCGGCCGTAGCAGCAGTGGCGTCCTCGTTGCTCATGATGATGACGAAGGCGAAGCGGACGTAGTTGAAGCAGATGAAGTTGAAGCAGACGATTGGAGGCGAGCAGTCGCATAGGAGACGCTCCCCAAAAATCTAATCGCCCCTCTCCCGTACAGGATGTTGAGAGGCGGGGTTTCGGAGGCCTGCTCTCCCGTCGGCCGTGTACGCGGTGGACGGGATGGGATCACCGTCGGCAGCAACAGTTAGAGGAACGATGGTGGCGGCGCGAGCAGATGTACGTGTTGTGTCTGTTGGAGAGGAGCGACCTCTCTCATATAGGCACACACGCGCAGGCGGAAGGCCAACGGAAACGCACGTAATTAAGCGCAATCAAGGGGAGAATTAAGAGACTAGAAACGGCCGTACTTAAGAGCACTTAAGACAAAACGTTTCAGCTCAAATTTATTCTTCATCAACGCCATTAAGGCAAAGCGTTACCGTTGCAGCTCACATTTTTCCTGTGTAATAAAAAGATAAGCTCGGCTCGGCGAGATACCCGCGGCGCGATGCGGCGAGGCGGGCGGCGGAGGAGGAGGAGCGCGCGTGTGGAGCACATCCCTTCTCTTCACCACTAACACCTCATACATGTGGAAGAAGAGCTCACCTTATAAACTGGTGTACATCTCTCCTAACTAGCCATGTGGGACTAAAGTCCCACCATTTGCCAAAACAGCATGAGCCTTTAGGGATTTTTCTGGAATTGTTAAATGGGCTAAAAGGCCCATCCTAATAAAATATTTCAGCAATCCCCCACCAGATCCCAAAGACCCATGATGTTGTTATCTGTTCCAAACACTATTTTGATATACCAGTATTTTCAGTGGAGACCTGTTAAGGTTGAGCTCCACCTAGAACGAATAGCTACACTCCTTCACAACTGACAATGGACTATGCCTTGAATTGTCAATTTGGCGTAAAGTAGTTTCACCAAACGTCTTACCAGTACTAGGCTGCCAAAGGCTGAGCCCTCGGGTGGAGCATATTAGTCACACTCCTAACCTATTCATGAACTTACTAGAGATCAACCCAATCTCATAGACTGTGACCAGCAGTCAGGCTCATATAGGTGTGTTCCTCAAAAGATCGCTCTGTAGGATAGCATATTGCTTATACAAAGTTTTGGAACACATTAAGACAAATGTCAACTGCCATACAGTTACCGAGAGTATTGCATCTACAACGGAGTGGGTTAGTAAAAGTACTCTCCTCAGTTAACCACTAGCTTGTTTTCCAGGTCCTACTTCACGGGATCTCCGATCACATAGGTTGGGTTACTACCATGGCAACTCATGTGGGTTTCATCCCATCTCGCTCGATGCATTTTCTATCACAACACGTGATAGCCCTTTAGTAAAGGGATCTGCCAGATTCTTAGCCGACTGGATATAATCCAGCGCTATCACTCCGGAGTTTCTCAAATGTCTGACAGCTTTTAATCTCATTCTTATATGTTTGTTGGACTGCATGTTGTCCTTTGAACTTTGACCTTGGTAATCACTGTCTGATTGTCACAGTTCATAAGGATAGCCGGTACTGGATTTTCAACCACAGGCAAGTCCATCAACAGATCTCGAAGCCATCCTGCTTCGACACCAGATGTGTCCAATGCTGTTAATTCTGCTTCCATTGTCGATCTCGTCAGGATCGTTTGCTTGCAAGACTTCCAGGAAACAGCACCACCTCCAAGGGTAAACACATAACCCGTTGTGGCTTTCATCTCATCAGCATCAGAGATCCAATTCGCATCACAATACCTTCAAGCACTGATGGGCTTCCGGTATAGTGAAGTCCATATTCTCAGTACCTTTCAGATAGCGCATAATTCTTTCAACAGCATGCCAATGTACATCACCCGGATTGGAAACAAACCGGCTCAGTTTGCACACAGCAAACATGATGTCAGGCCTTGTAGCGCTCGCTAGGTACATGAGTGAACCAATTACTTGAGAGTATCTCAGCTGATCCTTAGCTGTGCCTGTGAACTTTCGAATCTGCACACTAGGATCATATGGTGTTGGAGAAATTTTGCAGTCTGAATATCCAAAGCGACTCAAAATCTTCTCAACATAGTGGGATTGCAACAGTGTAATCCCACCTTCATTATCTCTCAGTAGCTTGATGTTCAAAATAACATCAGCCACACCAAGGTCTTTCATCTCAAAGTTCTGAGATAAAATGACTTAACCTCCTCAATCACTTTGAGGTTGGTCCCAAATATCAGTATGTCATCAACATACAAGCACAGTATAACTCCTTCGCCCCCACCATGGCGATAGTATACGCATTTGTCAGCTTCATTAACAACAAAACCAGCAGAGGTTAAAGTTGTATTGAACTTCTCATGCCATTGCTTAGGTGCTTGTTTCAGGCCATATAAAGATTTCAGTAACTTACACACTTTCCTTCCTGACCATCTAATACAAAGCCATCTGGCTGTTGCATGTAGATTTCCTCGTCTAGCTCTCCGTTCAGGAAAGCCGTCTTAACATCCATTGGTGGACGAGAAGACCATGCGAGGCCGCCAAAGAGAGTAATACTCGTATGGTGGTCAGTCTGGCTACAGGTGAATAAGTATCGAAGAAATCTTCCTCTTCTTTCTGGGAATAACCCTTGGCCACAAGCCTAGCCTTGTACTTTCAATTGTACCATCGGGCCTAAGCTTTTTTTGAACACCCACTTACATCCCAATGGTTTACAGCCATAGGGACGTTCAGTAATTTCCCATGTTCGTTAGCCATGATGGAGTCCATCTCGCTACGGACCGCTTCTTTCCAGTAATCAGCATCCGGAGACGCATAAGCCTCTGAAATAGAAGTGGGAGTATCATCCACAAGGTACACAAGGAAATCATCACCAAAGGACTTTGCAGTCCTCTGTCTCTTGCCCCTACCAAGGGTTTCCTCGTCATCCTTCTCAGGATTTTCATCATGTGTTTGTTCATAATATTCCATAGGAATGGCAGGTTCAGGAGTCTCATCAGATTCCTGTCTAGAAGTGCTTGGCATATCTCTCATAGGAAAAATATCCTCAAAGAATGTAGCATCTTTAGACTCCATAATTGTACCGACCTTCACGTCAGGTACCTCAGATTTCACTACTAGAAATCTATAGCCGACGCTATTCTTAGCGTAGCCCAAATTAACACAGTCCACGGTCTTTGGTCCAAGCTTACGCTTTTTGGGGATCGGCACATTGACTTTCGCCAAACAGCCCCAAGTACGTAAGTATGAGAGTGTCGTCTTCTCTTCTCCCATTGCTCATAGGGAGTAATCTCATTGTCTTTTGTCGGAACTTTATTCAGGACATGACATGATGTCAATATAGCCTCCCCCCACCATGCCTTGGATAAACCCGATGTATCTAACATGGCGTTAACCAAATCTAGAGTACGGTTTTTCCGTTCAGCAACCCCATTTGACTGGGGCGAATAGGGAGGCGTCCTCTCATGAATAATACCATGTTCCGCACAGAAAGAATCAAACTCATTAGAGAAGTACTCTCCACCACGATGACCGGAATCGCTTAATTTTCTTTTCAAGTTGATTCTCAACTTCTGCCTTATAGATTTTAAAGTAGTGTAGAGCCTCATCTTTGGTGCTTAACAAATATACATAGCAATATCTAGTGGAATCATCTATCAGAGTCATGAAGTATCTCTTTCCACCTTTAGTCAACACACCATTCATCTCACAAAGATCAGAATGTATAAGTTCTAACGGTGCCAAGTGTCTCTCCTCCGCAGCTTGTGGGGCTTGCGAGGTTGCTTTGCTTGCACACACGAATGGCACTTAGAACCTTTGGCTAAAGTGAAACTTGGGATTAAATTCGATTTTACTAGCCGCGTCATACAACCGAAACCAATGTGACAAAGACGTGAATGCCAAACTTCTGTTCATTAACATTCGAATGAATATTGTTCACGACTTTATTACAAAAATCAGCGAGGGAAAAGCGGAACAAGCCTCCGCATTCATACCTTTTCCAACAAACAGTCCATATTTCGTAACAACTACTTTATTAGACTCAAATACCAACTTAAACCCTTCTCTACATAGAAGGGAGCCACTAACGAGATTCTTCTTGATGGCGGGGACATGCTGCACGTTCTTGAGCTGCACGATCCTTCCCGAAGTAAACTTCAGATCGACCGTGCCAACACCAAGAACAGAAGCACTTGCGCCATTCCCCATCAGTACGGATCCGTTCCCTGTGACCTGATAAGAAGAAAACAATGAGATGTCAGAACATACATGAATATTTGCACCTGTGTCAATCCACCAATCGTTAGACTGACAAACAGAAAATACAGTAAACAAATTACCGTACCCAGATGCACCATTCTCATTGTTGCTCACAATCATGTTGACAGACTTGGAGTCCTGTCCTGGTTTCTTGAACTTCTTTGGGCACTTGGGAGCCCAATGTTCCTCTGAACCACATGTGAAGCAGCTCCTTTCTTCTTATCCTTGTTGAAGGGCTTCTTACCCTTCTTCTTGAAGTCGGTATTCTGTTGGACACCAGTTTCCCTTGGGCTTGTGGAAGTTGGAATTCTTCTGTACAAAATTGGCGACAGAAGTTCCCTCGGTCCCTTTTCCGTGCGAGTCCTTTGCTCTCGAATTCTGCTCGACACTCAGATGGCCGATGACATCCTCAACTGAGAATTCACGCCTCTGGTGTTTCAGAGTAGTAGCAAAGTTCCTCCAGGAATTAGGCAGCTTAGCGATTATGCATCCCGCGACAAATTTGCCCGGTAGCACACACTTGAGAAGCTCAAGCTCCTTAGCGATGCACTGTATCTCATGAGCTTGTTCCAATACAGAACGGTTTTCAACCATCTTGTAATCGTGGAACTGCTCTATAGTGTACATCTCGCTTCCAGCATCGGTTGCGCCGAATTTAGATTCGAGCGCCTCCCACAAGTCCTTGGCAACCCGCACATGTAAATATGCATCAACCAACTTATCTCCGATCACGCTCAGAACGGCTCCAACAAAGACGACGGTGGCTTCCTGATGCATGTAAAATGCATACATGAACTTTACATTTTATTACTTGATATTCCAACTTATTTGCATCATATATGGGCTATATTTATGTTTTATAATGATTTTAGGGGATAATTCAAAGTTTCCCCATTTATTTGGAATTATCCCTGCAGAACCAGAAAACCCCTTTTTCCATCTTTTTGACTTTCAGGGACCCAAACGACGTCCAAATGACCTAATATTTCACGGGCGTCAATTTTTGGAAGGAATGAAGCGTAGGAGCGAAGGAAGCGAACAAATGGAAACCCGAGGGCCGAAAGAGGTGGGCCCACGCGGTCAGATTCCTTGACCGCGTGGGACCCCCTATTCTGGGCCTCGAGCCTCCGATGTCGTCGATCTTCGTCCCCGTGCCTTCGTCTTGACCTAAAAACGACTATAAAAATAGTCCCCCGACGGCTTTCGAAAAGACGCGGCGGAGAAGACACAGAAACCAAGAAACAGGAGACAGAAGGCTGTCGCCGGAGAAGATCGGAGGGGGGAAACGCCGCCGGAATCACCTCTGGAAGGCTCCTCCATCCCCCCTCCGGAGTCTCCATCAACACCACCGTCAAGACCAGCACCATCTCCATCACCATCTTCGTGATCCACTTCATCCCCTCATAGTTTGAGATTGTTGAACCCTAGCTATTGTCTAAGTACTATTCTACATGTTTGTGAATTGCTACTTGTCATTGTTTTGTGGGGAGATTATATTCTCAGATTGTGTTGTATCACTTATGCCATTGAATCATATCATGTCTTTGCGTTGTGAGTAGTTCTCTCATGTTCCTGGGGGCATAGGATGGATTGGCAATGATTTATTTATGACATGTGTTGGTATTTTGTCTAGTGTTTATCTTTTTATTTAATTCTATGATGGTGTTGTGCGAACGTCGACTGCACATCACTTCACCTATAAGGGCTCATAGGAGAACACCGTAGTGTAATGGAGTGAGGGAGACTTGGGAGGACATGTAAACCTGAGACCGAGTCATGAAGTTGCATTATGAGGGTATTAGTATCGGGGACCTTAGAGTTTAAGGCTATGGTGGGACTCTATGTCTTAATAGCTCTTGTGCAGTCATTTACTTGGCCATAAGAACCATCATAAGGGGGTTTAGTTTATTTATTTAGCTTTCCCAAATTATGGCTCCGTCCAAAAGAAGATTAAAATTTGACAAAATGCTTACCTTGTTGTTCTAGAAATATTTATGCCATGAAGTCTAGGTAGCCCTTGGGAATGTTCTCCACTTACAAGAAACACACACTTGATCTTGTCCTCTTGCTGCATAGAGGATTGGGCTTTCTCTCTTTGAGAGCTTTCACTTGTCATATTTTATTTTCAGCTTTTTACTTTATTGCAAACTCTACGCCAAAAACCCAAAAACACTTGCATCATTTAATCATTTTAGTTTGTCTAGTGCATAGAAAATAAGAGAAGTGACACTCTTATTTGAGAGGATAAATACTTATACCTTCTACTCCTCGTGCGATCGATACTATACTTATACATTGAAGATTTCAACGATCCCCTATACTTGTGGGTATCACTTCCCTGAACGCCTTCTCTGTTCAGGAGTAATCGTTCCAGTGTGAGTAACACCGGCGACCCAGAACACGTTCATCGCAGTGAGTCATAAGGTGGTTTTGGTTTGCCAACGCTTAAATATGTCCCCGTAAACGGGGCTGGTTTCAGTGCAGCAGCAAAACTTTGGATCGAAAATTGCCTACACACATTAGGTTTTTGGATTGTTGAGAATATAGGCAATTGTTCGATTAAATTAATCCAAGTATAAATCATGAGCATGACGTAAACAGTGCTAATGACATACTGAAACTCTATGATATAACCATGTACTAGAGAAATAGTAGAAACATCTACATAAATCACTAGTATGGAAGACATGCAAGTAATCAGGAGAGGGATAAACATGTACCCTCCAATGGGCCAGTTGGCCGTAGCAGCAGCGGAGGCAGCGGCGGCAGCGGCAGCGTTGGCAGTCTCTTGGGCGGCGGCGGCGGCTGCAGCAGCAGTGGCGGCCGTAGCAGCAGTGGCGTCCTCGTTGCTCATGATGATGACGAAGGCGAAGCGGACGTAGTTGAAGCAGATGAAGTTGAAGCAGACGATTGGAGGCGAGCAGTCGCGTAGCAGACGCTCCCCAAAAACCTAATCGCCCCTCTCCCGTACAGGATGTTGAGAGGCGGGGTTTCGGAGGCCTGCTCTCCCGTCGGCCGTGTACGCGGTGGACGGGATGGGATCACCGTCGGCAGCAATAGTTAGAGGAACGATGGTGGCGGCGCGAGCAGATGTACGTGTTGTGTCTGTTGGAGAGGAGCGACCTCTCATATAGGCACACGCGCGCAGGCGGAAGGCCAACGGAAACGCACGTAATTAAGCGCAATCAAGGGGCGAATTAAAAGACTAGAAACGGCCGTACTTAAGAGCACTTAAGACAAAACGTTTCAGCTCAAATTTATTCTCCATCAACGCCATTAAGGCAAAGCGTTACCGTTGCAGCTCACATTTTTCCTGCGTAATAAAAAGATAAGCTCGGCTCGGCGAGATTCCCGCAACCCGCGGGCGGCGCGGCGCGTCGTGATGAGGCGAGGCGGGCGGCGGAGAGGAGGAGCGCGCGTGTGGAGCACATCCCTTCTCTTCACCACTAACACCTCATACATGTGGAAGAAGAGCTCACCTTATAAACTGGTGTACATCTCTCCCAACTAGCCATGTGGGACTAAACTCACACCATTTGCCAAAACAGCATGGGCCTTTAGGTATTTTTCTGAAATTGTTAAATGGGCTAAAAGGCCCATCCTAATAACAATATTTCAGCAATTATCAAAACAAATAAGGATTGAATCTGCTGATCGATGACAATGAGTGTCCAAGTGAAAACAGCGGAAAGAATATTGTTTACAAGGAAATATTCTAATTTAGAGAGGAGTGCAAGACATTTAAAATCATTATGCAT
Organism: Poa pratensis; assembly: GCA_947311845.1. Classification (NCBI taxonomy): domain Eukaryota; kingdom Viridiplantae; phylum Streptophyta; class Magnoliopsida; order Poales; family Poaceae; genus Poa; species Poa pratensis. The sequence continues at coordinate 26,373,731 of CAMZMU010000070.1, read as the reverse complement.
GAAGTGGATTCCTCGTAGACAACAAAGTAAACATGCCAAAATATGGGAAAGAAAATTGTAAGCAGGAGATACAATATTTTAGTTCAGCATAGCCTGTTCCTGCTTGCTTGCCATGCTTTACATCTACTTCATGGACGTGATTCTTTTTCCATAGCTACACACATGTATTATTCATGTTTCTAGACAAAGTTTATATTTCAATTCACCATTTATGTACTTCTGGACGGTACAGGCGTCGCTGGCCGAGCTACGGGCCACCGTGCACCAACGCAGCGGCGACAAGAACTCTAAGGGCCTCTCGCCCTCTCCTACATTCCCAAGTCAGCGATCTATCTCATGAATACTACCAAAATCCACATCTCTCTTATATGGTCTTTCTCAAGAAATGGGATATTATCTGTTTCAAATCTCTCAATCATGGATGTGGCGTGTACATTCCCAAATAAGAGAGGTTTTCTCTCTTATTTCTTATTGGGATAAAAGTAAGTTGTACAATTTGTTAGGATGGTGGATTTACCTGTGCATCCTCCAGCGCCAAGCTCAACAAGACAAATGAAGTCAGATGAACTATCTCTATTTTCACTGTTCTGTTTCCCATTGACACTACCATTCCTTCTGAAATTAGATCCAATGCTACAATCAATGGCTAAATTATGGATCATCCTGCAATCGAAATTGGGGAAAATAAAAAATTACAAACAGAAATGTGGAAGCAACCGTGCAGCACTACAGGGTGAGACTGGAGCAGCGAGGTATGTGCCGCCTTGCCTGTCGAATGCGGGCTGCAGCTGGCACCACTGATCGAGGGCGACGTGAGAGGCGAGCCCAAGCCTCGGGCGCCGAAGCGGGAACAGCCGGCGGCGCCGCTCGCCGGGGTCTTAAGATCGAGCCTTCGGGGCAGACGCGGTGACACTCCGCTCGGCTCCTGTGCTCTGTGGCTGGTCCGAGTGATTTTTTACTCAGAAGTGGTCTGACTGTCGAGAAAGATATTTTACCAGGTGGAATAGGAGCATTTTCTGAACAAAAGATATGAGAAAAATGATTGGATAAAATACAGGTAATACGTATGATTTTTTTTTTTAAAAATAACCATGGTAAGCTCAAATTTTTTGGTACAGAGATGTATGTCAAAAAATGAATAATGTCAATCGAAAAAAAGGAGGATATAGAAAAATATCATCTAATCCATAAAAAGATCCAAAATAAAATCATGAGTTAAATAAACTCAATAAAAAATATAAATGAATCAACATTTGGTTGGACGCAAATGACATGACAAAAAAATCTACATAAAGTTGCAAAAGAAGTTTAGGCTATGCAATTAAAATGATCTTGAGAAATCAAAAATAAGAAAAATATCTAAGATTATAATGAAATCATAAATGAATTAAATTTTAAAACATATTAGTTCACATTAAATTATATACAAATATCTGGTACTGTTTTAAAACTTTTTTAATGTAACCGGAAAGTAATGGATAGTCTAGCTGCGCAAATGCCCGTGCCACCCGCTAGTTATTGTAATAAAGAATCAATAAGACAATCATGATCCACTGCCGTCTTCACCAAGCCGGAGGAGATACGACAACCGGATTACCAACACGGCTTGGCATACCGGCTTACCTACGTGGCTTGACGTGCCGGCTTACATAGGCGGCTGGGCATTCCGGCTTACCTACGCGACTTGATCGGCCGCCTTACCTATGGTACGGACAAACAAAGACCAGCACCGACTGTCCACGCGTGGGCCCGTGGGTACGATTAACCCGTCTGCATATACATGGGTCAGGAAAGTCTGTAAAACAAATGGCAGAGCGGTAACTAAGTGTACACAACGCCCTGCAATGGACACCTCAAGAAAATACAGTTCTTTTGAGGATGTACCTGAACATATACATTAAAGAAATAATCTGTACACGTATAGGATACGGACAAATGAATGGACAGATTGAAGAAACGGATGGTGCAGACCGATCCACATGGCAGGATCACTGGTGCTCGTGTGCAAAAACGCTTTTTCGACCATGGTCGAGTAACTCATGTCTCCGCCATCTGTGATGTCTGGTGCCGCTTGTGTTGTTGTTGCTAGTAGTGGTACTGCAGTACTGCTGCCGACTAGTTTGACTGTGTACAAAAATTAGATTCATGCAGGCACTTTCAGGATGTAAACGGCAGCGGCATCCACTGGTCCCGCATAAGCCACCCACGTAAAACTGCTTAAGTGGCGTTCGTGGCGTGCTGCAAAAATTATATGGCGCCTGTGGACAAACCCACAAAGCCACGAAAGCCAGCGGCGTTGCATCCCGTCACTTCATCTGCTCAAATTCTAATGGCCGGACGCGGCGACGGCTCGATGCCGTGCTCTGGCGGCGCAGCAAGTGCTCCCTCCTACTCACCGCCTCCTCGCCTCCGTCACCCGTGGAGCCGGCTCCTTTTTTTTTTTTGGCATCCCAAAATCACCTCACGGACTCCGTCGTGGCTGCAGCGTTCATGTCTGTTGAACATGTATGTACGTATGTAGGTCTGGGTTTGTATGTCGTACCTGTAGTGTCTCTCTCCCTCCTGTATTCTTTTGTTTCTTGGGAGACAAGACACCGGTCGCACCCCTTTGTACCTATATATGTGCTTGATGCACGATCAATGTAATCCATCGATGCACAATCTCTTCTCTCCAAACTAACATGGTATCAGACACCGTATCGATCCTTGCCTAAACAAGCTTCCGCAACCCTAGCCGCCGCCGCCGCCGCGCCGCCGCCCCAACCTCCCCGCGCCGCTGCCACTCCCCCTCGCAGCCGCGCCACCATGTCTGCAGGGCCGGCTTTGGCCCAGTGCGAGAAGTGCGACGGTCCGGGGCCCCGCCGAAAAGGGGGCCCATATTTTATATACAGTATGTACTCCATCCGTCCCAAAATAAGTGTCTCAAATTTGCCAAAAAGTGGATGTATCTAGACATGTTTCATGTATAGATACATCCATTTTTGTGCAAACTTGAGACATTTATTTTTGGACGGAGGGAGTATATATTTCAGAGTAGAGCGAAAAAAAAGTCAGCCCATGCCCACTGAGGCCTGAGCGGCTGAGCCCAACAAGCAGCCAAGCAGCCAGCACGTCCGCTTCGTTTCCACCGCTGCCGCACGTCCGCTTCGTTTCCTGCGCTGCGCTTCGTTTTGTCAATCGCCTTCCTCTCGATCGAATCAGAAGGGGAGAACAGAGACGCAGCAGCACACCGCACCCAGGGCCTGACCGCACCGAACCAACCAGGCAACCAGCAGCTGAGTTTGCCGATCAAATCGGCAAGGATTTGGGGGAGAGATCAAGATCATCAATCGGAAGACAATTTGATGAAATTAGTGGCAGTGACGAAAATGACCATCATGAAGAAACACAAGCAAGTGAGGTGGAATCATTTCGAGTTAAATACTTCCTGGTGATTATTGATGTTGCAATTGCTTCCCTGACTACTAGATTTGAGGATCCGAAGACATTTGGGGAGCATATTTGGCTTCTTGTTCAACTCGAAAGCATTGAAATCCTTGAGTGATAATGATCTAAGAAGATGTTGCACTACTTTCGTCAACAAATTCACTCATGGTAAGTCATCAGATGTTGATCTAGATGATTTTGTTTCTGAACTAAAAGTATTGCAGATGACATTGCCAAACACATTCATGTCAGCGGATCAGATATTTGAGTTTGTCAGAACTGCAGATTGTTATTTAAATGTCTCAATTGCTTATCGTATCCTTTTGACTATACCCGTGACCGTTGCATCAGCGGAAAGAAGTTTCTCAAAACTGAAGCTACTGAAAAATTATTTAAGGTCAACAATGTCTCAAGAAAGACTGAATGGTTTGGCCATGTGCTGCATTGAGAAAAATATGCTGGATAGCATTGATCTTGACACTCTCATTGATGATTTTGCGTAAAAAAATGCACGGAAGTCTCGTTTCTCATGATTACCGGAGGTTAGCATGCAATTTATATATTTTTTTTCGTTGTAACCTCTATGACACGTGGTTTGGAACAAAGGCAAGAAAAAATATCAGTTTTATGACTTTATAGACTCATGTATCGAATATTTTTTTTCTCTCTATTGGGCCCATTGGTGAAGTTTGCACCGGGGCCTCTGAAATCATAGAGCCGGCCCTGCATGTCTGTCGCCTCGTCCTGCACCAACCCCTTCGCCGGCCCTGATCCCGCCGTCATCCGCGACATCTCCATCCAAGAACGCGTTCCCGTGATCCTCGACGCCACCAACTCCACGTACTACACCTGGAAGACCTACTTCTCGCTTCTCTTCCGCGAGGAGAATCTCGTGGATCACATCGATGGCACCATCGACTCGCGCGCCATGGTGGACAACCCGAGTGGACGCGATCGAAGCTACGCTCATCCGGTGGTTCTTCACCACCATCTCCAAGGACCTGTTCCACACGGTCGTGAGCGATGGGGATGATGCACGCGCCGTGTGGGTCAAGCTGAACGGCCTCTTCACCGACAACAAGCTTCAGCGCCGAGTTTTCTTGCAGCAGGAATTTTTTGACTGTCATCAGGATGACCAGTCCATCGACGACTACTGCCGCCGCCTCAAGCAGCTGTCGGATGAGCTCCGTGACATCGGCGCCAAGATTGATGACGACCTTCTTCTCAGCACGCTCACCGCCGGCCTCAACGAGGACTTCGGCAACGCCGCCGGCAACCTCACCTTGATGTCGGACCCCTCATTCCCCAAGTTTGTGGCATACCTGAAGTTGGAGGAGCGCCGGATGAAAGGGGTGAAGAAGCGCGTGCAGCACCAGGCCCTCGCCGCCGGCACCTCTCGTGGCGCCACGCCATCACACGCCCCGCCTGCGCCACGGCAGCAGCCGCCTCCGGGGTTCTACCCCCTCCAGTCCGCGGTCCCAGCCCCTCCCGCCGTTCCCCACCAGCAGCAGCCAGGCGGCGGGCGACACCGCCGCGGGGGCGGCCGCAAGCCGCAGCAGCCCACGCAGCAGCCGCAGCAGCCTGGGGGCTGTCCGACGTCCGGGGGGACGCCTCGTCCGCACCAGCCCTCCCCGCCATGTGTTGGGAATCGTAGTCAGAAAACATAAATTTTCCTACCGACGATAACCAAAAACTAGCCAAGATCTAACTATGCAGATATACTATACGAAGGAGGACGGAGTACATACCCTTGTAGACCGAAAGCGGGATTACGTTCCCGCACAAACGTTGCCGATGAAGCCGACGAAGCCGACCTCAAGGTCGTGTAGAGGAAGTAGTCGTACTCCCAGCGCCACGTAGTAGCGCCTCGCAGTTCCACACACATGCGGTGTAGATGACGACCTCCGAGCTCCAGATCCAGCAGAGCACGGAAGTAGAAGATTGGATCTCGAAGCACGGCGGTGTGCGTAAGGTAGAGAGACTTCCCTCCTCGTACGCAGCTCCAGAAACGGAACCACGCTCAAGGTAGGAGAGAAGAAGGAAGAAGATGAATCTCCAAGGCATGGGGGGTCCCTATTTAAAGGAGAGGGGGGAGACCTTCTCCCTTGGCTAAGCCATGTGGGACTAAACCCCACATGGTTGGCCGGCCAAGGAGGGCAGCCGCCGGCCCTGGTGGGCCCCATTCGGCCCACCCAGGGTGGCTGGCCCTCCTCCCCTTTTTTCTTTTCCTTTTCTTTTAGGGAATTTTCCCCTAATGGGCCTCTAAGGCCCATTTAGGTTTTAATGCCTTTTAAATTCGAATTTAATTAAATAAAAATATATTTAATCACTAATAACACTTATTAATATTAAATACATATTATTTAATTCATTCGGACCCCGAAAACATATTTCGTTGCCTCCGATCAACATCGGACAAGTTCCGGAACACTTCCGGAGTTCCCGGTTTCTATCTCTCTTATATCCAATCAAATCGTCACCTACCCTTAAGTGTGTTACCCTACGGTTCGGGATCACTCCAGACATGATCGAGACACGTTCTCCGATCAATGACTAACAGCGGGATCTGGATACCCATGATAGCCCCTGTGCGTCCACGAATGACTTTTATCGTTTGAACCTTTAGACGTCCAGTCTCATCCTCTTGCCTAGCGATACTTAGATTGTCCGAGCGTCGTTCTCTGGTATCACGATTACCGAGCATGACCTCATCACCGACAAATCTATCTTTACTCGTCTGTGATATTACATCCCCGTGACCTAGTCACATGCTTGCAAGCTCATTGATGTAATCTCACCGAGTGGGCCCAGAGTATCTATCCTGCTATGTGGACTGGCAATTTCCGCTCTTGATCACTCGCTTCTACTGCTTCCTTCCGATACCCGAAAGTGTCACCTTTATTGTCACGCTATATAAGACATGCCGTTTGATGCAATCAGCCGCATCTTCCAGAAGCAGAGATTTGATATGATCTCACAGTCGAAGGTATGAACACTACGTTTCTATATTTTGGGTATGTCCATCACATCATTCACCTAATGACATGACTCCGTTGTCAACCGACGTAATTATCCATGATCAGGAAACCTTGATCATCTGTTGCCCAACGAACTAGTTAAATAGAGGCTACTAGGGACCTGGTTGTTTTCATACCACACGTGTATTAATGTTTCCGCGTAATACAGTTATAGCATGGTATTTAAAACATATTATGAACAATTGAGATATGACAAATAAAATCACTTTATTAATTGCCTCTAGGGCATATCTCCAACAGTCTCCCACTTGCACTAGAGTACCAATTAATCTAGTTTACAACTTGGTAAAAGCTTAACACCTATAGCAATATGGTGCATGCTTGTCTCGTGGAAGAGGTTCAGTCAACAGATCTTCTCACATTGAGATCTGTATGTGCTTTGCAACACTACTATGTCACCTAGTTTGACATCATCTCGTATCATATGATAACGGTGAAATATATGCTTGTTGATGGAGTGAGACTCAAAAATTTCACACAGCATGAGCCTTAAAAGTCTAAGAGATCTATTAAGGGAAACCAGGCATGCTCGGAAAAACTGCTCAGTCCAATCATACTTGCTACTTCCGAAATAGCCATATATTTCTATACCTATGTAGATCATGCGACAGTGCATTCATATGCAATTTCGCAAGCTAACCCTTCTACGATAGTGCATTCATATGCAACTTCGCAATCTAACCCTTTCTTTAAAACAAAGGACTCCTCCTGTATGAGATTTCTAGCCGTATGGGTCAGTGTCATAACTTGCATCATCGTAACCCTTTTACGGCAAGTTATCTCTTCACTCTCACCCATACATGAAACATATCTTCAGTTCTCTGTAGACACTGAAGGATATACTTAACGTTTGTTCATTGATCCATCCAGGGATCACTCTAGAACCCGTTCTTCAACCAAGAACTTGGGTCACATCAAGCCAAGCTTTCAGTATGATAGAATCTATGACTAAGGCATAGAGGATGTCGGACATCTTTTTCTTTCAATAACTATCGCTGAAATGCCAAGATAATATTTTACCTAGTCATACAAGTAAGAATCCTTTTCTTTGCTTGTTCTATTCTGAAACATTTCAGAATCTTGACCTAGAAAAATATTCCGACCTAATGTTACTAAGCCCCTTATGATCTATACGAATTATAGATTTAAAGCCTAATACTCTAAACTTCATTCATAGAAAATTTAATCACTTAAATAATCATTCATACTTTACTAGAGGATCTGTATCATTCTCAATATGTCATTACATATAAAGTCTGGAATGACACCTAGCTCCCACTCAAATATGCCTTCCACATATAAGACAAGGGAATTTCTTTTTAGCTCCCACTCAAATATGCCATTCAAGAAAAGCTACTTAGCTCCCACTCACTTCTTGTAACTGCAGGTTTCTTCAACTATTTTGGACAACTCCAAAATCCTTTGATCACATTATCAAAATGAAGATTCCAGCTCCGATATGCTTGCTTCAGCCCATGAATGGACAACTAAAGTTTGCATACATGTCTAGCATCCTTAGGATCAACCAAACCTACTTGTTGTACCGGTTACAACTCTTCCTTAATGTTGCCATTAGGGAACACGGTTTTCTTCATCCATCCATCAATTTCTTAATTGATAATAATTGCTAGAACAATCCTAAATAAACTTAGGCATCGCCACTTGAGACACAATCTCGTTGCGGTCAACTTTTGAATTTGTCAAAACAGTTTTGTGACAAATCGATCCTTATAGACGGTTGTCTTTCCGTCAGCGTCTATTTATCATAAAATTCCATTTACTTTCAATGGCCTGAATGCCATTAATAAAATATACCTAAGTCATTACTTAGTTATTGTACATGGATTTTATCTCGGATTATATATGGCTCATAGCCATTTCTCGGACTTAGGTCCACCATCGCTTCTTTGTAGTTCGTAGGTACTTTCACGTTCCATAAACATGACATTTCATAACAAGATAGTCGTAGCACATGGTGCGGAAACTATTCTCGTATGCCTACGATCTTAGTATGAGCTTAGAGCATCATGATCATTATCATTAGCTTTCTTTCATCTATGGAGGACGATATCGGAACAGTTTCCGGTACCGAAACAGTTTCCGTTGCGTCACTCTGATGTCTGGAGAGGAAGTTCATTAACTCCGTCCTGCTCTACTTTCTTTCTCACTTATACCTTCGGACAAGAACCTGTTTCTTGAGTAAGGTATATTCCGGCAACAATTTTACCTTTTTGTCGTGAGACACGTACCCAACTAATTCTTTTAGGTACACTACAAAGATTTATCCATTTTAGGTTTAATCGTATCGAAACACTAAAATACCAAAACGACAATCTAGGCTAAAAGCCATGCCATAATTCATATGGTATTGCCTCCATGGATTTAGATGGTTTCCCTACTATCTAAAGTGAATGTTCTGTTCCTACCATACGACTCTAATGATCACAACAATTCGATAAGAGATATAATTAATAACACACAATCCAATATCGTGTGATTACGACGTTCTAACACACCATAACATTGTGATGTTCCATACGGCGTAATTTGTGGAACTCTTTTCACAAGTCTTCCAATGATATGCCAAACTCATAACTCAAATCCTCGTTCCCTCGATCTGTATCGTAGGAAATTGATTATCTTGTTAAGTTTACTTTCCTACTTTACTTCTGAACTTTATTTGAATTTATCAAACTATTCAGACCAGCATTTCATTAAGCGGATGCCCATACATCTACTTAAATCAATCTTGGTAAAGTTTACTAAATAATGATTTCCACTACACGTTGAAATACTTCATTGATCCACACACATCAATTATGTATGATATTTCAATAAGTTATACGCCCGTTTCCTGAAAACGGTGTCTTAGTTATCTTGCAAGTGTCAGAAGATCAAAATCCAAAGACTCATAGATCCATCAGAATGGAGCTTCTTTATGCTTATAACTTTGACATGATTCAAAACGTGAGTGCCACATAAATGTGGTGTCATTACTAAGTTTGTATCCTTTGGCATGAATATTATAAATGTATGAACTACTAACATTTAGATTCACATATGAACATTCCATTCACGATCGGTGTATGATCATTATATCGCTCATAAATGTAGGACAACGATTTGTCACTAACAAATATGAATGATTGTCTCGCAAGAGAAAGACACTTATAATGATCATGCTCACAAGCGATCAAAAGGAATATTTGTTCAAATCCAAATTAATCCAAATGGTGGATGTTGAGAGAGAGTGTCTATGGCTATCACAACATGTTTGCTTGCCATCATCAACACACATTGTCTCCTCATCCTTCCAAGCTACTCAAGCAGAAAATCTTGTTTTCATAAAACATGACTAGTATCACAACTTAGTCACTGCAGTGAGTACGTTGTTTACGTCAAAACATTTATAATGTGTATATCATATATATACCATCATCATTGATGACTTTCCGGCGATCTGCTTCATCTTCTAGATTCTGCAATGTAATCAAGAATTCATGAAGGTGAATGATTCCCCTTTCATGACATAGTCTATGACAAACTATTTGCACCTGGCAACGTTGTCTGTCATCAAGTGATCGAGTTGAGCGAGGCGTCTCAATGTCATCAAATATGACCAATGTCATCTAGTATGACCAATGTCATCCGGTATGACCAATGTCATCAGGTATGACTGCCACATGCTCTTCTAATGCGAGTGTTCTCTTCCATCCTAGTTGAGAAGAAAGCCTGATTTACGGTGAATACAGATCATCAATCTCAGCGACCATTCGCGGTCTGTCAACACGCACCCACAGTTCATTCTCAACGGCAGAGATCATAGCATACACTGGACTATGATGAAATTATCCGCACAAAACTTGATAATCTGAATTATCTTTTGTCAATGGAATCTCCGGTTTTATCTCCTAGCGGGTTTTGTATCGTATAGAGCTAAAAGGTTTGAAACAAGGAGTATCCTCAAGCTATGGTATAAAACTATGAAGTTTGGACCCATCTCTTTTAAGTTTCTCAAAACGCAGGAATGCGCCTAAGTCTAACAGGGCTATAGAAGAGGTTATCATCTACAAAGGTTTTGCAAAGCATAAAGACTTTTGTTCATAATAAAATATGGGTTCTAGTTTTCAAAATAAAACTAAGTTTTCAAAGTAAAACTACTAGAACTCCCACTCAAGACGAGTATCCCTCGCATCGTCTTAGTGATTACATGATCCTCATTCGATACACTATCCCCGATCGTCACGGCCGATAGCATAGCTTCAAAGGTAGACATCGTTTATGTCAATCACAACAACTATGTGACTCATGCTTAACCTTTCGGTCACTGTGTTCCGAGGCCATGTCTGTACATGCTAGGCTCGCCATTATAACCTATAGCGTATTGCTTGTGCAACGTGGCTTACACCCACCTTATGCGAACGCAGATACGTCTGACACCCGATCGTCACGGCCTGCCTCGTAACGGAGAACTTTCGGTGGTGCACGCTATAGGAGAACACTACATGGTTTTAGGAGGGATCATCTTATATTTCTACCGCCGTGTAACTAATATATAAACATATATATATACACAATATAAGATGCACACAATCTACATAACATCTAGAATGAAATGTAATGCGACATGATATGGTCTCCTCCGCGCCGATGGTCTCCTTCGCGCCAACAGTTTTATAAACAATTTAATAAACCTACCTTGACCATATCACATTGCCCCTGCAAAATAAAGTTAGACGCTTTCTACTTTATCTTTTGCATATTTTACGTGGCTGCTAGGGCTTTCGCACAAGAACCGTTTCTTACCTACGAATACAACCACAACAGCGATAAGACAATTGTCTCTATTACACCCCTTTCGGGGCCCTCCATTGTAAATGCAATATCAACTATTGTAGGAGATACAGACACCCGCCAGCCACATATACGGTACAAGCCGTATGTCAAGTGTGGAACCAGTCTCGCGTAAGAGTACGCGTAAAGTCGGTCCGGGCCGCTTCATCCCACAATGCCGCGATATAAACAAGTACACGCGAGAGGGTAACAAATGTAGAATCGATGCCCACATTCAACATGTGTTCTAACCGTATAGAAATATCTACGCATAGATCGGCTCTGATACCACTGTTGGGAATCGTAGACAGAAAACAAAAAATTTCCTACCGACGATAACCATAAACTAGCCAAGATCTAACTATGCAGATATACTATACGAAGGAGGACGGAGTACATACCCTTGTAGACCGAAAGCGGGATTACGTTCCCGCACAAACGTTGCCGATGAAGCCGACGAAGCCGACCTCAAGGTCGTGTAGAGGAAGTAGTCGTACTCCCAGCGCCACGTAGTAGCGCCTCGCAGTTCCACACACATGCGGTGTAGATGACGACCTCCGAGCTCCAGATCCAGCAGAGCAGCGGAAGTAGAAGATTGGATCTCGAAGCACGGCGGTGTGCGTAAGGTAGAGAGACTTCCCTCCTCGTACGCAGCTCCAGAAACGGAACCACGCTCAAGGTAGGAGAGAAGAAGGAAGAAGGGATGAATCTCCAAGGCATGGGGGGTCCCTATTTAAAGGAGAGGGGGGAGACCTTCTCCCTTGGCTAAGCCATGTGGGACTAAACCCCACATGGTTGGCCGGCCAAGGAGGGCAGCCGCCGGCCCTGGTGGGCCCCATTCGGCCCACCCAGGGTGGCTGGCCCTCCTCCCTTTTTTCTTTTCCTTTTCTTTTAGGGAATTTTCCCCTAATGGGCCTCTAAGGCCCATTTAGGTTTTAATGCCTTTTAAATTCGAATTTAATTAAATAAAAAATATTTAATCACTAATAACACTTATTAATATTAAATACATATTATTTAATTCATTCGGACCCCGAAAACATATTTCGTTGCCTCCGATCAACATCGGACAAGTTCCGGAACACTTCCGGAGTTCCCGGTTTCTATCTCTCTTATATCCAATCAAATCGTCACCTACCCTTAAGTGTGTTACCCTACGGTTCGGGATCACTCCAGACATGATCGAGACACGTTCTCCGATCAATGACTAACAGCGGGATCTGGATACCCATGATAGCCCCTGTGCGTCCACGAATGACTTTTATCGTTTGAACCTTTAGACGTCCAGTCTCATCCTCTTGCCTAGCGATACTTAGATTGTCCGAGCGTCGTTCTCTGGTATCATGTACCGAGCATGACCTCATCACCGACAAATCTATCTTTACTCGTCTGTGATATTACATCCCCGTGACCTAGTCACATGCTTGCAAGCTCATTGATGTAATCTCACCGAGTGGGCCCAGAGTATCTATCCTGCTATGTGGACTGGCAATTTCCGCTCTTGATCACTCGCTTCTACTGCTTCCTTCCGATACCCGAAAGTGTCACCTTTATTGTCACGCTATATAAGACATGCCGTTTGATGCAATCAGCCGCATCTTCCAGAAGCAGAGATTTGATATGATCTCACAGTCGAAGGTATGAACACTACGTTTCTATATTTTGGGTATGTCCATCACATCATTCACCTAATGACATGACTCCGTTGTCAACCGACGTAATTATCCATGATCAGGAAACCTTGATCATCTGTTGCCCAACGAACTAGTTAAATAGAGGCTACTAGGGACCTGGTTGTTTTCATACCACACGTGTATTAATGTTTCCGCGTAATACAGTTATAGCATGGTATTTAAAACATATTATGAACAATTGAGATATGACAAATAAAATCACTTTATTAATTGCCTCTAGGGCATATCTCTAACACCATGGTCCTACGACACCAACCCCTGGACGGGTGTCGTCATGCATACTCGATGCCGGTGCCCCGGGCACCCATCCCGAGTCTTCTTGGGCCTCATCCGCCGAGCCACCAGGCCTATCTCGTCGGGCCCGGCGCCGCGTCCCACGCCGCTCCTACCTGGCTCTCCTGCATCGCCGGCCACGGGTGGCTACAGCGCCGCGCATCTTATGGCGGGTTCTACCCGCCCAGGTGCCGCCTCCGTGGGATCCCGCCCTACTCGCCGCCTTACACTCGGCACCGTCCCCTAGCAGCTACGGTGGCGGCGGTGATTGGTTCATGGACTCGGGCACCACCACTCATATGACACCTCATCCCGGTAACCTCACGTCTTCCTCTCCGTTCATACCCCAACTCGCATCACCGTTGGTAACGGTTCCTCCTTACCCATTACACATGTCGGTCATATGTCGTTTCCATTATTCTACTCCTATTAACATGTCTAATGTCCTTGTCTCTCCTGACTTAGTCACAAACCTCGTTTCTGTTCGTCGTCTTACGTGAGAATCCTATAACTGTCGAATTTGACGCTGTTGGTTTTTCTGTGAAGGACGCCGTACCGGATGGTTCTCCACTGATGTGATTAGCCCGACGAGCTCTACCCGGTGCACCCTCCACACCACCGCCAACCGTCCAGCGCCTTCGCCGCTAGCGTTGATCTTTGGCACGCTCGTCTCGGTCATCCCAACTCCACGGTTTTACGTCGATTCTTCAGAGTTTTTCCTTCTCATGTAATAAGGCCGATAACCATACTTTTGAGGCATGCGTCTCGGCAAACATGTTCGTCTTCCCTTTAGCGAGTCTACAAATTGTTGGGGATATACCTACTAGGGGTATCACCAGCATGGATCAATCCGGCTAGTCCAGGGTGGCCCGCAGTGGTGGTGAAGGCTTTGCCTACCGGGCGGCCCAGATAGCTGACGACCAAGGAAGGCGGATGCCGGCAAGGAGGAGGCCCAAGACTGAAGCCCATGAAGCCACCAAGACCAAGATGGAAGGCGGCATACTTGCCGGCTAAGCATAGGACTCCGTAGACTTGCCGGACACGTAAACACCTTGTAACCCTAGGTCCAGCCGCCTATATAAGCTGGACCTCGGGACGCCTTTAGAGGGACCAATCCATACTCTCTCATACATCCTACCATTGTAACCTGTTCACGGCGATATTGCCTTATAGTGAATTATAGCAGCACGTAGGGCACCGCCACCGCCGTGGTGCCTGAAGCTGGGTAAACCGCCGTGTACAATCCCGACCTTGACGACGTCCACCTTCTTGCCCTACGTTCACCCTCGGCTAGCAGGACCCCGTCTCCTATCCAAGATGCCGATACGACGAGAGTTGGCGCCCACCGTGGGGCCTAAGGCGTCAGGCGTCACGTTCCAGGCGGGAACTCTTGGCGGCATCGGCGAAACAATCGCCGTTGGCCGCGCGTTCGCTATGGCGACAACCACTACATCAGCTGCGACGAGTCCTACATCCCCGCAGACGACTACATTGTCGGATGCGGAGTTGTGCCGTTTGGCGGCGTCGATGTGTTCATCGGCTACACTTCTGAGGCGTATGGGTTGCCGCGAATTTATTCGCCATCCCACCCTCCCTACAATCAAGACGGATCTGAGTTTGCCTCCTCTGAGGAGTCCGCAGATTCAGATCTACACTTTGTCGGCATGACGGGACTGGGATCAGACTCCCAGCCCAACAGTCAAGATCCCGAATCTATTCTTCCTGCGCTCCAGGATGATGCGATGTCGGATGCCGGATCCAGATCTACCGTTCACGTCAACGTAGATTCTGATTCCGAAGAAGATTCTGCCAGCATGTTCGAGCAACGGGTCAAGAAGTGTTTTGTTACACCTGATCCTCCGCCATCTGAGGCGGCTACGGACTCTTCCGTCAACATGCAGCAGGTTTTTGTGGCGGATGTCACCGGTGCAGCCTCAGAGAAGGCGGCAACTGACGCCGCCAACCTGGGGACCCCGGCAACCGATCCACAGTTTCCAGAGCCTCCTGGGGCTCCAAAGAAGAAAATTCTGGAGAAGGACGAGCCCAGTAAGATAGGAAGCATGGCGGCTCTGGCGGAAGTTCTTCACACGCCGGTAAACGACAAAACCAATCCGGCTGATTTGGAGAAACTTCGGAACACCTTGGTGGAGCAAACTGAGTACCTCAAAACAAGCAAGCAGAGGTCCAGAGCCTCCTCGACGAAGCCAAGGAGGAAAACGCCAAGATAACCGCCAATGCGACCCCAAGCGCAATCTTTTCACCACCACCCCATTGCCCAAGCCGGCAGGACAAGTGGCGGAAAAGAAAGGTAGGAAAGGCAGGGACCATGACACCTTCAAATCCCCTGCCCAAAAGCTTGGTTTCGAGTGGGCTACAGCGCCGCAGCGTCAGGACAAGAACGGGGACGTCATCCTCGCAACCCCTGTCCTCAACACTGCAGCCGCCTTGGACATCCTCAACAATGATGACTATGACAAGGACGAGAAGATCTACTACGCATCGATCCTTGCTCACAAAGCTCTAGAGCAGCAGGCCCGTGCTGATTCTCGCGCCGACATGGCGGACGCAAGGGGAGGAAAGTTGGAATCAAAATCCAACGTTGCAAAGCTGCGGCCGGTGGCAACCCAGAAGATCCGTCGGCTCCAGTAGCCACGGAAAAGGGAAGGACAAGGAGAAAGACCCACGCAAATCACCACCTCCAAGAGGCAGCGTGACGAGGCGTCCAGGACCGGCAACAGGCGCAAGGCCTCACCTCCACCGCCTAGGCGGGATGAAGGCGGAAGCAGGGGCAGCAAGCAGCCGCCAAGGAGTGGCGGCAACCGCGACGATGCCCCGCCGCCAAGAAGAAGCAGGGACCGCACACAGTCCCCACCACCAGTGCCCAGGCACGAAGGCGGAAGCCGGGGACACAACAATGAGCCTAGGCATAGCCGGGCAGCGCAGGACGAGCCCATGCTGATAGATCTGGCAAACAGCTCAGTCCGCAAGACGCGAGACATCGTCTCAATGACATCAAGGCTGGAAAGCAAGATGCCTATCTAGGACCTGAGTGCTTTGGCCCAGCCATCCGCAACGTTCAAGTACCCAGAGACATGACATCAGTGTCAAAAACTCATCAAAGGTACAATGGAGCGGACAAGCCAAACTCATGGTTGTCGGACTACGCGCTGGCAGTTGAGATTGCGGAGGCAATGGCCTCGTCGCTGCACGCTTCCTTCCCCTCATGCTGGAGGGGACAGCCCGAAGCTGGATCGAAAACTTGCCGGAGAAAAGCATTCATAGCTGGCATGACATGGAAAAGGTGTTCACGCAGCACTTCCAAGGCACGTACAAGCGACCCAATACATACACAGATTTGGTTCGTTGCGTGCAAAAGCCAGATGAAACAGCTACAAGCTTCTTGGCAAGGTGGATTCAAACAAAGGCAAGCTGCGAGAACGTAGACGACAATCAAGCAATCCATGCCTTCACCACGGGCCTCCTGAAGGGCTCAAGTCTCAGACATAAGCTCGTACGCATGCAAGTCAAGGATCTCGGAGTCATGCTCGAAGTAGCAGCCATGTACGCACAGGCGGATGATGATGCACGCGATGGAGATGGCGCACATGATATGGCGCCAAACAGGCGAGCAAGTCACAAACGCAAGGCTCCCCAGGATGACAAAGCCGGACCATCAAACGAGGTCGCCGCCGCCTTCGAAGGCAAAGGGCAACCGCAAGTGGAAAGGAAAGGGTAAAGATGGCGGCTCCAGCAAGCAGCGCCTGACGTATGATCAGGCGAAAGCCTTGCCTTGCCCAATCCACGCGTCCTTAGGCAAAGTCAACCACACATTAGGGGAATGCCGGTTCATGGAGGACTTCAAGAAAGACCCCGAGGTTGGCTGGAAATCAAAAAAGAGCAAAAAGGCTGAGAAGACAAAGAAGGAAGACGATGATGGGGCTATGTCCATGTCGAGGATGAGGAACCCAAGCTGATGCAAAGAAAGGAAATATCCCAAGGTACATGGCCAATTGGTGTGCTTCCTGGGCACTCCTTCGGCAAAAGAAGAAAAGGCGGAGATGCGCGAGCTAAACGCCACAGTACCAGACGTTCCCCAGTATCTAGACTGGTCAGAGGAGCCAATAACTGGGATAGAGATGATCATCCAGATCACGTTCCTCACCCCGGCAAATACGCCCTTGTCGTCGACCCTATTGTCGATAACTTCAGGCTCACCAAGGTGTTGATGGATGGCGGCAGTAGCCTCAACATCATCTACGCGGACACTCTGAAGCGCATGAACTTGTCGGAAAGCCAGCTTGACTATAGCAAAGTCAAGTTTCATGGCATTGTTCCGGGAAAGCAAGCAAGTCAATGGGAAGCATCAGATTGGAGGTTACTTTTGGGCCTGAGACAAACTACCGCTCGGAGTATCTCAGGTTCGAAGTAGTCCCCTTCAAAAGTGCCTACCACGCCATTTTTGGACGGCCAGCTTTCGCCAAATTCATGGCTCGCCCGTGTTACATATACAGCAAGCTGAAGATGCCGGGACCCAATGGTACAATTACCATCAGTGGCAACTTCAAGAAAGCAAAGGAGTGTGAGCGTGGCAATGCCGCCTTCGCTGAGGCAGTCCTCCACGCAGAGGAGTTAGCCATGTTGAAGAAAGAGCTCGATACATCACAGTTGCCGGAGCATGTAAAGACCGCTGAGCAAAAGAACACTTTCAAGGCGTCCGAAGACACAAAGAAGGCGGATCTGGTCCCAGGTGACAGCTCCAAGCAAGTCACCATAGGGGCTGGCTTGGACGACAAATAGGAAAGCGCGCTCGTCAGGTTCCTCCGTGAGAATCAGGACATCTTTGCATGGTCATCAGCTGACATGCCAGGTGTCCCGAGGGAACTTGCCGAGCTCTCTTAACGTCTACGAAGGAGCCAAACCAGTGAAGCAAGGAATAAGACGCTACGGTGAGAAGAAGCGGACAGCAATAGGAAGGAGATCATCAAGTTGCAAGAAGCCAAGTTCATTAGGGAGGTAGTACACACTGATTGGTTGGCAAATCCTGTAATGGTTCCAAAACCTAATAAGGAAATGAGAATGTGCATTGATTATACCGGTTTGAACAAGTGCTGTCCTAAGGACCACTTTGCTTTGCCTCGTATAGATCAGGTCATAGACTCCACAGCCGGCTCCGAGCTGCTGTGCTTTTTGGATGCGTACTCCGGGTACCACCAAATCAAAATGCGAGAATCCGACCAAATCAAAACAGCGTTCACTACCCCTATGGGACCTTCTGCTACATCACGATGCCCTTCGGTCTAAAAAATGCCGGCGCAACGTATCAGCGGTGTATGCAAAGATGCCTTCACGAGCAAATTGGCCGCAATGTTCACGTCTATGTTGACGACATTGCCGTCATGTCAAGAAAGAAGGCAGATTTGCTTGATGATTTGAGAGAAACCTTTGATAGCCTCCGGGTATACAGGATGAAACTCAACCCGAAAAAATGCGTCTTCGGGGTTCCTGCCGGCAAATTGCTTGGCTTTATCGTTTCCGAACGAGGGATAGAGTGAATCCAGAAAAAATCAAAGCGATCCTCAACATATCCAGGCCCAAGGACCTGAAGGACGTGCAGCGACTTGCCGGATCGGCGGCTGCCGTCAGTCGTTTCATTAGCCGTCTTGGTGAGAAGGCACTGCCTCTCTACCGGCTTCTGAAGAAATCCGACAACTCGAGTGGACAGACGAAAGCAGACGC